>CM076570.1:1263992810-1264683578 GCA_034641835.2 Pinus albicaulis
TAAATATATCTCTAAGAAGAGATGTGGCGGCCAAGGTGCCTCTTAACTGAGTTACAATGAGGCTCGTGAAGAAACATTTATTATTTAGAAACAATGGGAAATCCTAAACATCCAAACCCCAACCCTAGGAGATGAAGCGCCAAAACTATGGGCCCCGTTTGGGTAAATTGGTGTTTCAACTTCCGTGGATGTAACTTCTTTGGCATACGATCTCCGTTGATGCGTACCACATACCTCGTTAGAAAGATCTATTCGAGGATTAAAAATTTTGAGTGAGAAAATTGGTCCATGGACCCATGTTGTCTCCATTTTTCCCAAAAAAAAAAAAATTGATCACTATTTAGGACCTCAAAACGGCTCCTAAGTTCAGGACTCAAAAAACTACTAAAAATAGTAAGTTGTGCCGAAACTAAAAATCGAAAGAGACAATGGTGAGGCCCCCCAAGTGGAATAGGTGGGTGACCACCAATATCCACCAAATATCCTTCCCATATAATCTTCTTCCTTATCTTTCAATTGATTGCCCCATGCTGTCAATTCATCTCCACCAGTAACAGAATCTGCATTCATCGAACAATTGTTAAAACAGAAATCACAAGGCCTCAGTGCCTTTCTCTACTCTGCCAGCATTTCAGTATGTTGTCCTAAATTTCTCTCTTTCTTTTCCATCAGCACATCAGTATGTTGATTCCAACTCTTCAAACAACCCTTGAGACAATCAGTTAGTCTCTCCTCTGCACCATCCTCTGCAAGGATGTCTCTCTGCTCTAGTTCATAAAAATGAACTTTCTCATCTTCAATCACCTCTACCTTTACCATCTGAACACCTTTTCTATGTGGCTCTGTCCTCTGCTCCAGAACACTTAATTCATGCCACAATATTGGCATCTCATCTAAGAAAACCTCTTCACAATCTTCACTATCTTCTTTTGTCACTATCTCCTCAGCCTTCATCGGAATAGAATTCTAATTTCCCATCTCTGCAAAAACTTCAGTCATCTATCCATCCCTCTTCATTTGGCCATTTAACAAAATAAATTTGTCATTATCAGCATTAATGACAAATTCATCTTCATCAAGTACAACTCCATTGAAACAATCTCTTTCATTATCAAACTTATCATCTTCGGACATAGTTGTCGTGTCCTCATTGAAGCAATCCCTTTTATAAAAAAAGGAATTAATGAATTCCTTCTGCTGCAATAATTCAATCTGCTCTTCATCTGAAATATACTCATCATACTTTACTTGGAAATAGTCAGCTTCTTCTAACATAGTTTCATCATATGAACTACCTTCATTAACACCTGCATTCACACACAATTTTTTAGTTGCAAAAACATAAGACCCCATGGTCTCATTTGATGATTTGATCATCAAATCTTCTTGCTATCCCAAGTCTTCTATACTCTCCAGAGATTCTTCAATGATCTCTTCTTCAAATTCCTCAAGTTGTTCAACCTCCAGCTTCTGGCCAATATCATAAACTAAATCTCCTCTACTTCTAATATGTTGGAAAGCAGATTCCTTCTCCAACTGTGCATGGACATCTTCAAAACATTTGGTTGTTCCATTTTCCTTCTCAGTGAAAACATCAGCAGTTTGTTGTCTCCCACATTCTCTTCTTGCAGACATACAAAATATGTCAGATGTCAGGCTCTTGGACCCCTTGGTCCCACTTGAAGCTTCAGTCTTCAAGTCCTTCTCTAGATACTCAATCACTCTAAGTATTTTCTCCTTCAACTGAGCATTTGTCATTTTCTCCTTCTTCCTTTGTGGCCTCTTTCACTTTACCTTTTTCTTCATGAGCCACCCAACTCTCTGGCCTTCCTCTATCATCCTCTCCAGTTCATAAAGCTACTTACTGATCTCAGCTATCTCTTTCCAGTATTCTTCATCAATGAGTCTCTTCCTCATGCCAATTTCTTTGGCATCTTCCCTCACTCTTCTATTGTGGCCTCTCTCAGAACCTCTGCAATCTCTGTTGTGGCTTTCAGTAGCCATTCTCTCTTCCAGGAGTTCCTTACTCACAAGCTGCACTAAGCCTCTGCAACAACAAGCTCTCTTGCTGCAACTTATCTCACCAATCCCTTCCTCTGGATCCAGCTTCTGGCAAGTACTGGTCCCCTATCTGCTGGAACCTTCTGAGCACTCTCTTCTGCTCCCTCTAGGCTTCACTCTACAAATTTTCTCAAGAACACCTCTGTTCTTCCTTCATCCAACCTCAGTTGGGAATCCTCCAGGTTCTTCCACACTTTCTTTGCAATCAGAATCCCTTGCTAGACTTCTTCTTATCACTGCTCTCAAAGCTGTGATCTGCTTCTACTGAGATTCCTCAATTGCTTGCACTCTTCATTTTGCAAACAATACCTTTAAACCAAATTTCAAATAAGGCTCATCACTCACCTCTCAAGATCTCTAAATGATCTTGTTTTTTCTCACCTGCACTGCATCTCTATCTGCTGCAGTCTTCAAAATATTTTGTCTTCAACTCCATACTCTATACATCTGGAGATCTTCACTGCATGCTTAATCAAAGTTGTAATCTTTGCTAAACAGATTTAAACATCAACTTTCCTTTCCTTGTTTCAGTATACATGTGAATTTCAAAAACAATTTTTTTCAAAGAGCTATTTCAGTTCAAGCTCTGATACCACTTTGGTGCAGGGTAAAACCCACAACCCCAGTTTTCCAGAATTTCAATCTCAATCTATGTATAAAGTGCCTTCAATTTTTTCCTACCCAAGAAATTCACAATTTGGGAAAACTCACACTGTTCAGATTACTTGAACTGGAAATTTAAATAAATTGTGTGCTTTTAATATCTCAATCTGAGATTGAGATATTAAATAAAATTCCTCCTTTCGAAATGAACTCCTCAAAGCTTACAAAATATTCGTACTCAATCCAAATTCCAATCTGGCAACCTCTTTCAACTGTGGGAGCTTCTTGTCAATGGCTCAACCTATGGTCTCAACCATAGTCAATTTCATTTCCCTTTTTCACAAATGGTAATAAAACCATGCACCCAAGGTATAATGCTTGTGTGGGAGCGCTTTACCTTCACTATGTGGTTATGATCCCATACATATATAATAAATTTACATATACCATTTAACCTAATGTTCACGTTGTACTTACGGTCCACCAAGCTTTCGCCTTCAACTATGAAAATCTATATATATATATATATATATATATATATATATTGGCCTAACGCATATATCATTTCTTGAAATTTAATCATACCATTCAACTTCATAAGCCTCGATTGTGATTAACCCCGAACCTTATATAATATTACTCGGCCCCACATATATTTCATATGGGCACTAACTCCAAAAACGTATTAATATAGGCCTACCACCTTTATGTTTTCGATTTGAATTAAAATAACGGCATATAAACGGATGCTCGGGCCCACGTTCATATAAACGCACCTTGCTTAAATGTCGAGCGGATCCAACGATCCATATGGCGTCGCTCCCCAAGCATTAATCAAACGATCACTGAGCATTTTAGTGTTTTTTTCTCACCGAGCATTAATGCTCAGAAGTAACGCAAAACTCACGGTTTTGCAAATCCGCTTAGGGACACGTGGCATTTACTTTGTGGTATAGCATTTTTAATTTCAATACAGCTTACCACTAGTGGACCTGCGTGAAAACCATAACCCATTCCCAAATACCACCTTTACTGTTTATGCATCGTGGTTCTGTTTCATCTCTGGTTCGATTTTCTGCTTTAAAGTTTCAACGCCAATTAACTCTAGTTTCTTCCTTGTTAGCCTTCGTTCCCTGGCTTTCTGCTGCAATATAGGAATATTGTTCCGCTGTCGAAATGACAACGAAATCTCCACATGCTGGTTAAATCTCATCAATGGGAATCAAACCATGCCATCGCACAGTTCTACACACACACTCCTCGTACAATTTATTTCCCATAGAACTCCTATGATCCAAGAATCCGAAAGGGTCAGATCCTTCCTCACACAAAGGTTAATCAGGCATTTCAAATGTTGTTCCGAACAATTTCTCGCATGCCAGTCACCTGTTCAAGGTGCAACAACACCATTACCCTCAACTTCAGGTTTCCACTTACACAGTCCTACAAAGGGTTCTTCAACACAGAACACACAGCCAGGATTTTAAACAAATTTTAGAGTCTTAATTTCAAACAGAGAGGGAAATATCCTAATGCCTTCAGATTCTCCAATTACATACAGAGTATTATAAAACCCCGAATAATTGATAACTTCCACGCATTCTCATACCAGGGCCTATTGAATCCAAAACCCCTTACATAGGGTGTCATTCAACTCAGTTATAGAGACTATTCACATAATAATCACAGAGATCCAGGACATTTTCATATAGAAATTAAGTCAATCAGGAACATGTACTCAAAACAATTTTTCATTCATCTGTGGAATGAAACTACTTACAGACTTCCTATTATGGCCAGATATTCGATGCAGTGGCCTCCTACTCTACAGCACCATGCAATCTATGCAGGTCTTTTCAGGTCTCTTCACAGGACTGTTTTTCTAATGCCCTTGAGGCTTAATTTTATACCAAACTACAATGAATTGATTCAGATTTCTCAATGACTCACAAAACTCTTCAAATTCCTACAGTTCTAAAATTAGACTAAGTCCTAAACCGAAACTGGCTATCCCTTCATGTGCCCACTAATCATTCAGGCAGTTACATCTTCTCCAGATTTAACTAAAAAACACTCAAATGAAATTAATCACATAGGAAATTAAAACAAAAGACCCCCCTATGTTTATTTATATACAAAATATTGTCTTGGGCCTAATGCCCTTGCATCATCTAGTGTATTAGTTAGATTTGGATTTATCTTGTGATTTTCTTGGCCATCACACACTAAGGTGCTATATAAATGCTAGAACCATGTTTAATTTGTCATGTCCTTTTTGGTACTCCGTAGAATAGACTATTGTTTGAACTACTATTTTATCACTTCAATCAAAAAGGGTTCCTTTTCTGTCCTAATGTGGGTCAGGTATGAACTCTTATATTTAAGTAAAATTTGATAAGAATATTTGAGATGAATTTTCTTTAACTTAATGATCACACTGACATAAATCGACTTGATGATAAGTGGAAAATGTTTCCATTTTTGATATCCAAGGAGAATTGCTTGCAAATTTCAACATTTCTAGTGTATTAGTGAAGTAGTCTATAGTTTGTGACACCAAATCCCCATGCCAAACATAAGAAACGTTCGTGACATATACCTTAATGAAATATTGAAATTGGAAAACCTTTGTAATGTTGATGTACCGTTTTCATGAGTGTAAAATTGAGTGGGGTATTTTCAATTTTGAGCCAATGATTTTCCCCTCAAACCGAGCTTTAATAGAATTTTACCACTAGTAAAGAGCATTTTCAAACACTACATTCAAGTTAATAATGTCTTGACATGCCTTCATAATTTCCTTCATGAGCATATAATGAAGATTTAAAACCTGTTCATGACCCCTTTTTCTCTAATGATGGCAGTCTCATTAGGGGAAAACCCTATTCAACTAAACCAAAATATGTATTGAAAACAAATACACTGCAGATTGTCACTGCTATACTCCATTTAATGATTTCTTCAAATAATTTGAAAACATTATAATAGTTTTTATTTGTTGTTTATCTTCAACCCATGTATGTCTGATGTTCCATATTGTTGAGAACAATTTCAGGTCCACTAACATTCACCACCACATCTAACACCATCAATTTTGTAAGATTATGTAACTTGTTAGGAAATAACCCACTCAATCCCTACACATACTAAGGTCTACTCCCATTTTCCCTCGCCAGTTATTGTTTTATTCAAGGCTAAACATATTCAATAAATTATAAATTGTCTCGAGATAAATGGATTCTTTTATTGGTCAACGTAGTTGTAAACTGCAGATCTTTACAAATTATAGGGCATCTTATCTACTTATGGAAGAGAAGCTCTGCATTAAATAGGGAAGTATTCTTCTAGTCCTACAATGCTAGAGCTTTAAGATAGTAATATATTTACGCAAGGGTCATTCAAAGATAGGTAGTGTAGCAATTGTGCCCCAAAAGTCATAGAAATAACTTCCTCTTGTTGATTTTGTCTTTGACATGTACATTAATTTGCAGTTAGATAGCACTACCTATTCCATATTGGTGCAAGATACAAATATTCATAATACAAATATACATTTAGTAGTCTTGATTTATTCATTGGAGCATATGCATATTTTACACAGAATAGTTAACTTAGTTCATATAAATTACAATCTCAAAATTGTTTTAAAACTTCTTATAAAAAGGAACAAATGTATTCTACTTGTATGTTTGGTACTTCCCAACACTTCATTTACACCTCCACCTGGTTTTTATAACTTCCATAACCATTAGGTATACACTTGAAACTTCAATGTTAATTTTATTGTTTAGTAAAAAATTTCCAGAACTTTACAAAGTTTTATAATTTCTCTAAAGTTGTATAAATTAGAATTTATAAAGTTTCAAGGTTTAAAATTATAGTTCTTTAAAGGGTGCTAGCTCAATGGAAGAGCACATGCTTTACAAGCAAGAGGTTGGTGGTTCGATTCCATCGTGCCTTGATATTGATATGGAATGGTGATGAAGGCTCTTTTGACCATCACCAATGAACTTATGGTGACATTTTTCGACCCTCACCAATGAGCTTATGGTGACATTTTTTGACCCTCACTAAATATGAAATGGCGAGGGTCAACAAATGTTGCCATATATATGCAACAATAGTGACGACCATGAAAGGTCCATCACAAAAAAATGTTGTTGTTAATATGAAATGGTGACCGTCACTATCCGTCATTATAATCAATATTCATGACAAACCTTGAATGTCACCACAACACATACTTTTGGCGACGCCACCTATGGTGACGTTTATTTTTTTGGGGACGGAGGCTATTGTCTGTCACCATTGCTCATATGAAATTTTGATGGTCACTATCTGTCATTATAAATCATTATTGGTGGCAGACCTTGAATGTCACCACAACATTTATACCTTCGGTGACGCCACCTTTGGCGATGAAGACTCTTTTGACAGTCACCAATGAGCTTATGGTGACATTTTTCACCCCTAACCAATGTCCTTTTTTCTTGTAGTGTTATGATCAATTATAGAACATTAGGTAATATATAAAAGATCAAAGAAAATTATAGAAAACATATGTTTAATTAATTTTTTTGAACAATATCACATAATTCAGAACTATATAACATCTTGTCGAAAACATTATCTTAGAATTATTTTCAGAATTGGTAGACACATTTAGAATTGGAACACAAAGAAATGTAAATTGGAACAAGGATTGAATATGGAGTCATGGTCCAAAGAATAATCTTTGTCATAGAAAGCACTTATCAAAATCCTTATACATAAATCAAAAAAGTAAATGCATTTTCCCTAACGGAGACTGATATTAGGATCTTGTGAACCATAATTCCAAAAAGGCACTTGCAAAAAGTTAATGTCATTATGCGGAAGATGAAAATGCAGAGGAGGAAATTTTCACAATGAAAGTTTCTTCCGCTATACATGATGCTAATTTGTAATTTTATACTTCCTATGCAATCATTACACTGAAATCTTCATATGCATCTACTTAACGACGTCAACATAAACACTATAGCCCAAAGACCATCTACAAAGCAATAAGATATAAGAATTCCTAGACAACTATTGAAAAAGATCCATATTGTTGGCCACCTATAAAATTTGTTCTATCAAAAGTGGCCAAAACATTGTTCAGTCTTCAAGAAACACTTTCATGGCCAAAATGTTATCTCTTGAAGCCTTCGGAAGATCTCATGCTCATGTCTAAAGGTCTTCACTGCTGATTCCCTTCAGAACTCAAAAATTCTACTGAAAATTCTATCATAAAGACTGCTGCAAAATCCCCTCCCTCCCCTTCCTCCATTCAGAAACTAACCTTCATTTGTTTCCCTTTTCCTCCGTAAAATTCCTCTTTTTTATGTTTTCCCCTTCTTCCATCCATGAAACTCATTGTTGCATAGTTTAAAACTTCTTTTTAAACTATAGAGAAAACCCCAAAACCCTTTGAAAACCATTAAAAATCATGAAAAAACCCATTTTTGTATTAAGGGTTTAAGCCCCTTTGGGCCAAGTCTCAACCACTTCCCCACCGTATGCCTATGGTGCTAATACCAAGCGCTAAACCTTTCGGCGCTTATCGCATTGGAGAAAATCCATAGCGCGCAAGTTTGTTTTCATGGTGTTAACAAAAAGTTCCGATGCGATTGGCCCTGTGTGTCGTAGCCCCCGATCATGTTGTTACCTTATATAACCCTTTGGGCCCGAAATCAGGCAATAAACCTTTTTGAAACTCCATCTCCGGTCCGTTATTTCCTTCATAAATCCAAAAACATTGTTTTCCAAATTTTTTTTCCAATGTGTTAAAGTCACGTGGTAAATATAAAATGGTTAGATTGAAAGACCGATCGTGCAATCGCATCGGAGGAATTCGCAAATGGGTTGATTGAAAGACCCGCATCAAAAGTTCCGATGTGATTGGGTCATATATATAAACCCCGCCCCCTTCGCTTTCATCCCATATAACTTACACCTCGGGACCAAGTGTTGAAGTCCCGAAGCGCTTAATCGCATCGGGGATTCTTTAAAATGGGTTTTTTGAAAAGATTTACTCCGAAGTTCTGATGCGATTGGCATTTTTGTTATATAACTCTGCCCCAGTCCACCGAACTTTTGTTTTATTAAAATATTTTTGGGTTTTTCATAAAGTATAAGGGTTTCCACCATCTGAAGATTGAAATGATATTGATTGTCAATTTAAGGCTGATCCAACGGCTCGCGCAAAATCGCATCGCAAGTTTCAATCGCATACATTTGTTTGTCCCCCCGATCGCCCTTCCCCCCGATTCATTCGCCACCATTGATCTGATCCTCAGATTAAAGGTCATCGCTCAATCAAATCACAATTTTCAATCGCATGTATTCTATTTGTCCCCCCGATCGGCCACCCCTCCGATTCACTCTCCGTCGTCGATCTGATCTGCAGATCGACGGACAGCGCTTAATCGCATTGGCCCTCCCGATCACGCAATCGCATCGGCGATTTTCATCACACCTTTCTTCTCCTCCCACTGATTGCGATCCTCCGATTGAATATGGACCGTCCACGTGTCCAGATCGGACGGCCAGGTTCTAATCTCGCTTCATACCATCGCTTTCCACCTTCCGCCAAGAGGATTCCAACGCGTAATCCCCACCGTTGATCTACGCGTGATCAACGGTTCTAATTTATTCTTTTCCTCCAATCTCCTTCGACTATTTCTAAATGATTCCCAACCGTTGGATGATGCCATCCAACGGTCCTGCTCTCCTCCCACGCCTCTGAAGCAGTTTAACCCAAAAACACAGGATTTTATAACATAGTTCTGTATTTTGCAGGTTATCGATGGTTTTCCGTTTTATTAAAAGAAAGGCCAAAGGGTCGGGAAATATGTTTCTCATGCCATTGATTCATCAATGGGGACCATTCGCGAGGTGCGGATTCAATTTTTGTCATCAGCATTTCATAAGGCATTGATGCCTTATGAGCCCTGTGCAGCCTGCACATCAACAAGACACTGTGTTTTTTGAAATCACAGTTAAAGAGTATCAGTTTATACCATAACAGAAGACCGAAGACACAGACCGAGCGTGATCTGTCCTAAAAACACTGAACTAAAGTAAATTAAAAGTGTTTTAGGAAAGGCCGAAGACATCTGTCGATCCAAGAAAGCTTCCACCGCCTTAAGCAGGGACTAATCTAACCCTCTCCATCTCCTAAAGGCACCTGCAGCCTCATGGTAATTAAAGAAGGCTTAGTCATTATTTCAAACAAGAGGTGTTTGCCCAAAGACAGCTGAACAATTAATGCTACTCAAGGATCTTCTCTCTAATTGTCGGCAAAACTATTTTAAAGATTAAGAATAACCCAGAAGCTAATCTTTTCGATCATTAGACCTCGGGGAGCAGCAAAAGAGTTACTTCAAACATGACACCAAGCCTCAAAATTCAACAAAGGCTCCCACCGAACTCAATTCATAAATGTACATCAATTTAATATCGACAGATCATCTGTAAATTACTTCATCGAGCCCCTTCAAAGGCCGAAGAGTCATCAATATATATTTATTAACCCAGGGGATCTTTTATCTGATCCCACCTCCTCATTCTTCTATAAATACTTCTGTAAAAGATGAGAAAATGTTGGTCTCTGGACATCTAAATGCATGTAATAGTTTCTGAAGCTACTGATGCCCTATTTGCAACCTGAAGATACATAAGCTGATATGACAAGTTTGAAGTTGTAGAGACCCACTGGGCTTGTTGATTGTAACTGGTTCGAACATCAAATACAAGCTGTTGATTTATGGGATCCTAATTTATGTCAATGGTGATGTGTTCCTCATTGTCAATTTTTATTTTGCTTAATGTTTTCACTCTGTCCACTTTCTCTGATAAACAGCAGCAAACATAGAGCTAGGATTTACTCTCAACAGTACCCTACTCTTATTGAAAGCTTTATTATCTATGTTTTCTTCATTTGAACATTCTCTTTGAAGAGTATATTAATGTAGAGCAGTTTAAAGGCACTTGCCTGATCTAAATTTCTCTTTGTCACTATTATTTGTGGTTTTCTTATTGAATATGTTGAAAGCAGGGTAGTTTAAAGGCACTTACCTGATCTTAAGTTGTTCGACTGTTTTTAAATGTTTTCTAACTGAAATTTCTTCAATGCGGGCTAGTTTAAAGGCACTAACCTGATCTCAGAATACTTTTATGTTTTTCTTTAAGTACATGCTGAAAGCAGGGTAGTTTAAAGGCACTTACCTAATCTTAAGCTGTTTGATTGTTTTTAAATGTTTTCTAACTAAAAGTTCTTCAATGCAGGCTAGTTTAAAGGCACTAACCTGATCTTAGAATACTTTTATGTTTTTCTTTAAGTACATGCTGAAAGCAGGGTAGTTTAAAAGAACTTACTTGATCTTAGGCTGTTTTACTATTTCTTCATTTGTTTGTTCTCCATTTCCTATCTGTTTCATTCCATAAAATCACCTTAAGAGATCCTTTGATATAAGTGACTTGCCCCATGGATCCTTCTTGAACCTTGCTGTCAAATTAAAATCCTCCTATGACTCCATAGCCCAATGGGTTAAACTGTCTTTACCTTTTCTGTCATCCAAATCATTCCTTCACTTGCAGACATCTTCACCCTTCATTTTGAACTGCCTTCACCTTCATCATGTCTTTTCCCAACCAAAAACAAAAAAACAAAACCTATGCTCTTCATAACTAGCCTAATATCACAAATTCAGCTATTAAAGATCACATCTTTTTGAACCTATTCATAGAGAGAACCCTCTCTGGATTCAGGAGCGCTAGATCCTTGAATCCCAAAGCGGTTTGATGTTCTCCCTGCAGTTGGAATTTTGCCAATATTTCTAATTACAGGGTGCTAAAATACTGGCGACTCCACTGGGGACACTTTGAGTTCATAGTTGCTTGGCCAGCTTTTATAAAACTCTTTAGCTTTCCATACAACCACAGAAAATCAGAGAACCCAAAATGTTTCAGATTGGTTGCAAATAAACATGGTAGTGGACCATTAAACCTTTTACCTCCAAAAGAGCTAAAAAATTCCACTTGGCGACTCCACCATCCTTAACAGACCTTAAGACTCCACTAGGAAGAACCTTTGTCATTGTAATATTATTCAAACTCAGTTAGAGGCTGTAGGATTAAAATTTTGTAAACAGATTAGTTGACCTTTTAAATATTGTCATACCTGGTTGAACTTTTCCTATTTATTTTGGTCTGAAAAAACACAGCATAGTGGCTCCTAGAAAGATTCATACTAGAGCCTATCTTGACCCAGATCCACCTGAGATAGTTGATAGCCTAGAAAGTATTCTTAGGAACTCTCCTAGGATTAAATTATCAACTATTGTCAGATCACCCTTGAGAGCTAATTCAGTCCCTGTAAATCTTTCAGCTCTACAACAATCACAAGTTGACTTAGTAAATCCCTTTAGAACTAGGTCTCTTGGTGATTTAGATCAGTTAGATTTTGAGTCTTCGCTTTCATCTCCTAAAACAAGTGAACGTCCTGGTAGCAGAGAAACAAAACCTCCTAATTTACATTTCCTTCACAACTTAGGTGTCTCTCACCCAAGATCAGCTCAGCAATCTACTCCTGGTCCATCCACTTCTGTTCATCCTACATCCACTGTTCAAACCACTCCACTTCAGCCCACTTTCCCTTTCACTAATACACCCCTTGTAAATCCACCCCCACCACATATCATGGTTGCATGGTATGCTCCCTTAGTCCTTCCTGTACCATTAGTCAATCTTCCACAGGACTATCAGTCTAAAATTCCATTGTATGATGCTAGCAATACTACAACTGCATCACAACATGTGGATAAGATGAATGACTACTTTGACAGAAATGAAATTGATAATGATTCTATCAAGCTTAGATTATTTTCTCAGAGCTTCAGGGGAGAGGCAAGAAAATGGTTCAAAGGTTTAACCCCCCATAGTATTAATGATCTCCAAGCCTTCCATCAAACATTTTTGAACAAATGGGAAGTAAAGAAAAACCCTCTCCAAGTCCTTTCTGACTACAAGAACCTCCATAGAGATACTAGGGAAAGTGTGCAAGCTTATTGCACTAGATTTAATAGTGTGTATAATGCACTTTCCCCAGAACTAAAACCTCCACAAGGCTTAGCTTTAAACAAGTTTCCTAAAGGGTTTGACCCTGAGATGGCCGATCAGCTGAGAGAGATAGATTTTGCAACTCTTGAAGACATGCAAAAGGGTGCTCTTTCTGTGGAAGTCAACTTGATGGAGAAGAGAGCAAGAATGAAAATTGAAAAGAGAGTGTCCTTTAGAGAGGAAAATGCACCTTCTACTTCCAACTCAAATATGGAAAGAATGATGGAGGAGATGATGAAGAAAATGAGCATCCTTGAGAGAGCACAAGCAAGTCAAAACCAAACTGCTCCTCAAAACAAAAACCAGAATCAGAATTTTACAAGGAACGAACCTCCAAACAAATCTAGGGAAGAAGATCAACAGATCACTCCTCCCTTTCATCAAAACTATATTAGTGAGGTTGAGGAAACAGATGAGATAACAGAAGAAGATGATATCAACATGCTGGGAGTAGATAATGATGACTTTGAGGTTCATTATGATAGAAAACAAGGTCTTTATACCCCTTATGATGACAATAGAGATGATGATGAAGGTTATTTTCCAGACATGGAAAATGTCTTCATAGAATCCCAAAAAGAATATGACCTTAGAAGCAAAGCCAGTCAACAAACTCCCAACACCAAAACCTCTGACAAATCTTCACAAAACAGCACTGCAACCAAACCTAAAGTTGTCAAACATAAGGAAAAAACAGTAGCTGTGAGTTCTGATAATGGTAGAGAGAAATGCACTCAAAAAAGTGAAAAACATAATGTAGGCCTTAGTAGTACTAACACTTCAGCTAGTACTCCTGTTAAAACCATTCTATCAAACGTAAATAGAACAAATCAGTGAGCTGATGTTGCTGATAATCTAGCAGCTAGTAAGGCTGAGGCAAGTTCTTCAAAAAACCAAATTCCTTTCAGCCTCGAGCAAGAAATTTCAAAGATCAAAATCTTTGTTCCCTTGACTGATTTAGCTGCCCAGCATGTATATAGAGCCCAAATTTTGATGGCTTTAAATATTGAGGATAATAATGACAGAGTGAATTTTAATGATGACCAGCCAGAGCTCATTTTTGGTCCTAAAATTGAAGGGAAATTTCAAGAAGGGATAGAACCTCCGTTCTACGTTAGCCTTAATATCCATGAAAAAATCCTGCATAATGCTATGCATGACTCTGGAGCCTCACACAACCTTATGCCAAAGGTGATAATGGAAAGGCTAGGGCTAGAAATAACTAGACCTTACAAGGATTTATATTCTTTTGACTCTAGCAGAGTGAAATGCCTTGGCCTAATCAAAGACCTTTGTGTAAGTTTGACTCAAATCCCAGCCAAGTACATGGTTATGGATCTTGTGGTGGCTGATGTGCCTCCTAAGTATGGCATGTTGTTATCAAGGTCATGGGGTGCCAAGCTGCAAGGTACAATGCAGATGGATGGGACATATGCCAGTATCCCTGTCTTTAGCCAGCTCAGAACACTATACAGAGAGGCACACTTGAAATTCATGTTCAGTAGCCCAGAAAAGCCTGAAAATTCTCCCATTTACTCTGTCCATACTGACCTGGATTCATTTATCCTTTACAATGATGAATCCTCAAATAAGCCGGAGCTAGAAGACAACGACTCAGCCAAACAGTTAGAGACCCCAAATCTAGAAATAAATGCTATTCTTGATATGGAAGAAAACGAGAGAGAAATTTTGGAACAGTGCGTTGAAACAACATATCAGAGTGAACAAAGCCAAGATGGCAAACAACAGACTGCCCCTCACGCTCAACTCCATGAAAATCCTGAGGAAAAATACCCAGCACAACATGTTGTGGATCTCAGAATAGAACATAATGATGAAACACTTAGTGAGCAAGTCACTTTAACAGGATTAATGGCCGATAGGGAGGAAGAGAAACACAACTCAGAAGTGTCAAAATAGTTTTCTGCATTTGAAGACATTAGCAAACCAAACAAAGGTCTTGAGCTACGATTCATGTGTCCATTGCTCTTAAAACTTGAAAATTAAGAGAACAACCTTCAACACAGCGAAAAACCTGAGGAGGTGAAACAAATACAACTAAGTGCCGAGATTTCACAACAACCCTTGAGCACGTTGGTTGAAGAAGACAATAACCAAGACGAAACCGAAAATAGTCCTCTGTGGAGTATGTATTTTGATGAGTCATGCACTAAGAACAATGCTAGTGTAGGTGTCTGGATTACCAACACTGAAAACAACCACACAGAAAGAATTTCCTGCAAATTAAACTTTCAGTGTTCCAATAACATAGCAGAATATGAATCCCTTCTCTTAGGCTTACATCTATTAAAAAAGTTAGGAGCCACAAGAATTAATGTGTATGGGGATTCAGAACTAGTCATTAAGCAAGTCAATGGGGAATATAACGCAAATCATCCCAAACTTAGAGCTGACCGAAACGATGTCATGGACTTTTTAAAAAAATTTGAGGAGTCCAAATTGATTTTTGTTCCAAGAAAAAGAAATATTTCTGCCCAAAATTTAGCTTTTGCGGCTAGAACATGCTTAACGCCATTTGAAACCAAATACTGTACAACTCAAATTAAGTTTAGACCAGCTGTGCCAGATAATGAAAAATATTGGCAGGTCGTCGATGGTGACAAACATATAGAGGATTTCCTGCTTGGAAAGAACAAATTTGAGTTATCTGATTCAGATTCTAAATCCGATGAAAATTTCCTAAACAAAAAGTCCCCTATAAAAGAAAAACCATCTGGCCCCGTAAAAATCAACATGTTAACTAAAAAACTTAAAACTCATAATGAAGAATACAAGGACACGGAAAATGAAGACATTGAGGTATTGTTGTCAAAGGACAAGAACATACCTAGGGGGCTAGCATCGTTAGAAGACCTCTTTGATTTTAACGACGTAGCAAAGAAGCCCACCGTAGAATACACAGAGTCTGAGGTTGAGGAATGCAACATAGGTACCGAAGATCAGTCTAAAATGATTAAATTAGCTAGGTCCTTGCCACCAGACATGAAAAGGAAATACGTTGACCTGTTTAAAGAGTTTGTCGATGTGTTTTCCTGGAGCTATGAAAACATAAAAGCCTACGATATAGAAATCATCCAGCACAAGATCCCTTTGAAAGAAAACCAAAAACTGCGTCGAATTAATCCAATACAACTGCCTCTAGTAGAAAAGGAAATCAAGAAAATGTATGAGGCAGGAATCATTGTGCCTGTGAGGTTTTCAGATTGGGTTTCTAACCTTGTATCCATGAGGAAAAAGACAGGAGAAATCAGACTATGCATTGATTTCAGAAACCTTAACAGAGCCTCCCTAAAAGACAATTACCATTTACCCAAAATGGAACACATTCTACAAAGGGTAGTTGGTTCAAAGAGGATTTCTCTATTAGATGGTTTTTCAGGGTATAACCAAGTTTTAGTACTCCCAGAAGACCAACTCAAGACATCTTTCACCACTCCTTGGGGTACTTTCATGTATGTGAAAATGCCTTTTGGATTAATGAATGCTGGTGCCACTTTCCAAAGGGCCATGGACATTGCATTTTCAGAGGAGATAGGACACTTCATTGTAATTTACCTTGATTACATAACCGTTTATTCTAAATCTGATGAAGAGCACCTGAAACATTTAAGAAAGTTCCTTGAAAAGTGCAGAAGGTTTGGGTTATCTTTAAATCCCAAAAAGACAGTGTTTGGCCTTCAGGAAGGTAAACTCCTTGGCCATATCATATCAGAAGAAGGGATTAAAATAGATCCAAAAATATTTGAGGGAATACTACAGATTAGCCAAACAAGGAACATAAAAGAATTGCAGTCCTTTATTGGAAAGATTAACTTTTTGAGGAGATTTATTCCCAACTAAGCAGAGCTCCTTAGAAACATGACTAATATTCTCAAGAAAGAAGTAGGAGTGAAGTGGACTGTAGAAGCCAAAAAATCCTTCGAATTGGTAAAACATGCACTCACCCAGGCACCAGTCCTAATCAGCACAGATTTTTCAAAAGAGTTCCTTATTTTCTCCTTTGCCTCAGAGCATACTGTGGCTGCAGTCCTGTTGCAGAAAAAACCAGAGGGACAGGAACAACCCATTGTTTTTTTCAGCAAGGCTTTAAGGGATGCACCCTTGAAATATAACATAATGGAAAAACAGGCCTATGCTTTGGTAAAGGCCTTAAAGGACTTCAGGGTGTATATTATACATTCCCACATCATTGCCTATGTACCTAATATAGTGGTAAAGGACATCTTGTCACAAGACCCAGATGGAAAGAGAGGCAAATGGATCGCTGCTATATTAGATCATGATTTGGAAAGTAGACCCACCAAACTTATTAAAGGTAAAGGCTTAGCTCAATTAATGGCTGAATCTAATCTACAAGCCCTTGACATTAACATGGTAGATGCCTTTGACGAACAGGAAGAATTACCTGCTCCCACTGTCGAAGAGCAGTTTCAAAACTCACCTTGGTACACTGATATCTTGTATGTGCTTACAAATCTTAATGCTCCTCCTGATTTATCAAAAACAAAGGCAAGTTTTTTAAAGTTGAAAGCTAGGAAATTTTGTATTTTAAATGAATGTTTATATTGGAAAAATGCTAATGGTTTATTTCTTAAATGTTTTCTTGAAGTTGATGCAGAAAGGATCAAACATGAATTCCATGAAGGAGAGTGTGGAGGTCATCTTTACTGGAAAACCACAGCCAATAAAATCCTTAGACCTGGCTATTACTGGCCCACCCTCTTCCAAGATGTCCATAAAATGATAGTTGCCTGTCACAAATTCCAAATTTTTGAGGGCAAAAGGAAACTTCTTCCTTTACCATTACAACCTATCACTGTTGAAGCTCCTTTTCAACAGTGGGGCCTAGATTTCATAGGGGAAATCCATCCTGCTTCATCTGCCCAAAACAAATGGATTCTCACAGCCACTGACTACTTCACGAAATGGATTGAAGCCATCCCTTCTAGGAATGCCACAGATTCTGTCATTATAAAATTCCTTGAAGACCATATTTTGTCTAGATTCGGATGCCCTAGGAAGATTATTACTGATAGTGTTGCCACTTTTGGTTCCAAAAAGATGATTGATTTTTGTCACAGGTATCAGATTACACTTGGCCATTCTACTGCTTACTACCCTCAAGGTAATGGGCTAGCAGAATCATCAAATAAAATTTTTGTGACCATCATCAAGAAGCTGCTTGAAGAGAATAAAAAATCATGGCATAACAAGTTGGTGCATGCTCTATGGGCAGACAGATTGACCACAAAAAATTCCATTGGAATTTCCCCTTACCAACTTGTTTATGGAGCATATCCAGTGTTTCCTACCAGCCTAGGTGTACCAGTAATAAAATTAATCCAAGAAATACGGTCAGAAGAGGACAACATGATTAGGAGGATCAGTCAGACAATACATCTCCAGCAGACAAGAGAAGAGGTTTACAATAGGGCTCAGAAGGTGCAAGAAAACATAAAGAAGTTGTTTGACAAGAGAACAAAGGCTTGTGTTTTCAACATTAGAGATAAGGTACTCAAATGGGATTCCAGAAGAGAGGATAAGGGTAAACATGGCAAATTTGATAGTTTGTGGCAAGGTCCTTACATCATTCAGTCCACCATTGGTCCAAATGCCTTTTTTCTACAAGAGTTAGATGGCACAGATCTGTTTGGGGGTCCTGTCAATGGTAGGGTCCTTAAGCATTACTACTGCTGAGCCTGATTTTAAAGCTTTCATTCCCATTATAAATACCATTTTCATTGTTCAGTCTCATAAAAGAAAAAGTACAAAAACAATAAAAAAGAAAAAGAAAAGAGGGAAAATTGTAAAAAACAATAAAGGTACAGCCCCATACCAAAAAAGAGAAATAAATTCTGAAAGTGTGCAAGCTTAAATGCCACTCCTAAAAAACAAACTCCTAGTTAGTCAAACAGCCTAATCTTGACTAATTAGTTTTGAATTTACTACTGATAGGATAGTGAATTTGATTTGCCAAATTGTTTAATCTTGGCTTATCGGTAGATAGATTAGGATAGAAATTAAAGGTTCAAACACGCTCAAAACCTGAACCTAAGTTTTCAAGCAAGAATTGACTCCAATCTATGTTTAACTCCTGAGTCAAAATCAAAGGTAAATCTTTTTCTAATCAGCTCAAAATCTTAAACAGTTGACAAAGGAAAGACAGCTCAAAAAGAGGAAAAAAAAGAGCTGTAAAAAGGTGAAGTGCTTTGAATTTTTAGATCTTAAGCCTTCCATTTTTTATTTAAATTTTCTGCAAAATAAATATCTATGTGCATCTTGTTTTTTTTATGCCATAGATCACAGCAATTCAAATAGCTTAATCTTGACTTGATTGTTTTTAAATTTTTGTTCTAGAAATTAGAGAATAAAATCTGTTAGACTGTTTAATCCTAACAGAATAGTAGATTAGGTAGAGAAACATATGAACTAAACTGTTTAATCTGAGCTCATGGAGGAATAAGGAGTAGAATTAGATTAGATTTCATGTTTTCAAAAGAATTAAATATTGTAAAAGAGTTTACCAATCCAAATGCACTCTAACTGAAGAAAAAATGTTAGATCAGTAGGATTGGGTAGGTAGAAAGCTTGTTGAATGAAGATCCATTGTTTTTCATAGCTTCTAACATGTTTTCAGAGCAGAGTAAGATCATTCCAGCAAAGAAAGCAGCCCAATGGATGAGGTACAAGTCAGCCTCCCAGAGAAATACAAGTTTGAAGTTCTTGATGCCTTCAAGAAGGCACCATCCCCAAGTGGAGCCACTGTTGGCCACCTATAAAAATTTTTCTATCAAAAGGTGGCCAAAACATTGTTCAGCCTTCAAGAAACACTTTCATGGCCAAAATTTTATCTCTTGAAGCCTTCGGAAGATCTCATGCTCATGTCTAAAGGTCTTCACTGCTGATTCCCTTCAGAACTCAAAAATTCTGCTAAAAATTCTATGAGAAAGACTGCTACAAAATCCCCTCCCTCCCCTTCCTCCATTCAGAAACTAACTTTCATTTTTTTCCCTTTTCCTCCGTAAAATTCCTCTTTTTTATGTTTTCCCCTTCTTCTATCCATGAAACTCATTGTTGCATAGTTTAAAACTCCTTTTTAAACTATAGCGAAAACCCCAAAACCCTTTGAAAACCATTAAAAATCATGAAAAAACCCATTTTTGTATTAAGGGTTTAAGCCCCTTTGGGCCAAGTCGCAACCACTTCCCCACCATATGCCCATGGTGCTAAGACCAAGCACTAAACCTTTCGGCGCTTATCGCATCGGATAAAATCCATAGCGCGCAAGTCTGTTTTCATGGTGTTAACAAAAAGTTCCGATGCGATTGGCCCTGTGTGTCGCAACCCCCGATCATGTTGTTACCTTATATAACCCTTTGGGCCCGCAATCGGGGACTAAACCTTTTTGAAAATCCATCTCTGGTCCGTTATTTCCTTCATAAATCCAAAAACCCTGTTTTCCAAAGTTTTGTTCCAATGTGTTAAAGTCACGTGATAAATATAAAATGGTTAGATTGAAAGACCGATCGTGCAATCGCATCGGAGGAATTCGCAAATGGGTTGATTGAAAGACCTGCATCAAAAGTTCTGATGCAATTGGCTCATATATATAAACCCCACCCCTTTCTCTTTCATCCCATATAACTTACACCCCGGGACCAAGTGTTGAAGTCCCGAAGCGCTTAATCGCATCCCGAAGCGCTTAATCGCATCGGGGATTCTTTACAATGGGTTGATTGAAAATCTTTACTCCAAAGTTCCAATGCGATTGGCCTTTTTGTTATATAACTCCGCCTCGGTCCACCAAACCTTTTTTTTATTAAAATATTTTTTGGTTTTTCATAAAGTATAAGGGTTTCCGTCGTCCGAAGATTGAAATGATATTGACTATCGATTTAAGGCCGATCCAACGGCCCGCGCAAAATCACATCGCAAGTTTCAATCGCATTGCAAATTTTTGATCGCATACATTTGTTTGTCCCCCCCCCCCCCGATCGCCCTTCCCCCCCCGATTCATTCCCCACTGTTGATCTGATCCTCAGATCAACAGTCATCTCTCAATCACATCGCAAGTTTCAATCGCATGTATTCTATTTGTCCCCCCGATCGGCCACCCCTCCGATTCACTCTCCACCGTCGATCTGATCTGCAGATCGACGGACAGCACTTAATCGCATTGGCCCTCCCGATCGCGCAACCGCATCGGCGATTTTCATCACACCTTTCTTCTCCTCCGACCGATTGTGATCCTCCGATTGAATCTGGACCGTCCACGTGTCCAGATCGGACGGCCCGGATCTAATCTCGTTTCATACCATCGCTTTCCACCTTCCGCCAAGAGGATTCCAACGCGTAATCCCCACCGTTGATCTACGCGCAATCAACGGTTCTGATTTATTCTTTTCCTCCAATCTCCTTCGACTATTTCTAAATGATTCCCAACCATTGGATGATGCCATCCAATGGTCCTGCTCTCCTCCCACACCTCTGAAGCAGTTTAACCCAAAAACACAGGATTTTATAACATAGTTCTGTATTTTGCAGGTTATCGATGGTTTTCCATTTTATTAAAAGAAAGGCCAAAGGGCTGGGAAAGATGTTTCTCATGCCATTGATTCATCAATGGGGACCATTCGCGAGGTGCGGATTCGATGTTTTTCATCAGCATTTCATGAGGCATTGATGCCTTATGAGCCCTCTGCGGCCTGCACATCAACAAGACACTGTGTTTTTTGAAATCACAGTTAAAGAGTATCAGTTTATACCATAACAGAAGACCGAAGACACAGACCGAGCATGATCTGTCCTGAAAACACTGAACTAAAGTAAATTAAAAGTGTTTTAGGAAAGGCCGAAGACATTTGTCGATCCGAGAAATCTTCCACTGCCTTAAGCAGAGGCTAATTGAACCCTCTACATCTCCTAAAGGCACCTGCAGCCTCATGGTAATTAAAGAAGGCTTAGTCATTATTTCAAACAAGAGGTGTTTTCCCAAAGACAGTCGAATAATTAATGCTACTCAAGGATCTTATCTCTAATTGTCAGCAAAACTATTTTAAAGATTAAGAATAGCCCAGAAGCTAATCTTTTCGATCATTAGACCTTGGGGAGCAGCAACAGAGTTACTTCAAACATGACACCGAGCCTCAAAAGTCAGCAAAGGCTCCCACCGAACTCAATTCATAAATGTAAATCAATTTAATACAGACATATCATCTGTAAATTACTTCATCAAGCCCTTCAAAGGCCGAAGAGTCATCAATCTGTATTTATTGACCCAAGGGATCGTTTATCTGATCCCACCTCCTCATTCTTCTATAAATACTTATGTAGAGGATGAGAAAATGTTGGTCTCTGGACATCTGAATGCATGTAATAGTTTCTGAAGCTACTGATGCCCTGTTTGCAACCTGAAGATATAGAAGCTGATATGACAAGTTTGAAGTTGTAGAGACCCACCGGGCTTGCTGATTGTAATTGGTTCAAACATCAAATACAAGCTGCTGATTTATGGGATCCTGATTTATGTCAATGGTGATGTGTTCCTCACTGTCAATTGTTATTTTGCTTAATGTTTTCACTCTGTCCACTTTCTCTGATAAAGAGCAGCAAACATAGAGCTAGGATTTACTCTCAACAGTACCCTACTCTTACTGAAAGCTTTATTATCTATGTTTTCTTCATTTGAATGTTCTCTTTGAAGAGTATATTAATGCAGGTCAGTTTAAAGGCACTTTCCTGATCTAAATTTCTCTTTGTCACTGTTATTTGTGGTTTTCTTATTGAATATGCTAAAATCAGGGTAGTTTAAAGGCACTTACTTGATCTTAAGCTGTTTGACTGTTTTTAAATGTTTTCTAACTGAAATTTCTTCAATGTAGGCTAGTTTAAAGGCACTAACTTGATCTCATAATACTTTTATGTTTTTCTTTAAGTACATTCTAAAGCAAGATAGTTTAAAAGAACTTACTTGATCTTAGGTTGTTTGATCAAGCTTTTAAATGTTTTCTAAAGTACTTCAGCAAAGCTAGTTTAAAAGCATTTCCTGATCTAAGAATACTTTTATGTTTCCCTTTAAGTACATGCCGTAAGAAAGATAGCTTGAAAGCACTTACTTGATCTAAGGTTGTTTCATTGTTTTCTTCATTTGTTTGATTCTACACTTCCTCTCCGTTTCATTCCATAAAATCACTTTAAGAGATCCTCTGACATAAGTAACTTGCCCATGGATCCTATTGAACCTTGCTATCCAATTAAAATCCTCCTATGACTCCATAGCCCAATGGGTTAAAACTGTCTTTGCCTTCCTATCAGCCAAATCATTCCTTCACTTGTAGACACCTTCACCTTTCATTTTGAAACTGCCTTCACCTTCATTATGTCTTTGCCCAACCAAAACAAATAAAACAAAACCCAAGCTCTTCATAACTAGCCTAATATCACTATTTCAGCTATTAAAGATCACATCTTTAAGCTCATTCATAGAGATATCCCTCTCTAGATTTAGGAGGGCTAGATCCTAGAATCCCAAAGTGGTTTGATGTTCTCCCTACAGTTGGACTTTTGCCAATCTTGCTAATTACAGGGTGCTAACATTCTCCACGTTTTGTGAGTTCAAAGCACTGGTAGAGAAAGATACATGGAAGAAGGTGAAGGCTCTAAGGAGCGACAATTTTGGTGATTATATCTCTAATGAATTCAAGAAATTCTGTGCCAAAGAAGGAATTCGAAGAGAATTGATTGCACCTCATAACCCACAACAGAATGGGGTTGCAAAAAGAAAGAACATAACAATTGTGGGAGCAACACGAGCTATGTTACATGATCAGGGCCTATTGTTGCACCTGTGGGTAGAGGCATGCAACACAACGGTATTTGTGCATAACCATAGTCCTCATCAGATACTTAGCATAAGTACACCAGAGGAGGATTTTTCAGGTAAGAAAAAACAGATGTTTCATATTTTAAAATTTTTGGCTCATATGTCTATTTCCATGTGACAAAATATGCCAGGAAGAAGCTAGAACCAACAATAAAGGTTGGGATATTTTTGGGGTACACTAATACTCCCCACAACTATCGGGTGTATTTGTCGGCTAACAGGATGACAATTGTCAGGAGAGATGTTAAATTTAATGAGGAGAAAGCCATGAAATTTTCCCTCGAGAGGGAGATTGACTTCCATGCAGATGAGGAACTCTTAGTTTAAAATTATGAACCTCATGATGTGGAGCAGCCACAAACATATGATCATGGAGTGGCAGAAACCACTCATGCAGAGCCATCCACTAGAAATGGTAGGAATTGCACCAGAGAGGCTGCCATATTGATGCTAGATGTGACAGATCATGCAGGAGCACCTACATCACAGTCCAGGCAGAGAAGGCCCTTAGAAAAGTACACTAGATAAATGGCTCTTATGAGTGAGTGTATTGTGACAGAACCATCCTCTTTTGAGGAATCATTACAAAAGCCAACATGGGTTGATGCCATGGTTGAGGAGTATGACTCCATTATCAGAAATAGTGCATGGGAAGTGGTCCCAAGACCAGTGGGGAAGTCAGTGGTTGGATCCAGGTGGATCTACAAGGTGAAGCAGGTAGTAGATGGGAGTGTGGAGCAATACAAGGCTAGATTTGTGGCCTGAGGATTCTCACATGTAGAGGGGATTGACTATGAGGATACTTTTGCACTAGTTGCTAGATACTCATCGATTAGATTTATCTGTGCACTCTCATCGCAGATGAGGTGACCGATACATCAGATGGATGTACCGATAGAATTTCTTAGTGGAGTTATTGAGGAATAAGTGTACATTGAGAAACTAGAAGGTTTTGAGACCTTTGACAGGGAGTTGCGTGTGTGCAGACTCAAGAGAGAATTGGATGGGCTGAAGCAAGCACCTCGTGACTGGTACACCAGGATCGACAACTATTTCACCAGGTTGGGCTTCACAAAGAGTGAAGAAGATGTGAACCTATATCATATTTTGGTTGATAGGTGATTAGCAGCTCATAACTTCTTGTAAAGAGGATATTGCAATAGAGTTTGAGATGAAGGACATGGGGCTCTTGCATTATTTCCTTGGATTGGAAATATGACAAAGAGATGGGGAGCTATTTGTATCTCAGGACAAGTATGCCAAGGAGATTCTGAGGAAGCTCCACATGGAGGGCAGAAAACCCATGGAGACTTCTCTTGCAGTTAACTAGAGGAAGGAGGATGCTACTTCAGGTGAGGTAGTGGATGCTACTATTTATAGGCAGCTTGTGGGTTCACTTATGTATTTGGTGAACACATGACTAGACATGTGCTACACAGTTAACCAGCTTATTCAAGCTATGGTTAAGCCTACCAAGCTCTTTTGAAAGGCGGGGAAGCATGTGTTGAGATATCTTAGGGGCACTATAGAGTATGGATTATGGTACAAACAGACAAAGGGATTGAAGCTTCAAGGCTTCACCGATGTAGATTTGGTAGGCATTCCATCAGAAAAGAAGAGCACATCAGGCGGCATCTTCAGTATAGGATCAATAGAAGTTTCTTGGTACAGTAGGAAGCAGCGATCAGTTGCACTCGGTTCAGTCGAGGCAAAGTACATGGCAGCTAGTCAGGCTACATGTGACTCCATCTGGATGAGGAAGATACTTGTTGGTATGTTTGGTCATCAAATGGATCCGAAGGTGATACATTGTCACTAACTAGAGTTGCATAAAACACTTGGTTAATCCAATATTCCATGACAGGTCCAAGAAAATTATCCGGTACCACCATCTCAAAAATTGTGTTCAAAGGCACATTATGTTATTGCAGTATATTCCCACGGAAGATCATGATGCAGATATATTGACGAAGGCACTTGCGAAGAGAAAATTTGAATACCACAGGGGCAGGATCAAGGTAGCATATAAACCCTTTCCTGTTGAGAGGGAGCATTGAAATTCAACAATAAAATGCACACACACTAGTGTGGGATCACAGGTCACAGAGTGATGGATCCTAGTGACACATTAGTGTGCAACCAATTTTTAAATAAATTGGAAAATTAGTTGCAATCTTATCTCATAACAACTTGTAATAGTTAAATAAGTGTGATAGACTTAGTTAGCTCAATAATTTCGAGTTGAGGGTCAAAGAATAGGCATGTAGATTGATTCTATTATTTACAGGGTCCAGTTTCAGTTGTAGCACTAGCGTGGTGTGAGTGGGATCAGTTAACTCACATTAATTGAGTTAAAATAAGTTTAACTAGTTCTAAATGTTTGATGAGCTAGTGGAATATCAAGAGAATTAAAATATATTTAATTCACCAGTAGTGATCTACCAAGTAACTGATGATTCGCTATTTATATTTGCATGATGTCAATTTTGGTGGAGACCCGGTTGAGATAAAGGTTCAAGGCAAGTAAACTATCAATTGTATTTTTAGCAAACTGCCCAGGTGCAATTATATAACCACATGAAGCCCATGATGAATTGCGCAATCAAGGAAGGTTGAATTTCCTATTTAATAGGGGTTTAATTCTCTATGGATTGCTTAAGAAATGTAGGTTGATAATTGGCTATGTGTTTGTCCAATTTTTCCTAGATCAGTGTGAAGCAATTGGTAGAGTGTATGAACTTGTGGTGAGCACAAATAAATTGTATTGTTTCATGATTCCTTGGTTGATTATACAATAAATATGGATGGGTTTTGAGTAGTTTATTTCCCCAGGAAAATCTTGTGTTATGTGATTGATTTACTTCTTTCTCTTACTTGCATGTGATTGAGCGATCGTGATTTATATTCCACAAATAATGTATAAGGATTCAGTATCTTGTTTTAGTACATTACATGATCGGATTGAATCCATTCGTGTAATTTCTACATTCTCACCTCGTCTACATTTCTAGGAGTTTCGCACTCCCTGATAGCTCTTACATTTTCTAGGTCCATTGTTATGCCCTCCTTGGAGACAACATGTCCCAAGTAATGTACCTCAGTCTGAAAGAAACTATACTTGTTGAGCTTAACATACAACTGATGCTCCCACAACAATCTAAACACTGCTTCCAAATGCTCGACATGATCTTCCTTATGTTTAAAATATACCAATATGTCATCAATGAAAACAATAACATAATTTTCCAAAATAGGATGCAACAAATTATTCATAAAACACATAAAGGTAGCTGGAGCATTAGTCAAAATGAATGGAACTACAACAAACTCATAATGCCCAAGGTCCATAAAGTTGTCTTGTAAATTTCCTCTTTCTTAATGCATACCTGATGATATCCATATCTCAAATCAATCTTCGAGAACATTTTTTCTCCATTCAGCAGATCAAACAAGTCATCAATCCTCAGCAACGGATGCATGTTCTTGATGGTGATACACTGCTATAGGGTAAAATGCTTGGGTTGTTGGTTATTGAATATCCCTCTCAGGGCTTTCCGGTGCCCGAGGCAGACAGTAAGATTAGCTGTATAGTTCACAAAGATGGCACATACATATTCATATTAACTTAAGACAACTTGATGGAATAAGGTGGAATATTACCTCTTTAATGATCTTGAAGTCTTTTGGAGAACGCTGAACAACGAAGTAGGGATCCTCCTTCACCAACTCCAAATCTCGACCCTACAATCAGTAAAAGTACCCATGTAATCTCCACCATAACATACATTTCCTATCAATTGAGTCAATATATAACAAACATTTAAACTATGCACATCTAAGCCATTCATCTCATGCTATATAAGTGATTGAATAAAAATGACAATATCAACGCATAGAATGGACAAAACAGATACAGTTCTATTGATTTATAAAAAGAAGGATTGCAACCATCGGTTGTACCAAGCCCTCCTCAGCCTTCCAATCTCTCTATCTCTCAACGTGGTGATATCTTGATCAACAAGTTCTCAATGAACCTCTTTGACCTTCGACCTTCACACTAAAACAATGATCTCTACTTCACAAGTATTCAAAAACTTTGAAAATCCTTCAACCTTGAACCAAGAGCCTTCAGCTCCATTTTATAGGAGATGGAGAGAGAAATCATTGCCCTTCTCTTTCCACCAGTTCTGAATAGAAAAAACCAATATGTTTCCTCAACTTCCATGCTTTTTCCTTCTTTGAGAGTTCAGTTGTTTTTGGCAAGGCCCAATAAGAGATTAGTGCTTTGCAGTTTCCTTTTTGTACTGACTCTCTTGTGAGAAAAAGCTGGAAATTAAAATAATTCTCCATGGGTTTTTCCTATTCTAAACTCAAAACATGGGTAATGCTGCCCTCTAGTGTAAACAGAGTGTTGCCCTAGCCACTAACACGGCCTATTCATTGATCAGGTGTGTTATAATTCTCTTGTGCTATTATAGTGGGGCGTTACCTTGGAAAAAGTAGGTTTAGTTTAGGTCTTTGTATTCCTTCCATATTTATCTTCTCCTCTGAGATGATGAGGAGGTAACAAATGTGGAAGTGTCTGTCATAACAGGATGAGGCTGAAGAAGCTGTCTCCATAAACAATATCACAACTTGGGGAAGGGAACACAACTTTAATGATGTAACCCTTAACCTAAGGTCTTGACCGCCGATTCACTTAAACTACATATTTCTCAACATGTGAATAAAGGATCTATCATCCAACATGTGAGAAATCATCTGAATACCAGTCGATAATGAGAACTGTTAATATATGCGAAGGTGGCCACCAATAATGATGATGGTCCCTAAGATGCACAGTACAATCTAGCAAGTGTGAATAAAAGGAGTTGAAGTTGAACACTCGTAGAATCATTCGATTAGGAGCCAATGATGGAGACTCCTAATCAAACATAAGACTACCTGCCACTGATGTCTGCAAGTATCCAGGTACTAATGGGTTTCTGGATCAACTTACTATATAAGATGTTGAAGTCGATAGGAAGAGATCTGTTGAAAGGTAGGAACTGAGGCATCCTACACCAGTCAACAAGAAACGAAAACCAAATGA
This sequence comes from Pinus albicaulis, assembly GCA_034641835.2. NCBI lineage: Eukaryota > Viridiplantae > Streptophyta > Pinopsida > Pinales > Pinaceae > Pinus > Pinus albicaulis. Next base: position 1,264,021,613 of record CM076570.1, read on the forward strand.
TTTTGTTTGTGATGGAGATAATGAAGAGAAAATGGGGATGTTTGACGACAAATAATTTTTGGCATAATGAGCGGTTTGGTCGATAAGAGGAGTAGTAGATAGCGAGATTTTCTTGAACAATAGAAGGCACTATAATAGGGTACTAGGTAGCTGAGGCTTAATGAACACCAAAGAGTGTGTTAGGATTTTACCGGTGTAGGGACACTGGGAGATGAAGGCTAATACTCATAGATTGTAGGGTTCGGCTAACTACGAAAGAGTTTTCTGGGAAGTTCCATGTTCAAGATTTTTGCTGCCAAATCAACCTTTCTGAAATGTAACAGAGGTAGTATCCATTTTTTCCAAATTTTTCCTCATCTGATTAAGTTTAACGAGTTCAGACGAGTAAACTCTGTGAATTTTTCATATTTAGAGAGTCTGAAAAATATCATAAAAGACAACTCCGTGCCCCATTTGATTAGGTTTAATGAGTCCAGATGAGTAAAGTCGATGAATTTTTCATGTTTAGAGAGTCTAAAAAATGTCGTAAAAGATAACTCCATTGGGGTACCATTGTCATATCTTGATAATCGGGCACGACAAAGGGAGAATAGTAAGCCTGAAAAAGTTCATTTTCCGTGAGTTAGTCCATCGAAGCTGGAAAAGTGAGAAATCTATGTTCGATGGACTTCTAACTCATTTTGTTATGAGTACGAGGAGTCGGAGTAAACTTAGTACTCTTTGTGAAATTTTAACGAGTCCAACAAAGAAAAACTCGGTGCTCTCCGTGAATTTTTAACGAGTCATGCGGAGAAAACTCGGTCACTTTTTCGGTTTAAAGAGCTTTGAAAAAGAGGAAAAGAATGGCTCCTTACTCTCTGTCGTGGTAGTTTAGCGAGCCTGACAAAGTCAACTCAGGGTTTTTTCAGTTTTATGAGCTAGAAAAAGGAGGATTACATTGTTGGGACATGCCAAGCCCTCCTCGGCCTTCAATCTCTCTTCATCTCTCAAAGTGGTGATGTCTTGATAAACAAGTTCTCAATGAACCTCACGTGACCTTCACACTACAACAATGATCTCTACTTCACATGTATTCAAAAACTTTGACAATCCTTCGACCTTGAACCAAGAGCCTTCAGCTCCATTTTATAGGAGATGGAGAGAGCAATCATTGCCCTTCTCTTTCCACTAGTTCTGAATAGAAAAAACCAAGATGTTTCCTCAACTTCCATGCTTTTTCCTTCCTTGAGAGTTCAGTTGCTTTTGGCAAGGCCCAATAAGAGATTAGTGCTTTGCAGTTTCCTTTTTGTACTGACTCTCTTGTGAGAAAAAGCTGGAAATTCAAATGATTCTCCACGGTTTTTTCCCGTTCCAAACTCAAAACATGAGTAACGCGGCCCTCTAGTGTAAACAGAGCATTGCCCTAGCCGCTAACACGGCTTATTCATTGATCAGATGCGTTATAACGCTCTTGTGCTGTTATAGTGGGGTGTTACCTTAGCAGAAGTAGGTTTAGTTTAGGTCTTTGTATTCCTTCCATATTCATCTTCTCCTCTGAGCTGATGAGGAGGTATTTTGACCTGTAACATACACATGGCCTAATGTATCCTTTGTTAAGCATCTCTTTTAGCTGCAAATTTTACTCTACCAACTCAAGTGTGCTCATCTTGTAAGGTTCTTTTGATTTTGAAGTTTCCCCTAGTACCAAATCAATAGAAAAATGTACTTCCCTGTGAGGTGGAAACTCTGAAATATCTGCAGGAAATACATCATGAAACTGTTGTAGAATTGGATACATGCTAAAAAAATCTGCATCCTCAACTTCCTTACCTTTTTCACTAGAGATATGTACTACAAATAACACACACCCTTTCTTGCGACTACGCTTGGCCTGCATAGCTATCACCATCCTAATTGATGTGGATTTCTTCTTTCCCTGTAAGAATCTTGGTTCCCCATTTTCATCCAAGCACTCAGTGGCTTTGTCATAAAAATCCACCTTGGTCCTGTGAAGGTATATTCAATCCATACCCAATATCATACTATATCATCCCAATGGAAATATGTTCAAGTGCGCTACTATAGACATGCCATTCAACTCAAATGCACAATCTCTTACCCAATGATGAACTCTTTTCTTTGTACCTGTATCCAACTGCACTAACCAAGCTTATGCATGCACTTATTTATTCAAACCACACTTATCCACCAATTTAGGACTAAAATAACTATAATTAGATCCAAGATCGATCAAAATAGAAACAACTTGATCAAAAAGCTTACCATCCATCTCAATGATAGATTCCTCATGGTCTTCCTTCCTAATGCCCAGTGTTGCATAGCTATGAGGAATTCTCTTCCCAACATCCCCAACATTTTTTTCCTCTTGTGCACTATATATCTGAGGTATACCACCATGATTTTGTTGAAAATCTCTCTTAAGGTGTTCCTTACCGCATGTCCAACACCCCAACTGTCCAGTACCATCACCTCTATGTTGTTGTTGTGATCCATGTCCTTGTCTAGCTGCATTCAAATTATTTTGTGGTGCCACATTTTCTTTATCTTCTACATTATGAGGCCTTGTTCTTTTCGGCTTCCATTTACCCTTACCTTTATCTTTCCCTTTCCATCCTTGTTGAGATTCATTCTTACACTTTGATTCTTCATAGCAATGCTTCAATTTTCCAATAAATTCCTCAAGTGACCGAGGCTCATCATACTCAATCCAATCTATAAATGCTAATTGCAAACCATTGACAAATCATTGAACTTTATCCTTATCATATTTAAGATAAGGTTCATACCTAAATAGATCCAAGAACTTGGTCATATACTCATTTGTCATTGATCCCATATTTTGCTCATAGAATTCTTTGGCCTTACCATCATAGTACCTTTCTTATAAGTACATCTTCTTGAAAAGATTCTTGAACTCATGCCAAATCAAGTCCTCCATCTTGATGTCTCTAACCCGATTCACATCTTCCCACCAAATGTCCACTTTACCTTTCAAGCTAAAGATATCAATTCTAGCCTTCATTCTTTATGTGTACTCATGAAACTCAAATAACTTGTTCATCCCAAGTATCCAAGCCTCTGCATCTTCTGGTTTCTTGAATTCTCTGTCAAAATGAGGTGGCTTTCATTTCTTAAACTCGTCCGTCAAGTATTCCCTGTCACTCCTCCTGAAAGGATGATAATGATGATGATCATAGTGTCTGTCAGAACCATAACTAGAATAGTACCTGTGTCCACCACCTCTCTTATCTGGAGTATCCAAAAGTATGCCATATTTATCTGATTGTTTCTACCAGGATACCTACTGCCCCATGGCTGATCTGAAGTAGTCCTTGTCGTTGCAATTATAAAAAGCTATGAAGGAGTATTGAATTAACCTCTCATTGTTTCTCTTATCCCTGCATGATTTTTTCATTGTCCACCTTACAACTCCTTATTTCTTCCTTCAAGCTTCTTAATGTGTTTTCTAAATCAGAAGCCTTGCCCAACACCACGTTTTTCATCTGATTCATAGGGAGAATCTTTGTAGGCTACCATATTTCTAGTCATTTTGATCTCTTTCTTGCAAGGCATACCATGTCAGCTAAACCAAATCACAGTAAACCAACGTACCTTAGCATAATTTGGGGAGGATATCTCATCTGCAAGATCATTCAAATTAGCATAATACATGTACAAGCATAATCATAACAACATATAGACATATAAAAAATAACTGTACCAACACATAACCATCATCTAGCTAGAGTCCAATCATCAATGCATGACCATATAAACTACATATACCATGACCTCACAGATGACAACAAAAACCACACCAATGCACATTTTACAACATGTAAGGATTGACACACATAGCAATGCATAAAAATTTGTACACCCATGACGATGCACTTCGCAACAACGAGATCCTCTTTCACATGGTGATGTCACTACAACCATGACCGACACCATGCATATGTAACAACCACATAGATCGCAAGGATGATTAACACACATGCAACCGACATGAATGCATGACCAACACACACCTACCATCCAGTCCAAGGGGTGAACCATGCTCTAATACCACTCTGTAACACCCTCATCCCACATATACCCAAGTAACCAACCAACCAGGGTAAACATGTGGTGAAGAGTTAATATGATATGATTCAACCTCCTAGGTCACCTTAAGGAAGTGGAATCAACAGAAACACATCAAATAGACCTCCCACATCAGAAACATAACTCCCAGGAGCCATCCCAACCACTTAGATATCCAACCCCTGGGTCCCACTAAGATTTTATACCATTAAACCCTCATGCGATACCTTGATATGGGCAAGGGTGTGTCTAGGAGGGTCTGGAAGCTCCCATAACATGGGAATGCATGCTTCCACGTACTTTTTTCCTCAGACATGTGCTTGTGTCCCCGGTATTTGTGCCACTTTTTTAGGCCTAAAGCCCAGGTCATAATCCAGAACTCAATGACAAGTTCAGAAATGAATTTACACAACAAAACAACGGTACATTTTCAAAAAAATTTACAAGGTCTAGACTGGGCCCCTACTAGCCATGAAAGGAATTTCGTCAAACATGTCACAAATATGTAATTTATAGGTTTAAAAAATATATCTAATCATAGGGGTATCATACTTATATGAGAATCTCTAAGAAGCATTTTTCCCTTATATCATTAGCTACATTATCATCTATTAGGTCATAGATACATTTTTCATTCATTTACAAATCAAAACATGAGGAGAGTCATACATCATCATTGGAAAAATATATGCTTATAACCAGCATAATAACAACACAAATATCAAGGATACATAATTCATATAATCCACATATAAACCAGTTCATTTACACATAAGATGTTAAGGAAATAACCTCATATTAATCAATGCAAGAGCCAACCCGAGATGGGACTACCACGTTCCACCCGACCATAGATTAGCTGAGACAAATCTCTCTTCATCCAATCATCCCCATGCCATATTCCAAGAATGAATGTGGGGATCAAACCAAAAGAACCAACCAGGGCATCCCAAGGCTAAACCACCTCACCCTCATCAATAGAAACTTGTCTTTACCGCAATCCATCTTGGAACACTAGGGCATAAAACAAGCATGAATGCCACAAGATTTCTCCACCTACACCATGAGGAATTTTTATGTCTCATAGTCTCTCAGGATTTACCGCAATCCACACAAGATCACTAGGTCCTAAACTGAGACTCCACCCTCTAGGATTTATCGTATATCCCTGCATTCAACGATAATGATTCCTAGGCCTGATCAAGGTAAACCACATCTAGGCTTTACCATATATCACGAAATTAACTGGTCAAGGATTCCTAGGCCCACTGAGGCACACAATACATGGTTTTAACGCAACCCACCATCTAGTTCAGGTGTCACTAGGCCAATGGATTTACCGCAATCCACAGTCTGATTCGGGTATCACTAGGCCATGTGTTATTCCTTTCGGAGATCCACCTCACTCAGCTTCAAATCCATATGTCAATACAACTCAACCAAACCATGAGAACCCCATCACACCAAGGCTATATGGAAATGGAAAGGCTAAGCTGAAAACATTTTCACACTTGGAAAAATGTATGCAATGACAATAAAGAACCACATGCAATACCATGCATGCCAAATCTAGTAAGTAAATCACACATGCAAATCGATACTTGCAAATAATCCTATTGTATATGTTTAATCCTTCTCTTCCTTACTTTCTCCTTCCTTCCTCTTGCCTTCTTTTCCTTTCTTCATCCAATGCCAAAGTGCTCCAAGAAAACTATAAGTGTCCAAGAGTGAGAGAGAGAGAGAATAATGAGAAAGCTCCAAACCTAAACTGACAAAAGATATCAACTGATCCTCAGAAGCATTTTCATCAATTAAGACTTTCTTCATTTTACATTATTTTCCTTCATTTTACCCCTCACATGAAACCTGTGACCTTTCACCTTCCTTTTCTCCTACTTTCCATTATTTTCATAAATAAATGTGCAAAAATTCCATTTTTCCTTTCCAAAGCCTTTGTCATTTCCTTTGCAAATTTCCTTAGCCATAATAAACCAATGAACACTCTCACTAGGATTTTTTTCCCAACATTCAGCTTGGAATAAGTGTCCCATCAACCTTGGTTATTATTATTTTTTTATTAACTTTTATTAAATAGCATTTTCACTGAGGTTGTTACATTTTCCATGGAATATTTGAATTTTGATACAGGTTGTATCAAAGGAATGAGAGAATAGATCGATGAAAGCTTATTAACAATTCAATGTTTATCCAAGGAATTATTTGATATCCATTTTTAACCTTATAGGAAGAAAACTGTGAATGCCCCCGATGATTGTTTGATCTTTACTAATTGCGATGGGGAAGTTGTTGGGAGAAAAACCCTAGTAGTAAACATTTCCTCCAACTCCAGTTCTACTTCTTCATATTGCTTAGCTTCTCCTTGGCCTCCAATGGCATGTATCTTATTCATCTTGATCATTATCTCAACTAAAAAATAATCTTTTTGATACTAAGTTATAAATCTAGATATGTCCTTCTCTATGTTCTCCTAAATATTTTATGCCTTGTTGACCATGATGGAGTTGTATGTCAATTCTTCCTCACTGGTCATAGGGTTCTTTTATGGAGCACATCAATACTCTTTGGGTCATTTCTCTAGTTGGTTCAGATCATTTCATATTGCTTGCAATTGATTTCCTCTTTCTTTAGTTAGTTCCCATAGTGGAAGTTTCTTGGTTGATATCTCTTAGAGTTGATGGAGGCAAGGATAGACATGTTTGACCATGGCCATATAGGATTCATATACATTACATGCACACATATTTTACTCTTCCATGAGTTACATCTTGTTTCATATTTTTATTGTCAATTGTTAACAGTTTGACTTATTGCTCCAACTTTTCTATGTGTTCATCCTTCTTCTTTAGTTGTTCAAGGAGATCTCTTATGTCCTTTCAATGGCCTAATAGAATGTTGTGTTTTTTTTCATGGAAATTGGTTCCTTTCTATTTTTAGGAAAAAATACGCTTTTATAATGATCATCAGTGGAGGCAGATGGCGAGTGGACCAAGTTTTTACACGTGTTCCACTATCATGTTCATGGTGTGATCATATATGAACTTACCTAGGTTAATTAATTTCCCCTTTAATATTGGTGAAATGGCCATCTATGCAATTGGTAAGTGACCACCTATGATGGTAGGGACTTCTAGTTCAACTAATTCAGTGTCCATGGAATCTATGCATTGTTATACATTAAGTTTTTTTGCTTCTTGTTGGGCCTAAGGAGCTTGTTCTTGTGCTTTGGGCTCAAATTCTTGTTATTGTTTCAGTTGTTCCTCTTCTGATTCCTTTTATTTTTTCCTCCTCTACCTTCCTCCTTATTTCTTTCTCCCTCTTCACTTCTTCCTCTTTATTCTTCTTGAGTTTGAACTCCTAGGCTATATAGGTTACTTCTTGGCCTTTTTTAAGTTTTCCTCCTATGTGGCTTTGAATACTTCCTGCTGGGAAAATTGTTTCTAGGACAAATATTTTCTTTCAGCTTTGGACTTCTCTTGTCTCTTTTGAGATGCATTATAGCTTATCCTAAGGAAAAATTCTACTAATTTCAAGGAATTTTCCTACTCCTCTTCAATGCATGTCTCTGATTGCTAATCCCACCTATATTTGCAATTGCCTTGTAGTGATTCCTGACCACATATTTTGGATCATACATTTGTAATTTCAAATCCACAAAATGGAATAATTTTAGAGAATCAATTTTTTCTCTAGCTTCTTTCATGTCCTTCAAACAACTTTAGCCTAGGTGTAATGGCATGCATAGCCAGGGAACTTTCTTATCCCAAGAAAGTGCTCCATCTACCCCTACATTTAGTTGATAAGATATCTCTTATAACATAATTTGGTCAATTAAAAAAAAATCAATATATGAGGACCTTTGGTTTCTCTAAATATTATTAATTATGTGTCATCCTAATGCACAAATAAATCACCTACTTTGGGCATCAACTCAATGGATCCTATAGATATACATGGGGTAGGATCATTTAACAAATATGCATATAGTGGGATCGAGAAGTATTGGCATATTTTGGAGTAAGAGAAAATATAATGATACTCCTAAATAAAATTACAATAAATGTGCATTGGATTCTCTTACCTTGTCCATTTCCAATCCATTACTAGGAATACATGCATGACACAAATGATGTCTATTAGGTAGGATCTGATGAAGAAATAAAGACGCTAGACTTTATTTGGATTCCAATAATGTTTTATATTATCCTTTAGGGGCAAAGAGAGTGCATTATCCCATTGAAGATTCATCCCCTAACTAATGCAACATATATTGATGGGGCCCAAACTTCATACAAGATTTTTGCATTAGGTTGGGAAAACAACTTGCATAACATGGAAACCACTAGCTGAAAGGGGATCTTCAACATGTTGGAAGGGTGCACCAAAAATTCACAAAGTTATTGCTCCACTCAGACCTATTGTTAATACTATCTGGGCACCAACATATGAATTAGCATAATTTGTGGGCAGCATCCTTGCCCCTTTGGTCAGTAGAACCAGCTCATTCATAAAAAACTCCAATCATTACGTTGAATTCATTAAAAAAGAAAATATGGATCCAAGTGACAAAATTGTAATTTTTGATATTGTCCAACTCTTTACTAAAATCCCATTATATGAATCCGTCGAAGTAGTGAAAGAGGTCGCAAGCCCCCAAACCGTGAAGCTCAATGAAATATGTCTCCGCTCCACTTTCTTTACCTTCCAAGGAGAAATATTCGAACAAACATCTGGAGTTGCTATGGGATCTCTATTGTCCCCTATAGTGGCCAACCTCTTCATGGATAAATTTTAAAATAAATCACTCGATACTTACCCATTGAAACCTAAATTTTGGATCAGGTTTGTGGATGACACCAGTGTTGATTGGCCACGTGGTGATGAGGAGTTAAAAATCTTACTAGACCACCTTAATAACATCTCCAAAGATATCGAGTTTACAATGGAAGGTGAGAAAAACAACTGCATCCCATTCCTTGTCATTCTCCTCACAAGAAATAAATATGGATCTCTTGGACACAAAGTGTTCAGAAAGAAAACGCACACTAAAAATTACCTTCGCGCTGATTCACACCACTACCCCACTCAAAATATGGGGGTTCTTATGAATCTTTTCACGTGAGATTTTAGAATATCAGATGATAGTTATGTTGAAGAAGAAATTGAATATTTAAGAAAGGAATTATAAACTTTGGATATAAAAATAAAGACATCATCAAAGTAATTCAAAGAACTAGATTCGAAAATAAAATAAATTCACCTGATAATTCCCCAACGGAAAAATCATATCTCCCATATATTCAAGGAGTCACTGACAATATGGCCAAGGTTCTCGCTAATAAGGATATTAGAACATCTTTCAAACCTCTGATGACAATTAGACAAAGGATGAAATATGCCAAAGATGACCCTGATCACCTCCAGCAAAAAGGTGTTTATAAAATTAATTGCTCTGGCGGAGAGTGCTATATTGGAGAAATAGGTACGACCTTCAAAATTATGCTTAAAGAACATGGTTCGGGCATCAGAAATGGAAGAATAAAAATCTCAGAAGTTGGAAGAACACTCCAATAAAACTTGTCACCACATCTGACTAGAAGACAATGTGTTCATTGCCAATGAAAAACGTCATTTCAAAAATAAAGTTTGTGAAGCCCTATAAATCATCAAACACCCTCACAACCTCAATAGGGATGGGGGTTTGGAGGGTTCGGAGGTTAATAGAAATTGGATCCCCGTACTTCCCTGCTCTATGGAATAAGTTTCCCCTTCAACCTATTTGTCTCCATTTTCCCTCCCCTTTCAACTTCCTTCATTGCATCTTCCTTATCATTTAATCATATTTCCCAGTCATATCCCTTGGTGTGCGCAAAATGCTCCTTACTCCTCCCTCCCCCATCACATTGTTCATATCTCCCCTCCTAAATTTCTCGTGACTTTCCTACATTTTTCCCATTTTTCCATTTCCCCTGAACTTCATCCCATAACCTCATCACCCTTTTAATATTCTTTTATAATAATAATCCTCTAAAATCATATCATAATTAACCTAACTATTATTAATAATTAATGATTGAGGCTTTCATATTAATTTAATTATCCCATCAAAATAAATTTCATAAATTTATACCTTGTTATTATTATTAATCAATAAATATTTAGTAATAGGACAATGTATGAATATTTAATATTGTAATTGATAATAATAAAATGACATTATTAGTTGTACCATTAAAACTTCAAAATCGTATCTTAAAACTAGCCTTTATTATTTCGTTAAATTTAAATCAATCCATATTCCAATCTATTATTATTAATATTAATTTTACAATATTATAATCAATTATAAATATTGCTAATAATATTAATATTAATATTAATAATATGTAAATTTAAATTGATATTATTAATAAAACTAATAACATTAAAAATCAATATTATTAATAGTTGAATATATAATATATTTTTAATAACATAACTCTGTTCTAATTAAATTATATTCATATAAAAGTTTATATTAAAAAATTAAATTAAATAAAGCTTATTATAGATATAATTTTAAATAATTACAAATTTTTAAATATTATTTCTTGTATTGAGCTGGTCAGCTCTTCACTTCCCCTCATTCTTTCCATCCTGTATTTATATACCCTAAATTATTATCTTCTTGGTAGGTTTTGTCCTGAAGATGAGTCTTGTTCTAGACTCGAAACATATACTGAAAAATGAAGGCTGTGGAAATTCCGAGCTTTATATCTCAAAATGTTGGAAGGGTATTATTTATTCATCATAAACATGAAATTTACTTTGGTGGTCCACCATTTCTTGGGTATCTCTTTGTGAAAGATCTTGAATTCTACCAATCAACCTTCATTTGGAGCCAACTCCTACATGGGAAGCTTGTAATATATCTATATGTTAGAAGCAATAAATGAGGCAATAGGCTTCCCGTGGTTATCCTTGATAATGGCTTCCTCGATCAACATGCTTTACCAACCACTGAAATTCCTTTGCACATGGAAAGATGGGGAATGTAGCCACTTTATGCAACTGAGATATCTTTATGCTTGCAAATTTTTGATTATCGGTAATCTAGAGGTGTTATTATCTCTAATGTAGCTTATATTATTATCACCATGAGTATGATGTATATTTTTCGATGTATCATGGGGTATCCTATACTTATGTCTAAGTGAGTTAGTAGATGTCCCGTCATTGGATGTCTCATTGACTAAGGCTTTGCAAGACATTGCTTTTGACATGCACATGATTCCTCTGCATATCCAATTAAAATGATAAGAAACTATTATGCAGGTTATATCAATATGTTATACTTTATGTGGTTTAACTCAGGTAGAGGTATTGTGCTCCTGCAATGAAAAAGAAAAGCAAAGTTGGCATAGAGTGGAAAACACATAATGATCCTTGAGATCACAATCTTGACCAAGATGGATCTACATTGTGCCATAGAAATGGTCACTATGTTACAAAGACCAAGGCTATAGTTTATAGGCTAGATACACCTATTTTCATGTAAAGGATAGGTAATTTTTGCAAGAGATACCTTTGCTTATGTACCCATCATTAGGGATTAAAGTTATCATTAAATTTTGGCAGAAAAAAATGATCTAGGGCACATGGATGATTCCTTCGGCACAAAACCCTAGGTGTCTTGATGAGGTTAACCATAAGAGGTGAAGAGATAAATATTTCGGAACTGATAGCCATGGAGAAGGATAATACAAAGGGTTTTATGTCAGGGTGAATCATTTTAGAGTCCAAAAATCCAACTTGTGGCTGCTAGGGTATGATTTAATTGTTGAATTGAGGGAATAATGGAGGATATTGGTTTGATAAGGTCATGAATACCTTTCCCTTATGTCGAGGGTGATTTATGGATAAATTGAGCTATTTTAGCACCTTCTTAGTTTTTTTGGAGCCTGAGAATGCTAGAGTCAATAGAGAATGAGATAACATAGCCATATTCTTAGAAGAGAATGCTAAAACATGTTCATTAGATGAAGAAAAGGGAGTGAGGGAGTGTTCTAAAGTGAGAAAATATAAAAATAAGAAAAATACCGTTCATTAAATAAGCTAACATGATAGATTTGAAACTAAGTGGGCGTGATATGACATAAACCTAAACTATTCTAACTTACACTTAACACTGAAAATGAGAGAGGAAGTACTTTTCCTTGTAGATGCTCTTCATTATCACAAGAAGACAAATGTTGAGTGATTTGATTGAGAGAGGGATCTATGGTTCCTTTTTAAATATTTCTCATGAGCCTAAGTGCATTAATTTATTTTAATAACTACCTTTTTCACTTGGATTGCACTAATAGATTAGTCAATGATACACTAGAAAATCTAAATTTTAGGTATGATGAGTGAGAGAGGCACAATAAGGATTCCATATTGGTGTTTTGATTGTCACTAGGGTGTTATAGGACTAGATTGAGGCTCAATGATGTGCCATATTTACATATTTCTAGACTAAGGCTCAATGGAGTGTTGTACTAAGAGAGAAGGTGGGTTTAGAGATTAATTTTGAGTGTGTCACTAGATTAAGGCTCAATGGAGTGATATGGTGCTATATTGATTCTAAAGGTGGTAACATATTGAGGTAGGGGTGCTACAAAGTGATTTTTAGTCCAAAAATAACATTGTGCTGCTAAAATATGCAACAATATAGTGATACATTAGCCAAAGGTGTCAAGTTTGCAACATAAAAGGCCAATTTCAAGGATTTATCACTAAATTGAGGCTCATTAGATCACTATATAAGTGTCTTAAGGCACATTAGAGTGATACATTGTCTTTAAAAATCAAATTTACAATAAATAAACTTAAGTCACTTCCCATAGCTATATAATTGGATAAGTGGTCATCAGGGTGATATAAGGCTTGAGAAAGAAAAAATACAACAAAAAACTTGAGTTAGATCCTTTTCTCTGAGTCTCACTTCATTGGGTTGAGTGGTATTGGGTTACTATATCACTACCTTAACTAATTTTCAAGCTTTATATCACTGGAGTAAGCAACAATGCTCCTTTGTATTTTTGGGTTGAGCAATAATGCTCCCTTGTATCATTAAGATAAGGAAGATTCAGGCTGAAAATCCATGTCAATAAGTATGAAGGCTAACGAAATATTGATATCAACTTGAGAAAGTTAAATCAAAGTGTAAGGTGAACCATGAGCCTTTTAATTTGGTGGGTTCCTCACTTTTCTCTAGGCACGCTGTACTTAAAGGAATTTAGGGGGGTAGTTGTATCCACTACACCAATTGGAAATAAACTGGTAATACTTTTGAATCTCTAACTGTTGTCAAAAAAATTGTTATGAATCACCTGTGATTAGCATGCCTATAACATGTATTATTCTTTCGACGTGGGTACCACTACTAAGAACTATGAAATGTTGAGTTACATGACCTCCTCTTTCCAGATATGGGTTGGAACCTAAGAAATGACTAGAAGGGTATGAATTGTAATAATGGAATAATTCTTCACTTTGGATATTGATGCTAAAGAGATAATGATACTTCAAGAGATCAAAATATAAAGCATTAATGATAATTTTTTGGTGTTTATTAGCTACCTGTGAGTATCCATAGCCTCGATGGATTCACCCTGAAATCATAGGAATTTATTTGCTACTAGTGAGTATCCATACCCATAGAGAATATGCCTACATGTCCTCACTATTAAATAAGACTTTCTCAAGCCTTTACCTTTTTGTGTATTCATAATCATTTTTCTTTATTTATTTTGATTTTTTGATTCATGGGGTGGATGAGAGATTATGTTCTTATTTATGCAAGTCAACTGGGATGATTCTTGTTTTTGAAGCTTTATGGATTTCATGTAAAATATATGTCTCCTTGTTATCATTTCTTAGCCTTGAGCCCTTATATCATATTGATTACATAGTTAATATTTTGGAGGATGCTTGGGGGCCTCTCAAATAAGTCAACAATTGGGTCAAATTCCACTCAACATTCTTTCTATTCATAGAGTTTTCCAAATGTGGAAGTGATTGTATTATCAATGGGTATGATTTGTGACTGTGATTATCATAAAGTAGTCCCAAATTTCACACACAGAAACATGCTATAACTTGTTTTTTTCCTTAAATGAGTTGTCTGGTGAAGAAATGTTCTATCAGAGAAACTAAAATGAATCCACTATCAAAAAAATTTTATTTATGTACATGAAGAAAACTAGGTTGATTGAAAATGGAAAATAAGAGGAAGGAAGAAGGAAGAATTGGAAAATTGAACATGAAATAATGATTATTTATGTATAAATAATGGTATCCATGGTTGTTATGCAAAACACTTTCTTAATATTTGGTCATTCACTGTGAGAATTTCAGTCTCTCCCTATAGTATTTGGAGAAAATACATTCTTGGGAAAATATTCTCAATGACTGGTTAGGTACCAAGCCATAAGGGTTGGAATTTGGTGTGCTTACCCTTATATTCATGTGGATTATTCCAATTAAGCACTAGGTCTCCTACCTAGAAATATTTCTCACCAACATATTAGTTGTCAAACCATTTCTTGATGGTTTTCTAGTGGGTGGAAAATAAATTTCAAGCTTTCTCTCCTCTTCAAGACCTATTAGGGTGTTAATTATTCTTTGCATTTCTAGACATGACTAGCCTAGCTAGGAAGCCTGGTATAACTGCACGGAAGTTAGGAAGACATTAGGTGGAATTATGTCTTAGCCATATACCAAAAGATATGGGGAGATTCCTAAAGCGGCCTTGGGTGTTACACGATATTTCTAGAGCACATTGGATAGGGTGTTGCACCAATTCTTATGTTGATCTATTATGGTTTGTTTCAGGATATAGATCAGGTTCTTATTCCTAGACTAAGTTAGTCTATTGCCTTGGGGTTAAAAATTAGTTGAGTGTCTCAATACAATTGCTTTATCTAATGAATATTAAATCAAATTTAAATATAATAAATAAGAAGCATTAGCAAATACTACAGACATTGGAATGTCAAACCTAGTAATGGTGTTCTACTCGAGTAATCGAATGATAATTTGATCATTGGTCGTCATTTTTGGACCTCCATCCAATGAGTGAAGTATTTTATGGACATTAGTATGAACTAGTTCTACATTTAATAATGTGCGTAAAATTCTCTAATTAAGTCCAATCCCCAATGTTGGAATTGTTATTCAATCATCACCAACTGAAAAGTGATAATGAACCTCTTATTATTCCCAACACACTTATGACAAAGTGGTCACTTTTTAGCATAACCATGTGAGTCTTTAAATAATTTAAGAAAATAGCATCCTAACTTGAGGGTTTTATGTGTAGTGGTTTTACTCGAAAATTGTCTACCAACCAGTCTGTTGTGCAATTTTGAGAGGACCTTCTCAGCATCAGTCCTTTCCAAACAATGTAGGAAAAATCCATTATGATATCTTATATAGAGTACTCCATTAATTATCTAGTATTGTGAAGGTTTGAGACATGGATTTTTCTGCTTAGTGGTATGGTTACTAGGCATGGTTCCCTGATACATATTTCTTTAACTCCTGGTACCATGAATCTTCAATGTGGAAAACCTAGGGAGCATCAAGTGAGTATATAGATCCTTCTCCCACCCTTATTCTTCCCCATTTTTAAATTATAAGGATTAAATAGAGAGGCTACATATAACATGACCTTTGATGGTTTGTGTAGGTTTAAATTCCAATTCATATTAATTTAGATAGGTCTTCTTATTTCCTCTCCATTCCCTTAGCTATTTTTATAGAAACGCCAACCTTATTGTTGAGTGGGGAACTATTACCTTAATGTGGATATTCACAATGTATGGATAGAACTACTTAACTTCCTTAAACATTATGTACACTTTCTTGTAAATCTTAGGGTAATGCTAGCCATCAATAAATTTTTGTCATAGCAAATGATGGCTAAAACAAGTCTTGAGCCTTCAAGAGATTATTTTCATAGAAAATTTCTCATTATTGAAGCCTTCTGATGTTTTCTAAACTCAAAAAGTAATCTTCACTGTTGTTTCATTCAAAAAATCTACCAAGAAACCATGCCGATATCCAAAGAGACTTTTTTTTAGGCCACTTTCCATCATTTTCTAAGCCTATTTCATTCATTTTTCCCTTTTATTTATCCTCCATTTTTCTCTGAAAATTCCCCTTTTTCCTTTATCATTTACCCTTCAATTCCAAAATAAACCTTCTAAAATCCCTTTTAAATCAAGAAAACCCCTTTTTCTAGTTTAAAATTACCCTATTTTTCCTATCAGAATATTTTTTAGGCCTAAAAACGCACCTTTTTTGGCCTATTTTCGACCTTTTTTATGCATAAAGACTCTTAAAGCCCCTTTGTGGCTTAACCCCCAGCTCCTTCTCCGTCATATGACCTAACACCCACAACCTGGTGCTAAAAAACTTAGCCCTCTAGCCCCTTTCTCCTCCACCCCCGGTCCCCTACTCCTCCATAGGACCGCACTTCTACTTTACCCCTAGCCCCCTTCCCTCACCTTTTATTTTCCCCACTCCCCTTGTAAAATGCCTTCTCCTTATATTTTCTCCACCAAATTTGTAAAACCCCGCCTAAATCTTGGCCGTAGATCTATATGATCCAACGGCGCTGATTCATCCCCCCCCTTCTCCTTTTTTCCCTTAAATCCCATTCCTTCATTCCTTTTTTCTCCCCGCCTTACCACTCCACAAAACAATCCCCACCATAGATCTATATAGATCAACGGTCATCACACCTCCCCTCCCATCCTTTTATCATTCGACCATACTTATCCATTCATCCTCACAAACCCCTCTCAGTCGTCGATCGCTTTCATCCGACAGCTCGCATTCACCCAAGCTGTTCCAATCACCGATCAACCATCGCGCTACCAAAAAAAATAGGTGATGTCACCTACCGGTTTCACCCCCTACTACGAAGCCATCTCCCAATCTCCGCTTGACACCTGGCTTCAACTATTTCCCTCGCCCAAGCACCTTTCCACCTGTCGCGCTCTCCTATGGCTGTTGGATCTACACCCCTAGATCCAACGGCTCACGATAAATTTTGCGTAACTTTTCCGTCAGGGTTTTAACAACCCCAATTCATGCGAAACCGCTGGTTTTGTAGAAGCCACACGTCATCTTCTGATTGTATCGCGTTCGATATGCATAAAATCGTTTATCGCCTAAATGTCGCGCGAAAACCGTCGACGATTTTCGCAAAACCACCAAGCCATATTTCCCGCCAAATATAGTTTTAAACCCTATTTTCATGGGTTTTTCCCATAAAACCTCCCCCTACATGCATTTCCTCTGCCTCACTACACCTTCCACCTTCGCCAGCCTCTGCATGCAGTTTTTCCAACCCTCGCAGGTTTTATAACGTGTTTGTTTGTTTTTTACAGGGTTCAATGGCAACTTTAAGGCCAAAAAATCCTTCTCATGGTTCAAAAAGAAACACGGTCGAGGGTCACTACCTCTGAAGCCCGGATAATTGAAAAATCACAGAAAATAAGCGTTTTGAGTTCGGGTTCATCGTTTGACTGGTGCCTCATGAGCACTGGTTATTCGAATCAAACCCTCAGTATGCCCCAGCTACATGTACACCAAAAAACATGATGGTAAAGAATCAAAGAGTATCAGAGAAAAGTTGAAGATTAAAGGATTAAATAAAAGTATGAAGATTTAAAGATTAATCAACAGTTTAAAGGGATAAAGCACAGTTTGAAGATATAGTTAGTTTAAAAGGTTAAAACAGTCAGCAGAAAAGGTTAAAAGCCTGAAAGATGATAATGAAGGCCTTAAAGCTAAATCAATGACCTAATTGAAGTTCAAAGCGCCAAATCAGCACAAATCAATGAAGAAAGCCTCAAAATGCCACATCAGTGAGGCAATTAAAGCCAGAAATGCTACCTTCCAGACTTATTTTCTCAAAAGAATACATAGTTAATGCACAGTCAGAGATATTTTTTCAACGACAGCTCAGAAGTAATTACAAGCCTACCAAAAGCCTCCAAAGTCAACAAAAGTGACTAAAGTTGATGAAGTTAATGTAAAATTGATTAAAACAGAGATAAATATCTGAAATTTTCTCCCTTAGGCCTCCCAAAGGCCAAGAAACAATTACTCTGTATTAATTGCACAAATAACTCTTCCTTTCACTCCACCTCCTCAAAATCACCTATATATATATCATATGAGGAGTTCATTATTATTGTTGGTTGAATACTCATTGAATGTAAATAGCTATTGAGGCTGCTGAAGCTCTGTTTTGTAATTGAAGAAAGATAAGCTGAGAAGAGAGTTGTGAAGCTGTAAAAGACCCACTGGACTTGAAGATTGTAACTGGTTTGAACATCAAATACACATGCTGATTTATGGGATTCTAGTTTATGTCAATGGTGATGTTTTTATTACTGTAATTGTAATTTTTCTCATGTTTTCCATACTTTCCACTTTCTTTGATAAAGAACAACAAATATAGATTAGGATTTACTGTCAAGTACCCTAAATCTCACTGATAAATCTTTATCTTTATGTTTTATTCCAAATGTTGTTTTGAGGATAATACAATAGAGTATAACCAGTGAAGTGTTGGTGAGCCCATGTTTACTGAGTATAGCTCGAGATATTGTCTTTGAAAGTTCTTGAAAAGTCTGCTAAGTAAAGTTGAAATTAGAGAAGTCTATGGTTAGCCATGTCCTCTATTTTCCTCTCCAATAGTTGCTTTGAAAAGTTCCCTTAAGAGTATGTCAAAAGCGGGCTAGTTTAAAAGTACTTACCTGATCTTAGGCTACTTTTTATGTTTATCATGAATGCTTTCCTTTAAGAAAATGCTGAAAGCAGGCTAGAATCAAAGTTCTTACTTGATCTTAAGCTATTCTTTGTTTTAAATTCTTTCCCTTAAAATTATATCAAAAGCAGGCTAGTTTAAAAGTACTTGCCTAATCTTAGGTTACTTTTGTGTATTTCCATTAAGTGGATGCCAAAAGCAGGGTAGTTTAAAAGTACTTACCTGATCTTAGGTTGTCCTTTGTTTTTCTTGTGTGTTTGTTTCTTTCACAACACTTTTTATGTTTCCATATCACAAATCAATCTAAAGAATCCTTTGACATAGATGACTTGCCCCATGGACCACTCTTGAAACTTGTTGTGCAATTAAATCTTTTTGTGACTCTATAGCCCAATGGATTGATATTGTTTCTTACTTATCCTATCAGCTGAACCATTCTCTCAACCTGATCACGCCTTTACCCTTCAAAAAGACTTCCTTCATTTTGATGATATTCATTCCAACCAAAATCAAACAAAACCCTTGTGCCTTATAACTTAGCCTAATATCATACTATAAACCTTAAATATCATATCTTTGAAAACATTCATATAGAGAGATCCCTCTCTGAATCCAGGAGGGCTAGATCCTAAGATTCTAAAGTGGTTTTGATGTAGGCTTTGCAACATTTGTTCTTGCCAATCTTGCAAATAACAGAGGCCTAACATACTGGCGACCATACTGGGGAGACAACAATATTGAGTAATAGATAACTTCACAACTCAAAGAACCCCTATTTTTAAATGAAACAAGTGTCACCAAGACTAGTTATTATTGATTGTTGATGGTGAACAACGACCAAACATTGAAAACAAGTAAAAATCCTTCACCTGGCGACTCCATTGGTATTCAGTAGGCCTGCTGACCCCTTTGGTTTTTCCTAAGACTCCACTGGGAAAACATTTATCATAACATCATAGAAACTCATTTAAGAAGACTTTGAAGATTGAGTTATCTTTGAAAAATATTATTTAGCCTCTTAAAGACTGTCATATTTGGCTAAAATTTTCTCATTATTGGGTCTAAAAACACCACATAGTGGCTTCTAGAAATATTTATACTAGAACCTATCCTGACCCAAATCCTCCTGAGATAGTTGATAATCCAGAAAGTATCCTTAGGAAATCTCCTAAATCCAAAACTTCAACTGTTGTCAGACCAATTCATAGAGCTAACTATGTCCCTGAAAATCTCTCAGCTCTACAAGATATGCAAGTTGACTTAAGAAACCCATTCAGAACTAGGTCACTTGATGATATAGATCAGATAGACTTTGATTCTCCACACTCACCCCAACATAGTTGTGAACATCCTGGTAGTAGAGAAACCACCCCACCTGACCTTCATTTCATTCATAACTTTGGTTTTTCTCATCCTAGATCTTCTCAGCAATCTTTTGTTGGTCCAAGCACTTCTGTTATTCATACACCCACTGTACAAACTACTCCATTCCATCCTCCTCCTCCTTTCATAAACCCTCCACTTGTTAACCCCCCATTTTTTCCACAACCTCCTATCATGGCAGCATGGTATGCTTCTCTAGTCCTTCCTTTACCTTTAGCCAATTTTCCACAGGATTATTAGTCCAAAATCCCATTATATGATGCTAGTGGTTCCATTACTGCTCAAATACATGTGGACAAGCTGAATGACTATTTTGATAGAAATGAGATAGATGATGAGACCATTAAACTTAGATTATTTGCTCAAATTTTAGGGGGAGAAGAAAGAAATTGGTTCAAAGGCTTAACCCCTCATAGTATTAATGATCTCCAAGCTTTCCATCAAACATTCATAAACAAATGGAAATTTAGGAAGAACCCTCTCCAAATACTTTCAGATTATAACAACCTCAAGAGAAATACTGGGGAAAGTGTTCAAGATTATTGCACTAGATTTAATAGTGTCTATAACGCACTACCCCCAGATTTGAAACCTCCGCAAGGCTCAGATTTGGCCAAATTCCCTGAAGGATTTGATCCTGAAATGGCCTATCAACTAAGAGAAAGGGATCCCTTAACTTTAGAAGACATGCAGAAGGGAGCTCTTAGTGTGGAAACAAATCTGATTGAGAAAAGAGCTAGAATGAAGACTGAGAAGAGGCTATCATATAGGGATGAATCTGCACCTTCTACATATGAATCAAAATTGGAAAGGATGATGCAGAATATGATGGAGAGAATGAGCATGTATGAGAGAGCTCAATCTAGGGAAAATCAAACATCTCCTCAAAACAGAAATCAATCCCAAAACCAAAATCAGAACTTTAGGAGAAATAAACCTCAGAATAGACAAAGAGATGCTAATCAACAGATCAGACCTCCTTTCCAAGAAAATTATGTTAATGAGGATGAAGAAACAAATTAACAAACAGAGGATGAGCACATAAACATGTTGGGAGTAAGAAATGAGGATTCTGACTTCATTTATGAAAGAAAAAAGGTCTATATACACCCTATGATGATATAAGACCAAAAACTGAATACTATGAACCAGACTTTGAAAATACCATCATAGGATCACCTAAACAATATGACCTAAGAAGTAAAAAGAAACAAGAAAATCCCAAGAAGAAAACCTCTGAAAATTTTGCCAAAAAAAGCCGTGAAAATACTTCTAAAAAGACAGCAGAAAATCATAAAACAGTGGCTGAAAGTTCTAATCCAAACAAGGGAAAAAAAACCCAAATCAATGAAAAACATAGTGGTGACCCTAGCAGCACTAGCATTTCAGCTAACACTCCTGAAAAAACCATTTTAACTGCTGTAAATAGTAGAAATCAGCAAGCTGATTTTGCTGATGAATAAGTGACTAAGAAGGCTGAATCAAACATTTTGAAAAATCAGATTCCATTTAGCCTAGAGAGTGAAATTGCTAAAATTAAAATCTCTGTCCCACTCACTGAGTTAGTCACTCAAAATGTATATAGATGTCAGGTTTTGAAAGCTCTAAACATAGAAGAAATTCATGATACCGTTAACTTAAATGATGATACACCAGAGCTCCTGTTTGGCCCTGAAATTGAAGGAAAATTTCAAGAAGGAACTACCCCTCCATTCTACATCAGTTTGAACATCCATGATAATATTTTTCACAATGCCATGCTTGATTCAGGGGCATCACATAATCTCATGCCTAAAGTAATCATGGAAAAACTAGGCCTTGAGGTAACTAGACCTTATAAAGATTTATATTCCTTTTATTCAAGTAGAGTAAGATGCCTAGGCATGATAAAAGATATATGTGTTAACTTAGCTCAAATTCCAGCCAAAAGCTTGGTGATGGACATTATAGTGGCTGATATACCCCCCAAATATGACATGCTCCTTTCAAGATCATGGGGTTCTAAGTTACAGGGTACTATGCAGATGGATATGAATTATGCCACCATCCCTATCTTCAGTCAACCTAGAAGACTTTATAGGGAAACACACATGAAATACATGGTGAGTAACCAAGAAAGACCAGAAAAATCTCCTCTTTATTCCATACACACTAACCTTGACTCGTTCATTCTTTACAATGATGAGATTCCTAATGAGCAAGAGTTAGTCAATGAAACATCACCCAATATAGTGGTCACTCCACATCTAAACATGGTGGCAGTCATAGATGAAGAGGAAAACAAGGAGAAAACTAAAAGACAGTTTGCTAATTTAGAAAATTGCAGCAAACAGATCACAGGTCTTCAGGTCCAAAACAGTCATAGAAATAGTGCAGATCATGAAAATCAAAGAATAAAACTTCAAAACATTGAAAATCTTGAGGAACAAAACAAAATTCAGCATAGTGCAGACCTGCAGGAACAACACAGTGATATACTAGGCAAGCAAAACAAAGAGGAAAACAATGAAATAAATGAGAAATCTGAAAACAGTCTTCTTTGGAGTATGAGTTTTAATGGGTCTTGTTCTAAAACTGGTGCAGGAGAAGGCATATGGGCGTATAACACTGAAAACAATCATGTTGAGAATCATTCCTATAGATTAAACTTCCAATGTACAAACAACATAGCAGAGTATAAAGCTCTCCTTTTAGGCCTGCATTTATTGAAGAAATTAGGGGCCAAAAGAATAAAAGTTCATGGGGATTCAGAATTGATAATTAGACAAGTAAATTGGGAATACACTGCTAAACATCCTAGACTTAGAGCCTATAAAGATGATGTCATGGACTTGTTGAAAACATTTGTTGAATTCCAACTTACCTTTGTCCAAAGGGACCAAAACATTCTTGCTAATGGATTAGATTTTGCTGCTAGAACTTGTCTTACACTTTATGAAACAAAGCAATGCACCACCCAAGTCAAATATAGACCAGCTGTCCCAGATAATGAAAAATACTGGCAAGTTTTTGTTGGAGATAAACAAATAGAAGACTTCCTACAGTCCAAAAATGAATTTGAAATACCAAACTCAGATTCAGATTATGAACAAGATTGTCCTACTGAAGAAAATCCACTTTTTGAAGAAGAAAAATCTCTTGAGATTGCTGAAATAAATCTATTAACCCATCAACCCAAACATACAACAAAAAATAGCACAGATTTAGAAAATGAAGACCTGGAAGTGATACAATCTAAAGATCAAAGCTTGCCAAAGGGACTGGTTCCATTAGAAGAATTGTTTGACTTGAATGATGTTGCTAAAAAGCCAAAAGTGGAACCAATTGAATCTAAAGTGGAATAATGCAACATAGGCAGTGAGGAAAATCCCAAAATGATCAAATTATCCAAGACACTGCCAACTCACATTAAACTGAAATACATTGATATTTTTAAAGAATTTTCTTATGTATTTGTATGGAGTTATGAAGATCTGAAATCATATGATACAGAAATAATCCAGCACAAGATACCCCTCAAAGAAAACCAGAAGCCTTTTAAACAAAAATTGCGTAGAATTAACCCTGTTCAATTACCTCTGGTAGAGAAAGAAATTAGGAAAATGTATGATGCTGGAATTATAGTCCCTATTAGATACTCAGATTGGGTATCTAATCTTGTATCTGTTAGGAAGAAAAAAGGAGAAATAAGGTTTTGCATTGACTTTAGAAACTTAAACAAAGCCTCATTAAAGGACAATTATCCCTTACCCAAAATGGATCATATCTTACAAAGGGTAGTTGGTTCTAAAAGAATTTCTTTGGTAGATGGCTTCTCATGTTACAATCAAATATTGGTACATCCTGATGATCAACTTAAAACAGCCTTTACTACACCTTGGAGTACTTTCATGTATTTGAAAATTCTCTTTGGTTTAATGAATGTTGGTGCCACATTTCAGAGAGCCATGGATATTGCATTTTCAGAAGAAATAGGTTACTTCATAGTGATTTACTTAGATGACATCACTTTCTATTCTAAAACAGATGAAGAACACCTAATACACTTGAGAAAAGTCTTTGAAAAATGCAGAAAATATGGGTTGTCCTTAAATCCAAAGAAAACATTGTTTGGTCTCCAAGAAGGCAGACTTCTTGGACATATCATATCAGAAGAGGGAATAAGGATAGATCCAAAGAGTATTGATGGTATATTGCAAATCAGCCATCCTAGAAACATCAAGGAACTTCAATATTTTATTGGAAAGATTAATTTCTTGAGAAGGTTCATACCCAGTCTAGCTGAACTCCTTAGAAACATGACAAATATGCTTAAAAGAGAAGAAGGAGTTAAATGGACCTTAGAAGCAAAGAAATCATTTGAGCTGGTAAAACAAACACTTACCAAAACACCAGTTCTTATCAGTCCTAATTTTACAAAATATTTCTTCATTTTTTCATTTACATCAGAACACACAGTAGTTGCAGTCTTATTACAGAAAAACTTGAATGGACAAGAGCAGCCAATTGTATTTTTTAGCAAGGCATTAAGAGATGCACCTCTGAAGTACAATATAATGGAAAAACAAGCCTTTGTTTTGGTTAAAGCCTTAAAATACTTTAGAGTTTACATTTTATGTTCCCACATTATAGCATTTGTGCCTCATTCAGTTGTAAAAGACATATTGACCCAAGATCTAGATGGAAAAAGAGGAAAGTGGATTGCTGTAATTTTAGAATATGACTTATAAATCAGACCCACTAAGCTCATAAAAGGTCAAGGACTAGCAAGACTTATGGCTGAATCCAACTTTCAAGCTCTTGATATAAACATGTTTAATGCATTGGATGAACAAGAGGATTTGACAGCTCCAATTATTGAAGATCATTTTTTGAATTCATCTTGGTATATTGATATTTTGTATGTTTTGCTCAATCTAAATGTCCCTCCTGGTTTTTCTAAAACAAAGGCAAGATTATTAAAGTTGAAAGCTGTAAATTACGGCATTTTGGATAAATGTTTATATTGGAAAAATGCTAGTGGATTATTGCTTAAATGTTTGTCTAAGAATGATGCAGATAAGATCAAGCATGAGTTTCATGAAGGAGAATGTGGAGGCCACCTCTACTGGAAGTCAACTGCTAACAAAATCCTTAGAGCTGGCTATTATTGGCCCACCCTCTTTCAAGATGTCCACAAAATGATCACAACCTGTCACAAATGCGAAATTTTTGAAGGCAAAAGAAAACTGCTTCCCTTACCTCTGCAACCAATCATTGTTGAAGCTCCTTTTCAACAGTGGGGTCTAGACTTCATTGGGGAAATCCATCCTGCCTCTTCTGCCCAACATAGATGGATTCTCATAGCAACAGACTATTTTACCAAATGGATAGAATCCATCCCATCTAGGAATGCCACAGATTCAGTCATCATTTCATTCCTTGAAAACCATATACTATCTAGATTTGGCTGCCCTAGGAAGATCATAGTTGATAATGCTGCTGCATTTGGGCCTAAAAAGATGGTAGAATTCTATCATAAATATCAGATTATATTGGGTCATTCTACAGCATATTACCCTCAAGGTAATGGGTTGGCAGAATCCTCAAATAAAAGTTTGGTAAACATAATCAGGAAGTTGTTGGAAGATAACAAAAAATCATGGCAACGTAAGCTAGTACATGCATTATGGGCAGATAGTTTGACAGTTAAAAATTCGATTGGGATGTCTCCTTACTAGCTAGTTTATGGAACAGATGCAATATTTCCAACCAATTTAGGAGTGCCCATTATGAAGCTGATCCAAGAAGTACAGTCTGAAGATGATGATATGACAAGAAGAATAAATTAGATTATACATCTACAACAAACCAAGGAGGAAGTATACATCAGAGCACAACAACTACAAGAAAACATCAAGACGCCGTTTGAAAAAGTAACCAAGTAAAGTGATTTTAAGATTGGTGATAAAGTTTTGAAATGGGATTCAAGGAGTGAAGATAAGGGAAAACATGGAAAATTTGATAATTTATGGCAAGGCCCTTATCTTATTCAATCTGTTGTTGGAAACAATGAATTCTTTTTACAAGAGTTGGATGGAGCTGAATTTTTTGGAAGTCCTGTGAATGGTAGGGTTCTCAAACGTTATTTCTGTTAGCTGATATCTTAAGTTTCCAAGTTTTTTTTTCATTTTATATAACACTACTTTTAAATTTGAGAAAAGAAAAAATACAAAAAAGATAGAAAAAGAGAAAAAGAGGGCAGAAATAAAGCAAGAAAGGTACAACCCTATACCAAAAAAGAAAGGAAAATTTTGAAAGTGTGCAAGCTTAAATGTCACTACCAAAAAGGACACTACTATTTAGTCATACAGCCTAATCATGACTATATAGGTTTCAATTTACTACTGATAGGTTAATGAATCAGATTTTCCAAACAATGAAATCTTGGCTTATCAGTAGACTAGATTAGGATAGAAATAAATGGCTCTAATAAGAACAAAATCTGAGCCAAAGAAGAAGAAAAAGAATGGTTCTAAAAACACTGAAAACCTGAACCAAGAGAAAAGAAAAAGATGACTCAAAACAGATCCAAATCTGAATCATAAGAAAGAATGAAGGATGTTTTAAAATCTTAGATCTTAAAACTTCAAGTTTTGTTTTAAATTTTCTGCAAATAAAGTCTATGTGCAGCTTGTACATACAGCCATAGACATCATAGCAAGTCAAACAGTTTAATCCTGACTTGGCTGTGTTTTAAATTTTCTACTTTAAAAAGTAGAGAATAAAATCTATCAGACAGTTTAATCCTGGCAGATAGTAGCTTAGGTAGAGAATTAATGAGTTCAACTGCTTAATCTGAACTCATGGAAGAAATAAGGGTATATTTAGATTAGTTTCTTGGTTTCAATAAAAGAATAAAATGTTGATGTCAAAGGTTTTCAAGTCCAAGTGCACCTTATGAAGAAAAAATGTTAGGAAAAGTAGGTTGTGTAGGTAGAGTGTTTGGGAGAAAATTTGTTTGCTAATATGAAATACTGATCATCTTTTCTAAAGAAACATGATCAAAGAAAAAAGGTTTTCAATGGATAAGGCACAGGTCTACATGCCAGAGATCAATTTCTGAAGTTCTTGACACCGCTAAGGAGCTTCCATCCCCAAGTGGAGCCACTGTTAGCCATCAGTAATTTTTGTCATAGAAAATGATGGCTAAAACAAGTCTTGAGCCTTCAATTGATTATTTTCATAGAAAATTTCTCATTCTTGAAGCCTTCTGATGCTGTCTAAACTCAAAAAGTAATCTTCACTGTTGTTTCATTCAAAAAATCCACCAAGAAACCATGCCGATATCCAAAGAGACTGTTTTTTAGGCCACTTTCCATAATTTTCTAAGTCTATTTCATTCATTTTTCCCTTTTATTTATCCTCCATTTTTCTCTAAAAATTCCCCTTTTTCCTTTCTCATTTACCCTTCATTTCCGAAATAAACCTTCTAAAATCCCTTTTAAACTGAGAAAACCTCTTTTTATGGTTTAAAATTACCCTATTTTTCCCACCGGAATCTTTTTTAGGCCTAAAAACGCACCTTTTTTGGCCTATTTTCGACCTTTTTTATGCATAAAGACTCTTAAAGCCCCTTTGTGGCTTAACCCCCAGCTCCTTATCCATCATATGACCTAACACCCACAACCTGGCACTAAAAACCTTAGCCCTCTAACCCCTTTCTCTTCCGCCCCCGATCCCCTACTCCTCCACAGGACTGCACTTCTACTTTACCCCTAGCCCCCTTCCCTCACCTTTTATTTTCCCCACTCCCCTTGTAAAATGCCTTCTCCTTTATATTTTCTCCGCCACATTTGTAAAACCCCACCTAAATCTTGGCCGTAGATCTATATGATCCAACGGCGCTGATTCATCCCCCCCTTCTCCTTTTTTCCCTTAAATCCCATTCCTTCATTCCTTTTTTCTCCCCCTTCTCCTTTTTTCCCTTAAATCCCATTCCTTCGTTCCTTTTTTCTCCCCACCTTACCAATCCATGAAACGATCCCCACTGTAGATCTATAGATATCAACGGTCATCGCACCTCCCCTCCCATCCTTTTATCATCCGACCATACCTATCCATTCATCCTCGCGAACCCCTCTCAGTCATCGATCGCTTTCATCCGACGGCTCACATTCACCCAAGTCGTTCCAATCGTCGATCAACCATCGCGCTACCAAACAAAATAGGTGATGTCACCTACCGGTCCCACCCCCCACTACGAAGCCAACTCCCAATCTCTACTTAACACCTGGCTTCCACTATTTCCCTTGCCCGAACACCTTTCCACCTGTCACGCTCTCCTATGGCCATTGGATCTACACCCCCAGATCCAATGGCTCACAATCAATTTCGCATAACTTTTCCGTCAGGGTTTTAACAACCCAAATTCACGTGAAACCGTTGGTTTTGCAGAATCCACATGCCATCTTCCAATTGTATCGCATTTTATATGAATAAAACTGTTTACCGCCTAAATGTTGCGCGAAAACCGTCGACGGTTTTCACAAAACCACCAAGCCATATTTCGTGCCAAATATAGTGTTAAATCCTGTTTTCACGGGTTTTGCCCATAAAACCTCCCCCTACATGCATTTCCTCTGCCTCACTTCTCTTTCCGCCTTCGCCAGCCTCTGCATGCAGTTTTTCCAACCCTCGCAGGTTTTATAACGTGTCTGTTTGTTTTTTGCAGGGTTCAATGGCAGCTTTAAGGCCAAAAAAGCCTTCTCATGGTTCAAAAAGAAACACGGCTGAGGGTCACTACCTCTGAAGCCTGAATAATTGTAAAATCACAGAAAATAAGCATTCCAAGTTCGGGTTCATGGTTTGACTGGTGCCTCATGAGCAGTGGTTATTCGAATCAAACCCTCAGTATGCCCCAGCCACCTGTACACCAGCAAAAACAGTGGTAAAGAATCAAATAGTATCATATAAAAGTTGAAGATTAAAGGACTAAAGCAAAGTATGAAGATTTAAAGATTGATCAACAGTTTAAAGGGATAAAGCACGGTTTGAAGATAAAGTTAGTTTAGAAGGTTAAAACAGTCAACAGAAAAGGTTAAAAGCCCGAAAGATGATAATGAAGGCCTTAAATCTAAATCAATGGCCTAATTGCAAAATTAGCACAAATCAACGAAGAAAGCCTCAAAATTCCACATCAGTGAGGAAATTAAAGCCAGAAATGCTACCTGCCAGACTTATTTTCTCAAAAGAATACATAGTTAATGCACAGTCACGGATATTTTGCCAAAGACAGCTCAGAAGTAATTACAAGCCTACCAAAAGCCTCCAAAGTCAACAAAGTGACTAAAGTTGAGGAAGTTAATGTAAAATTGATTAAAACAAAGATAAACATCTGAAATTTTCTCCCTTAGGCCTCCCAAAGGCCGAGAAACAATTACTCTTTATTAATTGCACAAATAACTCTTCCTTTCACTCCACCTCCTCAAAATCACCTATATATATCATATGAGGAGTTCATTATTATTGTTGGTTGAATACTCATTGAATGTAAATATCTATTGAGGCTGTTGAAGCTCTGTTTTGTAATTGAAGAAAGATAGGCTGAGAAGAGAGTTGTGAAGCTGTAAAAGACCCACTGGACTTGAAGATTGTAACTGGTTTGAACATCAAATACACAAGCTGATTTATGGGATCCTGGTTTATGTCAATCGTGATATTTTTCTTACTGTAATTGTCATTTTTCTCATGTTTTCCATACTGTCCACTTTCTATGATAAAGAAAAGCAAATATAGATAAGGATTTACTGTCAAGTACCCTAAATCTCACTGATAAATATTTATCTTTATGTTTTCTTCCAAATGTTGTTTTGAGGATAATCCAATAGAGTATAACCAGTGAAGTGTTGGTGAGCCCATTTTTACTATGTAGAGCTCAAGATATTGTCTTTGAAATTTCTTGAAAATTCTGCTAAATAAAGTTGAAATTAGAGAAGTCTATGGTTAGCCCTGTCCTCTATTTTCCTCTCCAACAGTTGCTTTGAAAAGTTCCCTTAAGAGTATGTCAAAAGCAAGCTAGTTTACAAGTACTTACCTGATCTTAGGCTACTTTTTATGTTTATCATGAATGTTTTCCTTTAAGAATATGCTGAAAGCAGGCTATATTCAAAGTTCTTACTTAATCTTAAGTTATTCCTTGTTTTAAATGTTTTCCCTTAAAAGTATATCAAAATCAAGCTAGTTTAAAAGTACTATCTTAGGTTACTTTTGTGTATTTCCATTAAGTGCATGCCAAAAGCAGGCTAGTTTAAAATTACTTACTTGATCTTAGGTTGTCCTTTGTTTTTCTTGTGTGTTTGTTTCTTTCACAACACTTTTTATGTTTCCATATCACAAATCAATCTAAAGAATCCTTTGACATAGATGACTTGCCCCATGGACCACTCTTGAAACTTGTTGTGCAATTAAATCCTTTTGTGACTCCATAGCCCAATGGATTGATATTGTTTCTTACTTATCCTATCAATTGAACCATTCTCTCAACCTGCTCAGACCTTTACCCTTCAAAAAGACTTCCTTCATTTTGATGATATTCATTCCAACCAAAACCAAACAAAACCCTTGTGCCTTATAACTAGCCTAATATCATAATATAAACCTTAAAGATCATATATTTTAAAACACTCATATAGAGAGATCCCTCTCTGAATCCAGGAGGGCTAGATCCTAGGATTCCAAAGTGGTTTTGATGTAGGCTCTGTAGCATTTGTTCTTGCCAATCTTGCAAATTACAGAGGCCTAACAGGTAATACAATTTAGTGCCTAGTAAACTTGTACTCATGAAGGATATTGGTATTTCATCTCCTTGGTCATATTTATGGGTGAATATGGAAGCTAGGGGAAATTTAGATTTGAAAGTGTATAGGGAGAATTATTTATTGAAGTCTGGAATGTACAAGGCATGGTATTGTGCTATAACATCCTTGATTCTACTGAAAGGTTCCTTTTCTATGGTAGTCCATTTTAATAGAACATCTTTATTGATCATCTGTTGTAGGGGATACATGATATGATAAAAATTAGATACAAATATCCTAACAAAATTTAACTTTCCGAAAAAGGAATGCATATACTTATTGCTTTTGGGAGGGGGGGATATTTGTGTTATTTCTTTTATCCTTGCTAGGTCGACAAAGATACCTTTCTTAGATATGACATTACTGAGTAGTTTTCTTTCAAATACAAAAAAATTACTCATTTTAGGGTTGATTGAAATACCATAGTTTCTACACCTTTCAAAATTTCATTTGAGGTGGTCGGATTGATTTGATATACACTTGGAGAATACAATGACATTGTGAAGATACACTAGCACATTGTTCCCTATAAAACCTTTGAAGGCTATGTCCATGACACACTGTAATGTGGCACCAACATTGATCAGTCTTAAAGAAAATTTCATGTAGGAAAATTCCTGTCACTTGGTGCATAAAGTAGTTTTGATCATGTCCTCTTTTGCAACTATAACATGGTTATAACTATAAAATCCATCCAGTAGATAAAATAGTTCAAATCAAGAAACTTGCTAGAGGATCTGTTCCATAGGAGGTATAAGGTAGTTGTATTTATCTAAGGCTTTATTAAGGTTCCTAAAATAGACACAGAGATTGATTTTCCTAGATTTATTTCTCACCAATACGAGGTTAGAAACCTATGTTGAATGTTTTGCATTAAATATTATTCATGCATCAATTAACTTCTTGAGTTCTTTTTGGATCAAGGCTCTAGTATGGGGCATACCTTGTGTAATTTCTACTAAAAGGGATTGACACCCTTCTTGATCAGAATGATGTTTTGAATGATGCAGGTGCCATAGGTTTTTAGGTCACCATATATCCATGCAACTATGTCTTAGTATTTTGTTAAGAGCTAAACAAATGTTTTCTTTTCTATTGGTGAGAAGTAGGCGCTTATATTGACAAATTTTGAACACTTATCAATCCTTAGATTGAAAATTTCATGCACCAAGGCAAGAATATGAGTCTTAAAAAGGTGCATGAAATATCAACTACCTATCGAACATTTTTTCAAGTGAAACCACCCCTTAAGGGATGAGATTACTCTTTTGGGCATTCTATTTTGTTCATTTTCCTTGTTGATCATGTTCTTATGTGAAGACTAAATCTTTGAACATGTCGAAATTGGTCAAGAAGTTCACCAGCTACATGACATCATTAGATATTAGGGAT
This sequence comes from Pinus albicaulis, assembly GCA_034641835.2. Classification (NCBI taxonomy): domain Eukaryota; kingdom Viridiplantae; phylum Streptophyta; class Pinopsida; order Pinales; family Pinaceae; genus Pinus; species Pinus albicaulis. Next base: position 1,264,054,139 of record CM076570.1, read on the forward strand.
GAGATTACTCTTTTGGGCATTCTATTTTGTTCATTTTCCTTGTTGATCATGTTCTTATGTGAAGACTAAATCTTTGAACATATCGAAATTGGTCAAGAAGTTCACCAGCTACATGACATCATTAGATATTAACCAATTAGTGATGTTACCAGGGAAAATTAGTTTGAAAATCAATCCAATTGAAAATCCAGGACACAAAGGAGTAAATCTAGTGGTTGCATTGGAAAGAGTGGGAGTGATAGAATTCATAGAGTGAGGAAACTAAATGAATGGTGTTATGTACCTTCCTAAAAATAATATTTGAATCACCAAATAATTTTAAGCACTCTAGCTTGAATTCCACAAATTTCTTTAACCCAAAGATTAGTGCTTCGTACTCAATTTTGTTATTAGTATAGTCAAATTATAGTTGGAAGGATATCAAAGTTTTCTATTTATGAGGATAAATCAGAATACATTTAGTCCCAACTCCACCTTCCATCTTAAATCCATTCAAATACAAAGTCCACATGTTAGTACCTATTCCTATGTCAGTGAACACATTTATATTTACATATAATGTATAATGATCATTAACACTAGTCTGCGATCATTGAAGAATTTAGAATTTGTCAAATAAAAGATAATATGGCTAGTAATATAACAACAAAGGTTGGTTTCCAAAAATAAATTCCCTAACATGATTTATGCAAAAAAAAAATATTGTTTGGTCCTTCCAACCATGCCATTGTATGTTTAATGTGAGGCTTATTGTATACCCTTATCTATTATTCTTTCCTTTTTAGGGTACCTAGAGGTGAAGAAAAGTATCCATGAATTTTTTGTGAGTAGTCCCTATTAAATAGTTAACCATAGGCTTCAAGTCTGCAACTATGATGCCTATTAGTTGATGAACTTGGGGATTTAAGGACAATCTGATCAAAAAATCCTTTCACTCATCTATAACCTTGACTTCTAACCTACCCAACTGAAAGATATTAACATTAGTCACTATTGACATGGCATTTATTTTATGGCATAATAAATAAGGTATGAAATTGGAGGAAGCTCCATATTCAACCAAACAATTTTTCACATTGTGGTTGAAAATATCTAAGGTTAGATATTTTCAGCATCTTTGGCATTGAAAATATACTTTAAGTCTATGCTCGTTCACAAGGAATACTATTTCTTGTCCATCAATGGTTTTAATCTCTACTTCCCCATTTTGAAAGACTTTAATCACTTCATATGGTCCCATCGAGCGTGTGTGAAAATTCCCTTAAAATATGTAAATTTAGAGTCATAAAGGAGTACCCAGTCACCTGGTTGGAACTGATTTTTCTTGATCAGATTGTCATGCCACTTCCTATGCTACTATTTTACTAACACATTCTATTGGACAACATATCTTATAAATTCATCCAGTTCATTTAGCTGCAATAAACATTTTTGTTGTGCTTCCGATAGATCCAATCCCAATTGGACTTCTGAAATTTTTCATCTGGAATTTGATTGGCAACAGGACTTTCTTCCCATATACTAGCTCATAAGGTGTATGACCCATATTGTTCCTCCAGGAAGTTTGATAAGCCCACAGTGCTTCAAGTAACCTTCTAACCCAATCCTTCCTATGCAGATTTATTGTTTTGGTAAGGATGGATTCGATCACCTTATTAGTAGATTCCACCTGACCATATGCTTGCGGGTGGTACGTTGTTGATTTAATGTACCGAATTTTATATTGATCCATAACACCTTGAACCATATTAAAAACAAATTGAGGTCCATTTTCAGTAAAAATTTATCTAGGAACACCAAATCTAGTAAAATTCTCATGAAATAGAAATTCAACAACAACTTTTTCAGTAGCAAAAGAAAAAAAATTTGGCTGTACCCATTTTTTTACAAAATCTGTACAAACCAAGATATGTTTTTTGTTTAATGATGTTGGAGCTATAAGTCCTACAAAATCAATGGCCCATTTTTCAAAGGGTTCAATCATGACTTGAGGACATAAAGGAATCTCATTAGCTTGGACAAGCTAGCCCATTCACTGACAACTTTCACAACGCTTGACATATTGTTTGGCATCCTTAAACAAAGAAGTTCAAAGTAGCTAGCTCGTAAAATTTTATATGTAGTTTGCTTGCCAGCAAAATCCCCCCCACAAGGCTCATCATGGGTAGATTTAAAAATTTCAAACACTTTTTCCTCTCTCACACATATACGAATAATAAGATCAGGCCCTCTGTAAAAGAGGTCTCCTTGGATCTAGGAATATGAAGAACTTTTCTGAATAACATTCCACTTCTCATGAGCAAATGAGTGAGGTGGTGTTTTTCCTGTGACTAAATAGTTAGCTATATTAGCAAACCATGGAGAATTTGTTGACACAAAAAAAAGATGTTCATCAGGAAAATAATCATCTATCGGGATTATTTTACCAGGATTATTCAATCTGGAAAGACAATTAGCTACAACATTAGATTTCCTTGGTCTATCAATAACAGTGACATTAAATTCCTCCAACAAAAGTAACCACATAGTCACTCTACCACTAGTCAATAGTTTATTCATTAAGTATTTTATGGCGGAATTATTTGTATGTATAAACACTTCATATCCTGTAATATAGTGTCTGAATTTATTAATAGCAAATATCACAGCTAAAAACTCTTTCTCAGTTACTGTATAATTCAATTCAGCAAGTGACAAGTTTTTACTAATGAAATAAATAGTATAGGATTGTTGGTTTTCTTCCTATCCTAAATCTGTGCCAATAGCAGTATCTGAGGCATCAGAGGAAATTTGAAATGGAAGGGACCAATTAGGCCCTTTCAGGACCAGTGCTTGTACTAATTTTTCCTTTAATGTCTCAAAATCATGTTGGCAAGTTGCAATCCAAGAGAACACACTATCCTTTGCTAATAATCTAAAAATAGGGTTAGTTATCCTAGAAAAATTCTCAATGAATCTCTGGTAATAGCCTGCATGCCATAAGAATCCTCTCACCTCCCTTTGTATTTTGGGGGCAGGAATACGTAAAATAACTTATATCTTAGTTAGGTCTACTTGGATACCTTTATCAGAAATAAGATGACCAAGAACCACCCCTTCTTTGCACATAAATCTACAATTTTTATAACTCAAAGCAAGATGGGCTTCTTGGCAACGAAAAATTACTTTTTCTAAATCTTTAAGAGCTCCTTGGAATGAATCACCAAATACTAAAAAATCATCCATATAAATTTCTACACACTCAAGATAAAAAAAAATAGCCAAAACTACCCTTTGAAAGTTATTTGGTGCGTTACACAGTCCAAAGGGCAGTACTTGATAAGCGAATGTTCCCCAAGGACATGTGAAGGTAGTTTTGACTTAGTCTTCGGGTGCGATTTTTATTTGGTTGTATCCGCTAAATCCATCTAAGAATGAAAATTACTTTTTACCGACAAGGGTATCTAGCACCTAACAAATGAAGGGAAGGGGAAAATAATCCTTGAGAGTGGCTTTATTTAATTCTATATAACCAATTAAAATGTGCCACTTCCCATATTTCTTTGTAATGATTAACAATGGGGAGACCCACTGGTTGTCAGATATAGGATAGATAAAATCAACATCTAGGAGTTTTTGTAATTTTTCTTTCAGAACATCTCTTAATGCAGGATACATATGCCTTTGAGGTTGTCGAATAGGTCAGGCTCCCTCCTGAATATAAATTTGATGAGTACAGGTTTCAGGGGGATGCCTCTCATGTCCTCATAAATCCATGCAAAGGCACCAATATGGCCTCACAACAAACTCACAAGCTGCTCTCGTTGGGATGCATCCATGTCTTAACTAATGTATAATGATTTTCCTAGACTAATCTCAACAAGAGTGGTATCGGCCTCGAGAGTGATAATAGGCATTACTAGATCATGTAATGGAGAAGGTTGAGATTTGTAATTTTCTTGGAAATATGGGCTAAAAATATGATAAAGTGAGTCAAACTTTGACATTACATCCAGATTATTCAAGAAATCATGTATCTCACCCTCCTCGGTTGACTGGGTATAATGAATCAATGAAACTGATCAATTTTCTTCATCACTACTATCATAATCTAGCCATAAGGTATCTCAAAGCTCCTGGATAGATCTAGCAGGTGGGTATAAGGTGACTTTCTTCCTAGCATCTCCATGGGAAATATACATATCACTAGAGTGGATTCCAATATAAGAATCTATTGTAGTAGGCCAAGGTTGTCCCAAAATCAAGGGATGTCCTCCTATAGGATTTTTTGGCTGAAGGACATTAAAATCTGTGGGCTATTCCCAAGAGTAAATTGAAACAACCACATCATCCAACACACCTTCTGGCTTGATTTTAGATCTACCAGCAAGTTCAAGTAGAGTAGGGGTAGGACGAATGTGAACCAACCGAATTTGATCCATGCTTTGCTTATTCATAACATTAATGGCTACCACTAAGTATATTAACACATTGGGGACAAGGATATCACCTATCTTAACAGAGATAACTGGGTTTCCAGGATCAATATATTTTTCCATTTACACACATCCTGTCATTAACTCGGTTGCGCTTCCAATGAACTAAATGGTTTGAGGTTCTACTCTCTTCCTTCCTAGCTTCGTAAGACAAAGTTCCTTAATAATCTTGGTGCAAATGGGGATATCTTTAATAACCTGTAGCAAAGGAAATTTTATACAAAGATTCCTAAGCTCGGAAGCCAAGCTAGACTAAGGGATGGGGTCATGTTTCTCCATAACTAGCCTCTCTGGAAAGGGGGTTCGATTTGAAGAAGACGGTAATGGCTCTGAGCATGCAGGAATGGTTCGAATGGTGATATATCCCTTCGAATGATTGGGAGTTTCCTCCTCACTTTTTTCCTTGATAATCACCATAGGTTGTTTTTTTTTTCTAGTTTTACTACCCTTCCCGATCTAAGTTGAATCTCATGAATCCCAACCGACATGGTCTGATAAACGAGAAAAGGGAGCGGTCTAATATAATAAATTTCTTGCATCACTTTATTATTTGGGTTTGGTACCAGCTGAGCAGGTAGTTGAGGTGGTCGAAAGGGCAGTGGTAATGATAGTGGAGGCATGGCTTAACTCTATTGTGGTGGGGCTGGTAATGTAGGTTGTGCCATGGGATATGGTGCATATGTAGTAGGATATGATTGTGTAGGTGCAGGATAGGGATAATGAGAATGAGATGATCCCCTCCATCCTTGTTTCCAAGGTGGGAGAGACTGTCCATACTGGAAATGATTCTCATGCTCCCAAGGTTGAGAATAATTTGAATTATGATAGGAATATGGTGGTGCATTATACCCAGAAAAATATGGTGTGTATTTAGGGATCATACCTATACCTACCTGAGGCCATGATTTCTGTGCTCCCATAGCATGCAATGGCTTAAGTTAATTATGCTCTCCTTCAAATGTTTCTTTCAATCCTAGTATATAAGGGCATTCCTCAGTAGGATATTTCCCTGCACAAATCACAATTTATTAGCACCTTTAATATTTGTAGGACATTCATGTAAAATATGTTTTTTTCTACATTTCGGACAATAAATGGATAATGACTCTTGTTCATATGCTAACTTTTGTTGAAATTTCAAAGAATCTATTTGTTTTCTAACAATATTCATAATTTCAATTCTCATATTATGTATTTTATTCTTCGAACCAATAATCATAGCATCCATAGATCCAAGTTTATTATTCCTACCTCGAGCTCCTCTCCCGGATCTAGTTTAATTCTGTGAGAGCTTCCTGTACAAGTCACAAATATGATCAAATTTTTTTTGAGAAATATCCCCTTGTCCTAATAAATTTAGACTATTTCTATCATCATCAGTAAGCCCACGCAAGAACAAGGTTATAATAGTACTTGGATCAAATTTATTTTTCGATCTTTGGAGGATATCTGGAAACCTTTCTAGATAATCTTCCAAAGTATCATCATCACATTGTACAATAGTGAATATATCATCCTTCATTTCTTTGGTTTTACAATATTCCCGATACTTGGTCAAAAACATTCTCTTCATTTTTCCCCAAGAAGCTATAGTATTTCCTCCTAACCCCATGAACCAGTGCAATTTTGAATCTTTGAGAGTTGTAGGAAATAATTTCAACTTTTGGGCTTCCGAGGAATAATCATAACTTCTACATAATATATCAAACTCGAATAAGAAAGAATCTGGATCTTCATGTACCTTACCATGGAAATGAGGAAGAGCATATGGCGGAATATTATTCATCTGTACTATTGTCTCTGCATCCACAATTGGAAACCCAAAGGTGGATTGTTCCTCATTTAGTTGATTCTCACCAATCCCCTCAGCATGGTCCTTATGATCTACCATTTTTGTACCTCCATTCGGACCACTCTCAATAGAATTAAAAGGTTTACTATGGCTTAAGTTAGTCTTTTAAATTCCAATAGCTTCCTTGTTTCCCTTTGCTAGTTGTGTTACCCCTGAACTATTTTTTCCAAAGTCCAAGCGAACAGTTCTTGCGTGATGGGTCTGTGTTTGTTTAGACTTTATGCCTGTAAGAGAAGGCCCAATATGAGTAATTTTTTTAGATTTATCAGTGTTTCTTTGGCCCTTAGTGTCGAAGTTTTCAACAAGAAACAGTGAAATTGGAATCCAGAAACAACAAGTAGCACTAACACTAAGTGTGGAACCAGGAGGTCCAAGTAGCACATACACTAGTGTGGGACCAACAGGTCCAAGCAGCAACTACATTGGTGTGGGCTAAATTTGGTGCATGTCTATTTTAGTTATCCCTTAATTAAGATGGACAATAAAAACTAATATAATCTCAAAATAACTTGTAATAGTTAACTGAGTGTGATAAACTCAGTTAACTCATGAATTTCGAGTTGAGGGCAGTTGGTGAGGCATGCTGAGTAATTCTAGTCGTAACAGAATTTGAAGTGTAATGGTGCATTAGTTAATGCAAGTTGTAATCAATTTAACTCAGTTAAGTGAGTTAAAATCATTTGTGTTAGTTGTAACTGTTTGATACACTAGTGAGATATCAAGTGAATTAAATATTATTTAATTCACAATCAGTGATCTCACATGCAACTGAGGATTTACTATTATTAGTTGCATGCATGTCAGTTCCAGTGGAGACCCAGTTGAGATCTAGGTGAAAGGGAAGTGTGACTATTAGTTGTGATATTAGTTGACTGCCTAGATGTAGTTAAAAACACCATAGGATACCCATGATAATCATCGTAGTTGAGGAAGGATGAAATTCCTAAAGAATAGGGATTGCATTCATCATGGATTGCGTGAGCAAGGCAGGCTGAAGATAGGCTGATAATTGGCTAAGTGTTGGCCCGATTTTGTCTAGATCAATGTGAGACAATAGGCATATTGCAGGAGACTCTTGTGAGAAAAGAGCATTGTAATTGTTTCATGATTCATTGTAGAATATACAATATATGATAGAGGGGTTTTGAGTAGTAATCTTTCCCTGGGAAATTATTTGTGTTGTGGTTTGATTGATTCTTCTTTGCTTCATGTGATTGGCGATTGTGTTTTTAATTCCGCAATTGATTTGTAGAAGTGATTCAGTATCTAGCTTTAGTACATTGTTAGATTGGATTGAATCCATGATATACATGCTTGTTGTATAATTTCTACACTTAGTGGGCTTCAGACCCCTGCCTTCTTTAGTCATACATTTTAAAATAAATCAACCAGAAAAATAACCAAGCTAAATGTTGGCACTAGAATCAGCACTAGGACTGCAGCAAGCGCCTGACCAAACACATCTTAAACTCTAAGGAAATTTTAATGTTTTGTTTTATGGGATTGGAAGATGGTATAAAATCTGATTTACTGAAGAGAGATTTTGGTCAAATCCACAATTCTACTAAAGAGGGCATTGGAATCTAATGTGGTAGCAAGGTTCAAGTTTGTAGTCTATGAGGAGAGGAAATTGTGATATGAGAGGAGAATCAGTAGGTCTGTAAAACAGAAATCTACTGAATTTAGTAGAAATTCACAAAAGAACCAGTTTGACAATATTCCATTGAGAGAAAGCTATTTCTAGTCTGACAAGATTCTCACTGAAATATCATGAAGAATAACTATTATGAGTTATTCTCTTCCACTATTATAACATATATTTTATCAGGAATGCTCACTATGTGAGACTAATAAGAACTGATAAAACACATAATATGCTTAAGAGATGAACAAAAAAACATAACAGTATGATGATTTGCAAACTGGAACTGGAAGAAAGGAGATATGGAAACACAAGTAAAGTAGACAATACACACAACAAATTGGTAATAAGTCCCCAGTAGTATCATTCCATTTCATTCACAAAAAATATTACATATCATATAAGTCAAAATTCTATAACCACCAACCAACCCTGACTTCCTATCAGTTTGGCATATATATACAAAATATGATATTGTCATCTTCCATAGAAAAAGGTAAATCTGTTTCAAAAGTTATTACAACCTTGTGCAAGAGGTGAGGCTTATCCCTTAATCTTAATTACAAAGTGCTACATTAAAAACAAGATAAAAATCATGAAGGCATCATGAAGGTTCTCACTCCGAAATGGTTGTGTGAAGTGGCAACTTATTCGAAGACCACTCTTCTGTTTTAGTGCAATCAGTCTTCAACAAAAAGTGCGAAAACAGTGGGAATGACATGTGGTTGTCTCCTTTGAAACAGAAACATGATATTTCGAAGAAGGCTGGATATAAGACACCTGGCAGCATCCTGAAACTGAATAACCTCTCCACTTCATCTGTTTAATGTCACCATCATGATTCAAAACAAAAAGTAACCCATTTCCATCACATGCTGATATTTCAAAATAATTGCTACTTTCGCAAAAAAGGTAGCAATAACCGGAAAACATGGAACATTTACCGAAAATTTTCCTCCAAGTCAGCCTTGTTCTTGATTCATCAAAGGTCCAGAATAGAAGCAAAGATTATTATGGCTTCTGCTTTAGTCACTCTTTTACTAGACCTCTTTTTCTATGCTTGACTCTTTGACTTAGCTTTCTTCTTCCTTTCAAATTTTCCTTATGGGCTTTCTTTAATGTTGATAATTTCATTCATGAGTTTAGGATTGGCAATCAGCTTGTTGTTTAGCCTGATTTTGTTTCTTGGTCTAGTATGAGGTATTTTTACATAGGGATTAGGAATGAATTTGGACCTCCTTCCTCCATGTATAAATTTACTAGACTCTGTCTCCTTATCTTTTGATTCAGTGTAATCAAGGTCACTGCTGTCTTAAAATGAGGAATAGGAATGTATCTCATTTTTCTTCCTCTTCTTTATTGAAGAACACATAGAGGATACTAATTTAGCCAAGGTAGGCTCTGATTCTATGGTAGGCTATGTCATTTTCTTTTTTCCTTTCTTGAGAGAAAGCAAAACTTGTGAGAGGGTGGACTTAGTGAGAGATGTGCCACTGTTTGGCTACACTTGATGAGATGTCTCAGGAATCTCGCTTGAACATTTCATACCAAGGTTGACTTTCGCTAGTGAGGAAACAGGCTTAGGTGCAAGAAGACCAGGGTTGACTTCCACTAGTTCTTCTGACATGAAAATTTTCTTCTTAGGTTGGCTTCGTGAAGAGGAGGCAATTTGTTTTTTATTCTTTGACATAGGCTTCTTAGGAGAAGATGGTGAACTATGTTAAATAGGGGCAGCACTAGTTTTCTCATGGATATCTTTCTTCTTTGGCCTCCCTACATTTCTTCTGGAATTAATACTGATAAACCCTTCCTCTCTTAAAAACCTATCCCAAGTAATTTTATTCTTTCTGAGATGATAGACAACTAAAATTTTAATCAGCCCTTTGTGATACAAATTATGCAAGGAATAGTTTGGAATTTTCTGTAGTTTGATGGACATTTTAAGAAGAGATTTATACAGAAAATAAGGTAGGTTCAGAGGTTTTTCTCCTGATATGTGAGTCAGGAATCTCAATTGATAATGATGAACAGAAGAAAATCTCCCTTCGCATGCGATGTATTTCTGAACTGAGGTAATAACAGGTTGCCACTCGGCTCTCAACCAAGAAATATGAGCAGTTGAATTCCATTTCATATGAGCATATTTGGGCTTAATGTAGGAACTTACTTCTTCAGGCAACACTTTGCTTTTAAACCAACATTCACCAGTTGCAGAAGTCTGGATTACATAGGCTATGATAGCCTCGGAAATGCTAAATGTTTTTCTACCTAACCTGACCTTTTCACCATCAAAATACTCAGCGAAATCTTGAGTCAATGCCACATTTTCCCCAGAAATGTCTGGAGGGATTTATACCAACCTGCAGATTTGAATTGTGCTTTTTCCTATGCCTCCACAAATCTTGTGTTAGCAGGCTCTGACCTATTTACCTTTCCTCCTTTCCCCATTTTCTGACAGCTAAAATGCTCATGAATACAACTATTGAACTCTAGTTACAATGCTATCCACGAAACCTGAGACTGCTTGCTTTGAAACCTGAGACTGCTTGCTGGAGGATTGGATTTTTTTTTACCTATACCATACATAGAGGCCTCAGGTTGAGTGTTCATTGAGTTCTCTTCTTTAATTTCATGCCTGCAATTACGACAAGGAACAATGGCATGTTTTTTAAATTATTCAAAAGCCAGTGCCAAGTCATCCCACTAAGATTCCATGCTTCCACCTTATCATTACATGTGATTTCTTCATGTCATGATTTCTTCCTTGTATAAATCGTAATGCAGCACAAAACTACATTTTAACATGCATTATACACGAAACTGTGGTTCTTGGGCCCCACAACCAGTTGACCAATAGGAAGCAATTGCAAATCGGTCGCCCACAAATTTAACCTTACACTGTTAACGGCTAAGCCGTAAACTTTGTGATCTGTGAAATCGTGCTGGTGTGCTACGCCGACACATGTCCCTCGCCTCATCACATCGCAAATTGCTTAACATACCATGGATCGCTTTGACGATAAACTTTAAAAATTACAATTTGTGAAATCGCTTCATCTGCGCTTTAATCTCCACCATTGATCTGCGCCATATCTTATGGTCTTCCTTGTTGGCTCTTCGGCTCATCGCATCGCAAATCACTTAACATACCATGCGATTTGAATTAACAATAAACTTTAAAAATTGTGTTGTGCTAAGTCGCTCCATGTGAGCTTTTAATCTTAGTCGTTGGTTTTCTCCCCTTTGGATCTGCGATTAGATCATGGCCATTCGTTCCTTTTGCACACGGTTCTTCTCCGTTGCTTCATTCCTTAGTGTATTTCCCCACCAGCTTCCTTTAAATATTATCGATTTCTCTTCTCTGGATCCCCCACTCTATTGGTTAAGTTGTTTTCTTCCGACTATGCTTTGATTTTAAAGAAATCTAGTTGCCATGAAGCCCTCATTTTCCTGCTTCGAAAACTGATTACTTGTTTACCCGTAGCCTCTTTTCTGAGATAACCAAAATCTTAGTGAAATAGTTGCACTTTGCACTATGTGTAATATATGACTTCCATTTCTGAGAAATAGTTTCCCTTTACTGTTTTGACAATAAATTTGCAACAAAAGTAGCTATTATTCCATACTAGATGACTACAATTTTATTACCCAAACATCGACTAACCTTCAACACTAAAATAAGCCAAAATAGAGATTTTAACTTATTTTAGGACTCTAAAACACTATGACACCTATTCACTTAAAAATACCTTGATGTTGGGACTCTTTTTTAACTTTTATTGGAAATGACTCAAACTTTGGACATGGACTAAGACACAATACAAATTTGAGAACAGTGACACAATGGTGATTACACCATTAACATTTTCAGTGCTAACAGTGGCTCCTATTAGAGATGAAGTCCTCCCTATGAGGCTTCAAGGATTGTAGACTCAGTGCCTCTAAAACTCTTGAAACTTAGAAGACTTATTAAAAATAGAGACTAGAATTGACCATTGACATACTAGACTCAAGACTAACCATATATACAGACATAAGTACCATTGGGCATGGAGTTTATTGGCACATCACACCATATATTTACAATGGAGTGACTCAAATAACTTTACTAAATAAATAACCTTTTAAGAAAATGACCATTGACTGGGTCTCCAGTCAGCTGATCATCATCCAAATGTTTGAGCAGAAAAGTATTATTCTCCAAAACTTCAGCAATTTTAAATGGCCCAAACCACAGATTGTCGAACTTACCATGCTTTCCATGGTCTTCTCTCCTAGCATCCCAACGTAGCACCAAATCATTCTCCTGAAACAATTGTTGATTTTCTCTTTTATCAAAAACATATTTGACTTTAGCCTGATACTTCTGAACTTTTTCCAGCAATGATTCTCTGATTTGGTGTGCCTCTATCAACTATAGCATTCTCCTTTGGACTGGGTTTTCATGATAAACTTCATCTTGTAGGAACTTCATCACAAGAAGAGCTAATTTCAAAGGCATTACAGCTTCTATACCATATACAAGCTGGAATAGTGACATTCCAATTGATTTTTTACCACTTACTCTATCTTCCCACAGAGCACGTATCAGCTGTGTGTCCCAATTCCTCTTGTTTTCAGGCAGCATTTTCTTAATAATCCTTACCAAAATTTTATTGGATGACTCAACAAATTCATTACCTTGAGGGTAATAAGGTGTGGAATGAGTCAATTCAATCCCATATTGCTCACAAAATTTGTACATCTTGGTGGACTTAAAGGCCATTGCATTATCAGTTACTAATTTATGTGGACAACCAAATCTTGACATAATATTTTCCAACATAGATTTGATAATTACCATATCAGTAGCATTCTTGGTTGGTACAACTTCAATCCATTTAGTAAAATAGTCCGTAGTTGTAAGAATCCATCTATGCTATCCTGATGAAGGTGGATGAATTTCACCGATGAAGTCTAGCCTCCAGTGCTGGAAAGGAACATCTGTTGAAATAGGAATGAGAGGCAATGGTAGCAATTTCTATTTACCGGAAAATTTCTAACATTCGACACAACTCCTGACTTTGGCAAATATATCAGAGAAAAGAGTTGGCCAATAATAGCCAGCTCTTAAGATTTTGTTTGCAGTGACTCTCCAATATAAATGTCCTCCACACACTCATACATGTATCTCTATCATAATATCCTGGGATTCTGCTTCATCTACACATATTAACAAGACTCCAACAGGATCTTTCTAGTAAAGATGGTCTTCCAAAATGCAATACTTCATAGCACTCAATTTAAAATCTCTCCTTTTATATTTCTCCATTTCAGGTGGACAGATGAAATTTAATAAGAAGTAAACTATATCCTTGTACCAATTTGAATTAAATATTTCGGGATAATTAGCAATACCTTCTTCATCTAGATTCACCCATCAAGCGAGACAAGCCCTGACCCTTTATCAATTTATTTGGTTTGACTTCAACATCAAATTCCAGAGTCTTGGTTAGTCATCGTCCTCTCCTTCCATCTGTATCTAGCTGCAGCAACACATATTTAACAGTGATATCAGGCACAAAAACAATTATTTTTGAATGCAACACATAAACTCGAAGAGACCTCAAAGCCTTAACTAGTGAATATGATTGTTTTTCAGTCAAGTTGTACTTTAATTTAGCATCCCTTAAAGCATGACTGAAAAATGAAATTGGCTACTCTAAACCTTCCTTATTCTTCTATAATAAGACAGTTGCAATTGTTTCTTCTGAAGCATATGAAAAAATCAGAAAATCCTTTTCAAAGTCAGGACTTATCAAAACTGGAGCTTCAGTCAAGGCAAATTTAATTCCTAAAAAATAATTATTTTCTTCATCTCCCCACTTAAATTCTGCATCTTTTTTCAGCAAGACATTTATATGTTTGATCAGCTCTGCAAAGTTACGAACAAAACGCCTCAGAAAATTGATTTTCCCTAAAAATGACTGCAATTCATTTTTTTTCTTGGAAAACCAATATTCTGAATGGCCTCTACTCTTCCCGGATCAATACAGATGCCACTTTCTGTTACAATATGTCCCAATAACTTACCTTCTTGGACAACAAAAGATGACTTTTTTGGGTTTAAGGACAAACCAGACTTTTTGAATTTATCAAAAACTTGCTTCATATGTTTCAAGTGGCCTTCATTAGATTTTGAATATAGTGTGATTTCATCCAAATAGATGACCACAAATCTATCCTTTTCTCCCACAAAGGCAATATCCATTTCCCTTTGAAAGGTTGCACCTGCATTCATCAAACCAAATGGTATTTTGTTGTACATGAATGTGCCCTAGGGTGTGGTAAATGTTGTCTTTTCTCTATCTTGCCTGTCAACTAAAATCTGATCATGGCCTAAAAAGCCATCAATCACTCACAGTCTTTTGGATAGTGGATAGTTATCTTTCAAGGAGCACCAGTTCAGGTTGCGAAAATAAACACAAATCCTTATTTCTCCATTCTTTTTCCGGAATGGGACTATATTAGCTACCCAGTTAGAAAATCTCAAAGGCAGAATAATCTTTTCTTCCCATAATTTTTTTATTTCTTTCTCAATGATTGGGAGTAGTATGGGATTGATGTGTCTGATTTTTTGTGCTACAGTCTTTGCATCTATTTTCAAAGGGATATTGTGCTCCATTATGCTCTTATCATAAGTTTTCAACTCACTATAAGACCATGCAAAAATATCAGCAAATTCCTTCAGCAGTTTGATATATTTTTTTCTGGTTTCCAGAGGAAGGAATTTGGACACTTTGACTAATCTTGGTCGATCTTCTGTACCAATGTTACACTCTATTGTACTCTCTCCATCAACCTTGCTTTCAGGCTTGAGAAAAACATCATTATTATCAAACAGTCTTTCTAAAGGAACCAAACCTTTAGGAATAAAGTTAGTTTTCAAATCTATAATGTTCTTCCCAACCATGGTTTTCTTAAAAGGCTGTTATTTTGGTTTTCAGCAATTCCCTACTCATCATCAATTTGTATGTCTGCAAACTCTTCTACACATTCTAAAAATTTATGAATCTCCCTATCAACCTCAAATACTTGCCAGTGCTTGATGTTAACAGGAATTGAAGTTCTATTTTTTATTTGAACATCATAGACTACCTTGACATCTAGAGGAGCTTTGGAATTACTAGCAGCAATTGCTAGTGAATCAGCAATTTGATTTTCTTCTCTACTGAAAAAATTTATATTAAATGCTGAAAAATAATGCTCAATCAAATCCCAGAAGTCATTCCTATAATTCTTCAATTTGGAATTTTTCACATGGTAATTGTTTCTCACCTGCTTAATCACCAACTCTGAATCACCAAAGGCAATTAGTTGTTCTGCTCCCAAATCTTTCACTGCCTTCATACCTAGCACAAGTGCTTCATACTCAACAGTGTTGTTAGTGGTAGCAAATTTCATTTTGTATGATATGGTCACCTTCTACTGAGTAGGAGAAATAAGGACTACGTCGGATCTCAATCCTTCTCTTGAAGAGGCTACGTCAAAGTACAATTTCCAGATCATTCCTTCTTCTGAATGCTGCTCATTTTCACCTTGAAAGTGTTGTTTTTCACTTAATTCAGGCTGGAAATCATTATCATCAGCAGCAAGGCGTAGAATTGATGATCCCAATTCCAATTCTTCAGCATATATGGGATGGTTTGATGGATTCTGCTGATCACTAACGATGGAGGCCATTTGAGTTTCCCTATACAACCTTCTGAATTCCCCTCCAAATACTGGGATGGTAGCATATGACATGTCCATCTGAAGGGTACCTCCCAATTTCTTATACCAAGATCTGGAAAGTAACATCCCAATTATAGAAGGAATGTTAGCAACCACAATGTCCATCGCTAAGCTCTTCATAGGCAGTTGGGTAAGGGAAAAAACCAAATCCTTAATCACTCATAGACACTTGAATTTTATGGATTCAAAGGTGTAAAGGTCATGGTATTGCTTGGTGACCTCTAATCCCAATTCATCCATCACTTTATTTGGCATAAGATTGTGGGAAGCTCCAGAATCTAACAGACAATTATGCAGCAATTTGTCATGTATGTTAAGTGACAGGTAAAAATGCAGTGAGTTATCATCATTTTGGTCTTGGACATGACAGCCTAGATAAATAGTGGGATGATCATCCTCAAGGTTCACTGAATCAGGAGCAAGATGAGGTTGCAAAAAACTCTTAGAAGACTCTTTATATGCTGGATTTTTCAATAATTCCAGTAGTGGGACTAGAATTTTGATTTTATTCAATTCAGATTTGAAACTGAAATAAATTGGAGCTAATTTCTTATTTTCTGCAGTAATTTTAACAATTGGGGGAGAATTTTGAGGTGGAGGAACCTCATTTACCTTGGCCTTCTGTTTAGTAGCTTGTTTATATGAATCTTATTTTTGTTGAGGTTGCTGAATAGGACCTTTTGACCTCAAAGGGTAATTTTTGTTTTAGACTTCTTGTTGTTTTTTTATCATTCTGTGCATAAATTTGAGCATTCATATCATCAGAAAACAAATAAATTCTTGATCTATCTTCATATTCCTGCATTTTCAAACATGTTGACTATCAAGTTTCTCCCACATGGTTTATTTCATCAATTTCTTCCTCATTTCCTTGTTGTTCTTCTTCAGCAAAATTATTCAAAGGAGACTAAACATTTTGATCATCAGCATTCCTCTTTGGGCACTATAGGATTTGTTGAGGCTAAAAAGGTCTCCTAAAGGGATCCTGATTTCTATTAGCTTTGTTTTGATTGGCTTTAGTAGCTGGTTTATTTTCTACCTCTAATTTTGACATCTTAGAGGTGATTTCCTTGATCAAATTGGACATTTGATCGATTTTTTATTCTACTGAAAGAGATTTAGAAGAAGAATACTTTTCTTCTTTCATCTTCTTTTTGGCTTTTGCCGCCTTTTCTTCCTCCATTTTTAATTTATTAGAAGCCATGAGATTAGACTGCACTCCAATTGCAGCCTCTTGCATAGTTGTCAGTGTCTATGCTTTTTCAGCCCTCAACCATAAGGCAAACTCAGAATCTAAAGAATTTGCAAAATTTATCATAGCTGTGGTTTCAGTGGTTCTAATATCTTCATGAATTTTCTGATAAATATTATTAAACCTCTTAGTAAAATCAGCTAAAGACTCATCTGCCTTTTTCTTCAGAGTTCCAAATTATGTAAGATAATAAACATAGTCTTTCCTATCACCCCAATGCTTCACAAATGTATCTTCTAATTCATAAATTCTTGTAATTGAATTTGGAGCCAAACTTCTAAACCATTTTCGAGCTTCACCATCCAAGCTCTGAACAAAGATTCTTGACCAGACATCTTCATGTTCAATATTCTGATTGTCAGCATAACTATAGAAAACCACTAAATTTTCTTCAATAGAAACTCCTTCTCCCTCCCAGTGTATTTTGGAAGATATTTCAAGTAATCTCCTTGGGGAAGTGCATGCATGTGTTGAGGGAGAACAAGTGGCGCATATCTCGCAACCACTATCTGTTGCATCCTTGTAAGGGAAGGTTGGGACATGTTTTGTTGATGTACAACTGATGTATCTATTTGAGAAATAGGAATTACAATTGATGAATTCTGATTCTGATTTGAGACAGTAGAAAATTGGGGGTCTTGAGCAGATTTTTCAGGCTTTAGAACTAAGAAGAGTGGGTTTTCAAAAAGATGAACAGAGGATGCCTTGACTTCTCCTTCAGTAGAAGAATCAGAATCTAAATCTGTCTCTTGAGGGGATGGAGTTAATTCAGATTTATTTTGTTGAGCAAGGAAATCAGATAAATTAAAAGTAAGACCTTTAGGTACAGTCTCTTCAAGTGGATGAGAGGAGGATGACCCAACAGCTGGATTTGGAGAGAAAGGAAAATATTCTTGCTGAGGGGTGACAAGAGACTGGTATTCAGGATGAGTCTGAATGAAATTTAAAATAGTCTTGAAATATTCTTAAGCCAAAATATCCCTATCAAGGAAAGGTGCAATAGCCAATACTTGTTCTAATTCCCCTTCAGTCAGTAGAAACTCTTCTGACTTTTTTTCAACACTTAGAAATTTAGTTTCTCCTTATTTGACTAGAATAATACTTATTTCATATTTACTAGGTTATGAGTAAGAAAAACGTTCAGCTGAGCCTAGGTTAACAACATCCACTTTATTTTCTAAAGGAGTAGCTTCAACTTGATATTTTTCAACAGAATATTTTAAAACTAAAACCTCTTTAGATTCTAAAGTAGATAGAGTTACCTTTTGCTTTGGAACGTAATTTTTGTGTACCTTCTTCAATGACTAAGATGTGGCTTCAATTGATATCTGTTTTCCTTTAGCATCTTTGATGGTTTTCTCTGGGTCAGTAACTGGAGTCACAATTGGAGATCTCTGATTCCTCCTTGTAGAAGGAGGTCTTCAAACCCCTCTTCCTCTTTGTGGAGTCACCAGGTGAATAAATTTGTAGTCTTCATCAGGTCACCAATTATTCTTCACCTCCAAGAACTGATTATCAACAATTCATAACAATAGACTCAAGAGAATACTTCATTACAAGGCCTTTGTCTCCCGGCAGACGCACCAAAAGATGTTGGCACTGGAATCAGCACTTGGACTGCAACAAGTGCCTGAGCAGACAAATCTTAAACTCTAAGGAAATTTTATTTTTTTGTTTTATGGGATTGGAATATGGTATAAACTCTGATTTACTGAAGAGATATTTCAGTCAAATCCATAGTTCTACTAAAGAGGATATTGGAATCTGATGTGGTAGCAATGTCCAAGTTTGTAGTCTATGAGGGGAGGAAATTGTGAGATGAGAGAATAATCAGTAGGTATGTAAAACATAATCTACTACATTTAGTATAAATTCACAAAAGAAGCAGTTTGACAATATTCCATTGAGAGAAAGCTATTTCTAGTCTGACAAGATTCTCACTGAAATATCATGAAGAATCAATATCATGAGTGATGCTCTTCCACTGTTATAACATATTTTTTTCAGGAATGCTCACTGTGTGAGACTAAAAAGAACTGATAAAACACATACATGCTTAAGAGACTAACAAAAACACATAACAATATGATGATTTGCAAACTAGAACTGGAAGAAAGGAGATATGGAAACACAGGTAAAGTAGATAATACATAGAGAAAATTGGTAATAAGTCCTTAGTAGTATCATTCCATTTCATTCACAAAAAATATTACAGATCATATAAGTTAAAATTCTATAACCACCAACCAACCTTGACTTCCTATCATTTTGGCATATATATACAAAATATGACACTGTCATCTTCCATAGAAAAAGGTAAATCTGTTTCAAAATTTATTACAACCTCATGCAAGAGGTGAGGCTTATCCCTTAATCTTAATTACAAAGTGCTACATTAAAAACAAGATAAACATCATGAAGGCATCATGAATGTTGTCACTCTGAAATGGTTGTGTGAAGTGGTAGCTTATTCGAAGACCACTCTTTTGTTTCAGTGTAACCAATCTCAGCAAAAAGTGCAAAAACGGTGGGAATGACATGTGGCTGCCTCCTTCAAAATAGAAACATGATATTTCGGAGAAGGATGGCTATAAGACACCTGGCAGCATCCATTTCAACTAAATAACCTCTCCACTTCATCTGTTTAATGTCACCATCATGATTCAAAACAAAAAGTAGCCCATTTCCATCACATGCTGATATTTCAAAATAATTGCTACTTTCGCAGAAAAGGTAGCAATAACCGGAAAACATGGAACATTTACCGAAAAGTTTCCTCCAAGTCAACCCTATTCTTGATTCATCAAAGGTCCAAAATAGAAGCAAAGATTCTTATGGCTTCAGCTTTAGTCACCCTTTTATCATACCTCTTTTTCTGTGCTTGACTCTTTGACTGAGCTTTCTTCTTCGTTTCAAATTTTTCTTATGGGCTTTCTTCAATGTTGATAATTTCATCCTTGAGTTTAGGATTGGCGATCAGCTTGCTATTTAGCCTGAGTTTTTTTCTTCGTCTAGTATGAGGTCTTTTGACATAGGGATTAGGAATGAATTTGGACCTCTTTCCTCCATGTATAAATTTACTAGACTCAGTCTCCTCATCTTCTGATTCTATGTAATCAGGATCACTATTGTCTTCGAATGAGGAATATGAATGTATCTCATTTTTCTTCCTCTTCTTGATTGAAGAAGACATAGAGGATACTAATTTAGCCAAGTTAGGCTCTGCTTGTATGGTAGGCTCTGTCATTTTCTATTTGTCTTTCTTGAGAGAAAACAAAACTTGTGAGAGGGTGGACTCAGTGAGAGATGTGCCACTGTTTGGCTGAACTTGATGAGATGACTCAGGAATCTAGCTTGAACTTTTCATACCAGGGTTGACTTCCCCTGGTGAGAAAACAGGCTTAGGTGCAAGAAGACCAGGGTTTACTTCCACTGGTTCTTCTGCAATGAAATGTTTCTTCTTAGGCTAGCTTCCTGAAGAGGAGGCAATTTTTTTTTATTCTTTGACACAGGCTTCTTAGGAGAAGATGGTGAACTATGTGAAACAAGGGCGGCATTGGTTTTCTCATGGATATATTTCTTCTTTGGCCTCCCTACCTTTCTTCTGGAATTAATACTGATAAACCCTTCTTCTCTTAAAAGCCTATCCCAAGTAATTTTCTTCTTTCCAAGATGATAAACAACTAAAATTTTAATCATCCCTCTGCGATACAAATTATGCAAGGAATAGTTTGGAATTTTATGTAATTTTTGGGACATTTTAAGCAGAGATTTATACAGAAAATAGGGTAGGTTCAGAGGTTTTTCTTTTGAGATGTGAGTCAGGAATCTCAACTGATATCGATGAACAGAAGAAAATATCCCTTCGCATGTGACGTATTTCTGAACTGAGGTAATAACAACCTGCCACTCAACTCTGAAACAAGAAATATGAGCAGTTGAATTCCATTTCATATGAGCATATTTGGGCTTAAGGTAGGAACTTACTTCTTCAGGTAGCACTTTGCTTTCAAACCAACGTTCACCGGTTGCAGAAGTCTGGGTTGCACGGGCTATGATAGTATCGAAAATGTTGAATTTTTTGCTACCTAACCTGACCTTTTACCATCGAAAGACTTAGCAAAAGCTTGAGTCAGTGCCACGTTTTCCCCATAAAACTTCTGGAGGAATTTATATCAACCTATAGATTTGAATTGTGCTTTTGCATGTGCGTCCAAAAATCTTATGTTCACATGCTCTGACCTATTTACCTTTCCTCCTTTCCCCATTTTCCGACAGCTAAACTGCTCATGAATACAACTATTGAACTCTAGTTGCAATGTTGTCCACAAAACCTGAGACTGCTTGCTTTGAAACCTGAGACTACTTGTTGGAGGATTGGCTTTTTTTTTACCTGTATCATACACAGAGGCCTCAAGTTGAGTGTTCACTGAGTTCTCTTCTTTAATTTCGTGCCTGCAATTACGACAAGGAACAATGACACTTCTTTGAAATGATTTAAAAGCCAGTGCCAAGTCATCCCACTAAGCTTCCACGCTTCCACCTTATCATTACATGTGCTTTCTTCATGTCATGCTTTATTCCTTGTATAAATATTAATGCAGCACAAAACTACATTTAAACATGCATTACACACGAAACCGTGGTTCTTGGGCCCCACAACCAGTTGACCAATAGGAAGAAATCAAAAATCGGCCAACCGAAAATTTAACTTTACATTGTTAACAGCTAAACCGTAAACTTTGCGATTTGCGAAATCGCTTCATCTGTGCTTTAATCTCCACCGTTGATCTATGCCTAGATCTGACGGTATTCCTTGCTCGTTCTTCGCCTTATCACATCGCAAATCACTTAACATACCATGCGATTTGACTTAACAATAAACTTTAAAAACTGCACTGTGCGAAGTCGCTCCATGTGCACTTTTAATCTCAATCGTCGGTATGCTCCCCTTTGGATCTGCGATTAGATCATGTCCATCCATTCCTTTTTCACGCAGTTCTTCTCCGTTGCTTCATTGCTTAGTCTATTTCTTGGCCAGCTTCCTTTAAATATTGTCTGTTTCTCTTCTCTGGATCTCCCACTCTGTTGGTTAAGTTTTTTTCTTCTGACTACACTTTCATTTTAAAGAACTCTGGTTGCCACGAAGCCTTAATTTTCCTACTTCGAAAACTGATTACTTGTTTACCCGTAGCCTCTTTTCTGAGATACCCAAAATCTTAGTGAAATAGTTGCGCTTTCCACTGTGTGGAATATATGACTTCCATTTTTTGAGAAATAGCTTCCTTTTACTGTTTTGACAATAAATTTGCAACAAAATTATCTATTATTCCAGACTAGATGACTGCAATTTTATTACCCAAAAAGCGACTAACCTTCAACACTAAAATAAGACAAAACAAATATTTTAACTTATTTTAGGACTCTAAAAAACTATGACACCTATTCACTTAAAAATACCTTGATGTCGGGACTCTATTTTAATTTTTATTGGAAATGTCTCAAACTTTGGACATGGACTAAGACACAATAAAAATTTGAGAACAATGACACAATGGTGATTACACCATTAAAATTTTCAGCGCTAACACTAAAAATTGCAGAAAATATCCAATCAAATGTTTCAAATAAAAACATAAGCATAATAAAATAAAATCCTTCAAGAAATAGAAGCACACTGCATAAAAAAATAAAAGCAGACTTACCCCTATTTCAAAAATCAGAAAGTTCTTACCAGATCTTGTAACTCCTCCCCGAAAACGACGCTAAAATGTTGGGTGATGTAGTTGTAATTCAAAAATCTCCTTCAACACTTAATTTGGAGTTTACCATGCTACACCTTGAAGCTTATGTAGCCCTGGTTTGACAAATTAAGTGTTGAAGGAGTTTGTTAAATTAAAACTCCATCACCCAACATTAGGGATACAATATTATTAGCGATATATGAAGACTTTGGTTTCTATGCAAAGGTAGAGGATTTGCTACTTTTTGTTAAGTTGAGGTCTACTTTTCACTTTGCACAGGGATGGGGTTTAACTTGGAATTTTGTGAAACACTGCGATTTGTCTTAGGTAGAGACAGTAATTTTTTCATTTTTTATGGTGGAAACAACTATATTAATGGATATTTAACTTTGGTACGCTATGCAATATTGGGTGCAGGTCCCTTAATTTGAATATTATAGTTTTTCCAAGTTGCATAGGTGCCTTGGTTTTCTTTTAATTAAATTTCTCCAATGACATGTGTATTAGTATCCACTACCCAGTCCCATAGGAACATGGCTGACCCTTTAGTGACTTCTTGAACTGTTTTTGGGTTCATCCTTAGCTTCTTGGGTAGACTCATCAAATAGTGATTTTTTTTCATATAGTTGATTAATAACTAACTTCATGGATTTTACCCACTAAGGGCATGTTTTCTCAGAATGATTGGCTTGATGATAGAAGAAAAATTTCCCCATGCCAAAATCACCCAAGTTTGTGTTCACACTCGAACTAAAAATGGGCTTGGGTTGGTTATTAGTTTTATTCTAAAAAATATGGAAAGTTCTATGCCCAAATTAACTTCCCATTGAGTTCCTCTTCAATTAAATTATTTCATTTGAAAACTTCTTCACCAATTTGAGTACACTCTCCAAATATCTAGCCTCTTTCTCCACTATTTTATTTAATGCCAGAGGCTTCTTCCCTCTAGCGTTAGGTTGTTCTTTAGGTGTATTCCCTACCATGGATAACATTTCCCTCTCCAATTTTATAGCTTCCTCAAGGTTTTTCTCTAGGGTATATTTTCTACCCTCTTAATAAACATGGCTAGAGATGCATTCCAGAATAAAATGTAATATTCTATGGCCAAGGAATCAATGGGGTGAGAGTCTTTAGGGATATTGTTTAGGAAATTCATGAGACATCGATTGAAGTCATTCACCTTTCCTTTCCTTCCCTATTGATTTCAATAAGTTCCTTGAGAATAGTAGTAGGTGATTTTTCTTCATTCCTTGAGAATAGTAGTAGGTGATTTTTCTTCATTGAATTTACTAATAAAATCGCTCTCAAAGGAATCCCACCCGATAATTGAAGTTATAGATAGATTATAATACCATGTGGATACCTTAGCTCATAAATTTATAGTGAAATATCTTGAAAACCACATATTCATGTTTTAAATCCATCAAATGTAAGGATATATAAAAACTATTTATGTGTTCTAAGGATTAAGAGCCTTATCGAGATCGAATTTTAGCAGAAGCCTCTCTGGTTTTCTAGGAAGATCATATAGATTTCCTACAAGGTTGAGGGATCCTTGTAAAATCCATTTAGGTTTGGGATTTCCTTACATTAAATATGGTATATTATCTGTATTTGGTTGTCTTCAGAATTGGAGGTGTAATAATCATGGTTAATGTGACCAATTTCACAGTCAATATCAAAAAATGTGCGAGTAGAAGTGACGCGACTAAATGGAGTTAGATTTATCTGATAAAAATGAACATAGCGCTTTTGTTTGCTACAATTGATTGCTTGGTATGAATAAGGATCCTTACCAACCCTACAGTCCAAACTCACTGTTGACATGGATTAATAACCCAAAAATAGTTACAAGGGGTACTCTATGGCATGAGGTCCCAATTAGACCTCACACTATTTGGGATAAAAATACATCCATATTCTATCCTAACAACCATGCTTGCTTTGTTGGATGTTGTGAAACATTAAATGATCATCACAACAAAGGGGGCATGCAAACTAAACTAAAACTATCTAATTATGGAAATAAAGCTACTATAAACTAAATCAATGTTGAAAGATAAATAAGGGCAGGAAGAAATAAGAAATTGAACACAATAATGGTTGTATATAGAATGTGGTTAGCTTATTTCCTAGCATTGAAATGTTTTAACTTATTAGAGAAAACAAATAATATCCAATCTTTAATATAACAAGTGCTCACTAAAGAAAGCAACAAAGTGATAAAGAGCTATCTAGTTCATACAATAGTCCATTAGCTAACAACAAAAAATATCATAGAGTGCACACACAAATGAAAGTACGTAAGAATATTCAAAAGCACAAGCACAATGTATTGTAAGTCACAATTTTGGTAGTGGCCTTAAAGGATTCTCAATATTATCTGTTAATGACTATAAATTACATGAACTTCCTACATCCTATGTTATAAATTTTGCAAAATTTTGACTAGGAGTTTAGGCATTCCAAAGTATTTCTTACTAGGAGTTTACATCATTTATAGATTGAATTAGTAAGTTACTTGGGGTATATTCGCCTTCCAATGATAAGCGGTTACAATCTATTCAAATTCATGATATTTTCAAATACAATTAATGAAGAAACTTTGTAACTCCTAGTAACTAAAAAGACACTTTCTATGGTGTAATTAGGTCTTCCAGAGGGATCTCAATACTTCCTGAAGATAGGCTACCTAGATATCGTAATAGGATCAAATCATATCAATTCCATTGGGTAACATCCATTCCATGATGACATGATATTTTGACATACTTTGTGATAATAGTTGTACATTTTCTTCAACAATACGTTGAAGCAATTCAATAGTATATTTTTCTTTGAGGGCTCCATAATATGTTGCTTGAGGTAATATTTTGTGATTATATTTTTGAAGATACCAAAAGAAAATTCTTTGGTAGTCGACATTTCTTCCATCTCCCTATCTACTTCTTAATTTTTCATAGCTTCTCTTGGGGGCTCAAATGGTTGGTAACTTATTCATCATGATCAATATCTCAATTAATGAATAGTGTTGTTGATACTAATATACAAATATGGAAATATTCTTCTCCAACTTCTCTTGAATCTTCTAGGCCTTGTTTACCACCATGGATTTGTATGTCAGTTCTTACTCACTGTTCTTGGCTACCTATGATTGAGCCTATGGAAACTATTTGGGTTATTACAGTTGAAGTTGTAACTAGAGTCAGTCTTCGTAATGTAATGTAAATTTATCATTGATATATTTATTATATTAATTATTTACTTTGGTCAAAGCATGTTCTTTAGGCTTATAGAGTAAAAAAGAGTAAAAAATAATTTATTATGAGTCACATAAAAATGTACTTGAGTCATTTCCCAATTGAACATTTATACGAAAAAGAAGAATGATTTTTGCGTTGATTCATTAGTCTAAAAAATTTCAATGAATCCCTCCTTGGAACAAGTCAGCTTGGCCCTCCAAAGTGGCACCCATTCGACCCTCCTGGAAAACTATATATGAGAGGTTGTTCAACTGATCTGAATGAATTATGTTAGTGTTGTTGTGCTAATTCCTCTTTCATATTTTATAAACAATGTCTTATATGTGCTTAAGGGTTCAAGTTCTCTTGCAAGTTATTGAGTCTCATGAGTGTTTTTCATGTTAATTTTATGAAAAATTTAACATAAAAGAAATACTAAACAACAAAAAATAAAAGTACACTACATCACCATACAACACATCAACATGGGGATTTCATGAAAGAGTTCACCCCTCCTGGGCTACATCTCCTTGGTCCGGCTTCCATGGCTTGGGCCTCCATATTATGCTCAAATTTGAAAAATGATGTGTTTACAATGATTTTCTACTCTTGAAACTTGCACCAATGAGTTCATAATGCCCAAAAATGGTCATATAGCCTCTTTATGCTCCTGATTTGGTCGAAAACTCCAAAAGTTATGACCTTCTCTAGTTTTTCCACAATTTTTGGCCTAAATTTAGCTAACTAGAGCTAATTTAGTTAGCTGGCGCTAAAAATGGAAATTTTGCCAGATTTGGCGGACCGCCAAACTAATCTGTATTAATTATAATAACCTGCATTTAATGTTAATTAAGCGTATTTAGGGCTTAATCCATGCTTAGTGGTAAATCTGGTTTTAACATTAAGTAATGGCAATTAGTGTTTTAATGAACTCGGATTAAATTTTAAACTTTGTGCTTAATGTTAAGCCCTTCGGTGCTCCACCATGGTCACAGGCCTTAGTTCCATGGCTTTGGGCTGGCCCCCTCTCCCCCTGTCGGCAAACTTTAGAAACCTTAAATATATGTGGTAACACCTAGTTAATAAGAATTAATGTGTAGTGTGGCGATGGCGTGTGGCGCTAGCGGGGTAGAGGTCTTGTGTTTGACCCCCGCCGGCCCTTCCAGTCCTTCAAACAAACTTTTACACCATCATGGAGAGGGGGCTCGTGGTGGCCCCAGGCTAAGCCACGTGTCCTCTCCCCATTGGCCCTTCCAAAAACCAATCACAAATTGCCAACACACCATAAATTTGAACCAACCAAGTCCCAAATTTGATGGAGGAATTTGATGACCCTGCCCAATCAACATGCCATGTCAACAATACGGACTAATGATTGGGCTCCCTATCATCATTTTTTTTTACATGTTTAACAAAGTGAACCTAACTCATTTTTGGGAGCATACGATGTCCATTTCGTGTCAAACGAAGTGCGCCAGATTCAGAACGACGAGCACTACGCAGTCATTTGGGTTTTGAGTCATTCTGATAACTTTGATTTTTGAGCTATAATTTGAGCACCTAATCATCGACTCATTTGGAATATCATTAGATCATACACAATAAATACATTTGAACCATACGAAGGAGGAAAATGAGCAGAAGTCAAAGAAGATAGAAAATCAAGTTAAAGACAAGGAGAATATCCTTTCTGTTGATCAAATTTCTGATGTGGAAAACTCGCACATGTGAGGAAAAAATTATTTGAACAGACCAATTTTTTTTGTGCTACTGTAGGCCTGAAATTTTAGGACTTAAATTTCAGGAAGTTTACCAGAATGCTAGGTTTGACCTGCGTTGAATTTGAATCTTGGAGGTGAATTGGAGGAGGGTTGGATTTTGAATTTTGGTGGGATTCTTGGCCTTGGTATTAGGTTTTGGATATCTCATTTTTATCTAAATCTATAAGAGAAGGATTTTGGGGATTTCCCCTTGTGGGGTTTTTCCATAGCTAGTAGCTTAATTTTGGTGCCTCTTGTCAGTTTATTTTCTTGGAAGATTGATCATTTGTTCTTGATGAAGAATACATTAGTACAAATAATAAAGAAGAAAATATATCATTCAAAAGTAATTATCAAGAAGATAAATCAATTCTAATCTTACTACACTTGGTTTCTCAACAATAACTTTAGCTAGTTTGCAACATATTGTAGTCCTTATAGTTGATTATCTCCTTCTTTAACTAGTTCTCATAGTGGTAATAAATTGGTGGATATCTCTTAGAACTATTGGAGGCAAGGATTACCATTTTGACCATAGCATAATACCTATAGTATTTCCTGCCAGTTTCCTCTTGATTCAGATTTCAATTGTCATGTTTTAACAAGTTGACCTATATATCTAGGTCTACTATGCAGTCATTATTTTACTTAAACTATTCAAGGATATCTCTTATGTTCCTCTCGGTGGCCTAAGAAAATGTTGTTTTAGCTTATGCCATGGAAATTGGGCCCCTTTCGGTGTCTAGATGACATGCCTTTCTATATTGACTCACTAGAGGAAGATGCGGAGTGAACTAGGTTTTATGCTTGTCTTCCATTATCTAATTCATGGTGTGTTTATATCTAGCAGATGAGGAGTGGACTACTTTTTCTTCTTATGTTCCACTATATTTTTTGTGGTGTGATTATATCTAAACTTTCCCAGGTTAATCACTTTTCTCTTTCTTACTGGTGTAATTCCCATATCTACAACTTGTGAGTGACCACCTGTGATGGTAGGGACTACTCGTTAAGCTATGCCAATGTCCATGGAATTTTTTCTTTGTTGGACATCATATTCATGTACTTCCTACTAGGCTTGGAGAGATTTTTCTTGTGCTTTGGCCTCAACATATTGTTGTTGTCTCCTTTGTTCCTCTTCTTGTGCTTTTCTTTTTTCCTCATATACTTTTCTCCTTCTTTATTT
Source organism: Pinus albicaulis (assembly GCA_034641835.2). Lineage (NCBI taxonomy): Eukaryota > Viridiplantae > Streptophyta > Pinopsida > Pinales > Pinaceae > Pinus > Pinus albicaulis. The sequence goes on from CM076570.1 coordinate 1,264,083,065, forward strand.
CTCCCTCCTCATTTCTTCCTCTTCCTTCTTCTTGAGCTCAATCTTTTGGCTATCCATGTTATTTCTTTCTCCTATTTCGAATTTTCCTCCTATGCAAATCTAGCCGCTTCCGAGGCAACTTATTTCTTAGTTAGAGCTTCTCTTTCATCCCATACCTTCTTTTGTTTCTTTTGAGGTGTATTATAACCTATATTGAGGAAAACTTCAAAGAAGTTCAATGCATTTTTTTTCTTCCCTGCTTCAACCCACATCTTTGATTGGTAATCCCACCTATATCAATAGTGGGAGGTATGCTTAGGCATTTAGGCTTGGTTTATGACTCAAGCCAGTTCTATTTCAGGAAGGAATAATGATTATGGCAATTGCCACATTACTTGGTTGAATTTCACACTACCTACCTCATAGAAGGTAAAGGGGGAATTATCATTGTTTTTTTCCCCGCTCTTTAGCCACCCAAGGTGGAATGTTCCTCTTATCTCACCAAGTGATAACTTTCTCCAATTCTAGCTTCATCTTTTTTGTTGTGTTTTCTTCTTTTTATTTCCTACTGTAATTTTGGTTTCACTTCCATTTCTCAGTTGGAGTATTGTGCAGGGTGATAGATTTCTATCTACCATTCATCTCTTGAAAGTTGGGTATTGGAGAGGTCTATGGAGGTTAAGTGGACCTTCACATATCTTAGTGTGGTCTAGGGTGGATCTTTAGAGTGCTAGTGTTTTATGGCTTATATTGCAAATATTCCTAGGACTTTGAGGAGCTTATTATGTGTGGTGTGTCACTTTGGAAGCCAGTGGTGTCCATTCTCTTGGGGTTCAAGGGGTTTTTGTTGGCCCATTGGCTTTATATCATTAACCCAGGCTGAGTGATGGGTGTTTTCTCTAACTCAAGTTACTATTCTGGTGCAAGAATTGATTTTTTGGTGGTAGTTGGATCTCTCTGATGTTTGGTGTATGGGAATTGGTAGGGGTCGGTATGTTGTAGACATTTTGGTGACCACAGACCTAGCTAGAAAGGTTGCCATACATACAATATCTCAGTTCATTATTCCCTCAAATTTTGTCTATTTCGGTGTGTGGTGGCTATGTATGGGGGGGTGGTTCACCTTATCCAAGGTAGATTGTGGCCTATCTGTGAGTTTATGGGTGTTGCTCTCAACATGCCTTGAAAAAGGGCTAGAGACATAAGAGGGGTCACTTATTATCAAGAGTGAGCACATAGAGGACATACCAATTTGCATCACCAAGTTCAAGACTTTGTGGCACGGTATTAGGAGCACACTCCAACCCATGTTTAGGAGGAATTGACCTAATTTGAGGGGGAAGCCTCTTCTAACATAGCTTTCCTTTAAGACACTAAAGTCCTTGTTGAGTGGGAAGATTGAATCCCTGATACAGGACATACAAGGGGAATATTTAATCAATACATGTAGATGATAAACATGTATTGGAAAATGGAATTCCTTTTTGGGTGGACTCTCTTGAACCACCATGAGTCTTGGATGGACTTGCTCCAATCCTTGGATCACATGCATGTGCATTTGAGGGACTTTGGCAGCAAGTTGGGGAGGATTAATTGCTAGTTAGAGAGGATAGAACACAATATTGACATCCCCTTGACAATTGTCAAACCTCTAGTTGATCCAACAAATCATATCCCAATGACAAACTCAGACTCTGGCCCCGACTCGATTGATTGCTTTACTTTAACATGATTATGGTTTATGAATACATCTTTATTATTGTTTTTTTTGTGAGACCAACTAAACCACTATCTACATATTAACGTAATTTGTATTGTTATTAGTTTTCAATGATCACTCTCATCTCTAAAAAAAATAAAAAAAATTTGGTTAAAATATAATCTAATCTCATACCAAAATGATATATTGTAATTTTCAATATAATTCTCTATTTTTATAACTAATAAAATTCACTCCCACATACATATATAAAATTTAATTTATTAATAAATATGAAATCTATATAATCATATATTTTAATTTACAAACAAAATTGTTTATTAAATTTTTGTTTTTTTCTCTAATTTTTTATCTACAAAATTATAAATTACTTACCAAAATATATTTTGGTTTTACTCCCAGCCGATCAATTAAAAGTGTGATATCTATATTGTAATGTTTTAGTAATTTATCTCTAGACTTGTAAGAAAAATGTCTTTGACTTTGGTACAAGCTTTTCTTTCTTATAAAAATTATTGTATTGAGTTTGGATGGTTTATCTATTTCTTATTTATATCTATACTATATATTTTGTAAATATTTTAAAAGTGAAATGATAGTGTTTGGCCGTTACTATTTTATTATATGGATTTTCTTTTTAGAATTTTAAATTGATAAATATTTTACCTATGTTAGGTTATAATGATATTCATGTATAGCTATTTTTTAATTATTTTTTATTAATTTATTAGTTTTTCTAATTATATAATAGAATTATTTGAGGATTATATTTACTTTGTATTTTTTATTTATTATGAGTAGTCTAAAAAATTTATAAAATAATTTAGAAATTCTCGTAAAATTATGAAATTTTGGCAAAGATTTTTGAAAATGTGAGTTAGAGTGGTTAAATTTCAGTATTTTGGGTGCTCTAAAAGTTTTTGATGGTGCTGAATCCATTTTCACCATAAAAAATGCAATTCAAACACTCTAACTCGATTTTTAAAATTTTTTTTAACCAGATTCCAACAAAAAAAACTACCATCCAAACTATTTTATTGAACATCTAGACAACTCCTTAAATTAAATTACAAACAAGTTAAATATATTTCATTCAAAATATTATAAAATCCAAAAAAAACAAAAAAATTCGTTATAAATCCCTGATCATATAGTAAGACACCCTCGGGCGGCGGGCCAATGGATATTACACTTGATCTAAAACTGCAAATCCTTTATAAAATTAATAAAAAATATTTTAAAACATTAATAAATTTATTATTTTTTAATATAAAAGTATTTCTTTATAAAAAATTTATTTATTTTATTTTTAAATATCTCAATTACAACAAATTAATATTTTTCCTTATTTGTATCAAAACTTCACGTAATTCTGTCGCTTTCGCGTGCACAACACACATGGTGGAATATAAACATATATAGTGATATTTTATGATTCCATTTGATTCCAAGTATATCCTCAAGAAAGACGTACAATGTTGCTTGCTTTTATTTTGCTTTTACTTTCCAGTCTCATAGCAATCTTCAAACTTAGTATTCTGATCCTTCACTTATCATTCGCATAGATAAGACCAGGTGACCATACACATTTTCAACCGTGATATGATATAGAAAGATGCATGCATATACACTTGCGTTATCCTTAAATACTCAAGTCATTATCATGTTTACTTTTTCCAACAACTTTTAGTCGGGCACACCATAACATTGTATGTGTGTGTATGTTAATTAAAAAAATATTAAAAATATTAAATAATATTTTTCTATTATCATATTATAATAAGATAAAAACTTAATTTTTTTTAATTGGAAAATCTCAAAATAAAGGTCAACATCATTTACTGATAATTGTTATCTAATAATGATCATAAAATTTAGAGTTAGATTTACACTAATCCTTAGCATTTAAATAGGTAGGAGTTGAGTTATCTATCTCTATTAAAGAGTCGCTCATCATCATCTTAATCAAACTTGGTGAGATCCTACCAAAATCCCTTTACTACTCATTCATCTCACTACAATAGTTGTTATAAAAGCATGACATCAATGTCTCATAGTGTTGCAAGCTCCCTACCATCAACCCAAACTAAGTATGAGTATGTAGGTCGATCATAAGCTTGTTTGCCGTCTCCTCAATCTCCATGTCTACACACAAAATGACTCCATATTCATAGTACCCATTATTAAAAATGGACTTCAAAATGTTATGTTATGTATTATCTTTTAGGTGAGGATTGAAAATTTTCATCCCTATCTTTCTCATCCTACTTGCATAAGCATATAATCTGTGACAATACTCTGCCTCCTTCATCTGAAATCCCAAATGGGGAGCCTCTTACAAATCTCAAATTCCACTTTTGGCTTCATTAGAAGTTCTAGAGCATTAAGGTTCCCTAATGGAGATCCATCAAGGAATTTATCAGCTCTATAGGCCCACATATTGCTCCTACAATAACTATGAACACACTCCCTAATATATTTTGGAACTTTGTGAATAACAATATTAGCACGGAGCCTTGTAGGAAATATGGTCATGGGAAAAAAATATTATCAACCTCAACCTTAACATTTTTCTCATGGGAAATGGTAGACAAATATGGCATGTTTGCAATTTCCAGAGTTGGATTTGACATGGACTCAAAATACAAAACCTTGTTAGATGGTGCTATGGAAATTTTCACAACACAAAGCTTTTGCACACCAACAAATGATGTTGAAACCCCATAAGCCCTTGGTAAAAAATGTGCTAAAAATGCATGGATATCTCCATACAGACACCTAGAGGCCACAACATGGTCTCCATGGCTACACAACTTTGAATAAAATATAATATATTATAGACATACCACCAAAAATAAAGTGGGCAACTTGAGTCCCCTTAAAAGTTTCCATCTACCTCCCCATATTCAAAATAATTAGATTGAAATGTCTTCTAAATATGAAGAAATCATGTGCTAGGGCAAACTCTCCAATAAACATTCTTCTCATGGTCTTAGGCTCCATGATTATAAATGTAGTCAAGGCTTTTGTGAACATGTTCATGCTTCCATGCTTTCCAAACTCATGGTAGGCATTAGTGAGACGTTGCTTTATATCAACCATTTATTACTAGCCTTGTGCTTCTTAGAGCATTCACTTCCTTCATCTTCGCGAAGCCATGCGCATGAAAATATTGATCCCTGCATTGTTATAGGTCAAATCTATGTCTTCAATCTGGTAGAGATCCAAAACCATATGAATTCAATCTTCCTAAATGAAGAAAAACTATATTTTTTTTTAAACCCTACCTCCGCATGACTAAAATCTTCAATTCTTAGCACTATTTAAAAACCAGTCTGAGAAATCTTGGACTCAATATAATTAGTCAAGTTAACCGATCATTGTATAGAATTAGGATATAGCTTGATTCAAAGGGCTCGTTTGGTACCAAACTAGCCTTGAGTCAAAGGTTGACTTAACCAATTTAGTACTAAACTAACCCTACTCGAGCAAGTAGGTCGTGGACCACAACATGGCATGGAAAATTCAAATTTTTATTTATTAAAAAACAAAAAACAGACCTAATTCCTAAACCTTAGCATCCCACCACCTCTCCCACCTCATCGACCACCCTCAATTTGTCTCACATCTCTCACATTGAACATTTATGAGCATTTGGAGTTTTGGGGCATCCTTGAAGAGCAATGACTAGAATGATAAATATATCCCTAATTTTCTCTCTCATTAAAAATTGTCCAAAGTTTTGACTTTCAACCTTCTACTACTTTGAAGTTTTAAGTTTGATGAATGAACTATGAAGTTTGCATATTAAGAATTTAAGATAGGGTTTGCAATGTTACATCTTTGAATTTGCGTATTTGGATTTTACCATGGCCTTCAAACTCAAAGACCTTGCACGATCCATATTGATATTGTTAGTAAGGAGATTAATTGCAAATATTCTAAGAAATGCATAAGTGGGTGGTGAGAGGAGGCAAGTTTTGTAGGCTGAAAGAGCATTTGAGTGATATAAAACATTAAGTTGGCCTATAGAGTCCCATTAAAGGACAATGGAAAAAAATAGATTGGAATTGCAAAATCAATTTGCAAAATTAGAAGAAGACAAGGCTATGAAAAAGGAGATGCGTGTACCATGTTTTTTAGACTCTAGATTCCAAAGTCTATGTAGAGCCTCATTAATTATGCATTTATTTTTTGTTGAAATGTATCATATTCCATATCATTTTGATATTTTGACTTTTACATAATATATAAAGTAGACTTTACATATTTTATTTTTAAGTAATTTGGAAATCCAAATCATTAATTAATCTTTTACGTATTTAAACCAAAATTTTAGAACATTTATTTCCATATCACAAGGGAAAAAAATCGAGTTGACTTTTTGGAAACTTTTAGGTGGATTTTTTTCTGATGTAATTTCTTGAAAATCCTGTAGGAATTTATTGAAATCACAAGCTTGATGGGTAACCCCTACACAATCGAAGTGCCCTAGGGGTGTTTCGGGGAGTTGAATCCATATAAACAGTAAAAAAAACTAGTTTAAATAACACAAATCAAGACTTCACCTCAAAATTTTCCACCAAATTCCAGCACAAAGTCCAAAAAATCACACTAAAAACAATTCCATAAAAATTTATATAAAATTAATTCCTTAATACGAGAAAAGAACTTAGAAAATTAAACTAAAAATTCACTTTCAAACACCGAACCCTAACCCTAATGGAGAGAAAGTCTAACCTCATAACTTTGAATTGGCAATGGATTACTAATCCAACGTAGACTTTAGAACTCTATGAAATCAGTATCCCAAAGTAAGAAGTATTGCTCCGAATTATTGAAATTTAGATGGTTTAAAAAAGGTACCGATCTTTATGGAGGTGGCGTGATTTTTCCAAATTCCAATACGGAGACGTAGCAATCAAAAAGATATTGATCCAGGTTTATCGCTAGAGAAAACGAAACCTATAAAGCAAATTCATAGAAATAAGGAAAGCTTCGTTCACTGTACGTGGTCCGTTTTCCGAAAGGTTAAAAAGTTCGTTCATTGTACTTGGTCTGCTTTTCGAGTATGCTTTTGTTGTGTTTTAAGTTAAAAATATTCCCCGTGGTGCAAAGGTCGTGATAACGGTGGAAGCCAAATTTAATATGAATTGTGATTGAATTTGATGTTTATATATTTAGATTTAAATAAATTATGAAATTATCAAAGTATTTTAAATTAAATGGTTGATTCATAATAAGTATGAAGACATTTAGTGTGTGAGTATGTTTTAAAAGTGTTTATGTTTGGTTAAGAACTTGTTTTTTTTTTGGATATAAGGAAACATGTTAACGGCCCAAGATCCAGAGACATTGGCAGGAATGAAATCCTGCCCGCTACTAACCACTTGCTGGTTATTCTAGTGGCGTAGTTTTCTTTGAATAACCATGATGAGTCAGCCTGCATTCACAGATAGCAGCCAGAGATAGTTGTCCTCACTGCGGATGGCAACAAGAGATAGTTGTCCTCACTGCTAGTTTGACAACTAAGTTATGATAGGTTTTCTCACTCTGTAAAAAAAAGTATGAAGACACTTCTTCACAATACATCTTATGTTGCTAAATTTTAAAAAATCACAAAAACTAATTTTATTTTAAATTATATATATATATATATATAACAAATTTCTTAACTATGTAGATTTATGGCCATTTTATTATGGGGATTTTTAATTTGTAAATAGATTTTGTTACAATACTATGGTTTATCACTACTATATGCCCAACAAACTATAACTTGTTTCATATGACATTTTTTTAATTAGTCAAATATTTTTATTACTAGTCTAGATCCATCTTAACTTTGGATCTACCAAGCCCCCAAGGGATCAAAACATCTTTTACAGTGAAAATAGATTTGATCCCTCTAGGAGCTTGTAGATCACAAGTTAAGATGGATGATGGATGAAGATTGGTATAATATATATGTAATTGTCATTGAAATGTTTTATTTATAATTCATGTTCTCCACATTAAAATGTTAAAATATGTTGTCTCATATTTTTTCGTGCATGTCTCATTTAATTAGTTTTATTATTATTAATTTCTAAAATATTACATATAAAATCCATATTAAACATTGAAAAAATTACAAATATCCCTCATAAATTGTACAAAGCAATTAGAAAGCAACTACAAATGGAATAAGAATTCTCTCAATCTTTCTCACTAAAGTGAAAATATAAGAAAATGTTCAATTTAAATTACTTTATTTTTCTCTATATAAAGTATTTATAAAATTATGTTATTTAATATGGACATTGAAATATTTTAAGCATTGTAATTATGGTTCACATTAATTTCTTTTATTATTATTATTTTTAATTTGTTAATTTAAATTATTATTTTATTATTTTTAAATGTAAAGTTACATGACAACACCTCTCCCATATTGAGTTGTAGAGCGCCGAGAGGCACAATTATTATAAGAAACGACAACTAAGCTGGTTTCATTTTCATGTGACACAGATTGATTATAATTGCTATCATTCTAACCCTTAGGTGTCTACATTCTAACCCTTAGGCGTCTACATATGTCCCTTTCGCAGCGACAAGTAAGTCGGAGGGATTTGAACCTCAAATATGTTGGCACATAACACTTCATTTTCACGGCACTTGCCAATTGAGCCATCCCAACAACTTTAATTAATTAATTAAATTAAAATGACAAAAATAACACCACTACTTTAAAAATACATCTTAATCTTTGATTTGTGTATATTATTATAAATATTCTAGAATGTTAAGTAGACATTAAATCTCCACCATCTACTAAATAATTACTAATAATTAAATTAAAATTCTAAACACCCACACTATTGACTTAAAATTTTAAAATAAATAAATAAATAATTTATATTTATTTTATTTTAATTTTCATATTAATAAAAAATAAATTAAAACATTGATGTGAAAACAAAGGATATGATCACATAGTGTCAGATTAGCTTATATGTATAAGCTCACATTTATATCATTATATTATACACCATTATCAAACCATCCAACTTATTAAATCCTCTATATTTTAAAATATTTAATAAAAAAAATGGTACTCACTTATTGTACATAACACAATGCAATTTAACGTGGGTAGTGGCGTGTTTGAAGAAAGACCATTAGTTGCTGATGCATGAACCCTCCATTAAACTTCACAAAATTATCATGTTTATGATGATTTAGAAGGCATAACTCACTCCAAGATTGTTTTAACCTTTCCATCTTCATCTTTGTTGGAGGTCATAATGACAATATATATCGATAAACATTTATAAGTTGTTTAGTTATAATAGTGAGGAAGAGAGAGCCATAAGCATGGAAGAGCCATAAGCATGGAAATGAAGGCGTTTTAATAGCTCATAGAAATGGAGGTATAAAAATATCAATAGACATTTATTAATTACTCACTTATGAGAGTGAGGAAGAGAGAGCCATAAGCATGGAAATGGAATTGAAGGTGTTTCACTAGTTCACGTAAATGGAGGTGTTTTCATAGCTTTCATATAGGAAAAGGAAAATGATATTATGCTCATTAGTTCTTTACCGAGTCCTTGCTACTAATACATTGGCTCCATTTCTTATGTTTAATTTACATTTTTTTCAAATTCCTTTATGTGAAAATTATCATAGAAATTCACTCATCTTTCACATGGTTTTTAGCATCCATAGAATAAGGAAAAATTTATGTCATTCAAGAACATAAGTTTTCATGTTCTTTTAGAGAACCACGATTATTTATATTATAGGGCTTTGTGCTTCAATTTGTTGGCTCAATAATAAGGTTGAGGTCCATAAAAGGTGTCTAACACAAGCTTGATGTAGTTTACGACACCAAAATATTCAGAAATCATGGCACATATCATAGTTTCCATGCAATTAATGTGTATTATATTAATATTTAGTGTGGGTAAAAAATACATTACTTAACCTTTAATTGCATCCATCGAAGTTAATAGAATAAATTCATGCACATTACATACAATGCTACACAGATGACCAAGGTACATCACAAACACATATACATGTGTTGAATAGTTTTAGTAGACTAAACATTACAATTCCATTCATCCATAGAACTCACCACCTAGCATTACCTTTTATAACTTGCACTTTATCATTGACTATAATCCTCTCTTTCTAGAATCATTGTGTATATGCAACTAGAGTGGTTACAAATGGTTACCAAATATCCTAAAGAATATGTTAGGTCCGACCCTAAATGTTTTAGTGGAATATGTTGTTACTCAATGGCTTGAGGACCATATTTATTAAATAAGACTCCAAGAGGTATTAGAGTGTGAAATCAAACATAATTGGCTTCATTAAAGAAGGTCCACTAGTTAGTGTTTAAACCTTATTAATGGGGGGCCCACTTGATGGTTAGGTATTTGGTCCATTAGAAATTAGACATAGTAGTAAATGTTGTGTAATTAGTTTCCAAGTGAATAACACATTATTTGGAGCTTTGCTCATGGTGTATATTTTCCCTTCAAATAGGAAAGTGAGCATTACATTGAGTATTCAATGCAAATAAAGGTTTGCTTACTATTTTTATTTCCTAATTCAAGATTTGATTATTTGTTTTTCACGACTATATTTGAATTTTTTTTTCTATGAATATTATGTTTCATTTAACTAGGAACATTAGATGTGGCATCAAAGCACTTTCATGAGCCAACAAACACTTTTAATTTTAGAAAAATTTTAGGCTAGAGATGTGTTCCAACAACTTTAAATAGCATAGAGGTCTACTTTCAGTGGTTAAAATTGTGGTTGGGAAATAAGACACAAAATAGAAGAGGATAGTACATGTTTGGACATATTTGTAACCTTTACTGTTACCCCTTCAAGTAACACTACAATAGAAAACACCTCTATAAGTATTTGCCTTTCACATACCTTAAAATATATCAAAATCCCCCTATGAACACCTAAAACCAACCTTACATAGCATTTTCGACCATCTTGTTGCTATAATGCACTAAGAACAACACTTGGGGAGATCACTCTCATATACTAGGGAATCAGGTAGAACAACTAAGGGTATACTTTATTCTCTTGAGTTAGTGTCGAGAAAGATTGAGTTGAATAATATTGTTTAAAACCCTCTAATATATTGGAAACATATATCACTTGACACTTATTTTTCCTTATGACATTGCAAACCCTAGTCTCTCTCTACAATTATTGGATTCTATAATAAAGTCCACAATTTCCTACACAATTTGTAATATTGAGAATTTAGGAATTTCATCAAAGTAGTAATACCAAGGAGTGATACTTCCTATTGGATCTTAAAAAGAAAAGACTATATGTCCTCACAAAAACATTATGGGATACCTAGCTCAAAAGAATCCTTTTTTGGCACTAATCAACCTACTGTCACTATGTAGTAAATATTTTTTTTTGATCAACTAATACTGTTGCATATGAACACTCTCCATAGATTCCTATACAGAAACTATTTGTGTTCCACTGATGCATGGATAACCTCTTTACTGGACCCATAATTTCTAATGGAAAACACCCATAACATGTTAGAAATCCATGAAGTAAAGTAAATGGCTTTGTGTCTCTCCCAATTACTGAAGAAAATAGAAACCAACATGTTTTCCCGCACCATGTAAGTTGAATTTCATTTTGATTAGATTGATAAGTTTTAAAGGTAAGCTTAATGAGGGTGTCCATTTCTCAAGTGAAGGCTTCTATAATTTAAGCATATTAATGAGGAAGAAGAACACCATAATGACTCATCATTCTCTAATCGGTCCTACAATCTAACACCACACTTGCCTAAAGATGATTTGAATAAGTTTCATGGTTGGATTTAATAGGTTGGGTTGACCAAATAAATAACTAATTTCCCCTTAATTCTATAGCATATAACCTATTGAAACTTTGAATTAGCATCCTCTATTTAGACAAGGAAAGTTGGAAGTGGTGGCAATGGAATAAGAATACATATTGATCCAGACTTATGCAGGAACACAATAAAATACAGGAAAAAACATAAACATAGAGATGTAGTAGAAATAACACTTCATTTCATTAATATCAAAATACTGAAAAATGCTTAGAGACAATGGAAAATAAACTAGCTCGAGCGATGGTAGCTTATCTTTGAGAAGAGATGTGGTAGCTACATGCCTCTGAACTGCATTACAATGAGGCTCAAGGGCCTTTTTATTATTGAACAACATAAGAAAACCATAAACAACAAAAACCCTAACCCCAGGAGATGAAACACCAAGAGTTTGTGAGCCTAGTTGGGGTTAGTTGGGCAACCAATTTCTCAGGATCGTAACTTGGTCATGTTATCTCTGTTTTGTGCCTACGATATATCATTAGAAATATCTCTCCGAGTACTACAAGCTTTTTCGTACTGCTGCAGACCTCAAAATTTTTTTATTTAGGGGGTCAAAACTACTCTGGAAGTTCATAACCCGAAAAACTGCTAAAAATAGTAAATGTTGCTATAAAAAAGTAAATTGATGAAACTGAGTGAAGGTATAGGTGGAATAGGTGGGTGGCCACCAATATCCACCTGGATCACATCTTCAAGGGCTATTACATGAAATTAATTTGTGAAGCCCCATTTGTCTACTTTATCAAGGACCATTTTCTATTTTTTGGACCATCTTACCGAATTGTGCCAAAATGACACAAAGAAAGAATATATTGATGATTTTGAGTGTTTTTTTGTTAGAATATAAAAATTGATGAATTTTTTAAGAAATGTTTTATTAGTGGTCATAAGTAGGTAATTAAAGCCTAGGTAGAGATTAACCACCTTTATATTTGGTTGGAATCCAATCAACTCACTTTTCAAACACAAGTTTAATCCTATGCTCAATGAAAATTCCCCAATTTTTCTCCATGCCCAAACCCAAATATTGTAGCTCCACAATAACCTACCCTACGACTCAAGGTCCATAATTTGACATGGGCTAAAATGGAAGAATGCCAACTCAAGGGTATTTGTACATCTATGATGAAAATTAGTCTCCAAGGCATAAACATAAGGATAAAATATATTTATGGTAATTTGTAAGGACATTCATGATGATGAAGTTGATGGTGAGACTCTAAAGGATGTCATTGCTACCACTAAGGAAGTTTCTCTTACTAAACTATTTCATGAAGAACTTCATCCTTTGACCAAAATGTCTTCTCCTTAGGAATTAAAGTTTGTTAATGAAATCAATCATTAGAAGGTCATTTGAAGTTCATTGTCTTAATCAGCTATAGTAGCACCCTTCATTTCATTCAATGCTACATTTCCCAAAAAATTTGTGACTATATCCATGTTTTTAACAAATTTTGGGTTATGATTGCTCATTTGGAAATCTATGAAATGTGGTAGCCTATGTGAAAACATGAGACTCCAAATAGGTGAGTAATCATTGAAAACTCACATATTTTCCATTGAAATGGGTGCATGTGTTAAGTCCCTAGGTGTTGAATGGTTTACAACAATAGGTACCATTACCATGTTTTATTGGAACTATACTTGAGTTATCAAAAAGATGGGAATTCCTACATCCTTAAGAGTCTTGAAGTAGGCTCTCTAGAAATAGTTAACTCCCATTTTATTGAAAATGTTGGAAAAAAAGGATTATTCTTCCATTATTGCAAAAATTCCATACTATTCAAGCCTTTGAGGATTCTTCCTATCTTACTCATTTATACTTTCAATTAGTATGGATAAGCACCAAGTGTTTAAAATTTTCTAGGGATTACCACCCTCACATAGAAAACATCACCATAGCATTTCACTATTCCCTAATAGCCTACCAACCAATATGCACATGTATCATCAACTTTATGCCAAAAATAATGAAATTGAAAAGATTGTCTGAAAGCTATTGTTTATAGGTACCATGTTGAGATTCAACAAGATGATGATCCTAGTGACAATTAAGCACCTACACTAGGTGGGGCCCACATGCTATTTTTAAGTGATATGTCTATTTTTAGAATTTGGGTGAAAGTCTATTTTTATTAGTAATCTATTTATAGATGGTTGAGAAAATTGCATGGATGGATGGGCGTCTATTTTTGGAATGCATCTGCGAAGTTGTTTTATGGAATGCATGTCTAAAAATAGAATGCATGTCGATTATTGTTAGCCCTTAACAATAATTAGACAATAAATAATAATCTATTCTCATAGAGCACTTGATTTCAGTTAACTGATGTGCCAAACCAATTGAATGAAGGAATTTCGATTTCTAAGGTTAGTTGGTGGGACATGCTAGTGGACTTCATTGTAACTGAGTGATACAAAGTTGTAACAGAGTTGGATGTGTAGTTATGTGAGTTGTAAAGTAGTTTAACTCAATTAAGTGAGTTAAACTCAATTGTGCTAGTTGTAACTAGTTGTAACTAATGATACACTAGTAAGAGATCAGTGAATTAAATATTAAATTAATTCACATGTAGTGATCTCACATGCAACTAAAGATTTACTATTTTTAACTACATGCATGTCAGATCCAGTGGAGACCCAGTGGAGAGATAGGTGAAAGGGACAGTTTGACTATTTGTTGTGACATTAGTGGTGCATCCAATGCAACCACACACACATTGGTGATGCCAATAAGGATTTCGCAGTCAAGGAAAGGAAAGATCGAATTCATTTAGGGATTGTGATCAACAGGGATTGCATAGTGGAGGCAGGCTGTCAGGAGGCAGTAAATTGGTGCATGTATATGCAAATTTCTACATGACAGTGTGAGAAGATTGTATATTGTACTAAGAGCTCTTGGATTAGAGTTTTGTATGATATGTTTCATGATCCATGATATATACATAATATATGATAGTGGGGTTTTTAGCTTTGTGCATTCTCGGTAAAAACATCTCTGTTATGTGTGATTGATCTTTCTTCATGTGTTTGCAATTGGCGATTAAATTTCCACAATAATTTAAGTAGAAGGATTTTGTATTTAATAGTGGCATATAATTGTTAGATCAGGAGAATCTGGCAATACATAATTGTATTAAAATTTCTACATGGTATCAGAGTAAAGAAAATTGCAATTTTGAAGTAGTAGCTGAGTTTTGTTGGTGGAAAAAATTTGAATTTGCTACAAGAATTTCTTGGTGCGACAGTTGAGTAAACATCGAAATAGCTTTCAATGGTTTGTGGCTAGAGTATGCAATCGAGGGCAGCTCGAACTACATAGCCTGGAAGGACAGGATGGAGGCGTTTCTTGAAGATAATGGCTTGAAGGAATTCATCGACAGTGATGTTCCTAAGCCCACTTCGACGGATGTTCCATTACTTGACACATGGCAAAAGAAGGTAGCGAAGATGATAAGGATTCTGTTGGAAGGTGTGAGAGACCATTTTGTCTCAAGCCTTCATGGGAAAGCCACTCCATTTGCAATGTGGAAGGATTTGACAGATATTTTCCAAAGCAGCAGCGACCATAGGAAATTGGTGCTGAAGGATAAACTCAGAAAGATCAAGATGGAGAAGGGCGACAATATCCAAAGTATCTCATAAAGTTTGTCTAATGTCAGGATGAACTGGGGAGTGTGGGAATCACGTTTGTTGATGATGATTTAGTGAGTTTGGCTCTCTTGGGACTTCCTAAGAGTTGGCACAGTTATCAAGACTCTGTCAATGGACAGGGAAAATTTCCGGATTGGGAACGACTATGGTCGGATCTAGTGCAGGAGGAGTTTAGGCGGAACACTAGAGATGGCTCTTCATCAAAGCATGATGATGAAGAGGATTGTGCTTTGGCTACCAAATCAAGGAAAGGGAAGGGGAAGAAATTCCACTCAAAATCCGAGGCTAAAGCCAAGAAGCTGGATTTTTTCAAGGTGAAGTGTTTTCACTGTCACGAACATGAGCATCTCGCCACTAACTACCCACAGAAAAAGAAGAACAAGAAGGCTGTTGGAGCTGCATATGGTGAGGCCCTTGCCTCGAAATTTGAACTTGATTTCTCTTTGATCGCATGCTTGGTTTCAAGTGCAATGGGATTGGTGTGGTATCTTCATAGTGGTGCTTCCTTCCACATGATGGGAGATAAGGAGCTTTTCAGTGATTCGAAGGAGAAAGATCTCCAAATGCATATTGAGATTCGTGATGATGGACGATACAGTGCGAATGGCATTGGTACCATTACCTTTGAGAGGGAGTCAGGTAAACCATTTATGTTGAAAGATGTTATGCATGTTCTGGGTCTAAAGAAGAACTTGGTCTCAGTCGTGATGTTGGAGGATAGAGGTTATGACATTTTTTTCAACCATGGAAAAGCTTTCCTATGACATAAAACAACAGGTCAAACCAAGAGGATAGGGATTCAAGTTAAGAATCTCTACAAGCTGGAGGTAGATGGCTGCACTACAATGGTGGGCAAAGCAGAAGAAGTGGTGAGCCAAGATGAGGGTGAATTATGGCACAGGCGATTAGGCCATCTTCACCATGGTGCCCTGAAGATTTTGCAACAGATTTATACTGGACTTCCCAAGGGTACACTTGCGCAGTTAGATCAGTGCAAGGGATGTAATATGGGTAAGTTTGTGAAGACCACCTTTCATGAAAAGGAGAACTGTGCTTCGATGATCCTGGAGAGAGTTCAAACAGACGTGTGTGGGCCATTCTTGGTTGCTTCAACAACAAAACATAGGTATTATGTTATTTTTGTTGATGACTATTCTCGTAGATGCTAGATCTTATTCATGCAGAATAAGGATAAAAAATTCTCAAAGTTGTGTGAGTTTAAAGCATTGGTGGAGAAAGAGTCAGGGAAGCAAGTGAAGGCTCTGTGGAGCAATAATGGTGGTGAATATATCTCAAACGAATTCAAAGACTTCTGTATCAAAGAAGGAATTCGAAGAGAACTCATAGCGCCTCATAACCCACAGCAAAATGGGGTCACAGAGAGGAAGAACAGAACAATCATGGGTGCTGCACGAGCTATGTTGCATGATCAGGGCCTACAAATGCATTTGTGGGTGAAAGCATGCGACACTACGGTTTATGTGCAAAACCGTTGTCTTAATAGAGTACTTGGCATGTGTACACCTGAAGAAGCTTTTACTGGCAAGAAACCGGATGTTTCTCACTTTAAGATTTTTCGCTCATCTCTTTATGTGCATGTGACCAAGAAGGCCAGGAAGAAGTTGGAGCTGACTGTTGAAGTTTGGATATTTGTGGGGTACAAAGAAACACCCCATAATTATCATGTGTATTTTCCAAATAGTCGAATGACTGTGGTGCGACAAGATATAAAATTCAATGAGGAGAAAACCATGAAGTTGTCGCTTGAGAGGGAGCTAGACTTACATGCAGAGGAGGAACTTTTGGTTCCCAAACATGAGCCTCTAGCTGTGGATCAGCCACAAGAGGAGGATCATGGAGTGGAGGAGTCCACTCACGCAGAGCCAAACATCAGAACTGGAAGAAGGCATACCACAGAAGCTGAGAGGCTGAAGATTGATGTGGCATAGAATGTAGGAGTCCCTACTTCACAATGCATACAAAGACAGTCTCCTGACTGATTCAATGGATACATGGCTCTCATGAGAAAATGTATCGTGACAGAGCCATCTTCCTTTCAGGAAGTAGTGCAGGAGCCCACATGGGTAGATGCGATGGTGGAGGAGTATGACTCCATTGTCAGAAATAGTGCTTGGTAAATTGTTCCAATGCCGGTTGATAAATCAGTGGTAGGTTCAAGATGGATCTACAAGGTAAAGCAAGCTGTTGATGGGAGTGTTGAGAAGTATAAGGCAAGCTTTATTGCCCGAGGCTTCTCACAGATCGAGGGGATTGATTATGAAAAAAAAATTTCACCTATCACATGACATTCTTCCATAAGGACCATCCTTGCTCACTCAGTGCAGATGGGTTGGCACATTCATCAGATGGATGTGAAGACTGCGTTCCTTAATGGGATCATTGAGGAATAAGTGTACATTGAGCAGTCTAAAGGATTTGAGATCTTCAGCAGCGAGTCGCATGTGTGCATACTCAAAAGAGCATTGTATGGGCTGAAGTAAGCACCCCATGCTTGGTACACTCGGATCGACAGCTATTTCATTGGACATGGCTTCACCAAGAGTGAGGCAGATGCAAAAATATACCAGCTTGTGGTGGAGGGTAAGCTTTTAATCATTGTTCTTTATGTTGATGATTTAATACTGAATGGTGATGAGCAACTGATATGCTCATGTAAGGAGGACCTTGCAAAGGAGTTTGAGATGAAGGATATGGGCCTCCTTCATTATTTCCTTGGATTGGAAATATGGCAGCGAGATGGTGAACTGTTTGTGTCTCAAGGAAAGTATGCAAGGGAGATAATCAGTAAGTTTCACATGGAGGGCTGCAAACCCATGGATACTCCTCTTCCAAGAAATTGGAGGAAAGAGGATGCTACATCGGGAGAGGTAGTGGATGCTACTGTCTATCGATAGTTGGTGGGTTCGCTCATGTATTTAGTCAATACAATACCGGACATATGCTATGCGGTGAACCAGCTTAGTCAAGCAATGGTTAAGCCTATCAAGCTCTTTTAGAAGGTGGGAAAGCATGTCTTGAGATATCTCAGGGGCACATTTGAGTATGGCTTATGGTACAGACAGACGAATGAGGTGAAGTTGCATGGCTTCACGGATGTAGATTGGGCAGGTAGCCCAACGGACAGAATGAGCACATCAGGAGGGGTTTCTAGTATCGGATCTATAGTTGTTTCTTGGTACAGCAGGAAATAGAGATCCGTGGCACTTAGTTCAGCAGAAGCGGAATGCATGGGATCAAGTCAAGCTGCATGTGAGGCTATCTGGATGAGGAAGATCCTGGTTGGTTTTTTTGGTTCTTATTTAGATCCTACAGTGGTTCATTATGATAATCAAAGTTGTAATAAACTCTCGATTAATATTGTGTTTCATGATAGATCTAAGCATATAGATATCCAGTATCATCATATCAGAGATTGTGTGAAGCAGAAGATCATGTTGCTTCAGTACATTCCTATGGAAGATCAGGATGCATATATTCTTACGAAGGTGCTCACGAGAAGCAAATTCAAATACCATAGAGGCAGGATCGGGGTGAAGGATAATCCATTTCTTGTTGAGAGGGAGTGTTGAGATTCAACAAGATGATGATCCTAGTGAAAATTAAGCACCTACACTAGGTGGGGCCTATAGGATATTTTTAGGTGATATGTCTATTCTTAGAATTTGGGTCAAAGTCTATTTTTAGCAGTAATCTATTTATAGATGGTTGAGAAAATTGCATGGATGGATGGGAGTCTATTTTTGGAATGCATGTGCGAAGTTGTTTCATGGAATTCATCTCTAAAAATAGAATGCATGTCAATTATTGTTAGCCCTTAACAATAATTAGACAATAAATAATAATCTATTCTCATAGAGTGCTTGATTTCAGTTAACTAATGTGGAAAACCAGTTGACTGAAGGAATTTAGAGTTCTAAGGTTGGTTGGTGGGACATGCTAGTGGACTTCGTTGTAACTGAGTGATACAAAGTTGTAACAGAGTTGGATGTGTAGTTATGTGAGTTGTAAAGTAGCTTAACTCAGTTAAGTGAGTTAAACTTAGTTGTGCTAGTTGTAACTAGTTGTAACTAATGATACACTAGTGAGAGATCAGTGAATTAAATATTAAATTAATTCACATGTAGTGATCTCACATGCAACTGAAAGGGACAATTTGACTATCTTTTGTGACATTAGTGGTGCATCCAATGAAGCCACACACACATTGGAGATGCCAATGAGGATTGCGCAATCAAGGCAAGGCAATATCGAATTCATTTAGGGATTGTGATCACTAGGGATTGTGCAGTGGAGGCAAGCTGTCAGGAGGCAGTAAATTGGTGCACGTATATGCAAATTTCTACATGACAATGTGAGATGATTGTATATTTTACTGAGAGCTCTTGGATTAGAGTTTTGTATGAGATTGTTTCATGATCCATGATATATACATAATATATGATAGTGGGGTTTTTAGATTAATGCTTTCCTGGTAAAAAAATCTGTGTTATGTGTGATTGATCTTTCTTCATGTGTTTGCAATTGGTGATTAAATTTTCGCAAGAATTTAAGTAGAAGGATTATGCATTTAACAGTGGCATATAATTGTTAGATCAGGAGAATTTGGAAATACATAACTGTATTAAAATTTCTACATATCATTCATCTAGTACTAACCTCTACTCTTCTTTGGCCATCATGGTTCTTACAAAGGAAGGTATTTGGTGCATGTGTCCTAATTTTTAAGCTCCTAATAAATTTATAATTAAAGATAAATTTCCCATTTGAATCAACCTCTTAAATGAGTTACATGGAGCCAAACTCTTTACCAAACTTTATTTTTACTTTGACTATCACCAAATTTTCATGAAAGACAAATATATTCCAAGGACTATATTTCACACTCACAAATGCCATTATGAGTCTTTGTTGATGACTTTTCTTATTTACAATGCACCCTCCTTTTCTAGGAGCTTCAGGAACTACATATTTGAACCCCTTATATGTCATGTATCATAATGTCCCTTGATGACATCTTTATCTAAAAAAAAACTTGGGAAACACATGCGACACATGTGAATTAGGTCTTACAACTCCATAATCAGTAGTTGTTCCTAAACAATCTAAATGTGATTTTGGTGTTTTAAAAGTATAAATTGTATTTAAAACACATTATGAGTGGAGAGGGTGTGCATGGTGAATCTAAGAAAATTGAGGAGAAAATATATTGGCCTCACCCCAAGTGTAAAATTTGATAGAAATTGCAAATGCTCAAGAATTCAAACTAAAAAACAAGAGACACAATTCCACTCTACTAATCTGCAGATTGGAAATTATAATTTAGAAAAACATGCATAGACATGCAATAAGAAAAACCAAAAATACACAATGATTTCTAGGGGAAACCAACTGGGAAAAAACCCTTGAAGCCTCATTGCGTTAATAAGTTGAATATAGAAACTATCACAATTTTTACCTCCAGCTCTGAGCTCAACCTGCAAAAGAATAATTGTTCTCTCTGCTCATTGAAAAACTCAGGCTAACACTTATTCAGTTATCTACTCACCAAGCTTCATATTTCCTTGTGAAATTCTTGAGGAAATTAGCCACTAAAAGATATGAATTTCCTCCAAATTGATTGTGCAATTCCCAAGGATTGATCTCTTGACTGAATGCAACACCTGTACACACACTAGTATGCATTTTATGTTACATTGGTCTTTTCATCTGCACTTTAGCCTAGGAACTCAAATTCCATGCATGCATTAGATATTTTGGGTTGATTGATCAGTTAACTGAAAAATATCTGAGTTAGAATGTCGCCCTACTTCACAAATGGCCTTCAACTGGCTCTATCAATAATTAGAGGTTGGTTAACTGAATACAACTAAAAATAATTGAACTGGATTACTAAAATTTAGAAATCACACATGTATAAATAAATTCCAATCCTTCTAACTCGAATTTACTAAGCTAAATGAGTGACAAGAGGCATGTCACACTAGTTAAATTCCTCCAAATTGTCTCGCTGATGTGGAAATTCGATTCACTCAATTTGACTAAGGCTAAATTCAAATTGAGCCTTTCTTGCTACATTTTTTAACACTCCCTCTTAGCAAGAAAGGGGTTTTTCACCACCCCTATCCTACACCCGTGGAACTCGAATTTACCTCTTGAAAATGCCTTTGTCAAGATGTCTGCATATTTCTCCTCAGTTGGAATGTACTGTAGAAACATAATTCTCCTTTGCACACAGTCCCACAATAGATGATATTGGATATCAATGTGCTTGGACCTGTCATGAAATAATGGATTCTCAGAGAGCTTAATGAAACTATAATTATCACAATATATCGTTGTTGTATCCATCTCCTAAATGAAAATACCCATAATTATTTTCCTCATCCGTATGGCCTCACATGTTTCTTGACTTGTAGCCATGTATTCAACCTCTATTGAGGTGAGTTCCATAGACCTATAATTCCCATTGTACCAGGAAATACTTGTGGACCTAGCAGTAAAGATAGAACCTGAAGTAATTTTCCTGTATGATGGAATCCTTACCCAATCTACATCGGTGAAGCCTTGGAGCTTCACTCCCTTTTTCCTTTTGTACCATAATCCACACTTAGTAGTTACTTCGAGGTACCATAACACATGCTTTGTTGCCTTCTAATATAACTCAGTAGGCCTCACCATAGCTTGATTAAGATGGTTTAATTCATAACACATGTTGGGTCTTGTTTTCACAAGATACATCAAAGACCTCACAAGCTTCCTTTAAATGATAGCATCAACCTCTTTACTTGAAGTGGCATTCACGTTCCTCGATTTTGTAGCTAGAGGTGTGTCCATGGGATTAAAATTATCCATGTGAAATATATGAAGTATTTTAGAGGCATACTTCCCCTGAGACATAAAAAATTCACCATCACCTTTCCATACTTCCAACCCAAGGAAGTAATGCATTAGGCCCATGTATTTCATCTCAAAATTCACTTGCAATATCCTCTTTACAAGAGCGGATCAACAACTCATAGCCTGTCAATATTAAATCATCAACATACAAAGCAATAATAAGCAACTTAAAATCTACCACAATGTGATAGAGGTTCATATCTGCTTCACTTTTGGTGAAGCCAAATCCACTGAGATAACTATCGATCTGAGTGTACCATGCGCCAGGTTCATGTTTGATACCATAAAATTATCTCTCAAGTCTACACACATGTTCCTCCCAATAATATGTCTCAATTCCTTTTGGCTTGATCCAGGTGGATATTGGTGGTCACCCGCCTATTCCACTTGGGGCTCCACCATTTTCTATTTCAGTTTTTCAGTTTCGGCACAATTTACTATTTTTAGCAGTTTTTCGGGTCCTAAACTTCCGGAGCCGTTTTGAGGCCCTAAACGACGTTTTTTGGGAAAACGGAGGGCAACATGGGTCCATGGACTGATGTTGCCCGTTCCAAATTTGTAGTCCCCGGATAGATCTTTCTAACGAGGTATGGTACGCGTCAAACGGAGATCGTATGCCAAAGTTACGCCCCTGGGAAGTTGAAACACCAATTTACCCAAACGGGGCCCATAGTTTTGGCGCTTCATCTCCTAGGGTTAGGGTTTTGGCTGTTTAGGATTTCCCATTGTTTCTAAACGATAAATAGGCCCTCGAGCCTCATTGTAACACAGTTCAGAGGCCTGTAGCCGCCACATCTCTTCTCAGAGATAGCTACCAGCGCCCTAGCTAGTTTTATTTCCATTTGTCTGTAAGCAAATTTCAGTTCTTTGATATTAATGAAATGAAGTGTTATTTCCGCTGCATCTCTGTATTTATGGTTATATGCTTATTCTGTTGCGTTCCTGCATAAATCCGGATCAGTGGTATCAGAGGGGTCTGCTTTTTCTCGATCCTTCTTTGCATGTCCCCAACGAGGTCGGGGTATAAGGAGCTAGGGCTCGATCTAGTGGAACCTTTGCAAGATCAGCCTCGCAAACCTCGACGGACGCCCATGGGGGACGAAAAGAAAGATGAGGGAGCAGGAGATCCTATCAAAATATTGCTCGAGGAGGCCCTCGAAAAACAAAGGAACGCGAAGATGGATAGCTTTGCTCAGATCCTTCAACGGCTGCCCACCGGCGGCGCATCTGCATCCAGTAGCCACTCTGGAGTTGCGACTCCCTTTAAGGTACAAGTAAATTTTGACATTCCCATATTTGAGGGTCAAATAGACGCAGATGCCGTAGATAGATGGTTGAATCTATTAGAAGGATATTTCTCTGTTCATGACTTTTCAGATCGGGAGAAGATTATTTTTGCACTCCTCAAAGCTACCCCCATGTTAAGGACTGGTGGGAAACCTACTGTGAGAACAAGGACCAGACAGAACCCTCTCTGTTCTCGGCCGTACCAACTTGGAATTCTTTCCGAGACGCCGTCAAGGAACAGTACTATCCCGTGGGGAGCTATGAGGACAAGCACATACAATGGACCACGCTGCGACAACAAAGGGATCAAGATGTGCATGAGCTGACGAATCTGTTCCATACCCTGCGCACAAAGTTGGGTATCAAAGATTCAGAGAAACATCTGGTGCTAAAGTATCGCAGTTGTCTACATAGATACATTCAGGAGGAAATGGAGTTCCTCGACATCTCCTCGTTTGGTACGGCATACCGGTATGCTGCCAAGATTGAGCATAAATTCAAGCAGAAGAAGCAAGACTTTGGATCTGCGAATCAAAAGCGAGGGAAAGGTGCTTCCAAACCGTAGAACAAAGGATAGAGCCAAGGCATGGAAGCTAAAGACAACTCATCAAAGCCACAAGAAAAGAATAGCACCGCAAAGCCAAAGAAGGACATGGGAAAGTGGTGTGAGTTCCATAAGAGCTCCACTCACAACACAAGTGAGTGTCGGGCCAAGCAGTCGCTAGTGGCCAAGATGAGGGCTTCTGAGTCAGATGCATGCTCCGACTCCGAATCAGAACCTGAAAAGGGGAATGAAAAAGGGAAATAGATTATTGATGCGGAGCCCAACGCCACTGTTACCACTACAAAGGTCCAGAAGGAGGAACCGGAAGATCCAGAGGAGGAGGAACGTCTCTTCCACTCCCAGATGTGGGTAAAGGGCTCCCCTGTACAGTTCATTGTCGACAACGGGAGCCAAAAGAACCTCATTTCAGCAGACACCGTGAAGCGGTTGGGCTTGCCGACCACATCTCACCCACATCCATACACCATCGGGTGGCTTCACCAAGGACGAGATCTCCGCGTCAGCCAGCAGTGCCGCCTTCCCTATAGCATCAAGCCCTTCATGGATGAGGTATTATGTGACGTTGCTCCTATTGATGTTTCTTATGTATTATTAGGACAACCATACTTGTGGAAGCGTCATGCTGTGTATGAGTCTCGACCTCGTGCTGTTATTATTACTTTGGGAAATAAGTTGTACAGGATACCAGAGGTACCACCTCCTACGACTATCTCTTTGGTTACTGCAAAACAATGCAGTAAGCTCATTTCCCAAACCAGGAAATTCGTTTTCCTGATGATCCGCCCCCAGGGCAAGAAGAAGACTGTGGCCACGACCTCCAGACAGGGCTCCTCTGCACAACAACAACAAATGGATAAGGTTGTGGAGGAGCACGGGGACATATTCACCTCACCCACAGGGGTTCCTCTGCACTGTCAGGTCAAGCACCCGATTGATCTGACCCCCGGTGCGCCGCTACCTAATGGACCAATCTATCGGCGCTCTGTTCTGGAGAATGATGAAATCAAAAGGCAGATTCAGGAGATGTTGCAGAAAGGTCACATCAGACCAAGTTCATCGCCCTGTGGGAGCCCGATCGTGTTGGTACAGAAGAAGGATGGGACGTGGAGACTCTGTATTGACTATCGGGCGCTGAACAAGATCACTGTCCGGAATAGGTACCCAATCCCACGGATTGATGACCTTCTGGACCAACCCAAAGGTGCAAAATATTTCAGCAAGATCGACCTGAAGTCTGGGTATCACCAGGTACCAATTGAACCCTCCGATGTGTGGAAGACTGCCTTCAAAGCCAAGGAAGGCCTTTTCGAATGGCTGGTCATGCCTTTCGGGTTGACGAATGCTCCCGCCACCTTCATGAGGATGATGGATGACATCTTGCGGCCATTCACCAACTCATTTGTAGTGGTGTACTTGGATGATATTCTGGTCTTCAGCCAGACTTGGGAAGAGCACCTTCACCACATCCGACAAGTCCTCCAAACACTGCGGCAACACAAGTTGTTTGCCAATTTGGAGAAGTGCACTTTTGGCATGACCCAGGTTCAATATCTGGGATACATTATTGATGAAAGGGGGGTGCATGTGGATCCAGCCAAGATCCAAGTCATTCGGGATTGGCCAGCCCTAACCACTATAACAGAGCTTCGCAGCTTTCTGGGTCTTGCTAATTTCTACCGTAGATTCGTGTTGGGATTCTCTCATATCACTTGGCCCTTGAGTCAAGTCACCAAAGGAGGAGCGAGAGCAAAGTTCTTTTGGTCGGAACCTCAACAGAAGGCGTTCAAAGAATTGAAAAATCGCCTCTGTTCTGCCCCAGTGCTCACCTTACCAGACTTGCAGCAGCCATTTGAGATCGAGACAGATGCCTCAGACTATGCTATTGGGGCAGTTCTTACTCAACAGGGACATCCAGTGGCATATCACAGTGAGACATTGTCTGAGACAGTTCGCAAGTATCCCACCTATGACAAAGAAATGTATTCCATTGTGCAAGCTTGTTGACAATGGAAGCATTACATTTTGGGGAAGGAAACAATCATCCACACAGACCACCGGCCCCTGCAGTTCATACAGACACAAGGGAAGTTGCAGAATGATCGCCATCAGAAGTGGTCCACATATCTGCAACAGTTTCATTTGAACATCAAGTACAAGAAGGGTAGCACCAATAATGTTGCAGACTGCCTCAGCCGACCACCAATCATGGCGCTCACCACCGTGCTCAACTCTTGTGGGCACGAGACTTCTGATTGGCCGCTTCTCTATGAGAGTGACCCAGAATTCGGCCACACTTACAAGGCACTCTTGGGGGGCACGCAAGTTCCAAATTTTCACCTCTAAGATGCACTTTTATGTCACCTGGGACACCTTTGTGTTCCTTCAAGCGAGCGTGCCAAGATGATATGGGAAGCACACTACAGTCGAGTCACTGGGCATTTTGGGGTCGAGAAAACAGTAGCAATACTACAGAAGTATTTCTATTGGCCGAACCTTCGAAAGGATGTCGAGAAGCACATCAGATCCTGCACTGCTTGTGCCATTGCCAAACCGACCATCAAGAAGCAAGGCCTATATACTCCTCTACCTACCCCTAGTTGACCTTGGGAATCCATCTCCATGGATTACATGTCGGGCCTGCCTTCTACTAAGCAGGGAAATGACTTTTTTTTTGTGGTTGTCGACAGATTCTCGAAGATGGCCATTATGGCGGCCTACAAGAAGAATATCACAGCAGAAGCCACTTCTAAAATCTTCTTTGAACGAGTGTGGGTGCACTTTGGGATCCCAAAGTCTATCATATCAGATCGGGATAGCAAGTTCCTCAGCACATTTTGGTCCAGCCTCTGGTCGATGTTGGATACCAAGCTCACCAAGTCCACAGCTTTCCATCCCCAAACAGATGGCCAGACAAAGGTCGTCAACAGAATGATTGTACACATTCTGCGCATGTACAATTCAAAGCATCCACGCACATGGGACGAGAGCCTCCCTTATGTACAACATAGTTATAATCGGGTTCTCCACAGTTCAATCGGCCATAGCCCCTTTCAGGTGGGCTTGGGATTCCAGCCACTATGTCCCATTGACGTAGCCATGCCATTTGCAGCTGCTCAGGCCAATTCAGATCATGTCCAGTCTGAAGTTGATAAAGCAAGTAGCTTCATCGAGCGCATTCAACACATCCGCCAACAGGTTCATGATATATTGGACAGAGCCAATGCCAAGTACAAGCAACGCCATGATCAACACCGGTGCCACACAACTTCCAGGTGGGTGACAAAGTATGGCTACATTTGCAGAAGGAGCGCCTCACCGGACCCCACCGCAAGCTTCGCCCGCTCCGATACGGGCCGTACACCATCACCAAGGCTGTAGGGAACAATGCATTCGAGCTCAGTATTCCACCATTCCTTGGTCTGCACCCAATCTTCAATGTGGATCGCCTTCGTCCTTACTTCCCACCTCTACTGGACACCTCGGACATTGCAGAACAACTCACACCAACAGAGTTAAATCCAGACTGCATGGAACAGGCCACCACAGATTGTATCATGGACATGCAAATCAAGAACACTCGCCAACATAAGATCCAACTATATCGGGTTGTCAAAGCTGGCCAACTCCTGCACCAAGGAAAGTGGTTCACCAGGGACCAAGTTCAGCAGAAATTTCCTCATCTCATGGAGGAACTTAACGCAATGGGGACCATTTCTTCCTAAGGGGGGAGGAATGATCCAGGTGGATATTGGTGGTCACCCGCCTATTCCACTTGGGGTTCCACCATTGTCTATTTCAGTTTTTCAGTTTCGGCACAAAAAACTATTTTTAGCAGTTTTTCAGGTCCTAAACTTCCGGAGTCGTTTTGAGGCCCTAAACGACGTTTTTTGGGAAAACAGAGGGCAACATGGGTCCATGGACCGATGTTTCTTATTCCAAATTTGTAGTCCTCGGATAGATCTTTCTAACAAGGTATGGTACGCGTCAAACGGAGATCGTATGCCAAAGTTACGCCCCTGGGAAGTTGAAACACCAATTTACCCAAACGGGGCCCTAGGGTTAGGGTTTTGGCTGTTTAGGATTTCCCATTGTTTCTAAATGATAAATAGGCCCTCCAGCCTCATTGTAACTCAGTTTAGAGGCCTGTAGCCACCACATCTCTTCTCAGAGATAGCTACCAGCACCCTAGCTAGTTTTATTTCCATTTTGTTTGTAAGCAAATTTCAGTTCTTTGATATTAATGAAATGAAGTGTTATTTCCGTTGCATCTCTGTATTTATGGTTATATGTTTATTCTGTTGCGTTCCTGCATAAATCCAGATCATGGTTGCTCTATAAAAATTTCACCCTCAACAAAATCATTGAGAAAAGCAGTCTTAACATCCATCTGGTGTATTTTCCACCCCATATACATAAGTAATGCTATAATGGATCTGATGGAGGAATATCTTACAACTGGTGAAATTTTTTCCTCATAGTCCACTCCCTCTATCTAAGAAAATCATTTGGACACAAATATGGCCTTATACTTGATCTTGATACTCTCGCCAGCTGCATGCTTCACTTTGTAGATCCATCTAGAACCAACCACTGATTTCCGTTTTGGTCTCAACACCACCTCCCATACATTTTTCTTCATGATGGATTCATATTCTTCCACCATGGCATCAACCCAAACAGGGTGGGAAACTAATTCCTCAAATGAAAAAATATTTGTCCCAATGATCTCTATCACAAGAACCATGTAACCAATGTACCTGTTAGGTGACCTCCTCTGCATGCGCTATGATGTGGGGGCTCCCACATTCTCCCTTGCATCCTGAAATAATCTCTCAGCTTCTCTGGTTATCTTTCTTCCCTCTCTAAAATATTTTGGTTGAATTGGTGCCTCCACTCTACCTCATGTCTGCTCCTCTACATGTGGCTACTCCACAACCTCCTGAATATCATCTTGAGGATTCTCCTTTGGAGCTATAAGCTCCTGCCCCAATGGGATACTCATATTTCATTCCAGAGAGCATCTCATAGCCTTCTCCTCATCAAACGTGACATTTATCATCACAACTATCATCCTAAGTGAAGGTAAACACACCTAGTAATTTTCTAGAGTTTCAGTGTATCCTACAAAAACTCCCAACTTTGATGTAGGCCCATTCTTCTTCCTTGAATCCTTGGATACATGAAAATAAACTAAAGCTCCCAAAATTCTTAAATGAGACACATCAGGCTTTCTCATAGAGAAATATTCCTTGGGTGTGATCATGCCAGGTATTCTGTGAGGGCTCTAGTTTTGCAAGTAGACTGTGGTGTTGCATGCTTTTTCCCAAATGTGCAATGGAAACCCTCAATCATGTAACATGGCCCTTGTTGCTTCCACTATGCTCTTATTGTTCCTCTCAACCACCCCATTATACTATGGGTTATGGTGTGTTATCAATTCTCTTCAAATACCTTCTCTAGCA
Organism: Pinus albicaulis; assembly: GCA_034641835.2. Classification (NCBI taxonomy): domain Eukaryota; kingdom Viridiplantae; phylum Streptophyta; class Pinopsida; order Pinales; family Pinaceae; genus Pinus; species Pinus albicaulis. The sequence goes on from CM076570.1 coordinate 1,264,112,557, forward strand.
TAGAAAACCTTGAAGGCATACGAAAAAAAAGCACCTCCATTTTTGCTCCTGAGAGCCTTCACCTTCTTCTAAATCTCCTTCTCAACTAATGCCATGAATTCAACAAATTTTGAGAAAAATTCATCCTTCTTCTGCTTGAAGAATATTCAACATTTTCTAGAGAAAACATCAATCAAGGTAACATAGTACCTATGTTTTGTTGTGGAGGTTGTAGAAAAGGGTCCACAAACATCAGAGTGGACTCGCTCAAAAATTGCATCTATTCTACTATCTCAGTCATGGAAAGAGGATTTGATATATTTCCATAATGTGAAACCCTCGCAGACATCCTGTTGGTCAAGGGAGCTTTTAAGGAGGCCGGTGGCGATTTGGTGCATAATTTTTAAGGAACCATGGTGTAGATAATCCAATCTCATGTGCTAGAGTTCTCTAACATCTTGATTTGACAATTTTTCAGCAATACTTCTCAATGCAGTGTAATCTCCCACCTCAAGTTTGTATAGGTTCTTCACTCGAACCCCGATCTGCTTCACTTTCCTAGTAGCTATGGGTCTCAGAAAGGCTTTCCATTACTGAAAATAATGTCATAACCATGATCCTCTAATACTACTATAGAGATCAGGTTCTTCTTTAGCCCAGGTATAAACATAACATCTTTAAGGCTGTAACAGGCCTATTCAAAAATCCATGTAATAAAGTTAGTAAAGGAAAAATAATAACCATGGTCATGGGACACATATTCCAAGACGGATGTTGGGAAAAAATGTAGTGACAAGTGTTGGCTTGTGAATACACAAGCAGATGTATTATGGTGCACAGAGCCAAGTGCAGGACAAAGGCGAAGAAAAGCAGCAACGGGAGCTGCGTGCAGTCAAGGAGGTAGGTCATTGACTGCACAACCCATAAAAATACACCACGCAGTGACGACATAGTTGAAAGGATGGTGGTGTAGCTCAGTAGACCGTGCAAGACAAGTTCCGTTGGCATTCAGGCCGGATGGAGAAGGTGGAGCCGAATCGCCGAAACAGATGATGTCAGCTAGTAGGTTGGCCAATTAGAGGAAGTCCAGGGGCTGAAATCCTAATCCGCCATGAGATTTTTCGACCCACCGAAAGGCCAGTAGGGACCACCCATCCTGCAGTGTAGCGTGAAGGTAAATATGGTAAGTTAATAGTCAAGGTACGAAGCCGGTACCATGCGTTGGGCATGTCACCTCTCACCTACCCGGTTGGCGTCGACCAATCTCCCTGCACCACGTGTCCTCCTGCTGACATTAGCCCTCCAATTTCCATCTCCTTCCTCCCCCTAAAAGGACCTTTTCCCTTCTGTGTTTTACGCTCGCCCATTTTTTTTTAATACCATTTTCATTTGTTACCAAGCTGAGCACGCAAGTAAAAAATCGCATTTTGTGGAGGCCTTTCCTCACGTCACTCTCATCGCCTCAAGTAATTGGTCAGTCCCCTGTTGTTTCCTTTTACTATATGTTGTCTACTTATGGTTGAAAAAATGAAGAAGACCGGCTCTCGAAACCCTGCAAGCTCGAGAGGCTATGACCACCTCTGGTCTTGACCCACTCATGGACTCCCAGGCCCAGCTCTTCGACTCCATTTACCCTTTCAATTTGGCCAACATGTGGTCTGAGTTTCTGGGCTACAAATGGCGGGGTGAGGACCTATTTAAGGTTGTCAACTTAGGGATTTATTACTAAATTCCCCCATTAGTTCATCACTTTCATGAGTTTATGGCCTGCCTTGCTGAGGCTTATATTGAGAAGAAGGGTTTATTTCTTTCTGCACAAGGAACTAAGAAACTCGAAATCACCCATTATTTGATTAGGAAAGCTCTGTGTTATTCCCCTTCTCATGACTACATCAAAATCACATAGGTAACCCACATGTGCCATTTCTCGAACCTTCCCCTTGAGAAGTAGAGGTTCCCCCTAGAGCTAATTACTGCTTCTCATGCGTCTGTTCTCCCACCCACTAAGAAATTCCCTCTTCATCTCTTCCTCGAGACCATCCAACCTATCCTAGCAATCATTTCGGGTATGTTGGGGGAGACAATTCTGTTTGGGTAACTAACACTTGTCTAGGATTCCCGACCTCATGATGTAGCCTGGGGTTCTGCTTGACATTCCTAACTTTCTGGCCTCATTCATTCAGGCTCATTTCCAAGACCTATGAACTTCAAGTTGTTTTAGGTACTATTATTTGGTGTCCTATTTGTTCCTATTCGCACATGCAGACAAGTTTTGAGGTCTTAGGCCTGGAAACATTCTCTAAGTAAGGGGCAGAGCCAAAATATGTATCGGAGTGCACCCTTTCAGTTCAACAACACCCCAGAGGAAGCAGATACGCAAAATTCATCACTGGTTTCATGTCCAGGGCCTATGAAATTATACATGGTAGCCCTCCACCCAGGATTTTTCTTGAACAGAAGAAGCTGCTCCAGTTCAGTGAGACAGAATGTCTAGGGTGTTATCACACCCTGGATTTTCAAAATCATAACTTGAAATGTGTCAAGTTTGCATTTAGATTGGTTAGATTTCATAGCATCATGAAATGATAAATTTTCTGATTATCACAAGCTTCAAATATTGTTTTAAGTTGTTAGGTATGATCTCAAGTCATATAAAAGGAACAAATCTTGAATAGATACTTTAAATCAACCTAAAGTCTCAAATCTAGACACCTGTCAGAATTTTTCTGAGTCTGCAGCGATTTTAGTACTAAATAAGCAAATTTTGCTGTGGAAACACCTAGTAGTTCCGTAGCAAAAATGACACTTGTAAAACTAAATGCGCTACGAAAGCTGTGTCATCTTATAATGATTTTCTGCATAATGATGTGTTGTTAAACTTTGAGGTTTCAAGGTCATGCTGTTAGAATAGGGTCATCATTGAAAGTCTTTAGCACGTTTTGGCATCAACCACCATTTTCTTAATAAATCCCATCTCATTCTTTCAAATTATTCCCTCATTTCTCACGCTTTATTTTCTGCTCTTGTAAGCTGCTACCAAAGTAGCTTGTTGTCATTTGCATCTCTCGTAGAAATCCTCTATCATGTCAACCCTCTTTTACCATAACAACTCATTGTCATCAAAGGATTTTTACTGAACAGGTGTAAGAATACAAAGAAGGCCACCGCTGCAGAACAAGAAGAAATTACTACACCAAAGAAAGTGAATAAAGGAGGTTTTCCATTCAGGTATGAGCCTACAAGTCCAAGTTTAATCATGGAAGATCCATATTACGTTGATATTTTTACAGGAGCAGGTTGCATTCAGTTCTGTCAAAAGTTTCAAGGTCATCAAAAACAGGTATCACAAGATTTCGTACTCAATTTCAAAGGAACATCTACAAAGGTTGGTTTTCTTCATGTGCCAATTTAGCCTGATAGTATTTCTCAAGTAACAGGGATTGCTAGGACCGGAGAAGAATGGTTTAAAGCTATGAAGTTTGATTTAAGAATTTGTGATGATTATCTAAAGCCTGAACATGTAGGGATAAATATGACTGTAGGGATTCCTAGAACTTTCCTTAGAGATAACTACTCTAAATTATTGGCGGTCATACAGAAATACTTTACATGTGAAGGCAGATTCCAAACAATCTACATGTATCACTTCAAGCTGTTGCTTCATTTTACAAGGAAAAAGCTGATAGATATTCCTTTTTACCTTTTTAGAAGCCTTGGAAAAATGGCAGACAAAGTGCAAGGTAGACCTGAAAGAAGTGAAACTTCCATCTTTCACCATGGATTGATGAAATTACTAGTACTAGAAGAATTAAATAAAATAGACAGAGACTGGGCATCTTTCTTGTTATGAATGGGTATGAAATGTATGTTTTATCTCCAAGGATAGCCTCTAAAATAAAAACTCCTTCTTCTAGACAAGAGCTGAATCATACTGCAGAATTAGAAGGGAATCAAAAAGAAGGTTTAAAATCTACAGCTAAATATGTGGAGGTTGAAGCTAAATTCATCCAAGATGTAGCACCACAACCAAAAACTAGTAAGCATGCTAAAAAACATGTCATAATTAGCAAGACTAAACATGTAGCAAAAAGGCCTAAAAGAAGCATAAAGGAAACTAGTGGAGGCAAAGGAAGGCTTGAAGATATCTTACAAGCTATAGACATTACGAAATCCCCTGTAGTGAAAGCAATTGAGGTAGAAGGATCCAAGGTCAAAGGGAAGGGCTTATGGCCAAGAAGTTAGATTTTTCATTAGAGGATTCAAGTTTTCTTTTTAAACCTAGAAAGCCTTTCACTAGATCATAGTTTTTTGAGACTATCACCATAGGAAATAAGCAGCAGAAGGAAGATAAAGAAAAAGTGGTAGTAGTACAAGAAGTCATAGTTATATCTTCTATTGAGACAGAGGTTACTAAAGAAAAGAAAGGTCAATATAAAAGAAATATTCAGAAGAAATATGAGCAGATTTTCCAGAGGGACAGTTTAAAGATAAGGAAGAAACAGTCAAATAGAGAAAGGGAAAGGAAAAAGTCATAGAGAAAACTGAAAAAGAGCTTCTTGAAGAAAAATTAAAAGCAATTAGGGAAGAGTTGTCTGAAACAAAGAGAGAGTTGGAAAGATACAAGCAATATAGACAAATGATAGATGAGGTGGAAAAGAAAGTGAATGATCAAGTTACTCATTTTGAAAAGTCTATTGGAAAGGCCAAAAACTTGTTGAAAAAATCATAGCCTTTATGCATCATGATGACACACACAAAGCAGAGGAATTTATGGTTACAGGCAGAGAGGAAAAGTCTTTAGAGACAAGTCAAAGAGTTGAAAGAAAATATGGAGATGATGAAGATAGAATTAGAGAAGAAATATTTGGAAAGAGGAGCTATGGAAAAAACTATTGAAGTTGCTCATGAACAAATCGCTGGTAAATAAGAAGGTAACAATGGATTATAGACCTTTTTTGTCTTATATTATCATACTTTACATGTAGGTATATTCATGGATATTTTCAGAGCTCAGATCCTAAGTTTTGTCAATTCTCTGAGAAGTTAGGCAATTCCACAACGTATGTCAGGCTTGAAGCCCATTTTCTGCTGCATAATTTCCGAAGAATTCTTTTTGTCTTTAAACTAATTGAACCGACAGGGATGAGGAAATTTGAGGTTTGGGTTTAAGTGTTTTTGATCACTTAACATCCTCCAATGGTCAAGAACAATAGAGGGTTATCACAGATAACCTTTTTTGTTTGCGCTACGAAACTAGCTACGAAAGTTGCTCAAAACTCTGTTTTGACAGCAAGGTTAATTTTGGAAGAAGGAGAAATGGTAAATAGATATTTCAAAGATGTTCTCCATGAGAAATGAAAAATAGTATCAGGGAAATGAAAAAGAGTATCATATCATAAGTTTTCTAAGTGGAGATATTTTGTTAAGGATACAGTTCGAACATACCAGCTCATCGTGTTGCCATATCATCAAAATGACAGCTCCTTAATAGTTGGCAGAGCAGGTTAATAAAGACAATCAAAGTATTAATGTTTTTTTTTTGGCCAGTATGGTTGAAAGACATGATTCCTTTCGAGGAAGATTTGGATCATCTTTGGATTAAATGTAATAAGTAGGTGTTTGAGTCATAGTAGGACTCTAACTCCTAATTTGAAAGGTGTCAGTTCTAGTTTTAAATATCTTGTTAGTGGTTAGATTTGGTGTCAGTAATAGAGTTTAATGATCTAGCCACTTGGCAGTTTTGATGTAAAGGCTAGATCCCTATAAGTAGTGAGTAATTCGATGTATGGAGGAGGGGAAAAGGTGATCTCAGAAGACTATTTTATTGTAAAGCTTTTGGAGTGTTCTAATATATACAGTAACAATACCACTTTCCTTCACCTGAGATTCTTAGTATATTTCAATGAGTTCATGTACTATATTTTGAAATGTTTTTCTTCGATAGTTTAAGTGCTTATTACTCAGAATTCATGACTATTCATGCTCTGAGTTCCTTTAAGTATTTAGCTATGTTCAAATGAGTTTAAGGTCCTATATTTGAAAGGTTTTCTTCAATGTCTTAATACTTATTACTCAGAATTCATGATTGTTCATGCTCTGACTTCCTTTAAGTATTAAGCTATGGTGAAATCTCTTTGAGTATTTTTCTTTCAATACCTTGATGTCTCATTACTCAGAATTCATGTGCTACATGCTTTGAATTCCTTTTAACCTCAAGTTATTGGGATTTTCTTGAATGTGTTATTTTTTCATTGAAGTGTATACAAGCCTCAGCTTCCACAAGGAGAGCCTTTGTCATCTTTATCCCTGTCACTGAATCCATATCCCAATGGTAGCAAGCCTTCATCTTTTCAACCTACAAACATACAAAACCAATACAAAAATAATAGAGTTAGCCATCTATTTACATCTTTATTCAATATCATTAACCCTTGAGAAAGCCCTCTCAGATTGAGGAGGCTAAGCCTCAGTCACAAGATTGGTTTGAAATAGTTATACTGAAGTTGTCCGATCAGCAGCCAATCAGGTACAATTTTGGTGATAACATAGGGGACTGGTATTTTTTTGAGAACCACACTGAAATAAAAGTTTATGGTTCTAAAATTCCTCCTTTCCATATACCAGCTTTCATGCCCATGATAATTTTTGCCCTCGAATTCATCAGGAAAGTCCTAAGCGCAAACCAAACTCATTTTGTGCCTACGAAGAAGGGTTATATTTTAAAGCTCTCAAGTTCAGTAGGGTCATTTACCATCAACTCAAGACGTGCACTTCCTCTATTTGAGGGGTTGCTTCAGAAGATAAACTTCCTACAAGAAGATGTATGGCACTAGGACTCTAAGGGATTCATTGCACACAGAAGGAAGAAGGTTAAGTCCTCAAGATATGAACATGAGCCTAGACCTCAAGTCGGATGAAAATATAACTCTAATTCGTGGCCTTTGGATACAAAGACAGAGGCCAACTCCCCAATTTCCAAAGGAATCTCCAGAGGAGATAGTGTGCAGAATGAGGAGGAGGCTCAGGACCATTAAAGTTACAAGATGGTACATGATTTTATGGAAATGGAAGAGGAGGGCCACGTCAACAAAAAGAAAAGAATCGAAGGACCTGAAGGACAGGTCATGGAGCAGCCTAGTGAGGTGGTCTCTGAGTATATTGACCGAGGTAAAGACAAGTTGGGGTTCTGGGTTTCTTTAGACACTACTTCTTTACAGACGCCTTTAGCGTATTCACAGATAGTCACCCCTAAAGAGGGTCCTTCGGAAAGGGACACTAGATAAAGAATGGACTGGCCTCTAGGGGAAAATATTGAAGAAAAAAATCAGTCAGCCAGGGAAAGGTTGAAGGCAGAGTTTGCTCAGTATGCATATAAGCACCATACCAGGCTTTTGGTGGCTCTCGACGTGGAAAATGACCAACTGGTGGTCACAGTGTAACACTCAAATTCTCACCCCCTACCCCTGGGTTCTAAGTACAAGGCCCTGGAAATGATACTTGATCTGGCTTCCATTCCATTGCCCGACAAGTTAAATCTCCATAAATATATTGGAGAAAATTTTCACAATGAGGTATTAAAGCACACTCTTTCTTTGGAGAAAGCTCGAAATAAGCTAGATAAGACAATGGCTACCCTGAAGAGGGAAAGGGTGAATTCTACGGCCGTTTCCAAGTATTTGGCTGAATAAAAGGCAATGATAAAGGGGAAGGGCTCGGACCAGGTGTTTCGGGGAAAATCACCCTAGAGGTTTGTTGGGTTTAAACCTCCACAGAGCAGGGCATGCTACTTAAGAAGGACTCATGCAACCATACATGTTCATGAAAAACTAAATAGAGTAGATCGAGGAAGTTACCCGTAGGTCCTACGGTTGAAGCAGATCCCGCGGGGTCCAAACCCCCAGCAACCGTCCTTCCTTCTTAACCTGAAAGACAAGAAGAAACAAGCACGAAGAACCGGTTGTACAGCATATATCTACTCTAAATGTTAGTGAAATCCATATAAAACATCAGATAAACCATAATGAATGCTTAAATAACAATTTTCTCATATATGTAAGCAGACACTAACACGTATATTTCGGGAACAAGATGGTACTTCTGTATTATAAATAGCATGTACATAAATAACGAGTGGAGAGATCACCTGAATCCTTCCACGATCTTCGAGCAGACCGTCGTCCGGATCCGTCCCGCCCTTGCCTCGCTAAGATTCCTTCCAAACTGGTGCATACGAGATGACATATAGGGAGATGAGCATCTCAAGGAAACAAGGGTTTCCTGTAATGAACTGGGAAAGTGCAGGAGGCACGGGGAATCAGACTTGGATAGGGAATACCAACAGAGTATAATATCAATAAATTCTCTCTCTCTTAGGCCATGCACATGAGGGGCTTTTATACTCCCTCAAAGTAGTTTCAACAGTTGGAAACAGTTGGCCACGTGCTGGGGTGGTTGAACTACCAGAGTAACCATCAACCCAGCCCGAAAATAGGGAATTTTTATATATTTTTTAATGATTTTAATGGCATATGCGGAAAAGTGCATGTGGACTCGCGTATACACGCGGAAAAGTCTGGGCATAATCGCGTATGGGGATTTTTACACTGTTTTTTAGTGAATTTGTCCAAGTCTGTAGGAATGGGTGCCCAAAGCCATAAAAGAAATCATGAATCATATGAAGGTGAGAAATGATGCTATAACACCAGGACACAACTGTGCAAACTCTGTTGAGAAAAAAAGAGATGGAGGTGCAAGAGTTGCGATGTAAGCTGAATATTCTCGGCTTAGAGCATATTCAGAAAACAGAGCTGGATTAGGTTGAAAAGGAGAAAGAAGCCCTCTCATAGATACTCTTCCAGAAGGGTGATGAGATAACGGAGCTAAAAATAAGAATGGTCGATATGTAGCAGGCTCAGGATAGTCATGTCTGATTGATCTCAGTACTCGAGGACCCATAGAACCCCTTAGAGCACTTGAAAAAGGCCTTGGTAGAGCTGAAGGCATCGAAATATGAAGTCTGAACTGTGCATAGATATTAAGAGGAAGAAAAGGTTTCCCTGGTTGAGAAAGAAAAGTTGATCTTGTCTCTACAAAAGGAGATGGACACTACTCGCAGAGAATCCCAGGATCTAAATAAATTAGTTAAAGACCTAAAGGCCCAAATTAAGGGTAAAATTTCCTTAGTACAGGCCAGACAGATGATCTGGAGTGAAATAATAAAGGAACTAAAATATCACTGGGAATACATCACCTTGGCTAATGACAAAAAGAGCATTGTCTAGGATTTCAAGGTGCAATTGGATGCATGTCGCAGAGAGGGAAATGAGAACGTGTTGAACACGTGGGGATACATTCAGTTCATCAATGAACTCCCCAATAAGGAATTGGGAATGTGTGGAGTGATCGACCATTTTGGAACGATGAAGGAAATCATGAGAATGATATAGAAGGAGGATGCTCGAGCAAAAGCAATTGTCTGTCTGGGGATAGTCGCCAGAGGAGTGGAAGCGTTTGATAGCGAGTGGAATAAATTCGTGGAGGTAGGATTGCCAACATATTGGGATCTTCTAGGCGTGTTTCTCCCTTGGGCAACATATTAGCAGAGGATGGTCAAGATTAAGTTCAAAACTAACTCAGCTCAAGAGAAGACCTCTCGTCTTAAGGCTAAGACCTTGGTGGCATCTCTCCGTAATGAATTTCTATTATTAGCCAAGGTTAAACAGTTTTTCTCTGCCAACCTTGATTATTCGAAATTGACTTAGCTTCAGGAATTTTTCAAACTCTTTATCATTGCACCATTACCTTCAGAGATTATGTGGTAGAGGTGTTATGATAATGCGCTTCCATTAGTGGCATCCACTTCACAACAAAGGGTGCCTCTCTCATCCCATCATTTTGGTTCATCTTCCACTCTGATGTTGCCACGCACCTCGAGAAATTATGCTACCCCACAATGTCCTAGATGAATATTTAGAGATCCGGCCCACTTGGCCTAGAATTTTTTTGTTTCATTTACTTTTCAATTATGATGCTTAGTCGGTGAAATTATAATTTCACCTCTGTCGTTTTTATTTTCTGTTACAAGAGTGCTGCTCATGGAATGCCCCAGATTTTAATCATATCATTTTTTATAACGATGTATGTACATGCCCATCAAGAAAGACTATTTGGCTAAGAGCCTGTAGAAGAAACTATATTTGTAGGAAATTTAGATAGAAAGAAAGGGTTCTGGATTTTGTGGAAATTTTTGGGTTCATGCTGTGTAATTTGCCATGTACAAGCTATTTTGAGCTCTGAAATGCATATTCTGGAGAGCTGTTTTTGAAGGCTAATATAAAATGACTTTGTCTACAACTTAATTCCAATTGAAATAATGAGCAGTATGTATGTGTTTATCTTTTGTTTGTTTAAGAATTATCATTTCACAATTTTCTCTTCCAATGAATCATGTGTGAAATACGGTGGGTCTAAATTGTTTAACTCGTGAATTTGTATATGTTCTCGTTGAGGAAGGATTACATTCATGTGCTAAGCTAGTATAAAGCCTTAATATTGCGCTTCCTCAGACTCTGTAATCATTGATCTCTTAATTTCCACCTTTCCTCCAAATTATCAAAGGGTTGGATTCTTACGATAAATAAGCCCATCTCTTAGGAATTTCTCTACCTAATTCTTATATTCATTGGTGCATTATATCCAAATATCTGTTCATTGGTTTCTCACTTGGACCATTTAAAGAAACCTAGACGTATATGGCCTCCCGAGCCCATTTCGAGTGTATATTTCCTTGCATGAGCTGAGTACCAAGAATCATCATCATTCCTGAACCACATTCCTATAAATTCTTCATGAAGATACCTTCAGAAGATTCTTTAAGTGAATTAATTTAAATCCTCTGATTTGAAGATGTCCTAAGCATTGGTCTTTAGAAACTTAGGGCTGTCTATAGGAGCTACAACATATTTTTGGCACTATTTCCGGGGATCGAATTAGAAATATCTTTTCCTTGGAATAAGATAGAAGTTTCACCCTTCAGTCAGGTGAGGAATAAGGGTTTGAAGTTGCATAAACCTCACCTTGGAAACTCCACTACAATCAATTTCAAATCAGTAGTAATCCTAGCTTTCACTAGGCTGCATACCTGATTAGATACCACCCAGTTAAAAACCCCCTCCATATCTGATCCTAAGAAAATCATCTTCAAGAGAATCTGGAGAGAAAGACAACATGGCCAGATCGAATTACCTCCTTTCTCCCTTGAAAATTTACCCTCATTTTCTCAAAGAGCTGATATCTATGTTCAAGAATCCATAGCCTGAGTACTCAAATACCTGCCATATGCCTCTTGTCTATCCAATCCATTCATAAAGGATGAAGCATAGTCAATTGACTCTTCCTTCCTTGCCTTCCATCCTAGTCTTGAAGCTAAAGAGGTAAAAGAAGTCCCAGTGTACCAAAATAACGCACAGATCAAAAATAACTCCTCCTCTCATCAAATACTCGTCATCCCTCACACCTTCCAGCATCAAAATTAAATCCATAATCTACCATTTCCACCTTCTTAGATGGTTTTGTCTGGGTTCCTCCTGAACAAGTATGCCCCATTGGCCTTTCCTTAGCTGCTAAACGACATGCCGCACGACTATCTGAAGCTTATACCTTGGTTCACGGGAGAAGATAGCACCCCAGCGTAGAGGCACATTGAGAAATTTTGTGCCTTCGATTAGAATTTGAATATGGAACATCTTGATGTAGTGTTGAGGCTCATCATTCAATCCTTGGATGGAGAGGCTCGTAAGTGGTATAAATCATTAACCAACAACTCGGTTCGCACCTGGGAATAAATGGAGAACCTATTCACTCTAAAGTGGGGAGAGAAGAGGTACCATAGCTATGTCCTCATGGAGTTTAATGCATTAAGGAAGAGACACAATGAGGATGTCATCGAGTTTATTAAAAGGTTCAACAAGTTATATAGCAATCTTCCCGTAGAGATAAAACCTCCTGAAGCTGATGCTAAGGTGGTTATTGTTGGGGCCTTTGAACCAAAATTTGGGTTCACCCTAAGAGAAAGAAAGTCTGCGTCTCTAGATCAAATCCAGATGGATGGTTTGGAAGTCGAAACAATTCTTTCCTCTACCAGAAAATTCAAGGGAAAAGAAGATTAAGAAGTAATAAGGAAGAATAAGGATGAAGCCACTACCTCAAACCAAGAAAGAGAATCACAGGAGTATATAATAGAAGAAATGAACAAGTTGATCAAATATCTCTCCAATAAGCTAGTAAAGCTCGAGCTAGAAGCCAAGAGCTCTATTCCTCGATTAAATTAGATGGTTCCTAACTAGGGTTTCAATCCTTAGTATCGAAATCCTCCTCTGTAGCTGTTGTAGTGTGATAGGAAGGAGCAACAAGATCACATTCAACCCCCTCTGTACTTGGAAGGGTAAGTGGAAGGGCCAACAGAAGAAATCATAGACACTCAGGAAAATCAATTTCTGGCTTATTCCGATGATGAGGGAGGTGAACTCACTCTACAAGAAGATGTAGAGGAACAAGAGGTTCCCCCAGAAGACAAAGACATTGAAAATTTTTGCAGGAAGTTTGTAGATTTCATGGAAGCTCGACTCCATAAGAAATATGATCTTAGTTCCTTGTAATGTTACCAACTAAGGAACAACTACACTTATTGGGAATAATCTGAGTTATTACCAATGTGGAGCTACAGTAATATGCAAACACAATAATGGTGTAGTAGCAACACTCAACTCATATAAATGTGAGAGAAATCCATAGCCTTCTCATTAATAATAGCAGCAAAAAATGGATACAAGATCTTGAGGAGAAAGGTCACTCAAGATAGGCAATACTCAGCCTCAAGAAACAAGTACAAGAAATATGATAAACCACTACTACACATATCTGTTCAAGCTATGAAAATGCAGTTTAATAGAGAAACTACATGCTAAAAATGTCAAATACATATATATATATATATATATATATATATCAATATATGGCCCAATAAAACATTGGGAGAGATGATCTCAGCTCCCAAAGACTACCTCCTATCAATCCTAGAAGGATTGACTGTAAAATGAAAAATATGCAAAATGCCGGAGTTGCTAGGTAGCAGCAGCAACTCAAAAATAGAACTGGATGGAGATGGCTCTAGATGATGCCCAAACTAAATGTGCCTCCTCTAATGGATCTTTAGGATGAAAGGCTGATCCCTTCACCAAAGATTTCACCCTCCAACAATCTGCAAGAGCCCCCACTGCAATTGCTTCTCTCAAAATAACACAGTTACTAGATGGAACTGTGCTGTAGGGCTAGGGAATGATTTGGCCTTGATGCCAAAGTCTACAATCAGTTCCGGAATGCCTCCAATCTGATCTCCCAAAGAGAAGAGAGACTCCTCCTTTGAAAAATAGCTGATGGAGGTGGTGTAGTGAACCCTCACTGCAACACCCAACAACACAGTATTATTCTGATGTAGAAATAACGTTGTCTTGATGGAGGATGCTTGGCCTCAAGCCTAGATGTGAGGAAAATCAGTCCAATCCCTCAAGAGGCCTCTCAAGAAGGTGAATGAATCCTGAACAGGAATTCCTCCTGATAATTATTTCTAAACAGCAAGGAATGCACAATTGTCTGAATAGACAATGAGATGAATAATACAAGCATGAGAAGCAATGGTTGCCTTGACCTCCTTTTAAACAAGTGAAAGATCTTTCTCCATGGGCCCCATCCATTAGGGTTTCCTCCACCAAATATCCCTTTCCTCATTCATACTGTGCTGGCTTCTAAAGTAAGCCACTCCTCCTATGGCAGCACTGTTGACTTGGTCAAACCTGACCTTGTCCACTTGCAAATAACCCTGTTCACACATGAGGGTGTGCAAAACAGCTCCAAAGATGATCCCCTTTCATACTATGAGGGATTTTACTGAGAATATCATTATGCATGGGTATCCTTACCCATTTATTCTCCTCCTAGGTGAAATTAGCAAAAATTAATGTTCCAAATTATTGTGGGCAAAATTTGGGAACATTATAGTCCTCCCCTCCCAAATGTTGCTTGTCCTCAAGCAACTGCAAGGACATAACTGGAAAGCCTCCTCTCAAGGCATGGAGTCTATGAAGTGTTTGAGGAACATCTTCCTCATGTGGATCCTCCATCCCCCAAGCAATCATCCATGCAAAATGAGTTACCTCCCAACATGGCAACTCCTGAAAGACATATTCCACCTCTGGCTCCGGCAATGTAGGTGGGATGAAAATTTGACCCTGGTAGACAATGTAGCCTACCCCATGCTTTCCATATCTCCACTTATGATAAGTGTAGAGAATGTGCTGATCCTGGGCTACAAAATACTTGCCCTCAAGTGGCAAGATGAAGACTAGATCTCCAAGGATCTATCCTCCAACGTTGCAAATCATGCTGGCCCAAGTATCTCCATATATGATGAGTTGGAAGTCATCATCATATGGCATCTCCTCCATCATATGGCTTACCTCATAAGGAAACAAATGAGCTGCTGTAGTGGCCATACCATCTCCCATGCTCCCTTTAGAACATGTAGTGTAAAGTGTATGGGAGTTTCCTCCCTCCAAGGATACATTCACCCAATGTGTCTCTCCTCCAATCATGCTCCCAAGAGAAGCTCTAGAAATATCAGCCAAGGGAACCATAAGGAGAATCATGTTGGCTTCCATGTGAAGTAAAGGAGAAGGACAATGGTCCCTCAAATGTAGCCAATGCAGTTTGACTCTCCACTCCCATAGAAAATAAAATGATGGGTGGATTCCCCACCATTTGCTTGCTGCCCCAATCTCCTGGAGAAAGATGTAATGTGCAATGTGAGTTTTTTCTACATAAGAAATATCCTCCCCATATCCTCTTAGGGAGTGATCATCCATAATGGCCTCATGTAGACCATAAAATCTAGAAGGAAGAATAATCCTTCTTTGAGCAAATCCCTGCACATATATGGTCAAGAGATACATACATATAGACAAGTTACTATGCAAATCAACAATACTCTTACCACATGCTTTGCTCATATAAATGGAGTGGCTTATAGATGAGTCTCCCCTCATCCTCAAATGGAAAAGAGTTGACTGTGCAAACTCCTCCATCTCCTCATGATCCATGGAATGCTTTCTCAAGCTCTCCAAGTGGCTTCTCCTATAAGAAGGAAAGAAATGTAACGTGGCAATCATGGTTGACCCATGGTTCCTCCTGAAATGTACAACATGTATAGCAGGGAGAATCATGCTCCCAATCGGCATCCTCAATCTCAAGCCCACTCTCCAATAAAAGCTCCCCATGAATATAAACATATCAACAATACATGGAAGTAAAGTACAATAAGAACAAGTTTCCAAATGACAACCAGAAAGTGGATCAAGGTCCCACACAAGGAACTAGTGCAGTGCATCCCTTTCCTGCATCAAATCAAACAAAAACAAGTGTTCTCCCAGTCACTTGTTTGCTGCCACAATCATTTTACAAGATAGAAATATGAAAGTATAATTTGGTGCCAATGGTGCACACCAAGAATCATGTGGCTTTCCCCACAAACCACCAATGAGATAGTCAATCTCAATGCTACAAATGGCTTCAAGTACATCATTATAAAATATGTAAGAAGGAACAATCCTCCTTGGTACAATATGCCGCTCATAAAAATACAAGAGGTACAAAACATAAAGTGAAATTGTACATCCTTCATTATGTACTCGAAGACTTGAGCTGAAATGGCTCAACTCAAATTGCTCCCTTACTCCCAATGAGTAGGAAGGTGGCTCTGACATCCTCTCCATCATCATCTAGGCTCTACATCTCTCCATATGCTGAAATATGTCTTGCTGAATGCCCTCCCAAATGAACTTCTCTGCCAAGGCAAGATATGCATCAAAATGCATGGAAAAGAAGCCCTCATGTGCTGCATGCAACAACTTCTCCTTGAGAATAGAATCTCTAGTCAAGAAGACTCTGCCATGTGAATATATGACCATATCATCCACTATGTATCTGTCATCTCTCTCCGGGTCATCTAGAATCATGCAGGCACCAAGATCCTTGGAGTACTCTACTAAGAGCTGAGATCTCCAATAAGGATCAATCCTCCCAAGAGACAGTGCTGGTGATCTGGCATGTATAGCTCTCCTCATGCTACTCTCTACTACTTTGACATCCCCCATGCAAAATTTCTCTTCCAAACTCTTCACCTCTCCAAAATCCAAGGGTGGTGAATCCAAAGACAAAATGTCTCTCATCAATGATAGATCAAGTGCCCTCCCTGGTGGAATGCCTCTATGCAGTGAGACATTAATGTCAAGAGTGGAATGTATATATGGTTGGGCAACCTTGCCCTTGCTCTCACAGTGTAATACAGTCTGCCTCCTCTTTGCACTAGTTCTCTGAAATAGAGAAGGGTGTGTGCCTCTCATCATATGATGCTGCTCTTCCTCCCTTCCTCCTTCTTCCAGCTGCAGTGCTGCACAATCATGCTGCTCATTGATTGTGCTTGGACCTTATGAGATCCTGGGGACTTCCTTGCAAAGCTACAAGAATCCCTCTAGTTGGAGCAAGAGCTCCTCCTTCCTCTGCATGAGGTGCTAGATCAACTCTAGAAATGACAGCACTGTTGCCCTCAACCTCCTCAACAGGAGTGGGCATCCTTCCAATGATTATATCCTCTTTTGAAAAAGGTATC
Source organism: Pinus albicaulis (assembly GCA_034641835.2). Classification (NCBI taxonomy): domain Eukaryota; kingdom Viridiplantae; phylum Streptophyta; class Pinopsida; order Pinales; family Pinaceae; genus Pinus; species Pinus albicaulis. The sequence goes on from CM076570.1 coordinate 1,264,129,256, forward strand.
TCTTTGCCTCCTTGTACCAAAATACAAGATAAAGGTCTTGCCTCCAATAAAATATCATGCAAGATATCAAACTCCTTCATAGTTTTCTACAATGATTCTAAGTCTGTGGTTTTCTTCATTACATGCAAGGGTTTTTTTTGTTTGAATGTGTCTGTTTCCTCTACATGTGTTTCAGAGTCCCTCCTACCAAATCTCCTCATCAAAGCTCTAATGAACATTGCATAGGAAGAGGTATTTACATTTTTCAAAGTAAATGACTCAAATAACCACCATGCATAGACCTTACCTCCCAAGTGCAGCTCTGTTATTCTGATGGATTCATCTTTGGAAATCTGATGCTGCTGCAAAAAGGTGTCTAGCTCTTCTATCCAAGCCCTGGCTGAACAAGTAGGGGAACCATCAAAGATAGATAGAAGGAATCTATCCTCATTATGCTGCTTTCTCCTCCTCACCATGATCTTGCAAAACTCTGGAAAAGTAATATGATCTCTAAGCTTTTGAGTTTGAGATTCATATTCATGCAAGAAACCTCTAAGAGTTCCTCTCTTCAGCATTTCTTATTCTTCTTCTTCTCTCATGGCAAGAATGGCCATGTGACTGCGCTATATATCATAGGGTGTAGCTCCATGCTCACATCCCCTACAAGAAACTTTAGAGTGTGACTCAGTTTCAAACCCTCTTGGAGATCCTATACAAATTTCCCTCATTAGTTCCTCAAATTCTTCATGAATGTTCTGTACAGATTTCGAAAGAAGCTTTGTAAGCTTATCTTCCCTTTTCTCTCCATATAATGGAGTCTTCATATTATCTATCCTTGATAGCATGATGGTTGAGATCCATTGGCTGAGCTAGAGATCATGCTTTGATACCACTGTAATGTTCCCAACTAAGGAACAACTACACTTATTAGGAATAATCTGAGTTATTACCAATGTGGAGCTATAGCAATATGCAAACACAATAATGGTGCAACAGCAACACTCAAATCATATAAATGTGAGAGAAATCCATAGCCTTCTCATTAATAATAGCAGCAACAAATGGATACAATATGTTGAGGAGAAAGGTCACTCAAGATAGGCAATACTCAGCCTCAAGAAACAAGTACAAGAAATATGATAAACCACTGCTACACATATCTGCTCAAGCTATGAAAACGCAGTTTACTAGAGAAAATGAATGCTACAAATTTCAAATACATAGATATATCAATATATGGCCCAATACAACATTGGGAGAGATGATCTCAGCTCCCAAAGACTACCTCCTATCAATCCTAGAAGGATTGACTGTAAAATGCAAAATCTGCAAAATGCCGGAGTTGCTGGGTAGCAGCAGCAACTAAAAAATAGAACTGGATGGAGATGGCTCTAGATGATGCCCAAAATAAATGTGCCTCATCCAATGGATCTTTAGGATGAAAGGCTGATCCCTTCACCAAAGATCTCACCCTCCAACAATCTGCAAGAGCCCTCACTGCAATTTCTTCTCTCAAAATAACGCAGTTACTAGATGGAATTGCACTGTAGGGCTAGGGAATGAGTTGGCCTTGATGCCAAAGTTTGCAATTAGTTATGGAATGCCTCCAATATAATCTCCCAAAGAGAAGAGAGACTCCTCCTCTGAAAAATAGCTGATAGAGGTGGTGTAGTGAACCCTCATTGCAACACCCAGCAACACAATATTATTCTGCTACAAAAATAATGCTGTCTTGATGGAGGATGCTTGGCCTCAAGACTAGATGTGAGGAAAATCAGTCCAATCCCTCAAGAGGCCTCTCAAGAAGGTGAAGGAATCCTAAACAGGAATTCCTCTCGGCAACTCTTGCTAAACAGCAAGGAATGCACAATTGTCTGAATAGACAATGAGATGAATAATACAAGCATGAGAAAAAATGGTTGCCTTGCCCTCCTTTTAAACAAGTGAAAGATATTTCTCCATGGGCCCCATCCATTAGGGTTTCATCCACCAAATATCCCTTTCCTCATTCATACTACGCTGGCTTCCAAAGTAAGCCACTCCTCCTATGGCAGCACTGTTGACTTAGTCAAACCTGACCTTGTCCACTTGCAAATAAACTTGTTCACACATGAGGGTGTGCAAACCAGCTCCAAAGATGATCCCCTTTCATAATATGAGGGATTTTATTGAGAATATCATTATGCATGGGTATCCTTACCCATTTATTCTCCTCCTAGGTTAAATTAGCAAAAATTAATGTTCCAAATTATTGTCGGCAAAATTTGGGAACATTACATTCCTCCCATAAAAGAACCTGAGTGCAAGAGAAGAATGACGAATCAGTGTCAAAGAATCAAACTCCTCCTCCTTATTTAGATAAGGGAAAGAAAAAATTGGAAGAAACATTCCACCAAAAGACCACTACATCCACCTCCATGGGCCAAGAGCCCAACCCTCCAAAATTCAATAAGTCCCTTGTCTCGCCTCCTAATTCATCCTACCAATCTAGGGAGCATGTTGAAACAACTCAGCTTGAAAAGGGGCCAATCATCTTTAATCTCCAAAAATAATTGGAAAATTTCAAAATCCCAATCCCTCCTAGTGAACTATTGAAGCAACCATCATACAAATCCCAAGTGTCCCAATTCATGCATCCCCCCAGCGTTACTCCCTTTCCAAATATTATAAATCTCGAAGAAGAACGACCCATGGTAGTTTTTGAACCCCATGTAGAAGAGCAAGACTCGTCCACACCTTCGTTCTATGTGACCCTGGTAATACACGACTTGTTGTTACACAACTGTATGCTAGACTTAGGGGCGTCACATAACCTCCTTCTAATGTCTGTCATGGACCAAATCGGGTTGTATATTACAAGGACATATACAAACATGCATTCATTCGACTCCAAGAGAGTGAAATGTTTGGGGATGATAAATGACTTGGTAATAAACTTGGCACAAATTCCTGCAAAAAGTGTGGTGATGGATATAGTAGTAGCAGACATTCGAACATGATTTTGTATGTTTTTATCTAGGTCCTGGGGATCCAAGATTAGAGGAACATTGAAAATCGACTTAACTTATGCCACTATCCTTGTGTTCGGTGGAGAAGAGAGGAGGTTGTATAGAGAGTCAAGGTTTGTGAAAATGGTTACCCAAGCTGATAGTTCGACCAAATCCCGAGTATATGGAAAATATGGTGAGTTATCTTGCCTAATGTTGGAGGAATATGAGATGCTCCTCTAGGAAACAAAGGTTTTCCCTCCGAAACAGGTCAATATCAAGAAGGAAGAAGTAAATGACATTTGGACCTTGCAATTTGACGAGGCTTACTCAAGGGAAGGAAACAGGGTAGGTATTCTACTAATATCTCATGAGGGTTGCTTGATTCCCCTTTATTTCAAGTTGGAATTCAAAGGCAGAAATAATGTGGTACAATATGAAGCATTGATTTTAGGATTGTAGGTAGCAAAGAATATGAACATCCAAAGCCTCAAAGTGTTTGGGGATTCAGAATTGGTGTTTGGTCAATTTAGTGTGTCCTAAATTGCTACATTTAATTTGTCAATCCGGGAATCGTAAGCTGATGAAGTGCGGCGCACTATATGTGCAAGATAACCTATTTCTTAACTTTTTGTCGTTTTTGGTTTTTCTAAGGTGAAATGGAAATTCTAAAATGAAAACAAGTTTGGTTATATTTATTCAAGGAAGTGATATCCCCTATAATGATTTACCAACTTGAAAATTTAAAAGCAAATTGAAAATTACAATGACAAGACTTGAAAGAAAAATAAAAATGTACTGCTGAAACGAAAAGGTGCTGCTAATCTAATGAATCAAAATAATAAACTAGTGAACATGAAAACCAAACTATTCTTGCTGCCGACTAAACACAAAAGAAACTATGCTTAAGGAAATTCAAAATTGCAACAAAATAAATCTAAATCAGATTACATCAATTTATCTTCTAACCCTTCATCATTAGTCCAGCTATGATTTTCGGAAGTAATCATAAACAACTTGAGTAACTGATATTTAATTTGCAGAAAGTAAACTAATACTAAACCATACACTCATGATTCAATCCCTCACCATCGATCCATTGTGGCTTTCGGAGGCAACTGAAGATGTCATGCATGATTTAATATATCTAAATTTGCAGAAAAGAAACTAATATTAAACTACACATTTCATAATGCAATTCCTCACCATCAGTCCAGCTGTGGCTTTCGGAGGCAACTGAAGATGCTATGAGCAGCTTAATATATATCTAAATTTGCAGAAAAGAAACTAATACTAAACTACACATTTCATAATGCAGTCCCTCACCATCAGTCCAGCTGTGGCTTTCGGAGGCAACTGAAGATGCTATGAGCAACTTAATATATCTAAATTTAACTACTGAATCAGATAAGCAAAACTGAAATGTACAAAGCAAGACTGAAGTTAAACAAAAGCTATGAAAAGAAAACTAGCAGCAGAACAATGTTAGTTTCATGTCATTAGTCAAAATGCTATGAAAATGCCCGGGCTGTCTATCTAAAACCTGCAATCAAGAACACTGATCAGTGATTAACAATCATAAAACATGAAAGACAGAAATGAAATGGAAATTATGGAAATGTATAAATAGAAATGAAACAACTGCAAAGTATGAACATATGGATGGATTATGATACAATGGAATGAAAGTAAAATTATACACTAATACACAAAACCTTAGCTGAGCAGGGGCCCTCTACACAACCTCGGTAACGGTCCTCAAACACGAATTAAGTTGAAAAACAGAGTCTTCTCATATTAAAAAGCAGTTCATTACAGAATGGTAGTGTTACGGCACAAGTGCAGCGTAATCACTACAGAGCAGACTAAAAGATAACAGAGTACATTCACTAACATCAACTATCAACTAACTTTATGTGCGTATGCAAACACGCTATATATAACAACAAACTATAACTGTCTCCTAAAGTTCATGCTAGTAGAGAGCACGTAGACCACTACGTCCACGGATATAGGAGTATGGCCGTGTTGGAAAGTAGATCTACGAAAGGTGGATGCTTGAATTCGACTCTAGAACCCTGTACAGATGTCGATTTAACCTCCGCAGGCTTAGAAACGGCCGTATGGATCTTTATGTGCCACGAAACAGAGTCCGGCAGACATGAAACTCCATAGTTGACTTCCATGTGGACGCCTTTGACCGCGGCTTCTTTGGACGAGTTTTCTTGAACCAATAGGACACGAACCATGTCCACGTCATTCCTAGCCTGCCCATGTGGCTCGTTTCCCTTGTAGACACCTGTAGCATAGAGTTCCACAAAATAGCTACGGAAAGTGGCAAGATTCCGCAGCTGAATGAACAAAATCTAGATCAAATAGAAAACACAAAAATATAATTAAAAACCATGTTAGATACTCTTTTGCACATGATATTGACAATTTGGGAGGTTTAGGTGAGTGAAAAGGGTATGGAAAAGTGTATGGAAAAGATGCAAATTTGGGACTCAACATACCCCCACTGTGAAGGTGTTGCATGTCCTCATGCAACCAAAATTTTGATACTCTTTGTTCAGTTCATGTGCCTTGATACTTCAACCAGCACATCCAACCCCCTTCTCTTCTTCTTTGGTACTGCCATCATTCTGGGTTTCTTCATTAAGCACCTAAATTTGATATTCACAAGTGCTCTGCTCAATTTCTGGCATTTCCTTTTCAATTTCTTATTCTTCTTTTGCCATATTCCCAAATGTAACATAGTATTATCATGGATGATCTTGTCCAGTTTTCCTTGTTCTTTCAATGTTTCATTTTCATTTTTGATGTGCCGATTTAAAAGCTCCAGCTCAAAAATTTCCTGTTTTAATGACTGAACTAAATCATCCTGCAATGTATGAGGCTGAATAGAAGAAGTACTTGGACCTGTGGCTGCCTTTTCCAAGGATTCTATATAGTCATATACCTCCTGCTGCTTGGGGTCTACTTCCGGTGTCATTTTCATTGGGCTGTCCCCAAAATGCTGCAAGGGAGAATTATGTTCAAAATCTGGCCGAGGAGGGCTTACATCAATATTTTGCTGAGAATAAGATGGAGTATGCTCATTGTCTGATTGGGAGTGAAAGGAGTCAGGTTCACTAACTGACTGAAATGGACTATGGTCAGTTGGAGACTGTTTAGATGTCTCCTCACCCAAATCAATGAAATGAGGACCTTTAATTTGTGTTTTTCTCAATTTTCCCTTAAGCCTGCTGCTTCTCCTCACATGTTGTGGTACACTACCCTTTTGTTCTTGTTTTCCTGTCTCTGCCTTCTTGGATATAGATGACTGTTTTTGAAGATAAACTAATCTTTCAGATAGTATTTGATGATCTTCTTCTTCAGAAGAAGGAGTTTTATGTACAGCCTCAATAGTTTCTTTCCCTTTTGGTATTATTGGCTTCTTAGCCTTGATTTCCTTTTTCTTCCTTTTTACCAATCTCTCTTCCCTATCAGTTCTTTTCATAGTAGTAGTAGGAGTATTTTGGATTTCATCTATTGTTCTTTTCCTTCTACTTCTTTTTGTTGTGCTAGCTGCGGGAATTTCCTGAGTAGGAGTAATTTGGGTTTCAACATTCATTCTTTTTCTTCTATTCCTTCTAATTGAACTACCTTCAGGAATTTCCTGAGGTTCTTCAAAGAAGTTTCTAACTAGGAATTGTTCCCATGTATCTTTTCTTTCCTTTAGCTCCTTTTCAATCAGAATTTTTATATGGCCGTGGTGATAAAGATGAGGCTCTACATCTCCTAAGTGTTTTTGAACAGTTACAGCCATTTTCTTCAAGCTATTGAATAGAAAATAAGGGAGATTGAGAGTTTGGTTTTCTAGAAAATTCATCAATAGCCTGGTATGGTACATGTACATAGACCCAAAACGGCCTTCACATGTAATAAATTTCTGAACAATTAGTAGTAAAGTGGCCCATTCTTCTTTTATTGCATGCACGGGGATTCCTCTTTTAAAAACAGTGATATCCATACCTTGATTTCGTAGGATTGTTCTCCATGCCTCATCACTGATACTTTTATTTTTGAACCAACGTTCTCCCTCCTGAAAAAGTTCTGTGGCTGTTGCTATTGATGCTTCATTGACCAAAAACTTGAGGTCTCCAATTTCTGCTTCCGAGCCATCAAATGACCTTGCAAACGCTTTCGTAACTTCTTTGTGGTAACCTCTGAATTTCTGAATAAAACGCAGCCATTTTTCTTTCTTTAATATCTCCTTTGCTTGCGGATATCCCTCTATAAACTTCGGTCCTTCCGGCTCTGCCCTTAATAATTTTCCCATTTCACTTCTCTGTGCTTCACAAATTTGCTTTCGTGAGGGTTTAAGTGGAAATGGAACGATGGAATACACAGGATCAAGCACAATGACTGTGGGGATGTATCATAAAATGAGAATGAGTACCATAAACGGAATGGAGTAAGACTGTGGGTAGATATACGGGAGTGAGAATGAGCAAAAAGAATGAAATGGAGTGAAACAGGGAGTGAGAATGAGTAGAGTGGGGTTTCATAAACACGACAGAGACACGACAGAGAGGTTAACAAAGTATAACACATTCGGAAACGTTTTGAATTTTGGTGGCTGCGCAATTAAATATGAACACGTTTCAATCAACGGTTATGAGTTTATGTGGCTGCAAGAGTCCTAAGTCAAATCAAATACGCTTCATTATCACCGGTGGGATATTGGATCATAAGTGAAAATCGGGGTTTAATGATGAAACCGTTTGTGAATAAATGCAAGAGGATAACATGGAGATCGTGGAAGGTTACGGAACTGTCAATATAATCATTGCGCGAAATGGATAGAGCTCATGGTTTGAAACTATATGAAAATGTGTTTTTCAATACTATTTGAAATAAATTTTATTCATACCTTTGGAATCTTTGCTTTTGCCCTTGGTCTTCAACTGATTGATCTCCATTGGTGTCTTGAATACTCCATTGATCCTCTCACCTGCATTTTATTTCATAATTGTGGAAATAACATCTAACTGTACATTCTCTTTGAAAGCAGAGTAGTAGCTGCGGAATCTGCTTCTGGCTGCGGAAACTGGAGTCAGCTGCGGAAACAGATGTCAGCTGCAGAAACTGACACAGCTATTACTTGGTTGAATAGAAATGAACAAATGACAAATGACCAGATGGAAATGGTCATAAAAAAGATTTTTATTGATGGAATGGATGAAATGAAGTGAAATGAAATGAAATGAAATGAAATGAAGTGGAATGAAGTGGAATGAAATGGAGTGGGTGGTGAAATGAAATGAAATGAAAGAGAGATTTTTTTTTTTTTTGAAAATAGAGAGTGTCAGGTGTCCCTGATTTTCACCCTATATTTTCTGCATAAGACTGCCAATCAATGATTGGTTTTCAGGCTTATACCATTTTTTTTTTATTTTTTATTTTTTTTTAAAGTGAAAAACAAAAGCTAGGCTGGTGGAGAAGAAGAATTCTTCTGTACCAGCCTGATTGCAGAACTTTCTTGAAACATCTTGACAAAATCCTCTTTAGAGAGTGGCTTATGATAAAATTTCAATCTATGGCCATTCACAATAAGAGGAGTTTGAAACTCATCAATGGTCTTGATTCTTACAGCTCCATTGCTAAAGATTTTGTCAATCTCATATGGCCCAAGCCAATGAGTCTGAAATTTCCCTTGAAAATCTTTAAACTTAGAATCAAATAACAATGCCCAATCTCCTTCTTGAAACTTCTTCTCTTTGATATATTTGTCATGCCATTTAGTTCTTTGATATTGAACTAGATCAGTTCTTAGAATTGCTTCTTGTCTGATCCCATCTAGCTCATTCAACTGCTCCATTCTATGCTTTTGGGCTTCTGATAAGTCCATCCCCAACTGAACTGCTATCTTGAAGGTCTTGACTTGGAATTCAATGGGGAGCAAGACTTCTTTCCCATAAACAAGTTCATAGGGAGAATGTACTGTTGTATTCCTCCATGTAGTTCTGTAGGCCCACAAGGCTTCTGGAAGCCTTTCTGCCCAATCTCTTCTATGTAGATGAACAGTTTTGGTGATGATACTTTCAAGAACTTTGTTTGTGGACTCCACTTGACCATTTGCTTGTGGATGGTAAGGAGTAGATCTTCTGTGCTTGATTTTGTATTCTTCCATCAACTTCTCTACCAAATTGGATGTGAATTGGCTCCCCTGATCTGTTACAATTTCTCTTGGAACACCAAAGTGAGTAAAAATATCGTCATAAAGAAAATGAACAACTGAATTTTCAGTAGCAGATACTAATGCTTTAGCTTCTACCCATTTAGTAACATAATCAGTGCAAACCAATATATACTTCTTTTGCTTAGATGGTGGATTAATAGGTCCAATGAAATATAAAGCCCATTTTTCAAAGGGTTCAATGAGTACCTGTGTTTGCAATGGCATTTCATTTGAAAGGGTAGGTTTCCCTACTGTTTGGCAGCTGTCACACCTTTTGACATATTGTTTTGCATCTTTGAAGAGGGAAGGCCAATAATATCCTAAAGAGAGGATTTTATAGGCCGTCCTTTTGTCTGCAAAGTGTCCGCTGCATGGTTCATCATGACATGCCTTAAGAATATCGGGCATTTCATCTTCCCTGACACATCTTCTGATCACAAGATCTGGCCCTGTTTTAAACAATTCGTTAGAAATCCATGAATATCTTGAACTCTCCTGAATAATTTTTCGTTTTTCTCTTGGAAATAAATGTGAAGGTAGTTTCCCTGTAACCAAATAGTTAGCAATATCTGCATACCAAGGGGTCTTAATAATTACTGCAAACAAATATTCATCAGGAAACTTATCTTCTACAGGAGAATCTTCTTTAGTATTCTGAATCCTAGACAAGAAATCAGCTACTGTATTCTGTTTTCCTGGTCTATCCAACACAGTAACATTGAATTCTTGCAAAAGTAAAAGCCATCTTGTCACTCTGCCATTAGTAACGGGTTTGTTCATTAAATATCTAATTGCAGAATGGTCAGTATGAATAAAAGTTTCATAGCCTGTTATGTAATGTCTAAACTTATTAATTGCATGAACAACAGCTAAGAACTCTTTTTCAGTCACAGTATAGTTCAACTCTGTGGGAGTCAAATTTTTATTGGTGTAATAAATGGCATAAGGAATTAAATCTTTTTGACCCAACACAGCTCCAAGAGCTGTATCTGAAGCATCTGTAGAAATATGGAAAGGAAGTTTCCAATTTGGTCCTCTCAAGATAGGTGCTTCAGATATTCTTGTTTTCAAAGTTTCAAAATTTGATTGACAATCAGGATCCCATTTAAATTCACAGTCTTTTGTAAGCAATTTGAAGAGTGGAGATGCTATTTTAGTGAAGTTTTCTATAAATCTTCTATAGTAACCAGTAAATCCTAGAAAACTTCTAGCATCTCTTTGACAATTTGGAATAGGCAACTTGGAGATGACTTCAACTTTTGATCTATCAACCTTAATCCCATCTCCTGAAATATGATGTCCTAAAACAATACCTTCAGTAAACATCATAAAGCATTTTTCATGGCTTAATGAAATGTTTGTTTCTTTACATCTTATAAGGACTTTTTCCAAATTTTCTAATGCCTCTTCAAATGAATTACCATAAACTGTAAAATCATCCATATAAACCTCTACAAAATCATGGATTAGATCAGAAAAAATTCCTAGTACTACTCTTTGGAATGTTGCGGGTGCATTACATAACCCAAAAGGAAGCACTCGGTAGGCAAAAGTTCCCCATGGACAAGTAAATGTGGTCTTGTCTTGATCTTCAGGTGCTACCTGAATTTGATTATAGCCACTAAAACCATCCAAAAATGAAAAGTACTTTTTACCTGCTAATGTATCTAATACCTGATCAATAAAAGGCAAAGGAAAGTGATCCTTCAAAGTTGCTTTGTTCAACTCCCTGCAATCAATGCATACTCTCCATTTACCATTCTTTTTAGGTACTATAACCAAAGGAGAAACCCATCGGCTATCTGAAATTGGATAAATGAAGTTTACATTGAGAAGTTTTTGGAGCTCTTCTTTCACTATTTCCCTAAGATTTGGATTCATCCTTCTTTTAGGTTGTCTGATTGGTCTACTGTTCTCCTCAATATAGATATGATGGATGCAAGTCTTAGGATCAATACCCTTCATGTCAGTATACTCCCATGCAAATGCAGTAGAATGTTTTTGCAAGATTCTGGTTAGTTCTTCTTGTTGTGACTTCTCCGGATGTTTGTTGATATTCAATGTCTTTTCTGGAAAAATCTCAATAGCAGAATTACCAAACTCTTCCATAGAGTAAAGAGACATTTGTCTTGATGATAAATATTCTATGTCAGATTCCAACTGAAATTGTGTGGGGTCATATTCTAAAGATGTCTCAAAATTTTCTAATGTGTTCAGAATTTGACTATCCTCACTAATTTCAGAAATGGTAAAGACAGGTTGTATAGTGTTCTCATCATCGACCCATTCATTGTCTCCTATTTCTGTAATTGCTCTTGCTGGAGGATACAAATTGAATTTCTTTGTTGAATTACCATTTGAAATGTACATGTCTCCAGATCTACAACTAATAAAAGCATCAGCTGTGGCCAGCCAAGGTCTTCCTAAGATAATTGGATGTCCTCCTAGATTACTTTTGGGAGTCGAAATCATAAAGTCTACTGGATATTCCCAAGAATCTAAGGAGACTGAAATATCTTCTAATACACCATCTGGTTTAATAACCGATCGATCTGCAAGTTGCAGTAAAGTAGGTGTAAAGAGAAGATTAGGAAGTTTTAACTGTTCCATAGTCTGTCTACTCATAATGTTGATAGCAGCCCCTAAGTCAATCAATGTGTTTGGAATTTCTATTCCATTTATATGTGTCTTGACAATTGGACTTCCTGGATCTACATACTTCTGCATGGTAATTTTTCCCATCATAATGTCTGCAATCTTTCCTACCAGGTGGATTCTTCTTGTGTCCTTTAGCTTCCTTCATGGTCTTTTGAAACTCAACTCCTTTATGGTTTTTGCTAGAATAGGAATTTCTCGAATGGCTTGTAGCAATGGAATCTTGATACAAACATTCTTCAATTCATCTAGAAAGTCATAGTTAGGCAACAAGATTTGTTTTCCACCCCCTTATCAATTTGTAGTCTTTCCGGAAAAGGAGGTGTAGATGAAGATACAGGTTGCTCGACTATAGGAGTTGTGGATGTTAGCTTTTCTTTTTCTTTTTGAATTTTTGAATTTTGAAGAGATTCTTCCTCAGAACCCTTATTGACTTGAAGAGAGTCTTCTTCAGAGGTATCTTGCTCTTGAATGTCTATAGAAGGTTTTTCTAAAACTCTACCAGATCTGAGTTGTACATCGTTGAGAGGAACAATCATATAGGTAGGAAATTGTTGTCCTTCTACCATATAAGTAGTTTGGGGATTCTTATTGTTAGGATTTGGCAATGGCTGAGCTGGAAGTTGATTTGTCTTCTGTTGGTATGGGAGCATGAGTTGAGGATTTGTATTTTGTTGAGAAGGTTGTTGTTGTGGAAATAGCAATGAAAGTTGTGGATTTGGGCTTGGAAGTTGTGGAGCTTGTTGATTTTGAAAAGATGGAGGATATTGATAAAATTGAGCAAATCTCCCATAAGGATTTTGCATCCCTTGTACCCATGGCTGATATGAATTCTGATGTTGGGGCCAAGGTTGTTGCCAAGGATTTCAATTTGGTGGGGTTTGAAGATTCATAGGGTTATTAAACCCTTGAGATTGTTGTCCCTGCCAAGGTCTCCTTGCGACAAAACAGAGAGATTCTACTGAATTTGGATCTTCTTGAAAAACAGCTTTGAGTCCAGGGATTGAAGGAAAATCCTTGATCTCATGATTTTATGAACAAATCATACATGTTTCTACAACTTTTGCATCCAAGGGACATTCCCTTAAAGCATGTTTCTTTCTACATTTCGGACAAAAGATGGCTAAAGCATCTGTTTCTGCTTTCTGCTTGTTTTGGATTTTAAGGGTGTCTAGTTGTTCACTAAGGCTCCCTAAAATATCAGTTTTGAACTCATCAAGCATATTACCAATCTCTGCCCTACTTACTGATCCAGTTGCATATTTGTTAGCCCTAATAAGAGAAGAATCCCTAGGCCTTTTTCCAGTTTTAGATTTTCCCCTTGAGAGATGGATACATAGTTCTGTTATATCACGAAATGGAAGTTGAGAAATGTCTCCTTTCCCCATCATGTTTAAAATGTCTATCCATTCATCTCTAATGGCTTTTAATAGGAGGGCTTTCAAAGTTTCATTATCTAAGTTGCTCATCTTTGCTCTTTTCAAGTTGTATTGAAATCTTTCAATTAAGTCTTCCAAATTTTCATCTTCTTTTTGCATCATTTTGAATGCCTCATCCTTGTGATTGGTGGGCATACAATAGTCCAAGTATCTATCCAAAAATGTTTGTTTCATATCATTCCAAGTCCTGATAGATTGAGTGGCTAATCCCATGAACCATTTCAAAGCAGATCCCTTTAATGTTGAAGGAAACAGTTTGAGTTTTTGAGAATCTTCCATATAGTCATAAGTTCGGCACACTACTTCAAACTCAAACAGAAATGTTTCAGGATCCTCACTTCGCAATCCATAAAAGTTAGGGAGAACAGATGGTGAAAAATTTTTCATTGTTGCATGAGTTTCCTCATCAACTATAGGGAATCCCAACAAATCCCTATTTCTACCATCATTTCCTTCACCATTGTTATCTCCATTATATCCTCCTCTTCTACCTCCACCTCTATTTATTACTTCCTCTGCCATGATAGTTTCTTTAGAGTCCTTATAGTCCTCTAGTTCTTCTACCAAGGAAGGATGAGAGAAAGTCTCTTTGTTTCCTAAGTGGGTTTTAGTAGGTGGTATAGGAGAATCCTCTAATTCAGCTGTTCTTTGACTTCCAAAAATCTTAAGGCTAGGGGTAGATGGTGGTGAATCTGGTCTATGCCTTGAAGAAGATGGAGTTGTGAAAATTGAACTCTTGGCTTTAGCTATAAACCTTCCCCTAGAATCTCTTGCTCTATGCATGTCATTTTTTTTTATTTTTTATTTTTTAAAGTTGGGCTAATAATTCTCTTTCTGATCTTCCAGGTCACACTAGGTGCAAGAAGAGAGCATACTTAAGAAATTACTGAACCAATAACTCTCTTTTCTGATCCTCCAGATCACACTAGGTGCAAGAGGAGAGCATACTTTAAGAAGTTATCAAGTTTTCCCTTCTTTTATGATTTTATGTTTTTTTTTTAAGAAATTGGCTACCTAGTTACACTTCCCCGGCAACGGCGCCAAAATGTTTGGTCAATTTAGTGTGTCCTAAATTACTGCATTTAATTTGTCAATCCGGGAATCGTAAGCTGATGAAGTGCGGCGCACTATATGTGCAAGATAACCTATTTCTTAACTTTTTGTCGTTTTTGGTTTTTCTAAGGTGAAATGGAAATTCTAAAATGAAAACAAGTTTGGTTATATTTGTTCAAGGAAGTGATATCCCCTATAATGATTTACCAACTTGAAACTTTAAAAGCAAATTTAAAATTACAATGACAAGACTTGAAAGAAAGTAAAAGTGTACTGCTGAAATGAAAAGGCGTTGCTAATCTAATGAATCAAAACAGTAAACTAGTGAACATGAAAACCAAACTATTCTTGCTGCCAACTAAACACAAAAGAAACTATGCTTAAGGAAATTCAAAATTGCAACAAAATAAATCTAAATCAAATTACATCAATTCATTTTTCTGACCCTTCATCATTAGACCAGCTATGATTTTCGGAAGTAATCATAAACAACTTGTGTAACTGATATTTAATTTGCAGAAAGTAAACTAATACTAAACCATACACTCATGATTCAATCCCTCGCCATCGGTCAATTTTGCTTGGCTTTCGGAAACAGCAAGAAGATATCATGCATGATTTTAATATATCAAATTTGAAAAAAAACTAATATTAAACTACACATTTATAATGCAATCCCTCACCATCGGTCGGTGGCTTTCGGGCTGTTGAAGATGCTATGACCGTAATATGTCTAAATTTACAAAGAAACTAATACTAAACTACACATTTCATAATGCAATCCCTCACCATCAGTCCAGCTGTGGCTTTCGGAGGCAACTGAAGATGCTATGAGCAGCTTAATATATCTAAATTTAACTACTGAAGCAGATAAACAAAACTGAAATGAACAAAACAAGACTGAAATTAAACAAAAGCTATGAAAAACAAACTAGCAGCAGAAAAATGTTAGTTTCATGTCATTAGTCAAAATGCTATGAAAATGCCCGGGCTGTCTATCTAAAACCTGCAATCAAGAACACTGATCAGTGATTAACAATCATAAAACATGAAATACAGAAATGAAATGGAAATTATGGAAATGTATAAACAGAAATGAAACAACTGCAAAGTATGAACATGTGGATGGATTATGATACAATGGAATGAAAGTAAAATTATACACTAATACACAAAACCTTAGCTGAGCAGGGGCCCTCTACACAGCCTCGGTAACGGTCCTCAAACACGAATTAAGTTGAAAAACAGAGTCTTCTCATATTAAAAAGCAGTTCATTACAGAATGGTAGTGTTACGGCACAAGTGCAGCGTAATCACTACAGAACAGACTAAAAGATAACAGAGTACATTCACTAACATCAACTATCAACTAACTCCATGTGCGTATGCAAACGCGCTATATATAACAACAAACTATAACTGTCTCCTAAAGTTCATGATGGCAGAGAGCACGTAGACCACTACGTCCACGGATATAGGAGTATGGCCGTGTTGGAAGGTAGATCTACGAAAGGTGGATGCTTGAATTCGACTCTAGAACCCTGTACATATGTCGATTTAACCTCCGCAGGCTTAGAAACGGCCATATGGATCTTTATGTGCCACGAAACAGAGTCCGGCCGACATGAAACTCCATAGTTGACTTCCATGTGGACGCCTTTGACCGCGGCTTCTTTGGACGAGTTTGCACAGACAGCCGAGACCACGAACCATGTCCCCGCGTCATTACGACCTGCCCATGTGGCTGCGTTTCCCCTTGTGAACACACTGTGTATGAGTTCCACAAAATAGGCTGGAAAGTTGCGGTGCCGAAAGTAGCAGGGTTCATAATTTGAATGAACAAAAATCTAAAAATAAAAAAATAGAAAACACAAAAATATAATTAAAAACCATGTTAGATACTCTTTTGCACATGATATTGACAATTTGGGAGGTTTAGGTGAGTGAAAAAGGTATGGAAAAGTGTATGGAAAAGATGCAAATTTGGGACTCAACAATTGGTGGTAAAGCAAGTGAGGAGAAAATGCTAAGAAAATCATCCTGTTGGGGCACGTGTTTTGAATTTTGCATGAAGATATATTTTGGGTTGCAGATCGGCACGTGGCCGACACAACAACGGTAGGCAGCGGAGCTGCCGAGGTTGTGGAGGAGCAGGAGATAGATGATGAGGTTGGCGTAGACAAGTGCAGACGAAGGGAAGATGCGGCAAAGGACAGATAGTGGAACTCATGTGCAATAGGAAGAAGCTGAAAGCAGCTGAGTAAGAACACAAGAGAAACTAACAGTTGCACTGGCAGGTGAATAAATAGGCTATCACCCAGCAGAAAAAGGAGAGACATGCACAAATACAGAGGGATCGGAGAGGTTAGAGAAGAACAAGGCTAAAGAGCAGAAGCTAGAGGAGAGCTTTGTTCGGGGCTCAACATCATTGTATCTCCTGTGTCTCCTTTGATCTGTTATTGCTGTAGTATATCTCTCAGTGTCCTGCGGGACCTTTGTAATTGAATCTGGAATCTTATTCTGTCGAGCAATGTAACTCTTGATCCTGCTAAATGGTTATTAATATATCTGAAGGTTGCTGTCTTACCGTGTGACTTGAATGTGTTGCATGATGCCTGTAGTACTTTAAAATTTTATTTGCTTAGTATCTGCATGATGTTCGGATAAGATCTTCTACGTACGATGTTATTATGCGTATGATTCTCTGTTAGCTTTGCGTTGTGGATCCCTTTGCCGATATCGATCTGTTCCCCTCCTTCATGTGGTCGCGACACACCTCGGGTGAGACTCTTTGCTCTTCGGAGTAGGGTGAAAATGCCGACGTGGTGCTAGAATACAGCAGACTCCCTTGTTGGCCCAATCCCCAAACTTGGGTCTTGCCCGCAAGATCTGTTTCCTTGCCAACAAATGGTTTCGTTGCTGGGACCATAAAATTCATTAGGGGAACTAGATCATGGTATCAAGGATATTCGAAGGAGAAATATGGAGATGGTGGGATAACCACCTGGACCAGTTTATAACTCAGCAAGCTGAGCTGAGAAGCTGAAAAGAGAAGGCGATCAGAGATCTAGTTCTCTTCTCGGATTCTACCAGTGATACCTATGAGATCCTCCGGGGAAAGTTCCCCAGCTAACTCTATAGCTGGTTGCGGAGGCTGCAGACCAAAGTGACTAAGGAAAAATAACGGAAGATCAACCGCAAGTGGGTGCACAGAGATCTGGTGGCCCTTCATCAGCTGGATACTGAGTTGACCCAAGCTGTAGATTTCTGGGTAGAATCTACCTTGGACGGATATATTGTGGAGTTTGCAGCGGAGTGCTACCATTCGTTCTCTAGAGCCAAAGCTATATTCTGATTCGAACTAAGAGGGAAGCTGCTGAAGGAAATTCCATTATGGATTAAGGCCCTGATGGTGGACGAAGGGCTGATGGAATTCCAGAAATCAGGAATGGAAGCATAAACCTCCAGTGCTAGGGGAAGGGCCTGAGGGACAAATGCTACATGAAATTTGAGGCGGGGGAGTAGGGGAATGGATGTTGAAACCGCAAGAAGGTTGAGGGAGTGATGTGCACATAGGAGGGCGCAGATCGCGGAAAGGTGGTGAGAAAGGGTGATGAGGGAGTTGAAACGATAGGGGAGTAGTCGGAAGGATAAAAAGGAGGCGCCTCAGGAGATAGTGGACATGGAAGGCTAGGTGGGTCCCAAAGAGATGGGAGGGACCATTAAAGGAGTGCGGCGGGTACATGGGAGCCCAACCAAGAGGAAGAGAGAGACGATGTCTGACGAAGGAGATGCAGACGCGCGCCTAGAAGAAGATTCCAATGTCGAGTGGTATGTCGCAATGCAACAGTTATTCCGAGAAAGGACGACATTCATATCTCCAGGTACTTCTACCCCCCGAAGTTCAAGCAGCATGGATCCCTACCTTCCCCTGGTACTCTATAAACCCTTAAGTGATATTTTTGTTAAGTTAAAAGAGTTGAGTTGAATGAATAGCAGTTAGTTGTCAACAGCAACGCATGCTAATAGTAGCATTACCAGTGGTATACTTACACAACCAGGACTTGGAGGGTTCATTGTAGTTACACCTCCGCAAGTGAATATAGTGGGATCATTCACCCAGTACCCAAAATTTTCTGGGTGGGGTAACGACGATGTGGAACAAGACTGGTAACTCTGTGAAGCCATATGGAGGGCAAGGCAGACGCCAGATGCAGGAAAGTTGATCGAATTCCAAACCACGCTGAGAGAAAGGGCATTGCGCTGGTTCATAAAGTGGTCAGAAGCCCACCCAAATGCAGTGATTGTAGATGTCAAGCGGGACTTTGTCAGAGAATTTAAGCTACCCCAAATGGACCAGCAAGGTCTGTCTGAACTATGGGACATCAAGCAAAGAGAGGGAGAGACTACATGGGAGATGATGCACAGGTTCAAATATGCGATCGGGAAACTCAGCTACCTGATCTACCTGAATCATCAAAGGGACTAGTTCATCAAGGCTTTGCTTCCCTTGATGCAAACTCCCCTCACTCAGCAAAAGATCAACAACTTGCAGGATGCATTGGAACAGGCTATGCAGATAGAGGCGATGGGGGGATACCCTCAAGAATATAGGGGAGGGGCAGCCCCACAAGACCCATCTCTACTGGGACTACAACATCAGATTGCCAATATGACCGAAAAACTTAAGGAAATGCAGCCCATAAGACCAGCCAGGCTGAATGTCTGGTGCACACATTACCTGGTAGAAGGACACGTGGCGATCGAGTGTCCTCGGTTGCAAAGCCAGAGAGTGGGGACCTCAGCAGCGGCAGTGCAGGGGGCTCCACCTATCGGAGGATTTGCGCAGATAAACTCACAAGGGGTCTATCCGCCGCAAAAACCGTATACCGGGTTCCCAAACCAACCAACCCAAGCCGCAACAGAGTATTGCAAAAACTGCCGAATAGTGGGTCATCAAACTCGGATGTGCCTGATTTTGCAGAAGTACTTCAATGTTCTGAACAACACATACTGTGAATTCTGCGCTTCGATAACTCACAACACCGAACAGTGCAGAGCTCTAGATGCACTGGCAGACTGATTAGATCGGCCCTCCTACAGAGTGAATGAGGCTCCTAGAGGTAGAGGCGACGGTATGAGGGGAGGCTGTACCAACGGATGGGGTCTACTGAGATGATACAACTGTGATCAAGAGGGACATGTAGCCCGAGAATGTCCCCTACCTAGAAGACCGTGGTGTTCCCAGTGCCGCGTAAACACACACGCAACAGAGGACTACCCTGAACTTATCAAGAAGTGGGAGGAATGAGCAAGGAAGAGAGGCACAAATCTGGAGAACGCAGAACCTCGAGGGACAACCATTCCAACCATGTAGAACGTAGCCATAGTTACGTGAGGAGGATGTTGATCAACGGTTGTCATTGATGTCAACCTAAGTAACACCATGGGCTAACCCAATATCGCATGGGAATTTTTACCTACCAAATTAATATATTATGGGTCAATAATGCTTTTGATGGTTTCTACTTGTCGAGATGTTTCCGTTGATATATGGCACGCAATGTAATTCTTCACGGTTTGAGAGATATTCATGTTTGAAGTTTGTACCCCTAGTTAGTGGGCTAAAACCCCATGGGGTTGGGGCATGTGTCATTGAAAATTCATAATTAATATTTTTTAGGCTCCTAAAATCCCTCCCACATTCACTTGTTGAAGCCCCTCTCAACTTAAGCATTCATATGAATTGTGATATTCATTTCCTCCTTATGCAAGGGTTTCGACCATCTGAAATAGGTCATCGTGGAATTTTCGCTCTAACTTTGTTTCTACGAAGGTTCAAAAGCTGAAATTTTTATTAGGGGAAGTTGGAATCTTTAGGAAGCTGTAGTAACAATTTCAGATCAAGGTATGAAATATTTATGGAGATATGATCTGTGGAAGTCAGGGTTTTTGCAGGCTCCTGAAATTCATCTCAAAGAAGTGACCTTGGTAAAATTGTCATACCTCTCTCTCTGAGTATCGGATTGGAATTCCATAAGAAGTGGAAGATAATGCACAATATGTAATTTTCTCTCTATCAATTTCAGAGGCAAATGAAGAAACAATGACATGTGGCACGTTGTACAAGTGGGCTCTACTGAAACAGTCCATAATTAGGGTATTGTGAGAGATTGGGCATAACTCTCTCTTGAAGAATCCAAATTGGGTCGGACCTGTGGCATTGGAAAGAAGACTCAGAGGGATAATATAGGACCAAAAATCAAATATTGAGGATCTGAAATAATAGAGATACACCAGATTCAATATCGAGCTCCTAGAAGGCAAGAAAAAGCTAGATCATGTGTTGTCAAGGGTTGCAAAGGACCAGACTTTCTATGGCAGCAAAACAAAGCAAGGTGCAACAGAGGGTAGCATGACAAGAGCAGCAACCAAGGTGCATAACAGTAGCAATAAGTTCATCATATGAAGTCTTCAAGTGGGCAACACTGCATACAATCATTGTAAAGGTATCATTGTACTTAGTCATTGTAAATACATTATTGTAAAAATTGTACTAGTATCTATCTGCTAAGGGTTGAAGAGGCAGATTTGGGAGGTTTAGGATCATCATTAGGTGGTTGTGTAAAAGTTGGGGTTATGGTCTAGTATATCTTCTTCTTCTACATCATTCTATATCATTGTAAAGTGGACCATTTTCCCTGGTACGAGAGTCCATTCTTCTTTTATTCTTCTATAGGGTGGTAGGGCGGTGCTAGGGTGAGTTGTAGCTCATTGGGTGTTGGGGCATCCATTCAGTTGACTACTGAAGAATCTCGGGCATTGGAGTGTCCATCCAGTGGGAGTTGGAGAAGAATGCTTTTCTAGATTCTAGGAAGTTGGAGCTTTATTTTCAATTGGAGTTGAATATTAAAGAATTATTAGAAAAACATTAGGTGGTTTTTGTCTTGGAGTGGGTTTCCACCTTAAAAAATGTGTGCATTTGTGTTCCTCTTGTTTACTTCTATCATTGTACAAACACTGATAATAATTGAATATTAACTAATGCTCTAATTGAAAGAAATACTGATTCACCCCCCTCTCAGTATTTCCAACAAAGGAAAGAAAACAAGGGAAGTTGCACAAGAGAAGGATCCGATGCGGGTGATCAGGCCAGCATCCCTGAAACAACTGATTAGGCTGGAAATGAAGAAGAAATACTTCCAGGAGGCTGCAGAAACTTTTTCCCAGCTGGGGGGAGACAAAGGTATTGAGTTACTTGTGAAGAAAGATACCAGAGAACAGAGCGCTACAGGGGCTCTAATCGAGGACTGGCTCCACCTATTTCTCAAAATTGTTGACAACGCTTCAATGCGGGAACAACTCAAGCATACCCTCGAGGAAGTGTTGTAGGGGAATGCAGGAGTGAGGGAATCCCCAAAAGTAGCACCACAGTATGTACAATGAGTAAAGCAGAACAAACGAAGAACAGGAAAAGAGTTCTGATTAGACACGCAGGTTGCGGGATTTCAGATCAGGGACACCATGCTCGATTTGGGATCCGATGTCAATATCCTAACTCGGAAGACTTGGGAAGCTCTAGGGTGACCACAACTGACTTATTCACCTATCCAGCTCAGGATGGCAAACCAGTACTGCATTGTGCCGATCGGCAGACTCGAAGACGTCGAGGTAGACATCGCAGGGGTAAAGACCTACACAGACTTTGAGGTAACAGATATTATGGGAGAAAAATATCCATACCCTGCATTGCTAGGGATCGACTGGGCTTTTGAAAGCTATGACATCATTGATCTCAAGAAGGAGTTGATGATTTTTGAAGATGGGGAAGTTCGGGTCACTCAGCCTCTCGACCCATATCAAGGTCCAAGATATACATAAACAGTAGATAACAGGGACGATGCTTAGCTATTAGACAACCTCTATTAGATGACAGCAGGGAAGAGGGAGGATTACATTAACCCAACAACAAATGGCTTCGTAAGCTGGCGAAGTGTCCAAATCTCAGAGCTGGGTTTAGAACTAGCTTGGGAGGACTGGCAGCAAGGCGGGTATGAGACCAGCACAAGGAGATGCGCCAGTATTGCACGAATCCATTGGATTGGGGCTGAGATACAGGAATACCCCATATTGTCCAATATGCAAGAAGTAAATACCTTCACTGCAAAGTTAGAAGACAAGGTACTGGAGGAGAACATAATACCACTCTTGGACGTGGCATTACAGTCCACCTCAGCCAGGTGGTGGAAAAATCACTACAACTCCCTGTCGCGGTGGAATTGTGTTGCGACGGCTTTGAGGGTGAAGTTTAAGGAAGATGAAGGACCTCAAAGAAAGCGAAGGTACCAAGGAAATTCCGATCCAAGAGAACATCTGAAAGTCTGTTAGGAGCAGTGGCAAAGTGTGGAATACCCGGAGGAGCTATGGGTACATCAGTTTGTCCACTCCTTAGATACCATTCCGCATGCCTGGTACTTAAAAGAAGAGAGGAAAAGGGGGACCAGTTCTTGGCAGGAGGTTGTAGACAAATTTGTTCAGTGCTTCTCATTTAAGGGGAAGACAGACCCAATATCTCAAGCATTACAAGCCATAAAAGGAATATTGTTTTTCCCCGATTAGAGCGCAGACGGGGGGCCATTGGTGCTAATCCCCGATGGCAGACACAAGTTGGCTTGCAAAAGCATTGATCACGAGCCAAAAGATGATAGTCTGGAGGACCTGAGGCACCTATACTTTGAAGAGACCAAAGGAGAGCGGAACATCAAAGAAGATCCTACCACCGAAGGAATACATCTACTTCCACTGAGGATTAAAAAACTAAACATTGAAACGGAGGAAAAACCCAAGCTGGCTATAGTTGGGGGCTACTGGGATGAGGAGACGACAAAGGAAATTTTTAGTTTCCTACAGGAATACGAAGACCTATTCCCTTCATTGCTTGTGGATTTAAAAGGGATCAAAGGGGATCTCGGAGAGATGAGGATTATACTGAAGCCGGACGCCAGGCCAGTGAGGCATCGAATTTACCGACTAAACCCGTGGATAAAGGAAAAATTCAAAATAGAGATCGAAAAAATGGAATAAGTAGAGTGGGTGAGTCCCATCATCATTCAAAATAAGAAGGACAAGTCATAAATCCGTGTCTGTGTGGACTACCGAAGTTTGAACAACATCTGCATCCATGACCCATTCCCCACCCCATTTAGCGACGAAGTACTAGAAAATGTTGCGGGGAATGAGGCCTACTCCTTCACCGATGGGTTTTCAGGATATCATTAGGTGTGCGTCGTGGAAGAGGACAAGAAGAATATGACATTCAAAATAGAGTGGGGGTCCTTTACATATCATGTGATGCTGTTTGGGTTGAAGAACACACCTGCTGTGTTTTCTAGGATTGTCATAGCTGCTTTCCGGGAATATATTCCTAAGATCCTGGAAGTGTACATGGATGACTGGATAGTCTATAGCTTGCTGAAGGATCACGCCACCCTGCTACGCATAATGTTCGACCGGTGTCGGCAATTGAAAATTTCATTGAACTTGAAGAAATGCATCTTCGTTGTTCCGTTTGGAATGATCCTAGGACATGTGATGTGTAGGCAAGGGGTCTGTGTCGACCCTGCCAAGGTGGTAGTGATCGTCCACATGGAAGCACCGGAAACTGTGAAGCAGTTGAGATCACTACTAGGGCACACGGGCTATTACAGGTGGTTCATCAGAAACTATGTGAAGATAACTTCTCCTTTGGAAAAGTTGCTGCGGAAGTAAGAGGTGTTCTAGTGGACGGATGACTGTAGATTAGCCCTCGATGTTGTATCATGCTGTTTTTCTGAATTTCAAGTTTCTCAGTCAACCCCGCTTCCAAATATGACCTCCATCCCCACACCCATTCCAAATGTATTGTTTAGTTCACCAAGTCCAGTAACCACCCCGTTGGGGGGAAAGAGTAAGTCCGCGAAACCCATAGCGACACCCAAGGCCAAGAGGGCCAAAATTATAGAATCAAGTCCGGTGGTCGACCTCAGAGAGGAGGATCCACCCCAGCAAATGAGCATAGGGGTACTCATCCAGGAAGAACCAATCATCAAGACAGGGGAAGCAAGTGGGTTCCCACCTCACCATCCCATTAACCCCTTCGATTTCCTAAACATCTGTATTTCACCACCTCGTACCGACCCACTCCCACCTACCACTTCATCTGCACCATCCAACTCAACCGCCACCCTATCAGATTCTGTAATCCAGATTCTACTCATTGGGGACCATAGGACAGAGGCTGACTCGGGTACAACAGTGGTACCACCAGCCAACCCCACTATGGATCCCCAGACCACTTTTACCGACCTAATCACACAGATGGAACAAATAGTTGCAGATACAACTAGACCAATCCCTGAGTCTGCTCCGCTCCAACAACCCATCCAATCAGATCAAGGGGAGCGACCAGACCTAAACATGGTGGACTCTGCACCCCATCAAACTCCGCCACAGTGACCTCACGGTCAATCAACAAGATTGGTTGCCAGTGGGCAACCACTACAGGAGCGGCGGCTAGATCAAGGTACTTCAGGGGAAGAAAGCATGGAGACGTGGGGAATGGCTCAGCTGTACCACTTCATCTAGAGGGCAGCCCAGCAGGCAGAAAGGCTCCACTCCGAGCTACAACATAAATGTGAGCAACAACAGTAGTAGATAATCATGCTTACTGAACAACGTGAGCAGCTCACAATGGAAAACGGGCAGCTACAGAACCAGATGGACAAAGTGGCCAGAGTTTTCAGGGAAGTGTGGCCTACAGTGACGACCCACTACAATCAGATGCCAGCGGATGTGTAAGAAAATACAGTAGTAGAGCAAGCAATCCACCTCAGGTTGGCATACTCCAACCTCCACCAGGAGAATATAGAGCTTAAGGCGACATTGGCAGCACGACCGGCACTGCCCGACCCAACGGCAGTTTACATGGCACAAATCTCAGAGAAACAGGGCCAGGTAACCAAGATGCAGGAAGTTCTCAGTACTGCAGCCAGAGATGCCTACGACCTCCTGAAAGGTCTATAGGAATGCTCAACGACCCTCATAGTTAAGACACAGCCTATTTTGGCCCAGCTACAACAGCTCTTCAAAGAAATATAAGATGCCATGGACCCCTCGAAGCTGGACCAATTGTATGCCCAGGCGGATGCGCTAGAAGTCTAGATTCAACAAGCAGAAGAGATGTCAACGGCCGCCAAGCAGGAAATTCAGGAGCTTTGCCAGCCCATACAGAACAGTGCCTGGACGATGCAGCAATTGGCTGCTGAGGCTAGGACCCAAGTCAACATAGTATTCGGCACTATACCGGCTAACGTCGAGGAGGAAGCTGTTATCAAGATCATGGCGGAGATGGACGCATTATTGCAGCGGTGGCAACAGGCTATGGTAACTTTCCACGAGCTTAAGGCTTCAGCTTTGACCAAGGTCCCGAAGTTGGGGCCCTTGTTTGGACAGTGAGGAGAAGGTGTGCAGCAGGAACAGGGCACAGGGTTAGGCGGCCCCATGGAGGTGGAGACGGTTCAGGATAATCGGCTCGAGACGAGTCAAAAGGATGTGGTCGGGGCCTGTTGGGGCCCTTGTTTTGAATTTTTCATGAAGATATATTTCGGGTTGTGGATCGGCACGTAGAAGGTGCAACAACGGTAGGCAGTGGAGGTGCCGAGGTTGCAGAGGAGCAGGAGATAGATGACGAGGTTGGCGAAGACAAGTGCAGACGAAGGGAAGATGCGGTAAATGACAGATAGTGGAACTCATGTGCAACAGGAAGAAGCTGAAAGTAGCTGAGTAAGAACACAAGAGAAACTAATAGTTGCACTGACGGGTGAATAAATAGGCCGTCACCTAGTAGAAAAGGAGATACATGCACAGATACAGAGGGATCAGAGAGGTTAGAGCAGAACAAGGCTGAAGAGTAGACGCCACAGGAGAGCTCTGTTCGGGGCTCGACATCATTGTATTTCCTGTGTCTTCGTCGATCTTTTATTGCTGTAGTATCTCTCTCTCTGTCCTGCGGGACCTTTGTAATTAAATCTGGAAGCTCATTCTGTTGAGAAATGTAACTCTTGATCCTATTGAATGGTTATTAATATATCTGAAGGTTGCTGTCTTACCGTGTGACTTGAATGTGTTGCATGAAGCCTGTAGTACTTTAAAATTTTATTTGCTTAGTATTTGCATGATGTTTGGATAAGATCTTCTACGTACGATGTTATGTATGCGTATGATTATGTGTTAGCTTTGCGTTGCGTATCCCTTTTCCGATACCGATATGTTCCCCTCCTTCATGTGGTCGCGGCATGCCTCGGGTGAGACTCTCTGCTCTTTGGAGTAGGGTGAAAATGCTGGCGTGGTGCTAGACTACAACGGACTCCCTTGTTGGCCCAATCCCCGAACCTGGATCTTGCCCGCGAGACCTGTTTCCTCGCCAACACATCCTCGCCTTAGGGATTATAGGAATGAGGTGTGGGATCTAATTGAATTTTTTTTTCTTCTGGTGCTCAATATTCAGTTCATGCCCTAGGAAAGAAATCGGATGGCAGATTCACTAGCCATGGCAGTTAGTAATCACCCCCCCCCCCCCAAAAAAAATCCATTACTCAAGTATGAAATAGAGGTGCAGCACCGCCCCTCCATTCCAGATAATGTTAAACACTGGAAAGTTTTTGAAGATGAGGAGAAAATCAAACACTTCATGGAGATGGTGGAAGAATTCTCTAGTTCAGTAATAGACCTAGGAGATGGGGCAGAAGCCGTAGAATCAAAGACAAGATGGGAGGAAACTCTGGCTGTACACAGATTTATTCAGCTGAATGGAAACATTATCCCTAGGGGTCTAGTGCCTCTGGAGAGGATCTTTTAGAAGAAAGACATCCCGATGAATTATAGCAAGCCACTGCTTGATGAGCTAGTGATAGATTTAAACATTGGGGCGAATGAAGACCTGAAGTTGATAAAATTATCGAAAGGGGTCCCTGAAGAATAATAATTTAAATACCTGAAATTTTTCGGGTCCTACAAAGACATCTTTTCATGGTCATACCAAGATTTGAATACTTTTTACGTGGACGTCATACAACATAAAATACCCCTTAAAGAACATGCTAAGCCACAGAAACAGAAGTTAAGATAGATAAATCCATTCCTTCTTCCCACCATTGAGAAATAAGTCAAGAAGTTGCTGCAAACAAAGATTATTATGCCCCTAAGGTATTCAGAGCGGGTAGCAAACCTGGTGCCCGTAAGAAAGAAAAATGGTGAGATCAGGCTTTGTGTGGATTTTCAAAATTTGAACAGGGCTTCACTCAAAGATAACTACCCGCTCCCCAAGATGGATCACATCCTACAAAAGGTTATGGGATCCTCCCATATGTCCATGATTGATGGGTTCTCAGGATACAATCAGGTGGCAGTGCTCCTAGAAGTTTAGAATAAAATGACGTTCACCACACCCTGGGGAACCTTTATGTATACCTGGATGCCCTTTAGCCTCATAAACGTGGACAATACCTTTCAGCGCAAAATGGATATTGGTTTCATTGGGGACCAAGACAAGTCCATGGTGATCTACTTGGATGACATCACCGTCTTCTCCAAGAAAGATGTTGAACACATTGAACACCTGAGATGAACCTTCAATAAGTGTCGCAGGTATGTTCTATCCCTAAAGCCTCAGAAATCTCTATTTTATCTTGAAAAAGGGAAATTATTGGGACACATAGTAACTATGGAAGGGGTGAAGATCCATCCTAAATGGGAGGAGGTGGTAAATGGCATTCCACTACCAAGAAATAAGAAGGAGGTGCAGGTATTTTTGGGAAGGATAAATTTCTTAAGATGATTTATACCCAATTATGCAGAGATTGTCAGAAACATCACTGAAATGTTAAATAAGGATAGCGATGTAAGGTGGACAACCCAATCTAGGGAATCCTTTATCAGAATCAAACAACTCTTTGCAGAAGCCCCAGTTTTGGCTGGCCCAGACTATCAGAAGCCTTTCTTGATTTTTTCCTTTGCGTCGCCTCACACAATAGCCATAGTGATGTTACAAAATAATGGAGAAGGGCATGAAAAACCTATCACATTCTCAATCAAGTGCTCAGAGATGTAGAAATTAAATACATCATATTGGAGAAACACACATATGCCTTGGTATAAGCCTTGAAATATTTCCGAGTGTATATTTCATAATCCACCATCATCAATTATGTACCCACTGCCGTCGTGAAAGACATTTTGGTACAGGGTGACAGTGAAGGGAAAATAGTTAAGTGGATAGCAAAGATACAGGAGTATGAAATGCAGATCAAACCCACTAAACTTATCAAAGGTCAGGGGCTGGCGAAGATCCTATTAGAGTCAAACTTTCAAGCCCTATTGATAAATCTGTCAATGAAAAGTAATGAGGTGAAGGATGATACAAGCGTGCAGTCTGGAATAGATGCCTCCACGCAGAAGACACATGTCAAGTACCTGATCTCCCCCTGGTACAAATATATAGTGGAATACCTTTTGACGTTAAGATGTCCTCTTGATTTCGACAAGATGAAGTGCCACACCCTACAACTGAGGTCTAAAAATTTCACAGTAGAAAATGGGCAGTTGTACTGGAGAGACCCATTGGGAATATTTCTCTTATGTTTGAAAAAGCCGGAAAATGAGGAGGTGATAAAGGAATTTCATGGTGGCATATGTGGCGAGCACTACAACTGGTGCACGACGACTCATAAGATTTTCAAGGCAGGTTTATTATGGCCTAAATTTTTTAGTGACGTCCAAGCTCATGTCAGAGCTTGTGAGAAGTGTCAAGATTTTTCCGAGTGACAGAAGTTTACACCTCTCCCACTAATCCCAGTGCACATCGAGGAACCATTCAAGTAATGGGGGATTGAATTTATTGGGGAAATTCACCTAGCATCTAGCAACCAACACCAATGGATCCTTATTGCCATAGTTTACTTTACTAAGTGGGCTGAGGAGGTGCTGGCGAGAAATGCTACTGACGCAGTGGTGATCAAATTTCTAGAAGAAAATATAGTGGCAAGATTTGGGTGCCCAACGAAGATAATCACTGACCATGGTCAAGCCTTCAATTCCCTGAAGTTCATAAATTTTTTCCAAAGGTAAAACATACTACTTGGGAATTCCACAACATACTATCCCTAGGGGAATCGATTGGAAGAATCATCCAACAAAACACTAGTAAGGATTTTAAAGAAGATAATTAGTGAGAATCAGAAGAACTAGGACTCCCAACTGAAATTTTCACTTTGGGAAATCAGGATTACGACCAAAAGGTCCATAGGAAAATCTCCCTATGAATTGGTATATGCAGGGAAATGGTTTTCCCTACAAAACTTGCACTACTAGTAGCCTAGTTTTGCAGGACAGTAAGGAGGAGCCAAATGCCCTCACAAGGAGAATGAACCAGTTGGTTGAGCTCAGTGAAAACAAGGAGCAAGTAAATCTCAAGATGGCTAGCTATCAATAAAAAATTAAGAGTCTGTTTGATCAAAAGGACAAGAACTGAGGATTTCAGGCAAGAGACCTGGTGCTGAGATGGGACGTTAGAAGATCAGACAAAAGAAAAATTGGAAAGTTTGATCTACTCTAGTTTGGACCATTCAGAGTTGTTGAGGCCAAAGGAAACAACACTTTCTTGGTGGAGAATCTAGAGGGAGATATACTTGAGGTGCCTGTCAATGGATAGTTTCTCAAGTTTTATTTCCAGCACTGACATGGACATCTTTGGCCCATTGTACATATCCTTCCACTGTAAATGTTCCATCTTTGTTTTTCTTCCTTCTTTACCTTTTGCTTATATCTTCAATGTGTTTTTGAAATTTACAATAATGAATCCATTCACCCAAGAGAACACAAGCATCTGGTCTACAGGTTCTTAATACACTATAAGCATCACGTTGTCCCCAAGTGGAGCCAATGTTGGCCTGTGAGTGAACAAGAAGAATTATTTTGGCGTGCAGAGCCAAGATCAGGACAAGGGAAAAGCAAAGCAGCAAGGGGAGTTTCGTTCAATCAGGGAGGTAGGTCACTGACAGCGCAACCCACAAAAACACACCACACAGTTGAAAGTATGGCGGCACAACTCAGCAGACCATGCAAGACAAGTTCCATCAGTAGTAAGGCCAGATGGTGAAGGTGGAGCCGACCCCCCAGAACAGATGATGTCAGCCATTAGGCTGGCCAATCAAAGGAGCTCTGGGGGCTGAAGTCTTGATCCGCCATGGGCTTTTCGACCTACCAAAAGGCCAGTGGGGACAACCTGTCCCACAGTGCCGCAAGAAGGTAAATATGGTAAGGTAATAGTCATGGTGTGAAGCCAGTACCACGTGTTGAGAACGTGACCTCTCACCTACCCAATCGTCGTCGACCAATCACCCTGTGCCACATGTCCTCCTGCTGACATCCTCCTGACATCAGACCTCCAGTTGTCGTCCGCTTCCTCACCCTAAGAGGATCTTTTCCCCTCTGTGTTTAACGCTCGACCCTTTTTTTCTTACCATTTGCATTTGTTACCAAGATGAGCACCCGTGTAAAAAATCGCAGTCTGTACAGGTCTTTCCTCACGTCGCTCTCGTCACCTTAGGTATTTGGTCTATCCGCTGTTGTTTTATTTTACTATGTTTGTCTAATTATGGTTGAAAAAATGAAGAAGACTGCTCTTGAAACCCCACAACCCCAAGAGGAATAGGACCACCTCCGGTCCTAACCCACTTATAAACTCCCAGGCCCAGCTCTATGACCCGATTTACCCTTTCAATTTGGCCAACATGCGGTCTGAGCTTTTAGGCCACAAATGGCGGGGTGAGGGCCTGTTTAGGGTTGTTGACTCAGGGATTTATTACCAAATTCCCCCATCAGTTCATCACTTTTCTAATTTTATAGCCTACCTTTTCAAGGCTTATATTGAGTATAAGGGTTTCTTTCTTTCCACACAGGGAACTAAGATACTCGAAATCACCCCTCAGCTGATTAGGAAAGCCCTGTGTTATCCCCCTTCTCATGATTGCGTTGAATTCATTGAGGTAACCCTCATGTGCCATTTCTCGAACCTTCCCCTCGAGAAGAAGAGGTCCCTTCTAGACCTAATTACCATGTTTCATCTGTATTTTATCCCACCCACTAATAAATTCTCTCTTTCTCTCTTCTTCGAGACCATCCAACCTATCCCAGCAATCATTTCGGGTATGTTGGGGGTAGAAAATGATGGTTGGGTAACTAACGCTTGTCTAGGATTCGTCGACCTCATGATGCAGTCTGGGGTTCTGCTTAACATTCCTACCTTTCTGGCCTTAGTCATTCAGGCTCATTTCCAAGACCTATCAACTTCAACTTGTTTTAGGTACTATTATTTGGTGTTCTATTTGTTCTTTTTCACACATGTAGATAAGTTCGAGGGCTTAGGCATGGAAAAGTGCTAAGCAAGGGGCAGAGCCAAAATCTGTATTTGAGTGGACCCTTTTAGTTTGAAAACACCCCAAAGGAATGGGATACACGAAATTCATCACAGATTTCATGTCCAGGGCCTATGGAATTATACATGGTATCCCTTTGCCTAGGATTTTTCTTGAATAGAAGGAGATGCTCTAGTTTAGTGAGACATAATGTGTAGGGGACTGGCATTTGTTTGAGAATCACACCGGAATCAGAGTTTATGGTTATGAAATTACTCCTTTCCATCTGACAACCTTCATGCCCATGAGAATTTTCGACCTTGAGTTCATCAGTCATGTCCTCAGCGCAGACCAAACTCATTTTGTGCTTGCAAAGAAGGGTTATATTTTAAAGCTCCCGAGTGTAGTAGGGTCATTTAACATCAAATTAAGGCATGCACTTCCTCTAACTGAAGGGGATGCTTCAGAAGATGAACTTACTACAAGGAGATGTATGGCACTATGACCCTAATGGAGTCATTTCACACAGAAGGAAGAAGATTAAGTCTTCGACATATGAACATGAGACTAGACCTTAAGTCGAATAGAAAGCTAACTCTGATTTGTGGACTTTGGATACGAAGATGGAGGCCGAATCCCCAATTTTCGAAGGAAGCTCCAAAGGATATAGTGTGCAGAACGAGGAGGAGGTCCAAGAACAAGAAGTTATAAGATGGTACAATATTTTATGGAAGTGGAAGAGGAGGGCCACGCCAATAAAAAGTAAATAATCGAAGTACCTAAAGGACAGGTCATGGAGAATCCTGATGATGTGGTCCCTGAGTATATTGACTGAGTTAAAGATAATATGGGGTTCCAGGATTCTTTAGACACTGCGTCTTGACTGGCGCCTTCAACATATTCACAGATAGTTACCCCCAGAGAGTTCCTTCGGAAAGGGACACTGGATCAGGAATGAACTGGCGTCTAGGGTAAAATATTGAAGAAAATAATTAGTTGGTCAGGGAATGTTTGAAGGTAGAGCTGGATCGGTATGTAGATAAGCACCATACCAGGCTTTTGGTGGCTCTCGACATAGAAAATGACCAACTGGTGGACGCAGTGCAACACTAAAATTCTCACCCCCTATCCCTGGGTTCTAAGTACAAGGCCCTATAAATGATACTCAATTTTGAGTCCATTCCATTGCCCAAAAATTTAAATCTCCATAAAGGTATTGGAGAACTGTTGCACAATGAGGTATTAAAGCATACTCTTGCTTTGGAGAAAGCTTAGAATCAGCTGGATAAGATGGTGGCTACCACAAAGAGGGAAAGGGGGAATTCTAAGGCCCTCTCCAAGCAGCTCGTTCAATACAAGGCAATGATTAAGGGGAAGGGCTTGGACCAGGACACAACTGTGCAAACTCTGTTAAGAAAAAAAAAGTTGGAGGTGCAAGAGCTGCGACGTAAGATGAATATTCCCATCTCAGAGCATATCCGGACAACAAAGCTAGCTTAGGTTGTAAAAGAGAAAGAAGCCCTCTCAGAGATACTCCTCCAAAAGGGTGATGAGATAACAGAGTTGAAAAGACCAATGGTCGAGCTGCAGCAGGCTCGGGATTGTCATGTCTGCCTGATCCCGATACCCGACAACCCAAAGAACCCCTGAGAGCACTTGAAAAAGGCCCTGGCAGAGCTGAAGGTCTCAAAAGATGAAGCCCAAATTGTGCACAGATATTTAGAGGAAGCAAAGGCTACCTTGGCCAAGAAAGAAAAGATGATATCATCTATACAGAGAATCCCAAGATCTAAATAAATCAGTCAAAGACTTAAAGGCCCAACTTAAGGGTAACAAGTCCTTAGTAGAGGCCATACATATGATTTGGAGTGAAATAATCAAGGAAGTAAAATATCACTGGCAATACATCACCTTGGCTAATGACAAAAAGAGAATTGTTCGGGATTTCAAGGCGCAATTGGATGCAGGTCGCAGAGAGGGAAATTAGAACGTGCTGATCGTGTGGGGATACATTCAGTTCATCAATGAACTCCCCAATAAGGAATTGGGAATACGTGGAGTGGTCTACCATATTGGAACAATGATGGAAATCATGAGAATGATACAGAAGGAGGATGCTCATGCAAAAGCAGTTGGTTGTCTGGGGATAGTCGCTAGAGGAGTGGAAGCATTTGATAGCAAGTGGAATAAAGTCATGGAGGTAGGATTGCCATCTTTTTTGGATCCATTAGACGTGCTTCTCCCTTGGGAAACGTATGGGTAGAGGATGGTCAATATTAAGTTCAGAGCTGGCTCAACTTAAGAGAAGACCTCCCGTTTTAAGGCCGAGACCTTGGTGGCATCTCTCTGTAAATAATTTTTGTTATTAGCCAAGGTTAAATAGTTTTTCTCCGCCAATATTGATTATTCAGAATTGAATTAGCTTTGGGAAATTTTCAAACTCTTTAGTATTTCTCCATTAACTTAAGAGATTATGTGGCATAAGTGTTATGAGCATGCACACCTACTAGTGGTGTCCACTTCACAACATAGGGTGCCTCTGTCATCCCATCATTTCGGTTCGTCTTCGACTTCGATGCGGCCACACACCTTGGGATCTTCTGCTACCCCATGACGTCCTAGATGAATATTTCGAGATACGACCCACGTGACCTATAGTTGTTTTGTTTCGTTTACTTTTCAATTATAATGCTTAGTGCGTGAAATTAGAATTTCACCTTTTTCGTTTTTATTTCTGTTACAGGAGTGTTTCTCATGGCACACTCTAGCTTTTTATCATATCATTTTTAATCATGATGTATATACGGGCTTGTCAAGAAATGATATCCAGCTAAGAGCCCGTAGAAGAAACTCTATATGTAGGAAATTATGATAGAAATAAAGGGTTCTGGATTTTGTGGAAATTTTGGGTTCATACTATGTAATCTGCTATGTACAAGTTATTTTGAGCTCTGAAATGCATATTATGGAGAGATGTTTTTGAAGGCTAATATAAAATGGCTTTGTCTACAAATGGATTATAATTGAATTATTGAGCATTATGTATGTGTTTATCTTTTGTTTGTTTAAGAATTACATTTCACAATTTTCTCTTCCAATGACTCATGTGTGAAATGCGTTGGGTGTAAATTGTTTAACTCAATAATTTGCATATTTTCTTGTTGAGGAAGGATGCCACTCATGTGTTAAGCTAGTGTACAACCTTAATATTGCACTTCATGAGACTCTGTAATCGTTGATCTCTTACTTGCCACCTTTCCTCCAATTTCTCAAAGGGTTGGATTCTTACCGTAAATAAGCCCATCTCTTAGGAATATCTCTTCCTAGTTCTTCTAGTGATCATTGCATTATATCCAAATATATGTTCATTGGTTTCTCACTTGTTGCTTTTGAAGCAACCTAGATGCATACGGCCTCCCGAGCCCATTTCGAGTGCATATTTTCTTGCATGAGCTGAGTACCAAGAGTCCTCATCATTACTGAACCACAGTCCTATAAATTCTTGGTGAAGATACCTTTAGAGGAGTCTTTCAGTGAATGAATTTAAATCCTCTGATTTTAAGATGTCCTAGGCACTAGTCTTTAGCAACTCAGGGCTGTCTCTAGGAGTTACAACAACAGGGATAACTGGTGGTTAATTAATGGCTCTGGAAATAAGAAAAGGAAATGGAAAAAGTATTTGGAAAGGAAAAGTTACATTTTTTGGCATTTATTTATGAAAATAATGGAAAATAGGAGAAAAGGAAGGTGAAAGTTCACATGTTTCATATGAGGAGGAAAATGAAGGAAAATAATGGAAAATTGAAGAAAATAAAGGCCTCATTGATAAAACAGATTTTGAGGATCAGTTCATGGCTTTTGGCTTGTTCAGTTTTGGAGCTCTCTCTCCCTCATAATCTTGCACACTTAGAGTTTTCTTGGAGCACTCTTGGATCATAGTGGCATACTTGGGATTTGGAGCAATAAGGAAAAAGGAAAAGCAAGAAAGCATAAGAGGACATCGAGATCAGTAGCTACAATAGATTTTGCTTACAGGTACCGAGTTAAATGTATGGTTTCCTCTCTAGTTTTAGCATGCATGACATATGCATGTGGTTCCTTGGTTATGGTATGTCATTGGCATGGAGGATTACCTAGATTGACAGTGGTTTTTCCTAGCCTTCCCATTTCTTGGATAGCCATGGTGTTGTGGGTTTTACTTTTGTTTTCTAGTTGGTGCTCATTTTCCTTTGGTTGTGGGTTGAGTTATTAGTTCCTAGAAGCCTAGCTTGGACAAATGCGATGGAAGCCCTATAACAACCTGGGTTGAGTTACTAGCCCTATAAGCCTTGGTTGAAAACACACTATAGAAGCCCTTGGTGGGTTGAGTTACTAGTCCTTGAAGCCCTAGTTTCAAAAACACTGTTGAATCCTAGTGGAAGTTGTGGTTTGAGTTACTAGGCCTGGAAGCCCTGGTTGGAACAAATGCTCTGGAGCCCTAGAAAATTTTTGTAGAGACCAATCTGGTGATGTTTAGTGATGTCTAACTGTGAGGTCGAATCATTGGTTGAGGGTTGAGGTGGTTTGTCCTTTGGAAGCCCTGATTTGGTTTTGTTTGATTTTTTCCAAGATATCCCACTTTCATACTTGGAATATGGCGTGGGGGTGATTAGCTGAAAGAAATATTTGATTCAGCCCAACCTATGGTCGGGTGGTATGTGGAAGTCCCAAAATTGGTTGAATTTTTCATATGTTAATAGGATATCTTTTCCTCTTGTAATTGATGGGTAAATATACTTGTTCATATGTGGTTTTTATGGTTGTTATATATCTGTTATTTTTGTTGATTATATGTTGGTTATGAGGATGATTTATGATAGACTTGATGTACGGCTCTCATCATGTTTTGATTAAAAAATTAATGAACAATGAATCTATGACCTAATAGATGATATTTCAGCTATTTTGATAATGAATCAATGCTTCTTACCAGTTCTCGGATAAGTATGAGACCCTTATGCTTAGATATGTTATTATGGCTAGTAGATTTCATATTTGTGACATGTTTGACGAAATTCCTGTCATGGTTAGTAGTGGTTAGATCAAGTAATTGTACAAATTTTTGAATTATTACCTTTGCCTCAATGTTATTTATCATTTCTAGAAGTTTCATG
Source organism: Pinus albicaulis (assembly GCA_034641835.2). Lineage (NCBI taxonomy): Eukaryota > Viridiplantae > Streptophyta > Pinopsida > Pinales > Pinaceae > Pinus > Pinus albicaulis. The sequence continues at coordinate 1,264,166,195 of CM076570.1, forward strand.
AAGTTCTGGGAAGTGGCTTGAGACTTAGCCCTAAAAAAGTGGCTCAGAATCCATGGTATCTAGCTCAAATATTGAGAAAAGTCCACAATTGTTGGCAGCCTTGTTGTGGGAGTGAATGGAAGGCCTCAGTCACATGCATGGCTTTATATGGGAGTGAATGTGGGTCTAGATCAGTGAAATTTCAAGTTTTCTTAGGGGTTGGCCACCTGAAAGAGTTGGTTGGCTCCTGAGGGTTCTATAGCATATGTGGAAAGTCAGTTTGGTTTACTTCCATTAGTTCCACTTCCTTAACTGTACATGGGGAGTTGAATCACATCATAGTAGCTTCTCATCACATGTTTACCCTAGGGGACCAGTTAACTTGGGTAAATGTGGGAAGCGGGTGTTACAAATTGGTATAAGAGCGGGTTTCATTCTCTTTGGGTGGTGTGCGGACTCTGTTTTTCTTGTGTGATATATGATACCACAAAGTGTTATGAAAGCATGGTTCACACCTTGTACTTGATGAGTGGTGTTTTTTTCATGCATACATGTTGATTAAATATGTTTTCCATATGCTTGTGGTATATGTGCTTGTTGCATATGCATGCCATTGGTCATAGTTGTAGTGGTGTCTCCATGTGAAAATTTGATGATGTTGTTGTTGGATGTGTTTATAATGAGTATATGTCAGTTATGCACTGGTTATGCATGTTAGTGTTTGTATGTGTTGTGTATGCATGTGTTTTTTCCATATGTTGTTATGCATGCATTCTGTCTAGTTGGTGTTGTGATTGTGGCATCATGCATGGTAACTGGATGATAGTTGAAATGATGTTCATATATTGTTGTGATTATGATTACACATATATTATGCTAATATGGTTCATATTTCAAACGATATGTCCTCCCTAAACTATACTAAGGTACATTGGTTTGTTTATGATTTTGTTTAGCTAACATAGTATGCCTTGTAGGAATAAAAAAGAAAATATGACTATCAGAATGGTAGACTACTGTTCATTAGACTCTCCCTATGGATCGAGATAGAATCATAGTGTGGGGAAATTTTCTGACATAGAAGACAAATTGAAAAGTTTGAAGGCATAAATAAGGAGTTGCAAAGCAGAGAACGATAGGATCATTCAGGCATAGGAGAAACAAGAAGAATTCAATGTAGTTATCCTTCATAGTTTGCAAGACTTGTAGAGACAGGGACCACTTCGGATCAGCCATGGGTAGGAGGATAGGATTAATGGGGCATATGGAGATAAATATCATATTGGTCACAAGCCAGACATAGATGATACGATCAAAGATGGAAGGTTCATGGATACACTAGACAAGAGAGGTGATGGACACATGTACTATTCTATTTCTGGTTATGACAAGTATCATGATCATCATCATTATCATCCTTATAGGAGGATTTCTAGAGAATATTTTCCGGATGAGTTCAAGAAATAAAATCCACCTACATTTGATGTGGAAATGAAGAATTCGTGGGATGAAAAATCATGGTTTCTTGGGATGAATAAGTTCTTCAGGTTGCATGATTACTCAACAAACATGAAGGCGAGAATAACTATGTTCATTCTTAAAGGTAAAGTAGATATTTAGTGGGAATATGTAAAGAACATCATAGGTATTCATGAAGAGGAATTGACTTGGAATTAATTCAAGACACTATTCAGGAAGAAGTACCTATAATAAAGATAATATGACAACATGGACAAGAAATTCTAAGAGCTAAAAATGGGATCTATGACCGATGAGAAGTACACTAGCAGATTATTCGATTTATTGAGGTATTTTCCTTATCTAAATGAGGAGAAGGCCAAGATTTAAAGATTTATCAGTGGGTTTTCATTAACGTTTAAGGAGAGGATTGATTTCGATGAGCCTAAATAATTGGAGAAGGCCATACAAAAGCTAAAGCATTGTTATGACAATCAAAGCGCATATTCGAGACTAAGGAGGATGGGAGAGGTAACACAAAGAATAAAGGGAAATGGGATAAGAATAAAACAAGGCCTTAGGACACGAGTAACAAAGAGAATGAAACACTGCATAAGAAGTTCAATGCATCTGACATAGGACAGGAATTTCAATTTGAGGATAAGAACAAGGGTGGTGGTTGGAAGCCTTTACAGTGTTGGGCTTGTGGAAATGATCATCATCAGGGAGATTTTCCACAAAATTAAGGTGGTATACTACAGATTTACAGTGTACAAGAAGCGCAAACAGTGGGAGATATTAGACAGGTATTTCTCATATTTATTCATCATTGTATAATAGGTAGTAAGATCACCATACATCTATCATTGAGATGGATGGTAAGCTTTGTGATCAAGTTGTTTCTATTTTGATTAACCCTGGATCTAATTATAGTTATGTTAACCCTGACTTGGTGGATAAGTGTGGTTTGAGTAAGAAGTAAATGCATAATCTTGGTTCGTGCAGTTGACTACAAGAACAAAGAATATAGTTCATCATTGGGTAAGAGATTGTGCATTTAAATTGAATGGTGTGTCTACATTGACACATTTGACTGTATTTTCGTTGGGGTCATATACTATGATTTTGGGTATGGACTGGTTTTATCTTCATAGGACCAAGGTGGATTGTTATGAAAAGTATATTGAGTATCTAGATGTCAACGGGGAACAAAGAATATTGCAGGGTAAGAAGAAAGAACACCAGTTAGAATGGTGACTACTATGCAAGCGAAGCATAGTTGTAGAAAATGGTTTGTGTTATTTGTAGTGCATATTTCTAATGAAAAAGGTAAGGAAGTTGAGGATGAGGATTTCTTGAGCAGGTACCCAGTTTTAAAATAGATTCAAGATGTTTTTTTGACTGATATTTTGGGGATGATGCCTCATAGAGAAGTGGATTTTTCATTTGATTTGGTACTAGGGGCAACACCAGCATCGAAGGCATCATATAATATGAGCATTCCAGAGTTAGTAGAATTGAAGTTGTAGTTGAAGGAAATTCTTGATAAGGGTAACACTAGGCCAAGTGTATCACCATGGGGTGCACCAGTATTGTTTGTAAAGAAGAAGGATGTTACTCTCAAGTTACACATTGATTATAAATAGTTGAACAAGGTGATAATCAAGAACATGTATCCATTGCCAAGGATTAATGACTTGTTCGATCGGTTGAAGGGAGTAGCAGTGTTCTTGAAGATTGACTTGATGTCAGGATATCATCAGGTACCCATCAAATAAGAGGATATTTACAAGACAACTTTCTGGACCAGGTATGGGAACTATGAGTTTGTTTTAGTTCCTTTCGGTTTGAATAATGCTCTAACTACTTTTATGTGGTTAATGAATAATGTATTGTGTCCTTATCTGGATAAGTTTGTTATTGTATTCATTGATGAAATCTTGATATATTCTAAGAATGAGGAATAAAATGTCGAACATTTAGAAACAATATTGAGATTTCTAAGAGAGCATCAATTATATGCCAAGCTTATAAATGTAGTTTCTTTTAGACATAGGTACATTACTTAGGACATGTTGTTTCCAGGGAAGGCATAACATTGGATCCAGAAAAGATAAAGGGTATTATGGATTGGTAACTCCTAGGAATGTGGATGAGGTAAGATCATTTGTGGGGCTAGCAGGTTACTACAGGAGGTTCATCGGGAACTTCTCTTGCATTGCATATCTTATCACACCATTGCAAAGGAAAGGTAAGAATTTTGAATGGAAAAAAGAATCTACACCAAGTTTTGAACAATTAAAGCAATTGTTGATGAATGCTTCAGTGTTAGAGATTACAAACCTGGAAAAAGAGTTTGTGATGTGTACAAATTCTTGCAAGAGAGGACTTGGTGGATTCCTTATTTAGGAAGGACATGTAATGTGATATGAGTCACAGAAACTGAATGAGCACGAAAAGAATTATCTGACACATGAACTTGAGTTAGCAACGATCATACATGCATTGAATATGTGGATACACTATCTTCTTGGCAGGAGGTTCATATTGATGATTGATCATAGTGGATTGAGGTATATATTTGACCAATCGAACTTGAATGCTAGAAAATCTAGATGGTTTTCCATCATGAATGAGTTCGACTTTGATATCAGGTACATTAAAGGTAAAGAGAACATGGTTACAGATTCTCTTAGCAGACATATACAAGTAAATCACAATGCAACTACAAGTTCTTATGGGACGGATCTATACGGTCATATCTTATAGGTAGGTCAATAGGATGACAAGTATAAAAATCTTAGGCACATGTTACAAGAGCGTACAAGTGAACATGATGTGGACTATTGTCTTACAACGGATGGAGTCATGTTTAGGGATAAGATATTTGTGACAAATGACAATAAGCTCAAGTAGCTTAGCTTTAGGGAATTTCATGCTAAGCCATATTGAGGTCACTCGGGATATTAGAAAACATTGATACCGGTGAAGAAATTTTATTATTGGTCGAATCTAAAGAAATTTGTGGTGAGGTGTGTCAATAGGTAAAGGAAGAGTGCAAGCATCCAAGTGAACTACTACAACCAATTTTGATTCCTGTAATATTCCAAAATTTTCTGACAATAATTTGGAATATTAATTTTCACTGATTTCACCTAGGAGGAGAATAAATGGGTAAGGAGGCCCATGCATAATGATAATCTCAATAAAATCCCTCATAGTATGAATGGGGATCATCATTGGAGTTGGTTTTCACACCCTCATGTGTGAACAAGGTTATTTGCAAGTGGACAAGGTCAAGTTTGACCAAGTCAACAGCGTTGGGCCAAGAGGTGGAGCACACTTAGAGAAACAACGCAGTATGAATGGGAAGAGGGTTATTTGGTGGAGGAAACCATAAAAGGAGTGGGGCCCATAGAGAGGGGCTTTTACTCGTTTAAAAGGAGGACAAGGCAACCATTTTTTCTCATGCTTGTATTGTTCATCTCATTTTCTATTCAGACAATTGTGCATTCTTTGCTCTTTAGCAAGAATTGCCGGGGGAATTCCTGTTTAGGATTTCTTCACCTTCTTGAGAGGCCTCTTGAGGGATTGCACTGATTTTCCTCACATCCAGGCTTGAGGCCAATCTTCCTCCATCAAGACAACATTATTTCTGCAATAGAGTAATGTTGTGTTGTTGGGTGTTGCAGTGAGGCTTCACTACACCACCTCCATCAGCTATTTTTTAGAGGAGGAGTCTCTATTCCATTTGGGAGATCAGATTGGAGGCATTCTAGAGCATATTGCAGACTTTGGCATCAAGGCCAACTCATTCCCTAGCCCTATAACGTAGTTCCATCCAGTGACTGCGTTATTTTAGAGGAGCATTTGCAGTGGGGCTCTTGCAGATTGTTGGAGGTTGAGATCTTTGGTGAAGGGATCAACCTTTCATTCTAAAGATCCATTGGAGGAGGTATATTCAGTTTGGGCATAATCTACAACCAACTCCATCTAGTTCTATTTATGAGTTGTTGTTGCTACCCAACAACTCCGACATTTTTTCAGTTTTTGTATTTTAATACCAATCCTTCCAGGATTGACATGAGGTAGTATTTGGGAGCTGAGACCTTCACTCCCAATGTTGTATTAGGCCATGTATTGATATATCTATGTATTTGAAATTTGTTAGCATGCAGTTGCTCTATAGAACTAAGATATCATAGCTTGAGCTTACATGTGTAGCAGTGGTTTTGTTATGATTCATGTACTTGTCTCTTGAGGCTAAGCATTTCCTATCTTGTATAATATTTCCTCAAGATCTTGTATGTATTTGTTGCTGCTATTATTTAATGAGAAGGCTATGGATTTATCTCACATTTATATGAGCCGAGTGCTAATACTGCTCCATTATTATGTTTGCATATTTTTGGGTCTCCAACATTAGAATATCGTGAGATATTCTCATTGTTGTAGAATTTTCCTAATTTGGAATATTACAATTCCACAGTGGAAATGGGAATTCATTTCCATAGACTTCATCACAGGTTTGTCGAGGACATATTAAAAACATGATTCAATTATGGTTGTGGTTGACAGGTTGACAAAGGTAACACATTTCATTCCGGTGAAGTCTACATATTCAGCTAATGATGTAACATAGGTTTTCATCAGAGATGTAGTGAGGTTGCATGGTGTTCTTAAGAAGATTGTTTCAGACATGGATTTTAATTTCACTTTGATATTCTGGAAAGAATTATTTGTTGGTTTAGGTACAAAGTTGGCCATTAGCACAAATAATCATCCACAGACAGATGGACAAACACAAAGGGTTAAAAGGATATTGGAGGACATGTTGAGTATGTGTGTGATGCATCATCAGTGAAAGTGGGAAGAGTATATTCCACTGCTTGAGTTTGCTTACAACAATGGGTATCAGGAGTCATCGAGGATGAGTTTATTTGAGGCACTCTATGGGTGGAGTTGTAATACTCTTATCAGTTGGAGTGATCTAGTTAACATGCTATTGATTGGAACAAACATGTAGACAGAAATGGAATAGGAAATGCAGGTAGTCAAGAAGAATATGAAAGTAGCACATGATAGGAAGAAAATTTAAGAATATCTGAACATGATGATTAAGGAGTTTCAGGTTGGGGAATAGGTGTATGTGTGCATCAATACCAAGAGGAGATCCTTGAGGATTGGATCATGTGCCAAGTTGGCACCTCGGTATTGTGGACCTTTCAATATTCTTGAAAGGATTGGACCAGTAGCCTATAAACTTGCACTATCTCCGAAAGCGAAAGTCCATGATGTTTTCCATGTGTCATTACTTAAGAAGTATGTTAAAGATGTTGATCATGTGATTGAATGGTCTGTATTGCAGGTGGATCCAAAATGAGAATTCCATATGGAACCTAAGTGTAATTTTCAAAGAAATTTTCTCATGCTCCAGTACTGAGCAATTGAGCAGGTTAAAGTGTAGCGGAAGCACTTTGGGCCCAACAAATCTACATGGGAGATGACAAATCAGATGCTTTGCTAATTGAGTGAATGTTTTTGGTATATGTTTTGGTGTCTGTACATATGTATATGGATTTAAATACCACCATGAATTGTGTTATAAAGCTGCAATAATTAGTATGGGTGTCATGTCATTATTATTATTATGATTGTTATGGTTGTTACATTATTTTTCTTTTGAACAGGTTTTTCATTGTAAATACTGCAACGAGCTATGTTATAAATCTCCATAGGTAGTATGTTTCACTTTTCAGTGATGTTGCTAGTTGTAGGTGTTAATTAACACTGAGGACAGTGTTCCCCCAAGGGGGAGGGTTTTGTAACAACCCTAGTCAAAAATCCATGTATTAAAGTTAATAAAGGAAAAATAATAACCATGTTCATGGGACACGTATTCCAAGATGAATGTTGGGAAAAAAACATAGTGATGGGGATGACTAGTGATTAATTAATGGCTATGGAAATAGGCAAAGGCAATGAAAAGAGGATTTGGAAAGGAAAAGTTTCATTTATTGGAATTTATTTATGAAAATAATGGAAAATAGGAGAAAAGGTAGTTGAAAGGTCATAGGTTGCATGTGAGGAGGAAAATGAAGGAAAATAATGGAAATTTGAAGAAAATAGATGCCTAATTGATAAAAAGGCTTTTGAGGATCAGTTTATGGCTTTTGGTTAGTCCAGTTTTGGATCTCTCTCTCTTATAATCTTGCACACTTAGAGTTTCCTTGGAGGACTCTTGGTGCATAGTGACATACTTTGGATTTGGAGCAAGAAGTTAAAGGAAAAGAAGCAAAGCACAAGAGGACTAGGATCCGTAGCTACAACGGGTTTTTCTTGAGGGTACCAAGTTGCATGTATGATTTCCTTGATATTTTTGGCATGCATGGAATATGAATGTGGTTGTCATTGGCACAAATTATTTCCTGGATTGGCAATGGTTTTTCCAGCCTTGCCATTTCCTAGATAGCCATGGTGTTGTGGGTTTTACTTTTGTTTTGTAGCTGGTGCTCATGTTCCTTTGGATGCGGGTTGAGTTATTAGTTCCTAAAAGGCTTGGTTGGACAAACGCTTTGGAAGCCTCGTAACAACTTGGGTTGAGTTGCTAGTCCTAGAAGCCTTGGTTGGAAAATCACTCTAGAAGCCCTTGGTGGGTTGAGTTACTTGTCTTTGAATCCATGTTTTGACAAATTATATGGAAGCCCTGCAAAATTTGTGGGATGATTACTAGTCCTAGCAGTCTTGGTTGGAAAAAACACTCTAGATCCTTGGAAAACTTAGGTACAGACCAATCTGGTGATGATTTGTGATGTCTAACTGTGATGTGGAAACAATGGTTGAGGGTTGAGGTGGTTTGGCCTATGGAAGCCATGTTTTGGTTTTGTTTGATTTGTTCCATGAGATCCCGCATTCATGCTCGGAATATTGCATGGGACTAATTATATGAAAGAGAGATTTGGGTCAACCCAATCTACGGTTGGGTGGTACGTGGAAGTCCTAGGCCTGGTTTCATTTTTCATATGTGATCAGGAGTTCATGAATTTTGCTCAAAATTGAAAGTGCTCGAAACTGTACCAAACCTGAGTGACTAGGTAGATCTCATTGTTTTGAATCCGATGCTGTGAATGGTTCAAAAAACCGATGTCGTATGAGGGAGATATCACGTTCTGATCGATTTCACAAACAACTAAAATTGTGATAGGGTTGATTGGGATGCCCAGTCAGCATGAAGGTGTACAGTCAGAAAAAGTGAAATATTCCTGAGAATTTTCCCTTTCTCCAAGCTAATGAGATCTTTCCATGTGGTGAATTATGGATTGTTTTATGGGTTTGTAAGTTTTTTTTGGGCCAATGGTTGGGTGACACGTGGCTAGCCTTGAGGCTGCCATGTGTCCCCTATTTGGTGGTCTAAAATTTTGTTGAGATTCGGTGGGTTAGACCCCGTGACCTCAGGCGTGCCTGCTACATTCTACACCATCTCCGCTACAAGTGGATCTTACCCTATAAGGGCACCGACAATATTTAAACGTTATTCAAATGTCAAATGGGGGGGGGGAACCATTGGCGGTCCCAACCCACTGGTGGCCTTAGTAAAAGTGTTCACATGTTGTAACTCAACGATTAACAACCAATGTTCCGATGGTATTCCACCATAACCTTCAACTTTAATGCGATCATAACATCTGTTGGGAAGCGTTCACATGTCATGGCTTGGGTGGAGTTTCTTCATGAGGTCAGGCATTAACGCTGAACCAAACTCCAAGTTAAATCCGCCATGTAACTATAGCTGGGGAGCAGGTTCTGCTCTAGTTTTAATATGACCGCGAGGTTTAAGGGGGTCGACATGTGGCCACCCCCGCCCCTAACTGTAAAACTAAATGTGACAGTTAGTCGACTAGCAGGATATTTAGTGCACCCTCAAATTTCGTAGGTTTGGCCAATTTTAACTGCGAACAAGTGCAGTCCTCCATTTTTAGTGGAGGTTTTGTAGGGGAAATTGGGAAAAAGCTTATCCAGGTCAATTTTTGACCAATTTGGGTGAAACAAGAGTCTACCTAGACTAATTTGAGCATTTTGGAGCCATTGGTGTAGAGAAAAAAACCATTGGAGGCTTGTAAACACATGTATTTGCAACATTTTGAGCATAATGAAAGATTGAAATGCCATTGGGAGCTGGACCAACAGATGTAGCCCAGGAGGGGTGAACTTCTTCATCATGCCTATTATGTAAATCTTATGTGTGGTTTTATTTCTCTGTTATACACTATTTTTCAGTGTTATTTAGGCTTATTTACATGTTTAAAATTCACAATTTCATCTATGTTTCATGGTTAAATTCCTCATTCCTTAAGCAAACAAATGGAGACAAATATGTACATGTTTTGTAACTGAAAAGACACTTAGCACAACAAAATAATACAGTGCTTTCTGTTAGCCACCTATAAATTTTTGGCATAGCAAACAGGTGGCTAAATATGTTTTTGAGCCTTCAAGAGAAACATTTCCCTTGAAAATCTTTCATTCTTGAAGCCTCTATGTGTCTTATGTTCCTTGAATAATCTTCACTGTTGTTTCCATTAAAGAATCCTGCTGATTGGTGAAAGAAGCTACTGTCAAAAAATCCTCCATTTTCTCCATTTCATCCCCTCAAAATCCCCATTTTTCATCCCTTTTCCCCTCACAAAATTCCTCCAAAATCCCTTCAAAAACCCTCCATCTCATCAAAATCCCCTTTTTAAACCATATACTGCCCTTTATTTGGTTTAAAGATGCCTCTTTTCATTTACCGGAACCCCTCATTTGGCTTTAAAAAACCTTGTTTTTAGGCCTGAAATCACCCTTTTAACACTTTAAGGCTTAAGCCCCTTTTGGTTTAGCCCTTAACCCTTTCTACTCCATATAACCCGGAGCCGTGACCAAGTGCTAAGGCCTAATCACCAATCGCAATCGGAGCTTTCTATTAATGACTTTTCCTTTGTTCTTCCAAAAATCCCCGATGCGATGAACCCATCTCCTCCGCTCCCTCGTCTAATCTCGACCATCCAATCGTAGAATCCAAAGATCAGGATTAAACCAATTCTCCGCCCATAACCCCTCTCCATTACCCCTCTGATTGAGTATTTACTGTCGATCTTACTCCCAGATCCAACGGCCAGCGCTTAATCGCATCGCGCAAAGTCTTAAGTGCCATCCCCTGTTATCCTCTGATTTGCGATCCCCGATCCAATCTCGACCGTTCATTCTTACAGATCCGATGACTGAAATACAATCACACTCCTCTCATAAGCCCATCACCCGCGCCCGCCGATTCAATCCTGGCCATTAATTCCCCTTCCGATCCGATGGTCATAATCTAATCGCATCGCCCATTTTCTGTCTGTCCACCAGGTCCCGAATCATTTTTCCGATGCAATCTCAGCCATCCATTCTATAGATCCAATGGCCAGGATCTATTCTGCCCATCCATCTACCTTCTTCGCCTTTGAAACACTAGCGCTCCTACGTTTGATCCTAACCGTCCAATCTGAAGATTTGACGGTCCACAATGAACCCGATGGCTCACCTCTGCCCATGCATCTTTCCACATCGCGCTTTCATTCCCACTGTTAGATCTCCTCGCCCTCCATCCAACATCTGAGGTGCATATCGTGTTATTTTAGTGTCCAGGCTTTGACATTTTAAAATCGCGCGATATAAGCGGTTTTGAAAATCCACGTGGTGCACGATGAGTGGAATCACGTGATTTTTGTGAAAACCATTTACCACCCTCAGCCCTGCGCGAAAACCGCTGTCGGTTTTCCGCTTAAAGCCCTCCACAGCACATTCTCCTTTTTTAATCATAACCATTGGTTGATCTAATCTAACAACCTACATTGCATCGCGTTCCCCATCTATTTTTTTTTTATCCATCCCCCAAACAACTTCTTTGACGAACCTCCACTGTTGATCACCATTAACTAACCTAATCCAATGGCTCTCATATAACCTCGTCTCACGTTCATCCAATGCTCCCAGGCGACTTCATTGCGCAATATGAGCTATAGATCATTGCTGTCTGATCTAATCTGATGGTCCAGAATCCATGACGCCCCAAACCTTCGTCAGCCCTATTTTTCGCCTCCCAACATGGATTTTCGCTCATTTTTTCACTACAACCACTGTTTTTCATTGCTGCATACACCTTTCGCTGTATACACCTTTCCGCCATTGCTATTTGATCCTCCATGAGCTTCCACAGCAAGCCTCACCCACTCCCACAGGTTTTTTCATAATGAGTTTGTTGTCTTTTTGCAGGTTTCATTGGTGTGAATTTGCTCCGCCTCACAGTCACAGACAAGGAAATACAGAGCGCAGAATGCCATATTTCAGAGCCAAAGTAGTAGAGGAAAATGCCTAAGAAGGTATTTAAAGCATGTTTTCATTAAAATATCAGTGTTAAAACCATCTCATAAACCCTCTAGTGCCATTAAAACCTGTACATTCTTAGAAATAGTCAGCAGAAGTGGCAAAGAATATCACTGAAGGATTAAAGGGATTTAAGCATATTTATTGAAGATTAATGCATAATCCGTTGTTTAAAGGATGAAGATATAGATTGAAGGCCATAAAGGTGATTAAAAGGCTTAATGAAGCCTAAAGCACATGAAACAAGCCATATCAGTGATTTAATGACAACAGAACACATTTTCTCCTAGAAAGGACTAGCTACATCACTTCCACCATCTTCCATCGAACACCGGAACCATTTATTACACTGACAGAGTCCTAAAAAACTGTTAGAACAATAGTTATGGAAGCATGGAAGACCTTAAAGACCTTCTGTCACCTTACTTATCTCAGAAGACAAAGCAGAGTACCAGCAGCCAGAGAAATGCTTCAAAGAACATACCTGGAGTTATTATCAAGCTAACAAAGACTTCTAGACCAGACTATAGAGTACACATAGTTAATGAAGAGCCATTAAGCAGAGTGGGAATTTGGCCTTCCTCCCCTCTATCTTAATGAAATCATTTAAGTTCATATATACTATTACTATCACTCATTCACCTATAAGTATTCACTGAAAATTTGTTGTTGGTTGGTTGGGATTCTATTAGTTGTTAGAACTATTATTGAGGGGAAGTAGCTAAGTAGTATGTAATATAGTAGGCTGGGAAGAGAAGTTTGGATTGTAAAAGGCCACTGAGCTCAAAGTATGTGACTGGATTTGTATATCAATTGATCAAGCATATTCACAGAATCCTGGTCTATATTATTGGTGATGTTTTCTTTACTGTAACTGTTTCCTTTCATGTTTATCATACCGTCCATTATTCTCAGATAAAGAATAGCAAGCATAGATTAGGACATACTGTTGGAAGTACCCTAAGTCTCACTGTAATATTTATCTATATGTTTTCTGCTACTTGTGTATCTAAGAGAAAATTCATGATAATTTAACTAGTATAGAAGTTGGCCTGTCCATGCTTACTGATGTGTGAATTTAGAGCTTTCTGCTTAGATGTTATGGTTTGGTTTTAGCTGAAAGAATTGGGAAACTGGGAGATTAGAGCTAGCGCTGTCTCACTAGGTTCCTTTTCCAATAGTTAGCCTTTCTAAGATCCCTTTGAGTTAGTGTCAAAAGCATTGAAGGTTAAAAGTCTTTCTCTGATCTTAGGCCTTACTCTATGTTAAATCTTAAATGTTTCCTACTGTCTGAATGTGGTTACGAGGACTATTGGATGTTTTTCCTTGAGAGTATGCTGAAAGTAGGTCTAGATTTAAATGACATCTAACCTGATCTTAAGCTACCCTTCGTGTCAATGAGAGTTTCCTTTGAAGTATGTCAAAAGCAGTTCTGGATTTAAATGGCATCTGACCTGATCTTAGGTTGCACCTTGGTTTCTTTATTTCACCCATTCTTAATGTTCCATTCCACCATCTATCTAAAAATATCCTTTGGTATAGATGAATTTCCCTATGAAAACCCTTGGATAGTTGTTATGCAAGTAATCCCCTTTCATGACTCCATAGCCCAATGGATTGGCACTTCTCTTGACCTATCTTCCCATGCCGAAACATCCTTCTATTTAGCTCCTTCTTTACTTCCATAACCTTCTCAATTAATGATTTCCAACAAAACAAACAAATCAAAAACCATCACGCTTCATAGCTAGCCTAATATCTCAATTTGAGCCTCAAAGATATACCATTCTTTACATTTATAGAGAGATCCCTCTCTAGATCTAGGAGAGCTAGATCCTAGGATCCCAAAGTGGTTTGATGTCGTCTTATCTTTTGGTCTTGCCAATCTAGCCAAAACATATGAACCACAATATATTGGTGACTCCACTGGGGGACTTCTGAGTGAATTTCATCTTAGATATCCTTAGGACCTCAAAAAGACCCAAAATCTCTGGTTAGATTGGTATTTAATTGTTGATGATGGACAACAGCTGCTTCAAAAATTCAAATTCATCCACCTTCTTAAGGTCCCGTGATTTGGCTGATTGGCAAGCCAAATAACAGTGTAACATCAAACCAATCTTTGGAGCCCAAGGACCTAGCCTTCCTGGACTCAGAGAAAGCTCTCTCTATTTGTGTAAGGGATATCTGTGTGTTTGCTTATTGTGTTCTTGATTTTAGGCTAGTTATGAAGTAGGCTTTTGGTTTTGGTTTTTAGGTTGTGAGGGATGAAATGATCAAAGACATAAGATAGGTAAAAAGATGTCAGATCAACTGGGCTATGGGGTCGAAAAGGTCAAGAAAGCTTTCAGGTGGTGATACAAGGTTGTTGAAGGGCTGATTTGATTCGAGGTAAAATGGATCTTTGGGTAAAATGGAGTGGCATGGACATTAAATTTGTGAAGAACAAAGGATTTCAAACATAAATAGTTTAATAGTTGACATAAACATGGTAGGGCAAACCATTAATCATGAGAAATGTAACTATAAATTGATCAATGCATAGAAATAAACATTCAAGCCATGCGTAGAGATATATGACTCTCTAACTTTAGGAAATGGCTATCAGACTTTGGGGAAATACATTGAAGACAAACAAACAACTCAAATCACTATGAAGGAACACCTAAGCATAGTATTTCAAGCTATTGGGCACTTTGAAGTAAGATTGCATAGTTTTAGGCAAAGGGCAAGATCAGTACAAGACCTTCTTGGTTCAACAAATGACAATCTAATCAATCAAAGAAAGGTTTCAGAGGTGGAGCTATGAATAGCCATGAGTAATAAGGGCATACCGTGAATCATACTTAGCATGCATAAAACCATAACTTAAACAAGAAAACAATTTCTTCAGTTATCAAAGAGCAATCAAGGATTCTTTGATATTACTAAGAAGGAAGAAAACATAGAAGCTATTAATAAATAGGAAATTTGAGGTGCCTCCAAGGGCATGTCTCAAATCTATTCTCTACTATCTTATAGCAAGCAAGAACATGGAATTATGAATGAAAACTAAGAAGCATAATAGAGAGGTACACTATACAATTTTACCAAGTCAAGGAATCCAACGACAGACCTTCTTCATCATCCAAAAACATTCAAGAAACTATCCAATGCATGAGACAAGTGTTTCTTCCAAGCTTGTATAACCATATATTGCTTATATTCATCAAGTTTAGCCTTATTTACAATGAAATCCTTTGGAATATATAGGCCAAAGTGAGGAAAACCTTCTAGTTCAACTTGCAATCTCATTGGCCTATCCAAAATATTTGATTTTGTCCTTGAGGCTTTGCAAAGCCCAAGGCACAAAATATCTAATACAATATCTAAAAAATTCTAAAAAAGGAAAATATATTGACTTTTCATAACTAATCATGCACAAAAATAGCTAAACGCACATGAGGAAAAGTCACTTTAGAAACGTTCATTTTTTACAAAAATACTTAAGAAATATATCGACAGAAAGTCCTCTGACTTGCCGGCAACTTTTGCAGGCCTTCCTGATGTCAAAACAAGGCCTGTGATGGCTCGTTGGAAAGATATGAATGTATACTTTCTGAAAATTCTTATTTTTCTCCAAACAGACCACCAAAAGTCTATAAAAAACTTACCTATGTGTAAAAAACCAAAAAATAGACCTTGCTGATAAACAGGGCAGAGTGTGGAAAAAGTGAGTGTTTTCCGCCATTTTGGGGGAGAAAATCATCTTCAAATGATCTAAAAATCAATGAGTATATGACCCTGAAATTATGGCATCCAATGATAGCATTTTCATCCTTTGAAGATGTCCCAAACAGAAATGGCGATGCCCATGAGTTTTAGCCAAAAACCCAAAAATGACAAAAAACCAAAACTTGTTGAATTTCGCCCAATTTTGGCGAGCATGACCCTCAAGGGTTTTCAGAAACATGCTTTGAAGCTGAGGCCAAAATTTGGAGCTTTGAGGTATCTGTCTTCAATTTTGGTGCCGGGTGCCTCCTTTGAGCCTCCTTGAGTTTTTCCTGTGTGGCCTTCAATTTCCGCCGGGCTAATTGATTGAGCTTTTTATAGTTCCCGGTCATCCTCCTTTGAAGGTCCAAATCTCTATTGGCCTTCTCCAACTTCTTCTCCAAGTGATCATTCACCCTCTCGAGCCATGCTTCTCGATTTTTCTCTATCTCTTGGGTGAACAAAGTAGTGAGAGGAGTAGATTAGAGAAGGGCAGCTTCTTTCTCCTTTTGTTTCTCAAGGGCTCTTTTGAGTCCCATGGTCCTTGGCCTCTTTCTTCTAGGCTGATCTTCATCTTTGCTATCATTGAACTCACCCATGAGTTCTTCCAATCTAACTTGTGCCTTGGAGGCCTCTTTTTTGTATTTGATGGCCCGTGTCTCATGTACCGCCATGTGGACACTCATTTGTCTATTTTGAAATTGCAAAAAGTGATTGAAGTTTCTAGCCCTCTCTAGATCAGTCCTGAAAGCATCAATTTGGCTTTCTCTATTGATCAAGAGAGTCTCTAGGATTTAGGCTTCATTTTCGCTATCATCACTTTGGATTTGAATGATGTCAAATTCCCTCTCCTTTTCATGGCTGCTTTCTTCTTTCTCCTTTCCCTTGCTTTGGGTGGCTCTCTAGGTCTTCCTCCTCTTGGGAAATTCGACAGTGGGCTTCTTGGGTAATTTCCCCTTGCTTCGGAGGGCCCTAGTAACATTTGGAGTTATATTTCTAGGCACCCTTTTCCTTAATGTTCAGGGCTTGGCCACTTTAGGAGAAGAAAGCATGGCCCCTTGCCTAGGAGAGGCAGCTAGCACATGCTCTATTGGCTCTTTGCCCTTGTTACTTCCCTCATCACCCTTGCCACTGTCTTGAGTTTCTGCATGAGTGCTTGGACTATCTTTTTGCTGCATATTATCACTGTGATGCTCTTCATGAGGCTACCTTTATTCCCCTTGCTACCCTGCTTCATCATCATGATGTTGCTGTTCATCTTCATTTTGCTGCTCATCATCATGCTCTTCTTCATCAGGCTACCTTTCCTCACTGTGCTGCACCTGTTCATCATGCTTCCCTTCCTTATCTTGCTGTTGTTCTTTTTCTTCACTTTACTACCTTGTTTCATCATGCTTCTATTCATCATCATCATGCTCTTCTTCATCATGCTGTTCCTCCTCTTTATCATGCTACTGCTCATCATATTATTCTTCTCCTTGCTGCTCTGCCTCACTATGCTCTTCTTCCCCTTGCTGCCCTGTTTCATCATGCTGCTATTCATCTTGCTCTTCCTCCCCTTGCTCATGCTATTCTTCCTCATCATGCTCTTCTTCTTGTTCAATGGGAAATTTGAGCTTCTTGGGAATGGGATTGCTTGAAGAAGGCGAAGGATGGTGAGTGGAAGGAGAAGGAGATGTATGGAATGAAGGAACAGTGGCGAAATCTAGATGTGCAATGAAAGTATCCCAAGAGATTTCTTTCTTCTCAAGCTGATGAAGAATGATAACCTTGATGAGGGAGTGATGGAAGAGGCAGGCTGTCTGCTAAGAAGGAGGTTTTTTCTGAACAGTGGAGGCCATTTTCTCAATACTTTTTTGGCTCTTGTGAATTGCATTATTGAACCGGACATGGTAGGCATAAACTCGGGAGAATCTTCCCTCGCAAGTGAAGTATTTCATGATTATCTTCATTAGGGGAGCATAACTAGTCAACAGATATGAGAAGGGAAAGATGGATGGACATGTATCTCTATGCTCAGGCTTCAAAAAAGGTTTGTACTGTTCTGAGTCTAGGTGGCTTTTTTTAAACCACTTCTCTACGACATAAGGGATTTTGGTGGCCTTGGAAATGGACCTAGGAGAGAACTTGAAATCCAAGCCTGCCAGCTGAAAGTGCTTCTCTTGAAATCTCAAAGCACAAAGATGTGTCAAAGGGGAATATCTTTTTACCTCTGGCACCCTTTGACAAAAATCTAGACACCCAACCTCATGAAAATTAAACAGGACTGATGGATGAGCATTTACCTCTTCAGTTGAAATAGGCTCAAATCTCTTGTGAAGGCCACTTCTACTGTCCTGCATGGGAGGAATTTTGTTTTGAATACTCTTTGCTGACTGAAAAAAACAATTTTTCTCAAATAGTCCTTGAAATGGCTTCTCAAGCACGCACCCTGTCCTCCTTGTTAGTCACTGTTTAACCAAGACAAGCTGCTTCAAATGTTTTCTGAAATAGTCCCCAACACCAACTTTGTGCTCCTTATAAATCACTGTTTTGTCCTCTTTTATGCCAAACAATAAGTATTTGTAAAATAAAAAACAAACAGTAAATTTATTACTATGCTCGGGCAAGGTATTGACAAGAGGTGTTTGTGGTTTCTTGTTTGAACAAGGATCTTTTGTGTTTTGACAGAAACAAGACACCCTTCCCCCAACAAAAATCTTCTGCTGTTCACTGGCTTCTATACAAAGGTAGAAAAAATTCTCTCAGCTAATTTGAAAAGCCTCTTGCATACTCTTCTTTTGGGACTTGTAGAGGCTACACAAAGTTTCACTTTTTCATCATGTAGAGAGGACACTTTTAAAGTGACAACACATTCAGACTATAAACATTGTTTTCACCTTTGATTTAGTAGACAGGGGTTATTTTTGTTTTACCACAGTTAAGACAACCTTCAACAATTATGGGATCTCTGCTCAACACAGGAAGAAAAACATCTTTCTAGACTAATTTTGGGACCTTCAAACAAATATTTTGCTGTCTCATAACGTAAAAAAGGAAGTTTTATTCACCTATCCAGCCTTCATCCTTTAGAACCATAATCCTTCACTATCACTATCTTTGAAAAACAATAAGGGCTTCTTAAGACTATTTCAACACTTTCCTCTATAACTTGAAATGGTCTGTGACATTTACATCCATAACCAACTTTGTTTTTGATCAAAAACCCTACCCTCCTTATCACTGCTTCTTCCTTGAGAAAATAACCTTGTCACCCCTTTAAGATTTCAAAAAATTATAAATAAGCATGGAGAATACCTTGAAATAAGGCTTATGGCCTTGGTGGATGAATTGAGTAGCTCCCAAGACTTTTTGAAGGTGCTTTGGATGTTTAAACAGGTGCGACACGCTCACAGGATAAAACGCCGTGCAGTGGAGGGTTGTCAGTTCGGCCTTTGGGCAGTGGTGACCGGCGCTACAGGCGCACCGCGCAACAATAGAAAGCCTGTGTAATTTCTCTCCCAAGCGCGCCGCACAAGTTTTTAAGCCTTAAAAACTCTGAAATTTGCTCGAAGCTCCTCATTTCTCAAGTGAGAAACCAGGGGATTTTTGTTTTGTTGCTTTGAATTTCGCAAGTGAGACTTTGCAACGGTCAATTACTCCCTTTGAAGTCGAAAAAGCCAAGTCATCTTTGTATTTTGCTTTTGTGAGGGTTTGGAGTTTAAAGAAGGCCCCTTTGAGTTTTAAACAAATTCTCTCATCCTTTATTGTTTTATCACTCTTTAAAACATTTTCAAAGACTCATCTTTCAATTTGAAATGCTGTGGACAACTTTTCCACTGCCTTTTCATTGTTTCTTCATTAAGACAAGTACCTCTGTCACCATTTTCATTTCTGACCTTTAGAGAAACATTACTTAAGAGTCACATCTGAGACTTTTGATGCCTCCTTTTCCATATCTTGGAAGGAGATGAACCATAGTAATAGGACCTACTTTGACAACTCGACTCTATTTATGTTTGTTGATGATTATGTCCATAGTGAAGTTAACCAAAACTGTTAGGTGCCCTTTTTGAGATTTTCCTTAGACTGTGGATGACAAACCTTATTTTCATTCACCCATGGCTTTACCTATATCTATTCATTAATGAAAAAGGCCTTTGGAGACCCTCAATGTAATCATATGGAATATCAAGGCTTTTTCACATGTTTCATAAAAGGTCTTTGACTGTGATAGTGACATGGCTTGCTTCTTTGAATATTGTCTTGAATTTGAAACTTGGTGTCATATCCCTTTCTTCATATTGATGAACCTATCCAAGCTTTGTTCATTTTAGCTGCAAGTTACCTTTGAAGGAGATCTCTGACAGAAGGAAAACCAAACCTCTTTGATTATCATAATATCACTGCTTGGGCATCTGCTTAACAACATTTTTCTATTCATAAGCCTTCAATTGTTTCCCACTACACTTAAAATCTGCCTTTCAATCAGTGAAACCATATAATCAATATTTGAAATGCCACTGCTGTGTTAGTGGATTTCATCTATTGGAGACAAGGTTTTAAACTAGTTTTTAGGCAGTTTGTATCATTTGTTAGCTTTGTGCCCTTTTAAATGAGGGTACACCTCTGTTCCTGGTCCTTTGCTTGTTAAATGAAGGAGGCCTTTATCACATTGCCAAACCCTTTAATTTTAAATGAAGGAGGTTTTCAACCAATGACCCAACCCTCTCCTCATGCTTGGAGGAGGTTTTATCAGTCATTCAACCCTCTACTCATGCTTGGAGGAGGTTTTACATAGTGATGTCATTTCATCTGCTTTCAAGCAGTGTCATCTTTCCTTTTACTACCTATTCATAATTAAGCAAATAAAAGTGACAAATTGACAATATGCCATGTTGAGATTGCAACAAGATGATTATCTTAGTGGAAAGAAGTCGCCTTCACTAAGTGGGCCTGCATGCTATTTTTGGCGCAAAGTCTATTTTTAGACATATGGATCATGTTCTATGAGTTGCAGGATGTTATTTGTGGATGGTTTGTCAAGTCGGAAAAAATAGATGGACTTCTAATTTTAGACATATTGAGCAGAATCTATTTTTAGATTGCCAGTCTAAAAATAGATATGTCGAATATTATTAGCTCTTAATAATATTTGGACTATAAACATTATCTTATTCTCTTGGAGCACTTCAGTTAAGTGCACAGATGTGGCACAGGAGCTGAAAGAAGGAATTACGCTATTCCTGAGGGTAAAGTGGAGCTATTGCATGAAGACTTCAGTTAGAACTCATGTGACAGAGTTTGGTGGAGTTGATTGAGGAGTTAATGAAATTGTGTTCAGTTTAACTAATCTAAACATAGTTGAGCTATTTGTATCTAGTTTAACTGATTGATACAATTAGTGACAGTGGTGTGAATTAATTATTAATTAATTCACTAATTATAAAATAATTAATAAACTAAAGAATACATCAGTTAAATTCAGTGCATGGAAAATTTCAGTGGAGACCAGTGCAGAGATAGGTGAAAGAGCAAGTTAACTATTAGTTGTGACTATACTGTTGCATATTTGCAACAAACAATGATTGGAGAAGCCCATGAGGATTGCGCAGTACAAGCCAGGTCGTTCAAGTTATTTAATAAGCCATCCTATAGCATTTATTACGCAATAGAGGTTGGCTATCAGGTGGCAGAGAATGGAGCATGTGTTTTGCTAGATCTAGCTTGATTAGTGTGTAGCAATTGGAGGTTGTGCTGAGAGCTTGTGACGAGCTTTGTACAATGATTGTCACATGATCTCTATGAAATATAATATACAGATAGTTGGGGTTTTTAGCTTTAAGCTTTCCCATGAAATACTGTGTTCATATGTGTGATTGTTTATGGTTTTAATGTGCGCATGCAATTGATTTTATTTCCGCATGTAATGATAAATGGTAGAAGAGATTCTGTATTGTGCATGAAGTTAAAATAGTGTGTGATCAGGAGAATCTCGGTGAATAATATATCAGTTATTAAAATTTCTACATGCCATGAGGGGCATTTCTCTGAGATATGTAATTCTGCTATTAAAATACCTTTATGCATCTTTAGACATCAGAAGCAACCTGACCAGTATCTACAAAGTATTACTTGCTATTCATAAGTCACTTACCTTTTGACTGTGTTTGCAGGAGCTTATTGAAATAACTCTCTGTACAGTACTTGCATCCTAGGCTCAAAACCACATGAGAAGAAGCTGTCTTCTCATGTTAAATTTAATAATGTCTTCTGGAACACTGGTACACTTTTGCTCTAGAAAAAGACATTGAAACACTGTAAATCCACCTAATATCAGTTTGACCTGTGGCATATGCACTGCTGAGACATCAAGGTTTTTTAGTGGTGCGACTTAAGAGTGTATCAAGCTTTATTTGCAGAATAGGAAGGTTATCTATGACTGGTTGATATCAGACAGAGGTTCTTTTGGCTTTATGATAGTTTTCCAAGGGAGGAATGCCTAAAGCGCCACTACCTAACTTAGGGGAGACTTTTTGGACAGATTTGGAGTATTCTCTTTGGAGCTGATGGACAAGTTTGTATGACTGAGACTAGATAGGGCTTGAAAATTAGGTTTTATCTCATCATGGGCTGATTTTAAAAGGTAGGAGGGAAAAAATGTTTTATGGGTGTTTTCTAGCTGGAAAATTTGACAAATTGGAGATCAGCTGCTAGAAAACTTGGCTTTAAAAACTAGTCATCATCAACAGGTGAAGAATACTGATGACTAACAGTGGCTCCATTTGGGGAGGGCATCTCCTTTTCAGGAGGTGTCCAGAATTTTAGATCTCGATTCTTTGAAGACCAGTGCCTTTATCCATTGGCGCAAATTTCTTTCTTCTTTGATGCTATTTCTGAAAATTGACAGCATGATTAGCATCAATGATATTTCTACCTACGCCACTATATTTCCTAACATTTTTTATTCTTTTGGGTGCATTTGGACTAGCAACCCTTTGACTTAATATTTTTGAAAAATGATACTATCTAATTCTACACTTATATCCACCAGGAGTTCAGATTAAGCTAATGAACTCTTTTGTTTCTCTACCTATACTGGATCGACTATCAAGGTTAAGCTGTTTGACAGGATTTTATTCTCTAATCTAAAACATGAAATTGAAAAAATGACCAAATCAGGATTAGACAGTCTGATTTGTCATGTACTTGTGGCATGAAAGACAAGCTACACACAAATATTATTTTTCATAAAATGAAATCTAGAAAATCAGGGTTAGGATACACAGTTTGTTTTTCATCCCTGCTTTCCTCTTTGGTTTTGTTTTGAGCATGTGGAACTAGTATCTTTTTCTAATCTACTCTCTTTGATAAGTCAAGCTTACACAATGTTGACTATCTTTTCCTCTCACTAAATTATCAGCAAATAAATTTAAAACATGTTCAGTTATGATTAGGCTAGATAACTGAACAAGACATTTGAGCACTAGTAGCGGCATTTAGACTTGCGTGCTTTCAGAATAACTATTTTTTGGAATATGGGGCTTTCTTTTTATTTTTCAAACCACCCTCTTTTTCTATTTTTCTATTGTTTTTGAATTTTCTGTTTTTGATTTATTTTTCAAACAATGGTATATACAATGATTGAAAATTTTTTGACTCTGAAATCTTCAAAATGGTGAAACTTAAGAATCTTATCTTCATAAGGATCTCCTACCACTCTTGGTCCACTCAGCTCTTGAAAAGAAAAAATTGGAAAATTTTCTCTTTCAAGCATGACATAAGGATTCATGCATGAATCTCTAAAAAAACCCGTATCTTCCCGCTGTACCTCTTTATACCTCTGATTTCCACTGCTTCTTTTGCTGTACATATTTTTCAAATAATGCAGATATTCTTTGTCATTTTTGAAGTATATGATGACATCATCAAGGTATGTTAGAATGCAGAAATTCAGAACTGGAAACATGGCTTTTAGGAGCATATTTTTGATATCCAGTGGTTTTGCAATTCTGGGTTTGAAAATGGAACTAATTCCAACATACTTGAAAAATTCTTTGAGCTGTCTGCTTTGCAAAGGAATTATTTGGCTATAACCTGAAACATAATATTGCAGAGACACATGATTAAAAGCACTTATCATTGGTATATCATGGTCTTGGGTAGGAAGGATAAAATTTTTGTCACAAAGGTGTGTATTAGTGTTTCTAAAATCAAAACAGATCCTATGACTAGCTATTTTATCTTTGACTATTACTGTTTGGTCCAGAATTTTTGTATTTACTTTTGTCGAAGTTGTTTCTTGGAGTGATGGCAGTGGCATAATGTTCCTCACTGTTTTCTCTATATGAAGTAGTATTTTGAACAAGATTGCAAATTCTAGTAGTTCTAAGTCTTTGGTGGAGTGACAGAATGTTAGCTAGTTCAAGCAGCTCAGGTATATTTGGGCTACAGTCATGATATCCTTTCATAAGGAGTTTATCAGAATTTTTTTCTAGATTTTTAGTTGCTGTTATGGCTATAGTCAAGGTTTCATTTGAAAGGGTAGAGTTATGTGATGGCAAATCTTTAAGGTATGGTAAGAACATTAAGCTTCCCCGCCCTTGATTTCCGAAAAGGTTTGTGATATGCAAGTCTTCTAATGCCTCTGTTATGAAAAAGTCTCCTGATGTTACTGTTGATGTTTGCCTAAGGTTTGAACAATTTTCTTGATGGTACATAATGGTTTGTGCTTCTTGCTCTATTCCTGTTTCAAAAGGAACAAACTCTCTTTCCTCAAGACATAGCTGCTCATGGTCATGATAATTTTGAGTGTCTAGTTTATCATAGAGAACTTGGGGCAGCTGATGTGGTGGGCCTAATTTTGTTTCAAATCCTCCTGACTGTTCTTAAATGTCCTCATTAGTGTGGAAAATTAAAGAGTTCAGATCAAAATGCAAGGAGTACATCGGGATGATATCTGGCCTTTCCTGACTACTGATCATATATTTCATGTGTGATTCCCGATAGAGTATTCTAGTTTTTTCAAACACAAGAATGGTGGTGTAGGACATATCAAGTTGAATATTTCCCTGAAGCTTAGCTCCCCAAGATCTGGATAAAAGAATTCCATACTTGGGAGGGGTGTCTGCTACCACTATGTCCATGATCTGGTGTTTTGCAGGTACTTGGGCCAAACTGAAACAAAGATCTTTGATTAAGCCCAAACACTTGACTCTACTTGAATCAAAGGAATATAAGTCTTTATAGGGTCTTGCTATTTCTAGGCCTAGTCTTTCCATCACCACCTTTGGCATGAGATTATGCGAGGCCCCGAAGTCTTACATGGCATTGTGTAAAATTTGGTCATGGATATTCAGACTGATGTAAAAGGGAAGAGTGGTTCCTTCTTGAAATTTCCCTTCTGTTAGCCCCCTATAAATTTTTGACAAGCAAACAGGGGGCTAAAATGTTTCTGAGCCTTCAAGGAATGCATTTCCTCTGAAAACACATAATCCTTGAAGTCTCCTATGCCTTTGCCTATGATAAACCCCCACTGTTGTTCCTAGTTTAAAGGGCCTCACTGGTTGTAAAACACTGTGCTCCAAAAAGCTTACATTTTCCCCTTGTATCCCTACAGAATGCCCCATTTTAGCCTTCTTTTCCCTTTGTCAAATTTCCCCTCTTATTCCCCAAATTTCCCCAAAATCCCCTCTACAATCCCACACGCATCCCTTGTTTGGCCTGATTCCCCCTTTTTTCCTCTATCGTTACCTTTTCCTACCCTCAAATTGCATCAAAATGGGCCAAATAGCCATATTTTTCATGTCTATGGGTTTAACACCTTTTGGCCCTAGCCCCTGATCCGTTTCCCTCCACGTGACCCAACACCAAGACCAGGTGCCAAGGCGGAAGGGGCTTATCGCAAACATGTATCGGGCGCATTTTGAACCGTCGATCTGTATAGATCGGATGGTCGTCGCATTCCCCATAGCACTCATCACCCACCTCCTGTCACCACTCGATCGCATCATCCACCGTTCATTTACCTGCCAATCCGATGGCCCGAAGTTTACCCGCCTCGGTGGTCCCCACGCACTATTCAAAAATCGGCTGGTTTCTATCGTACCGCCTTCTGAGAGCTGGCGGTATTTTCCATTTCACGGTGATTCCACTCACTGCCTGACGCGTAGCACTGGCACTGTTTGAAAACTGCCCCCCCATCGCGCGTTATCGTTCGGCAGAAAACTCGGCGCGATATGCACGTGCACCATCCGATCCAGAGTTTCCCATCCAACAGTGATCATGCCCCAAAAATGCACGGACGATAACCAAGCCGAGCGGAGCCCCTGGCCCATTGTACATCGCCCCCCGATGCATTTTCAGCCGTCGATCTCCTCCTGAGATCGGACGGTCCAGATTTATAGTTAGCCCCACCATCGCCCGGTCTTGCCACGTCACCATTCCACATGTTTTCATCACTATTTTCGTCCGTCCCCTATATAATTCGTTCAAAGGTCAAATTTTAAATGATTTACGTTAAAATTTCCACCTCTCCATCCTCCAATGTTCGCCATGTTTTCCGCCATCAACCTGCAACGATTCCACCATTTCACCAACCGGCATGGCCATTCCCATTTTCCCCGCTACATTCACCATCCCCAATGCATGGTTTTCCTAATTTTTTTTTGTGTTTTGCAGGGTTACAGGCAGGCGGAAAACCGCCATGATTCATAACACTATTGTAGTGGCACAGTGCACAAAAGAAGTTGAATTTAGAGCTTGATATTACAGGAAAATGTCTGGAATGGTGTCTGCAACATAAATTTCATCAAAGGACAGAGTCCAAACTCTGCAAAACCTCTCCGGTGCCATTAAATCTCAGATTGCATAAACAAAGACAGTACTGGAGTAGCAGAGAGTTCAAGGCATGCAATAGAAGATTTTGAGCCTTTTTCAGGGATTTAGAAGGAAAAGGTACCAGTTCAAAGACATCATCGATCGCATGGAAGGCCCAGTGCATAGAAAACAATACTATCAGGGTTTCACATCAGTAGTATGTCCTTTCCACAAAGGACGAAGTGCCCATACTGTCTCCATTCTATACCATGTTCCTGAGGAAATTCCAGCCCTGACAACAATCCTATGCTATCAGAAGCATTTGTTACACAGTATGGCAAACCTTAGCATCATTACTCTACCTTTTTATTTAGTTCACCAAAGTACTACAGAGTACTGTAGCCAAAGTACATCAGAGGCATACCGGAGTAAATGGAAGCCTAGAGAAAACCACTCTTTCACCCAAAGAGTGCCACAGATAAATGCACAGAATTTAAACAGAATGGGCTTCAACCCTCTTTCTTGTCTGAGTTTTAATGCTGCATTTATTTTTTCACCTACCTCCTCTGCTCTCTTCAGCTATAAAATTCATGGAGAAGCTGATTGTAAAGGTTGTTGATTGGATATCTGAGTTTGCAAGTTGTTTCCTTTGAGACATAGTCTCTGTGTAAAGTTGTAAGATAGGCTAAAGAAGATGTTTTCAGACTGAATATCCAGCTATTGGTAATTTTGTACTTGACTAGCGTTGCTTTTTAATATGACAAGCACATTTTTAAAGCAACGGTGATGTTTTTCTATCTCTGTGTCTGTTTTTAACTTTCAGTTCATTTCATTTCATTTCTACTGGCTCGCATCAGAAATCTGGCATAGGATTTACCCTTGTTAGGTACCCTATGTTTCTACTCTCCTTTCCTTCAATTTTTCCTACTAAATGTGTTATCTAAGGGTTGATTTCTGTTAATTTAACCAATGTAGTGGATGTCATTGCCTGCTAGCTGATGTATGAATTAATGAATCTGTTCTTAGATGTTCTTGTTAGGATTTAATTGAATGAATTGGGAACACTGGGAGGTCTAGAACTCTGTCTCTGTCTCACTAGGATCCTTTTAAATTAATTGAACCTTTCTAAGATCCCTCAAGCTGGAGGTTGAAGCATTGAGAGTTCAAAGTCTCTCTCTGATCTCAGGTCTTTAACTTTTTTTTCTAAACCTTTAATGTTTCTTGTCTGAAGAGTTAGCTTTTGGATTTTAGATCCCAGGTGTCCAATGGCATGCCATTTCCTTGGATCTAATTTATAAAGGTCACCTCGGAGGTTTCCTTGCTTTCACCTTCTCTCTTACCATTTCATATCACACAATCATCTTTAAGATCCAATGCTTTCGATGACTAGTCCAACTGAAAGCCTGCACATTGAATAGTAAGTAAACCATTTCCTGACCCCATTGCCCAATGGTCTTGAATGTTCCCTGGAGTATCTCTCCTTTGCATAAATTCCTCTTTTCTCATCCTTGTCTTATATTGAACCCTTCTTTCCCGATTCCCAACAACCAAACAAACAATCAAACAAACAAAATACGAGCCTTATAACTAGCCTAACATCTTAAATTTTGAGCTTCAAAGACATAAACCTTTGCTTATATAGAGAGATCACTCTCTGGACCCAAGAGGGCTAGATCCTGAGGTCTGAAAGTGGTTATGATGTTGTCTCATCTTTTGGTATTTCCAATCTGGCCAAAACATGGAAACCCCAACATAATGGCGACTCCACTGGGGAATATCTGAGAGTCTATAACTGATAACATTGGTCTATCTCCCATTGTCGTCACCAACATAATGGCGACTCCACTGGGGAACATTCTGAGTATTTTCCACCTTACTACATCATAAGAGCCTCAGAAACCTACAATCTTTGGTTAGGTTGGCAATTAAACACTCCTATTCACAGATCAACCTCTATACCTTTGTTGTGATCCCCCACACTCTTAGACAGAGTCTAGAAAGGGTCAGGTAGCCTCCGGATCTCATCCTCTTTCAGAGGTGACATATCTGGTAAAAGCCCTCCCAGTCAATCTCTGGTTAGAGTTTGCTATGTTTTCAGGATATCCTTGGAAAGGGACATCTCATAAGCACTATGGTGGACAATGTACCCTCCAGAAGCATCCTAAACCTTCCACCTGGTGACTCCATAGCTTCTTAAAGATCAAAGACTCCACTGGTGATCAGTAGGCCTGCTGATTATTTTGGTTCACATAAGACTCCACTGGGAGACCAGCCTCCATTACAACATCAGCCACAATAGAAGGAACAGGTAGGGTTAAGTTTCTTGGTTAGAAGACAACATTCTGGCTTCAAGAACCATTCACACAAGAGCTTACCCCAACCCAGACCCACCTGAAATAGTTGAAAACCCTGAGAGCATCCTCAAGAGATCTCTTGCACCTATAAGGCCAACTATTTCTAGCCACATCCATAGAGCTAACTCTACACCAGAAGACATTAAAGCTCTATCAGACCCATTTTTTGACCTAGGCACTCAAAGAAGTTTACAAAGAATTAGGTCATTCAGCGTTCTAGGCCTACCAGACCTTGAATTTCCTGGTTCACCACCTCAAAGTGGTAAACACATTAGGGACAAAGAGACCCCTCCATCCACACCCCTTGATATTCACTTCATTCAAAACTTGGGGCTCTGTCATCCTAAATCTGCTCAACAGACTTCTGCTGGTCCTAGCACCCCTGTCATCCATATACCAGCTGCTCAAGCCAACCCAGTACCTCACTAGAACATCATCATGGCAGCCTGGTATGCACCTCTAGTTTTACCCCAACCTCTAGTACCCTTACCCAATGATTATCAATCAAAGATCCCACACTTCACTGCCAAAGAGTCCACCACATAGATAGGATGGAAGATTCTTTTGACTACATGGAAATAGATGATGATACAGTCAAAATGAGAATCTTTGCCCAGAGCTTAGGAGGTGATGTGAAGAAATGGTTCAAGAGCCTACCTCCTAATAGTATCCAAGACCTTCCTTCTTTATATCAGACCTTCATAAACAAGTGGGAAGTTAAGGCCAACCCTCTCCAAATCCTAGCAGAATACAAGAACCTGAAAAGAAATGTAGGAGAGAGTGTCCAGGACTACTCTACAAGGTTTAACAACATTTATAATGCTCTGCCACCACACATGAAACCTCCCCAAGGTATGGTTCTAGTGAAATACCCTGAAGGCTTGGATGCTGACATGGCCTACCAGCTTAGGGAGAGGGATTACAACACATTGGAAGACATGCAAAAGGGAGCAGTGAGTGTAGAGGCAAATCTGATTGAGAAGAAAGCAAGATTGAGAGTTGAGAAAAGGGTGACATATAGAGATGACAATGTAGCTTCCACATCAGACCCCAATTATGACCGCATATCCAAAAACATGGAAAAGCTACAACAAATGATGGAAAAAATGGTTGTCACAATCAGAAAAGGAATCAAAATCACAACCAGAACCAGAACTTTAGAAGAAACAACACCACTCCCAACAGACAAAGAGAATCAGATCAGCAAGTTATTCCCCCATTCCAAGAGAAATTTCTTGATGAAGAGGAGGGAACCATATAAGAGTATGAGGGGAACACAATAAACATTTTTGAAGTAGAAAACTAAATCCACAGCTATTCCACAGAAGAATATCAGCCCTCACCCTCATATTGGGATGAGGAAAGATTGGAATCTGAGGATTACAGACTGGGATTCGAAAATGCCATCATGTAGGTCAGAGAGCAGTATGAACTTAGGAGCAAAAAGAGCCTAGACACTGCCAAACCAAAAGCTTCTGAGGTTACCATCAAGAAAAGGCCTGAGAAAACTTCTAAAGTAACTGCTGAAAGTAACAAATCAGTAGCTGAGAGTTCTGGAAAAAACAAAGGACAAGACAACCAAAACAAAGATAAACAAAATCAACCAACTAGTAGCACTAGCACTGCAGTTAGTGCTCCTGATAAAACAGTTTCTAACACTATGCATAGTGAGAATCAGCCCACTAATTCTGCCACCAAGGTGGTGGCTAACAAAACAGAGTTGAACATTCCAAAGAGTCAGTCCACTTTCAATTTGGAGAGTGAGATTTCAAAAATTAAAATCTCTGTCCCACTCTCTGAGCTGCCCACTCAGGATGTATATAAAGGCCAAATTTTGAAAGCATTAAATTTAGGTGAGAACAGTGACACTGTTAATTTGAATGATGATCAACCGACCCTTCTGTTTGGTCCAAAGATAGAAGGGAAGTTTCAAGAGGGGGTAGTGCCACCTTTTTATATCAGTCTCAATATCCATGATAAGATCCTTCATAATGCAATGCATGATTCTGGGGCATCACACAACCTGATGCCTAAGGTAGTGATGGAAAGGTTAGGCCTAGAGATAACCCGACCCTACAAAGACTTATATTCATTTGATTCTAGCAGGGTAAAGTGTCTTGGCCTAATCAAAGATTTATGTGTGAGCCTTACCCAGATTCCAGCAGAGTGTATGGTCATGGATGTTTTTGTGGCAGATGTGCCACCCAAGTATGGCATGTTATTATCAAGATCATGGGGAGCCAAGCTGCAAGGTACAATGCAGATGGATGGGGCCTATGCCACAATCCTAGTCTTTAGCCAACTTAGAAGATTTTATAGAGAGGCACAAATGAAATTCCTGGTCAGTAGCCCCGAAAAGCCTAAAAATTCACCTTTATACTCTATACATACAAACCTTGACTCCTTCATCCTTTGTAATGATGAATCTTTAGAGGGGTCAGAGTCCAAAAACAGAGATACAAACAAGGAAATAGAGCCCATGGACTTTAACATAATGGCTACCCTAGTCTCGGAGGAGAATGATGAAGAAAAATTTGAACAGTGCACTGAAACAAAAACTCAAAGTGAACCAGAAACAGAATGCAGTCAGCTGATTAGTCACCCTTCACAAACACATACACCACACCAAGAATGAAATGATGATAAACCCGAGAATGAAACCTTATGGGAAATTAATTTCGATGGGTCATGCACCAAGAGAACTGCTGGGGCAGGAGTGTGGATACATATCATAGGGAGTGATTATGCATAGATCCATGCCTGTAACCTGCACTTCAAATGTACAAACAATATCGCAGAATATGAGGCTCTTATCCCAGGCTTAAACCTGTTGAAAAAATTAGGAGCCCGTAGGATAACGGTGCATGGGGACTCTGAGCTGATCATTAAACAGGTGAATGGTGAATACACAATGAAACATCCTAGACTGAGAGCATACAGGAATGACACTATGGATTTATTGAAAACATTTGTAGAATACAAGCTGGTGTTTGTCCCTAGGAGCCAGAACACAATTGCAAATGGACTAGCTTGCATGGCTAGTTCGTATCATAAACCTCCCAGTGACCAAAAAATCATCATTCAGACCAAATTCAGACCTGCAGTGCCAGATAATGAAAAATATTGGTAGGTTTTTGAAGGAGATAAACAGATTGAGGATTTCCTAATAGGCAGAAACGAGTTTGAATTTTTCGATTCAGACTCTAAATCTGACAATAGCTGCCTAAGTGAAAAGTCCTCAGATGAGGAAGAACCACCCTGTAACATAGAAATAAACGTTCTAAACAAATAGATTGGAAATCCAAATGAAGAATGTGAAAACGCAGACAGTGAAGAAGTAGAGGTGATGCAGGCCAAAGATAAGAACATGCCTCGAGGTCTGGCACCTTTAGAAGACCTTTTTGACTTTGATGATGTAGCAAAAAATCCCACTATATAACACTCAGATTCTGAGGTTGAGGAATGCAACTTAGGCACTGAAGATAAGCCCAAGATGATTAAATTGGCTAAGTCCCTGCCTGCAAACATGAAAAATAAATACATTGACCTATTCAAGGAATTCATTGATGTGTTTGCCTGGAGCTATGAGGACTTAAAGGCCTATGACACAAACATTATCCAGCACAAAATACCTCTGAAAGAAAATCAAAATCCCTTTAGACAGAAACTCCGCAGGATAAACCCAAAACAATTGCTTGCAGTGGAAAAGAAAATAAAGAAGATGTATGAAGCAGGAATAATAGTTCCTGTTAGGTTCTCTGATTGGGTCTCAAACCTAGTGGCTGTGAGAAAGAAAACAGGGGAGATCAGGCTATGTATTGATTTCAGGAATCTTAACAGGGCCTCACTCAAAGATAATTACCCTTTTCCAAAAATGGAACACATCCTTCAAAGGGTAGTAGGCTCAAAAAGGATCTCCTTGTTAGATGGTTTTTCGGGTTATAACCAAGTCTTAGTAATCCCAGAAGACCAACTCAAGATGGTATTCACCACTCCATGGGGCACATTTATGTATGTTAAAATGCCCTTTGGATTGATGAACGTTGGTGCAAACTTCCAAAGAGAAATGGATATAGATTTTTCAGATGAAATAGGGCACTTCATTGTCATCTATCTGTATGACATAACAGTCTATTCCAAGATTGAGGAAGAACACCTAAAACATCTGAGGAAAGTGTTTGAAAAATGTAGAAGGTTTGGTCTATCATTAAATCCAAAAAATATTGTATTTGGGCTGCAAGAAGGTAAGCTTCTTGGCCACATCATATTTGAGAAGGGGATTAGGGTAGACCCACAGAGAGTTGAGGGAATACTACAAATCACACACACAAGAAACATCAAGGAGTTACAGTCCTTTATTGGGAAAATTAACTTCCTCAGGAGGTTTATTCCCAACTTAGCTGAACACCTTAGGAATATGACAAACATGTTAAGGAAAGGTGCAGGAGTTAAGTGGACTGTTGAAGCTAAGAAATATTTTGAATCAGTTAAACTTGCACTCACCCGGGCTCCTGTCCTAATTAGCCCAGATTTCTCAAAAGATTTCCTGATATTTTCATTTGCCTCCGAGCATACAGTAGCTACAGTTCTGCTGCAGAAAAATCTAGAGGGGATGGAACAACCCATTTCTTTCTTCAGCAAAGCACTCAGAGATGCACCCTTGAAATACAACATAATGGAAAAACATGCCTATTCTTTGGTTAAGGCCTTGAAAGACTTTAGGGTGTACATACTGCATTCCCACACCATAGCCTATGTGCCAAATATAGTGGTTAAAGACATCTTGTCTCAAGACCCAGATGGGAAGAGGGGCTAATGGATTGCTGTGATCTTAGAATATGACCTTGAGATTAAACCCACAAAACTGATCAAAGGTCAGGGCCTAGCTCAACTAATGGCTGAATAAAATCTACAAGCCCTTGACATTAACATGGTAGATGCCTTGAATGAGCAGCAGGGATTGCCTAATCCCACTATCGAGGAGAAGTTTCAGAGCTCTCCTTGGTATTCTGACATTCTGTATGTGCTTACACACCTCAATGCCCCTCCTGAAATATCAAAGACCAAGGCCAGATTCTTAAAACTAAAAGCCAGAAGCTATTGCATAATGAATGAATGTTTATACTGGAAAAATGCAAATGGCCTATTTCTTAAATGTTTGCCTGAGTTCGAAGCTGAAAGGATTAAACAAGAATTCCATGCAGGAGAGTGTGGAGGCCACCTGAACTGGAAAGCCACTGCAAACAAAATACTCAGAGCTGGCTACTATTGGCCTACACTCTTCAATGATATCCATAAAATGATAATTTCCTGCCACAAATGCCAGATTTTTGAAGGCAAAAGAAAGCTCCTCCCCTTACCTCTACAACCCATCACTGTTGAAGTTCCCTTTATGCAATGGGGCCTAGATTTGATAGGAGAAATTCATCCTGCTTCTTTTGCACAACACAAATGGATCCTAACAACCACAGACTACTTCACTAAGTGGATATAGGCCATACCTACTAGGAATGCCATAGATTTGGTCATCATTAGGTTCCTAGAAGGTCATATTCTCTCTCGATTTGGCTGCCCAAGGAAAATAATCACTGATCATGCTGCTGATTTTGGATCCAAGAAAATGGTTGATTTTTTTCAGAGGTATCAAATAACACTCGATCATTCAACTGCCTATTACCCACAAGGTAACGGCTTAGCTGAATCATCAAACAAGAGCCTGGTGGCCATCATCAAAAAGCTGCTGGAAGAAAACAAAAAGTCATGGCATAACAAGTTAGTGCATGCCCTGTGGGCTGACAGGCTTACGACAAAGAAGTCCATTGGCATGTCACCATATCAGCTTGTCTATGGAATAGAAGCAGTGTTTCCTACCAGCCTTGGAATACTAGTGATTAAACTTATCCAAGAAATCCAGACAGAAGAAGATAGCATGGTAAGGAGGATAAACCAAACAATTCATCTCCAACAAACAAGGGAAGAGGTCTATAACAGAGCTATGAAGGTTCAAGAAAATATAAAGAAGTTATTTGACAAGAGAACTAAGGCTTTTGATTTCAAATTTGGAGATAAAGTTCTGAAGTGGGACTCAAGGAGAGAGGACAAAGGAAAGCACGACAAGTTTGATAGTTTGTGGCAAGGTCCCTACATCATCCAGGCCACTCTGGGTCCAAATGTCTTTTTCCTACAAGAGTTAGATGGTATAGAGCTGTTTAGGGATCCTGTCAATGGCAGGATGCTCAAACACTACTACTGCTGATTTCCAATTTACAATTTCCATTTCCATTGTAAATACCATTGCAGTGTTTTGTTTTCAAGAAAAAGAGAAAATGTTTCAAAAAAAAGAGAGAAAGGAGAGGTTCAGACATGCTCAAAACATGAACCTCTGAAGTGCAAAATATTGGCTCTAATATGATCAAAACTTGAGCCAAAGGAAGTAAAGATAGATGGTTCAAACATGCCCAAAAGCTGGACCAGCAAAGAAGAAAAAAGAATCAGCTCTAACAAGCCCAAAACCAGAGCTGAAATGAAGAAAAGAAAGTGACTCTAACAAGCTCAAAACTTGAGTCAAAAAAGAAAGAAGGATGCTTCAAACTTCAGATTTCAAGCCTTCAAATTTTTGTTTGCAATTTTCTGCAAGTTTCTATCCATGAGCAACTGTCTTTATGCCTTGGATCCACAACAAACTATACTTTCTAATCCTAGTTTGGTTGTTTTAAATTTCTGTTGTAGAACATAGAGAAGAAATCTACTGGACAATTTAATCCCAGCAAATGTTAGATTAGGTAGAGAAACATGTGAGGCCAACAGTTTAATCTGGTCTCATGGAGTAATAAGGGTAGAAATAGAATAGGTTTATTTTCTTGTTTGCAAAAAATAAAAATGAGGTAAAGGGTCTGCTAGTTCAAATGCACCCTAGAATAAAATGATAGGATTGTAGGATGGGTAGGTAGATTGTTTGGGAATCTTTTTGCTGATCTATCATGTTTGTGGCAGCTGGAAAATCAAAGAAGAAAGAATGAGTCAAGTACTAGGCATCTGGCCTACTCCAAAGATCATCCTCTGAATTCTTGACTCCTTCAAAGAAGAAGTCATCCCCATGTGGAGCCACTGTTAGCCCCCTATGAATTTTTGACAAGCAAACAGGGGGCTAAAATTTTTCTGAGCCTTCAAGGAATGCATTTCCTCTAAAAACACATCATCCTTGAAGTCTCCTATGCCTTTGCCTATGATAAACCCCCACTGCTATTCCTAGTTTAAAGGGCCTCACTGGTTGTAAAAAACTGTGCTCTAAAAAGCCTACATTTGCCCCTTGTATCCCTACAGAATGCCCCATTTTAGCCTTCTTCTCCCTCTGTCAAAGTTCCCCTCTTATTCCCCAAATTTTCCCAAAATCCCCTCTACAATCCCACACGCATCCCTTGTTTGGCCTGATTCCCCCTTTTTTCCTCTATCGTTACCTTTTCCTACCCTCAAATTGCATCAAAATGGGCCAAATAGCCATATTTTTCATGTCTATGGGTTTAGCAGCTTTCGGCCCTAGCCCCTAATCCATTTCCCTCCACGTGACTGAGCACCAAGACCAGGCGCCAAGGCGGAAGGCGCTTATCGCAAACATGTATCAGGCGTGTTTTGAACCGTCGATCTGTATAGATCGGAAGGTCGTTGCATTCCCCATAGCACTCATCACCCACCTCCTGTCATCGCCCGATTGCATCATCGACCATTCATTTACCCACCAATCCGACGGCCCGGAGTTTACCCGCCCCGGTGGTCCCCGCGCACTGTTCAAAAACCGACTGGTTTCTATCACACCGCCTTCTGAGAGCTGGCAGTATTTTCCATTTCGCGGCAATTCCACTCACCGCCTGATGTGTAGCACTGGCACTGTTTGAAAACCGCCCCACCATTGCGCGTTATCGTTTGGCAGAAAACTCGGCGCAATATGCACGTGCACTGTCCGATCCGGAGCTACCCATCTAACGGTGATCGTGCCCCGAAAATGCGTGGACGATAACCAAGCTGAGCGGAGCCCCTGGCCCACTGTCCACCACCCCCCGATGCATTTTCAGCCATCGATATCCTCCTAAGATCAGACGGTCCAGATTTACAGTTAGCCTCGCCATCGCCCAGTCCCGCCACGTCACCATTCCACGTGTTTTCATCACTCTTTTCGTCCGTCCCCTATATAATTCGTTCAAAGGTCAAATTTTAAATGATTTATGTTAAAATTTCCACCTCTCCATCCTCCACTGTTCGCCGCATTTTCTGCCATCAACCTACAACGATTCCACCATTTCGCCAACCTGCATGGCCATTCCCATTGTCCCCGTTGCATTCACCATCCCCAATGCATGGTTTTCCTATTTTTTTTTCGTGTTTTGCAGGGTTACAAGCAGGCATAAAACTGCGATGATTCATATGCACTATTGTAGTGGCACAGTGCACAAAAGAAGCTGAATTTAGAGCCCGATATTACAGGAAAATGTCTGGAAAGGTGTCTGCAACATAAATTTCATCAAAGGACAGAGTCCAAACTCTGCAAAACCTCTCTGGCGCCATTAAAGCTCAGCTTGCATAAACAAAGACAGTACTGGAGCAGCAGAGAGTTCAAGGCACACAATAGAAGATTTTGAGCCTTTTTCAGGGATTTAGAAGGCAGAGGTACCAGTTCAAAGACATCATGGATCGCATGGAAGGCCCAGTGCACAGAAAACAATACTATCAGGGTTTCACATTAGTAGTATGTCCTTTCCACAAAGGACGAAGTGCCCATACTGTCTCCATTCTATACCATGTTCCTGAGGAAATTCTAGCCCTGACAATAGTCCTATGCTATCAGAAGCATTTGTTACATAGTATGGCAGACCTTAGCATCATTATTCTACCTTTTTATTTAGTTCACCAAAGTACTACCGAGTACTGCAACCAAAGTACATCAGAGGCATACCGGAGTAAATGGAAGCTTGGAGAAAACCACTCTTTCACCCAAAGAGTGCCACAGATAAATGCATAGAATTTAAACAGAATGGGCTTCGGCCCTCTTTCTTGTCTGAGTTTTAATGCTGCATTTAGTTTTTCACCTACCTCCTCTGCTCTCTTCAGCTATAAAATTCATGGAGAAGCTCATTATAAAGGTTGTTGATTGGATATCTGAGTTTGCAAGTCATTTCCTTTGAGACATAGTCTCTATGTAAAGTTGTAAGATAGGCTGAAGAAGATGGTTTCAAACTGAATATCCAGCTATTGGTAATGTTGTACTTGACCGGTGTTACTCTTTAATATGACAAGCACATTTCTTTGGATCCTGATCTAAAGCAGCGGTGATGTTTTTCTATCTCTGTGTCTGTTTTTAACTTGCAGTTCATTTCATTTCCTTTCTACTGGCTCACATCAGAAATCTGGCATAGGATTTACCCTTGTTAGGTACCCT
The DNA here is from genome assembly GCA_034641835.2 of Pinus albicaulis. Classification (NCBI taxonomy): domain Eukaryota; kingdom Viridiplantae; phylum Streptophyta; class Pinopsida; order Pinales; family Pinaceae; genus Pinus; species Pinus albicaulis. The sequence goes on from CM076570.1 coordinate 1,264,204,370, forward strand.
ATGTTTCTGCTCTCCTTGCCTTCAATGTTTTCTACTAAATGTGTTATCTAAGGGTTGATTTCTGTTAATTTAACTAGTGTAGTGGATGTCATTTCTTGCTAGCTGATGTATGAATTAATGAATCTGTTCTTAGATGTTCTTGTTAGGATTTAATAAAATGAATTGGGAACACTGGGAGGTCTAGAAATCTGTCTCTGTCTCACTAGGATCCTTTTCAATTAATTGAACCTTTCTAAGATCCCTCAAGCTGGAGGCCGAAGCATTGAGAGTTCAAAGTCTCTCTCTGATCTTAGGTCTTTAACTTTGTGTTCTAAACCTTTAATGTTCCTTGTATGAAGAGTTAGCTTTTGGATTTTAGATCCCAGGTGTCCAATGGCATGCCCTGTCCCTAGATCTGATTTCTAAAGGTCACCTCAGAGGTTTCCTTGCTTTCACCTTCTCTCTTACTATTTCATATCACATAATCATCTTTAAGATCCAATTCTTTAGATGACTAGCCCAACTGAAAGCCTGCACATTGAATAGCAAGTAAACCCTTTCCTAACTCCATTGCCCAATGGTCTTGAATGTTCCCTGGACTATCTCTCCTTTTCCTAAATTCCTCTTTGCTCATCCTTGTCTTATATTGAACCCTTCTTTCCTGATTCCCAACAACCAAACAAACAATCAAACAAACAAACTCCGAGCCTTATAACTAGCCTAACATCTTAAATTTTGAGCTTCAAAGACATAAAACCTTTGCTTATATAGAGAGATCCCTCTTTGGACCCAGGAGGGCTAGATCCCGAGGTCTGAAAGTGGTTCTGATGTTGTCTCATCTTTTGGTCTTGTCAATATGGCGAAAACATGGGAACCACAACACCTTCTATTTTTGGACCAAACAACACTTCAGGAGTGTCATCAGCTAGATTTAGGGTGTTTGCATCATTTCGTATATTCAGTACCTTTAAAACTTGGGATTTATAAGAGCTTTGGGCGATAAGTTCAGTGAGGGGCATGGTAACCTTTATTTTGGCGATTTCTCCCTCAAAACTAAAAGGTGCTTGTACTTTAGATAAGTTTGCTTCAGTTTTTTTAGCCATGACTTTCTCTATGTTCTGAGTTTGTTGACTTTGTTTCGAGATTTTGTTTGACACAGTCATCTCGGGAATCTTTGTGGAGGTACTAGGAGCATCTAAGCCAAGACTTGTTTGAATAGCTTTATCTTTGTTTTGGTCAGTTTTATTGACCATGATTTTGTTGCTATCCACTGCTTTTTTAAGGATGGTATCAGGGGTTTTAGTAGTGTCTGAGCTACCTTCTTGGATTTGTCTTGGTTTTTTCTGCTTCTAAGGTCATACTACCTGTGAGCTTCTATTATGGCATTCTGAAAATCTATGGCAGGATCTTCGGGGTCTTCATAGTTGGTTTCATCTTGATTCGGAGAGAAGAATGCTTGTTCTTCTTCTGTGAAGTAAACCTCACTCTCGTTATCAGAACCTATAAGGTTCAAATGATTTTCATCAATGGGTTTTGTATCCCTTTCATCTTCTTCCACATAATTTTCATTAATGGGTGGCCTAATTTGTTGATCATTTTCCCTTGGTTTGTTTTGAGGCTGTTCCATCCTAAAATTTTGGTTCCGGTTTCTATTTGGAGGGTTTGGCTGGTTGTCCCTAAGAGGTGTCTTTTCACTTATCTTTTCCCACATTTTCGCCATGGATCTAACCAAGTCATCTATTCTAGGATATAAATAAGGGGTTGAAGTGGAGACCTCATCCCGGTATGTGACTTTCCTTTCTGATCTAGTCCTAGCTCTCTTTTCTGCTAAGTTGGCTTCTGCACTTATGGCCACTTTTTGCATTTCCTCTAAGGTAGGGGGGTCCTTGTCTCCTAGTTAATAAGTCATGTCTGGGTTGAATCCTTCGGGGAATTTCGCTAAGGTTGAGCCAAGTGGAGGTTTGAAGTGAGGTGGGAGGGCGTTATACACACTGTTGAACCTAGTGCAGTATCCTTGGACACTTTCCCCATTTTCCCGTTTTAGATTGTTATATTCCGACAGAATTTGAATGGGGTTCTTTCTGATTTCCCACTTATTTATGAAGGTTTGGTAGAGTTCTAGGAGATCATGGATGCTGTTTGGAGTTAAGCTCTTAAACCATTTTTTGGGTTCTCTGCCCAAACTTTGGGCGAACATCCTCATTCTTATGGTCTCGTCCTCTATTTCCATGTATTCAAAGGCATCGCTAATTCTATCTACATGTTGTTGAGCTGTGGTAGTCTCAACTCCGATAAAGTGCAGGATTTTGGATTGATAGTCATTTTGTAAAGCAGCCAAAGGGTGCGGCAACACCAAGGGTGCATACCAGGCTGCCATGGCGGGAGCTAATGGATGATGTACAAAATGAGGGTTGTAGGATGAGCTAAGGTGATTTGAATAGTAGTGGTTTGGATGGGTGTGGTGGATGTACTTGGACTAGTGATCTGATTTTGAGTAGATCTGGGGTGGTAGGAGCCAAAGTGATGGAGAAGCTAAAAGTCGAGAGGTGTAGTAGGTGAGGCTTCTCTACTAGGACTTTGTGGAAGATCTAGGGACTCAAGATTGTCAAAGTTTACCTTAATTTGTGAATTGCTTCTAAAAAGGGTTTTTGCTAATTTTAAGTCAAATGGGGAATCCTGCAAGGTTGTGAGGTGTTTAGGTACTAATATTTCTTTACGGATGGACCTATCGGTAGCTAAATTTCCAGTTTCGGAAGCTTGCCACAGAATCTTCTCTGGGTCATCTACTATGATAGGGGGATTTGGGTCAGGATGAGATCTGGTATAGATTCTTTGTGAAGCCAGATTTTGAAATCAGAGTGTAGAGAGGATGGTATTTGTGATTGTTTTGGATGGATGGCCTCTCTAGGGGTTTTTGCTAAATGTGAAGGATGGTCAAAACAAAAATGATGACTAGTGGAGTCGCTAGGTGGATTTCTGTGAGAACTATGGTCCACCAACAAACCTATCAAAGATGCTTTCAGGAAAAATTCTTCTAGCAAACTTTGAGATGAAGACTTGCAAGGAAGAGTGATTCACTTGGTTTCAATAGTTTGCTAGGCTGTATGGACAAGCTAATGGTTCTATTTGCAAGATTATTTCTGTTTATCTCCTATGTTTAGGTGAAGTCTTTTGAATCACTAAGTTATACTTAGTTTGTCACTGATCACAGAGTTTGCATCATGAATTTTAAGTTTTGGAAAGGATGAGTCAACAGAAAGGTATGGTTTATGAATTTTTTGGTTTTATGGAATTTTTAGGCATACTGGAGGCTAGTGGAGCTGCCAGGTGGAACTTGGTTGTTTTTGTAAAGATGTAGCTATGGTCCACCACCAATAACTAGGGAAAAGCCAATATGGGGATGTTTTGGGGTTTTTTGAGTTTTTATGTGAAGTCTGTGGTTTATTAGAGTGTTATAAACCTGATTCATCACTTCGCTAGGGTGATGAAAATAGAAATAGTTTACTCTAAATGATTCTATGGATTTCTTGCCTATTTAAATTCTGAAAGACTAATGAATCTACAAGAGTTTGCTAGACTGTTATGTACTCAGTTAGTCCCACCGTGATTGCCATTATGTTAGGGTCCCGTGATTTGGCTGATTGGCAAGCCAAATGATAGTGTAACATCAAACCAATATTTGGAGCCCAAGGACCTAGCCTTCCTGGACTCAAAGAGGGCTCTCTCTATTTGTGTAAGGGATATCTGTGTGTTTGCTTATTGTGTTCTTGATTTTACGCTAGTTATGAAGTAGGTTTTTGGTTTTGGTTTTTAGGTTGTGAGGAATGAAATGATCAAAGACATAAGATAGGTAAAAAGATGTCAGATCAACTGGGCTATGGGGTTGAAAAGGTCAAGAAAGCTTTCAGGTGGTGATACAAGGTTGTTGAAGGGCCGATTTGATTCGAGGTAAAATGGATCTTTGGGTAAAATGGAGTGGGATGGACATTAAATTTGTGAAGAAAAAAGGATTTCAAACATAAATAGTTTAATAGCTGACATAAACATGGTAGGGCAAACCATTAATCATGAGAAATGTAACTATAAACTGATCAATGCATAGAAATAAACATTCAAGCCATGCACAGAGATATATGACTCTCTAACTTTAGGAAATGACTATCAGACTTTGGGGAAATACATTTAAGACAAACAAACAACTCAAATCACTATGAAGGAACACCTAAGCATAGTATTTCAAGCTATTGGGCACTTTGAAGTAAGATTTCATAGTTTTAGGCAAAGGGCAAGATCATTACAAGACCTCCTTGGTTCAACAAATGACAATCTAATCAATCAAAGAAAGGTTTCAGAGGTGGAGCTATGACTAGCCATGAGTAAGAAGGGCATACCGTGAATCATACTTGGCATGCATAAAACCATAAATGAAACAATCAAACCATTTCTTCAGTTATCAAAGAGCAATCAAGGATTCTTTGATATGACTAAGAAGGAAGAAAACATAGAAGATATTAAGAAACAGGAAATTTGAGGTGCCTCCAAGGGCATGTCTCAAATCTATTCTCTATTGTCTTATAGCAAGCAAGAACATGGAATTATGAATGAAAAGTAAGAAGCCATAATAGAGAGGGACACTATACCATTTTACCAAGTCAAGGAATCCAACGAAAGACCTCCTTCATCATCCAAAAACATTCAAGAAACTATCCAATGCATGAGACAAGTGTTTCTTCCAAGCTTGTATCACCATATATTGCTTCTATTCATCAAGTTCAGCCTTTTTTACAATGAAAGCCTTTGGAATATATAGGCCAAAGTGAGGAAAACCTTCTAGTTCAACTTGCAATCTCGTTGGCCTATCCAAAATATCTGATTTTTTCCTTGAGGCTTTGCAAAGCCCAAGGCACAAAATATCTAATAAAATATCTCAAAAATGCTAAAAAAAGAAAATATATTGACTTTTCATAACTAATCATGCACAAAAATAGCTAAACGCACATGAGGAAAAGTCACTTTAGAAAGGTTCATTTTTTACAAAAATACTTAAGAAATATATCAGCAGAAAGTCCTCTGACTTGCTAGCAACTTTTGGAGGCCTTCCCGATGTCGAAATGATGCCTGTGATGGCTCGTTGGAAAGATTTGAATGTATATTTTCTGAAAATTTTTATTTTTCTCCAAACTGAACAATATAAGTCTATCAAAAACTTACCTATGTGTAAAAAACCAAAAAATAGACCTTGCTGATAAATAGGGCAGAGTGTGGAAAAAGTGAGTGTTTTCCACCATTTTGGGGGAGCAAATCATCTTCAAATGATTTAAAAATCACTGAGTATATGACCCTGAAATTATGGCATCCAGTGATACCATTTTCATCCTTTGAAGATGCCCCAAACAGAAATGGCGATGCCCATGAGTTTTAGCCAAAAACCCAAAAATGACGAAAAACCAAAACTTGTTGAATTTCGCCCAATTTTGGCAAGAATGACCCTCAAGGGTTTTCAGAAACATGCTATGAAGATGAGGCCAAAATTTGGAGCTTTGAGGTGTCTTTCTTCAATTTTGGTGCTGGACGCCTCCTTTGAGCCTCCTTGAGTTTTTCCTGTGTGGCCTTCAATTTCCACCGGGCTAACTGATTGAGCTTTTTATAGTGCCCGGTCATCCTCCTTTGAAGGTCCAAATCTCTATTTGCCTTCTCCAACTTCTTCTCCAAGTGATCATTCACCCTCTCGAGCCATGTTTCTCGATTGTTCTCTATCTCTTGGGTGAAAAAAGTAGTGAGAGGAATAGATTGGAGAAGGGCAACTTCTTCCTCCTTTTGTTTCTCAAGGGCTCTTTTGAGTCCCATGGTCCTTGGCCTCTTTTTTCTGGGCTGATCTTCATCTTCGCTATCATTTAACTCGCCCATGAGTTCTTCCAATATAACTTGTGCCTTGGAGGCCTCTTTTTTGTATTTGATGGCCCGTGTCTCATGTACCACCATGTGGACACTAATTGTCTATTTTGAATTTGCAAAAAGTGATTGAAGTTTCTAGCCCTTTCCAGATCAATCGTTAAAGCATCAATTTGGCTTTCTCTATTGATCAAGAGAGTCTCTAGGATTCGGGCTTCATTGTCGCTATCATCACTTTGGATTTGAATGATGTCGAATTCACTCTCCTTTTCATGGCTGCTTTCTTCTTTCTCCTTTCCCTTGCTTTGGGTGGCTCTCTTGGTCTGCCTCCTCTTGGGAAATTCGACAATGGGCTTCTTGGGTAATTTCCCCTTGCTTCGAAGGGCCCTAGTAACATTTGGAGTTATAGTTCTAGGCACCCTTTTCCTTGATGTTCGGGGCTTGGCCACTTTAGGAAAAGAAAGCATGGCCCCTTGCCTAGGAGAGGCAGCTAGCACATGCTCTATTGGCTCTTTACCCTTGTTGCTTCCCTCATCACACTTGCCACTGTATTTAGTTCTTTATGAGTGCTTAGACTATCCTTTTGCTGCATATTATCACTGTGATGCTCTTCATGAGGCTGCCTTTCTTCCCCTTGATTCCCTACTTCATCATCACGCTGCTGTTGTTCATCTTCATTTTGCTGCTCATCATCATGCTCTTCTTCATCAGGTTTCCTTTCCTTACTGTGCTACACCTGTTCATCATGCTGCCCTTCCTTATCTTGTTGTTGTTATTTCTCTCCACTTGGCTGCCTTGTTTCATCATGCTGCTGTTCATCATCATCATGCTCTTCTTCATCATGTTGTTCCTCCTCTTTATCATGCTGCTGCTCATCATATTATTTTTCCCCTTGCTGCTCTGCCTCACTGTGCTCTTCTTCCTTTGCTGCCCTGTTTCATCATGCTGCTATTCATCTTGCTCTTCCTCCCCTTGCTCATGCTTTTCTTCTTGTTAAATGGGAAATTTGAGCTTCTTGGTAATGGGCTTGCTTGAAGAAGGCGAAGAATGGTGAGTGGAAGGAGAAGGAGATGTATGGAATGAAGGAACAGTGGTGAAATCTGGATGTGCAATGAAAGTATCCCAAGATATTTCTTTCTTCTCAAGTTGATGAAGAATGATAACCTTGATGAGGGAGTGATGGAAGAGGCAGGCTGTCTGCTGAGAAGGAGGTTTTTCTGAATAGTGGAGGCCGTTTTCTCAATACTTTTATGGAGGAAGAAAGGGAGATTTAACAATTTGGCTCTTGTGAAATGCATGAGCAACCAGACATGGTAGGCATAAACCCGGGAGAATCTTCCTCCGCAAGTGAAGTATTTCATGATTATCTTCATTAGGGGAGCATAAATAGTCAACAGATATGAGAAGGGAAAGATGGATGGACATGTATCTCTATGCTCAGGCTTCAAAAAATGTATGTATTGTTCTGAGTCTAGGTGGCTTTGTTTAAACCACTTCTCTCTGACATAAGGGATTTTGGTGGCCTTGGAAATAGACCTAGGAGAGAACTTGAAATCCAAGCCTACCAGCTGAAAGTGCTTCTCTTGAAATCTCAAAGCACAAAGATGTGTCAAAGGGGAATATCTTTTCACCTCCTGCACCCTTTGACAAAACTATAGACACCCAACCTCATGACAATTAAATAGGACTGATGGATGAGAATTTACCTCTTTAGTTGAAACAGGCTCAAACCTCCTGTGAAGGCCACTTCTACTGTCCTGCCGAGGAGGCATTTTGTTTTGAATACTCTTTGCTGACTGAAAAAAACAATTTCTCTCAAATGGTCCTTGAAATGGCTTCTCAAGCATGCACCTTGTCCTCCTTTTCAGTCACTGTTTGACCAAGACAAGCTACTTCAAATGTTTTCTGAAATAGTCCCCAACACCAACTTTGTGCTCCTTATAAATCACTGTTTTGTCCTATTTTATGCCAAACAACATGTATTTGTCAAATAAAAAACAAACAGTCAATTTATTACTGTGCTCGGGCAAGGTATTGACAAGAGGTGTTTGTGGTTTCTTGTTTGAACAAGGATCTTTTGTGTTTTGATAGAAACAAGACACCCTTCCCCCAAGAAAAATCTTCTGCTATTCACTGGCTTCTATACAAAGGTAGAAAAAATTCTCTCAGCTGATTTGAAAAGCCTCTCACATACTCTACTTTTGGGACTTATAGAGGCTGCATAGGGTTTCACTTTTTCATCGTGTAGAGAGGACACTTTTAAAGTGACAACGCATTCAGACTATAAACACTGTTTTCACCTTTGATTTAGCAGACAGGGGTTATTTTTGTTTTACCACAGTTAGGACAGCCTTCAGCAATTATGGGATCTCTGCTCAACACAGGAAGAAAAACATCTTTCTAAACTAATTTTGGGACCTTCAAACACAGATTTTGCTGTCTCATAACATAAAAAAGTAAGTTTTATCCACCTACCCAGCCTTCATCCTTTAGAACCATACTCATTCACTATCATTGTCTTTGAAAAATAATAAGGGCTTTTTAAGACTGTTTCAACACTTTCCTCTATCACTTGAAATGGTCTGTGACATTTATAGCCATAACCAACTTTGTTTTTGATAAAAAAACCTACCCACCTTATCACTGCTTCTTCCTTGAGAAAATAACCTTGTCACCCCTATAAGATTTCAAAAAATTAGCAATAAGCATGGAGAATACCTTGAAATAAGGCTTATGGCCTTGGTGGATGAATTGAGTAGGTCTCAAGACTTTTTGAAGGCGCTTTTGACATTTAAACAGGCGCGACACGTTCATAGGAGAAAACACCGTGCAGTGGAGGGGTGTCGGGTCAGCCTTTGGGCAGTGGTGACTGGCGCTACAAGCGCGCCACGCAACAATAGAAAGCCTGTGTAATTTCTCTCCTAGGCACATCACGTGCTTTTCCAGGCATGCCGCACAAGTTTTTAAGCCTTAAAAACTCTGAAATTTGCTTGAATTTCCTCGTTTGTCCAGTGATCAGCCAAGAGATTGTTGTTTGGTTGCTTTGAATTTCACAAGTGAGACTTTGCAACAGTCAATTACTCCCTTTGAAGTCGAAAAAGCCAACTCATCTTCGTATTTTGCTTTTGTGAGGGTTTGGAGTTTTAAGAAGGCCCCTTTGAGTTTTAAACAAAGTCTCTCATCCTTTATTGTTTTATCACTCTTCAAAACATTTGCAAAGAATCATATTTCGATTTGAAATGCCGTGGACAACTTTTCCACTGCCCTTTCTCTATTTCTTGATTAAGACAAGTACCTCTGTCACCATTTTCATTTTTGACCTTTAGAGAAACACTGCTTAAGAGTCACATCTGAGACTTTTGATGCCTCCTTTGCCATATATTGGAAGGAGATGAACCATAGTAATAGGACCTACTTTGACAACTCGACTCTATTTATGTTTGTTGATGATTATGTCCATAATGAAGTTAACCAAAACTGTTAGGTGCCCTTTTTGAGATTTTCTTTAGACTGTGGATGAAAAACCTTATTTGCATTCACCCATGGCTTTACCTATATTTGTTCATTAATGAAAAAGGCCTTTGGAGACCCTCAATGTAATCATATGGAATAGCAAGGCTTTTTCACATGTTTCATAAAAGGTCTTTGACTGTGATAGTGACATGGCTTGCTTCTTTGAATATTGTCTTGAATTTGAAACATGGTGTCATATCCATTTCTTCATAATGATGAACCTGTCCAAGATTTTTTCATTTTAGCTGCAAGTTACCTTTGAAGGAGATCTCTGACAGAAGAAAAACCAAACCTCTTTGATTATCATAATATGACTGCTTGTCCATCTGCTTAACAACATTTTTCTATTCATAAGCCTTCAATTGTTTCCTACTGCACTTAAAATCTGCCTTTCAATCAGTGAAACCATATAATCAATCTTTGAAATGACATTGCTGTGTTAGTGGCTTTCATCTATTGGAGACAAGGTTTTAAATAAGTTTTTAGGCAGTGTGCATCATTTGTTAGCTTTGTGCCCTTTTGAATGAGGGTACACCTCTGTTCGTGCTCCTCTGCTTGTTAAATGAAGGAGGCCTTTATCACATTGCCAAACCCTTTGCTTTTAAATGAAGGAGGTTTTCAACCAATGACCCAACCCTCTGATCATGCTTGGAGGAGGTTTTATAAGTCATTCAACCCTCTGCTCATGCTTGGAGGAGGTTTTATCAGTCATTCAACCCTCTGCTCATGCTTGGAGGAGGTTTTACACAGTGATGTCATTTCATCTGCTTTCAAGCACTGTCATCTTTCCTTTTACTGCCTATTCATAGTTAAGCAAATAAAAGTGAAAAATTGACAATATGCCATGAGGGGAATTTCTCTCAGATATGTAATTCTGCTATTAAAATACCTTTATGCATCTTTAGACATCAGAAGCAACCTAACTAGTATCTGCAGAGTATTACTTGTTATTCAGAAGTCACTAACCTTTTGACTGTGTTTGCAAGAGCTTATTGAAATAACTCTCTTTCCAGTACTTGCATCCCAGGCTCAAAACCACATGAGAAGCAGCTGTCTTCTAATGTTAAGTTTAATAATGTCTTCTGGAACACTGGTACACTTATGCTATGGAAAAAGACATTGAAACACTGTAAATCCACCTAATATCAGTTTTACTTGTGGCATATGCACTGCTAAGACATCAAGGTTTGTTAGTGGTGCAACTTAAGAGTGTATCAAGCTTTATTTGCAGAATAGGAAGGTTATCTATGACTGTTTGATATTAGATAGAGGTTATTTTGGCTTTAGGATAGTTTTCCAGGGGAGGAATGCCTAAAGCACCACTACCTAACTTAGGGGAGACTTTTTGGACAGATTTGGAGTATTGTCTTTGAAGTTGATGGACAAGTTTGTATGACTGAGACTAGATAGGGCTTGAAAATTAGGTTTTATCTCATCATGGGCTGATTTTAAAAATTAGGAGGGCAAACATGTTTTATGGGTGTTTTCTAGCTGGAAAATTTGACAAATTGGAGATCAGCTGCTAGAAAACTTGGCTTTAAAAACTAGTCATCATCAACAGGTGAAAATTACTGATGACTAACACACCTGGCGACTCCACACACCATAACTCTCAAAATACCAAATGACTCCACTGGTAGAAGACCCTAAACTGGTTGAGAAGATACAGTGACCTCTTTTCTGATTTACAATCATGCTCCCACATATACAACGAAGATATGCCCCAATGAGTAGGGATCATATCCCTGGATTCCCACACAAAATGCTTGAAGTAAATTGGTTGAAAAACCTACCTACCTTTCAGGGTGAAAATGTTGATGACCCCTTGTTACACCTCATAAAGTTTCATATACATGTGTGGAGGTTTAAAGTTGAATGGCATGAGGACTGTCTTATGAAAATTTTCATGGAAACATTAAAAGATAAGGCAAGGGACTGGTATGAATGATTAGAACCTAGGAGTTTGTTTTCTTTGAAAGACATGCACCAAGTATTTTATGAGATATACAAAGAAATCTCTCCATCCTTATCATGGGATTTCTATGATCAATCTCAAAACTTCACACAATACCTATTAGACATTGATGAGGATCCGGTTAACATGCATCCTAAAGATCTGTTAGAAGCCATTCAAGAGTTTCATATGCATCACAAGAACTTGGATGATTCAGCTGAGGAAGAAAACAATCAAGAGACAAAAGACATTCCTCAAGATATTCCTGAAAGCTCAAACGTTGATTCATCATCCCTTGTAGCTGAGGCTCAAGATGACATCCAGCCTCAAATCCAGTCTTCACAAGAAACAGAGAGCTGCTGCACTTCTGATCAAAGAAACTCAAGAACATCTTCCCCTTTGACAGAAGAATAAATAGATCAAATCATCAATAGACAGCCAACCTCTGAAATTTTTAGCAGAACAAACACTCTCGTCCATTCATCTACTGAGTTTTGTTGTATATATTTGGGAAGCTCCCATGTAAATCAGAATGAAGGAAGACTTGCTGATAATCTAGTATGTATGATTGGTAGCATTACTTACTTTAATGATTTTCCGAAGTTTGATCTGTCTGATGATGAGGTTCTCCAAATAGAAGTTGATCCTGCAGGGCCATAATTAGTAGATTTGTGGGAGGAAGATCAGTTCCATCAACTCCAAGAAAGTAATGAGCCCATGTAGGCTATTTACGATACTGATGAAGAAAGCTTTAAAAGTGTAGAAGAGGGTGAAGGGTCTCTGGATTTTTTCCCCACTTCATTACAACTCATCAGTAACAGTTTTCATGTGATTGGGAATCAGCATCCTTTCATCTCAAAAGGTGAAGAGGAGAAATGTGAAGAAATTTTTGAGCAGATTGAAACCAAGGAGCCTTCTCTTGAAAAAGAGGAAGCAAAGGAATATACCCTTGCATGAGAAATCAGTGACCTTTTCACAGAGCTCAGCCCACAAGATTAGAATATCTTAGAGCTACAAGAGGAAAGCCATGCAATATATGATGAATCCTCCAGTTCGGATGATAACAAAGATGAGGAAGAGGTTCTTTCTCAAAATATTCTTTATCTTGATCCAGTGGAAGAGGAAGCAATCCTGGTTGAAGCCTACTTTCCAAATACTCACAACCAGGTATCATTTCAAGATCCTTATGCTCATTTCCTGCAAACATTTAGAGAAGGTTCAAATGTCTTCAAGAGCAGCTCAACAAGAAACATTTTAAAATCTGCTATTAAAAAACAAAGAGAATGGGAGTGGCCCTGCCTATCCAGCATGCTTAAAGAGATGAGCAGAAAAGACCAGTCATGGGATCATCTGATTGACTAGATTCATTGGAAAAGAGAGTTTGTAAGCTAGACATGTAAATATCTCAAGTTAGAGTAGGATAGGTAGGAAATCTCAATAAAGCTCAGCATATGAGAATTTAGTTCGTTGTTTTTAATTCCTGCAAAGTTCAATTCATGTGCAACTTGTCTTTATGCCATGAACCCACAACATACCAGACAGTCTAATCTTGATTTGTATGTATTTAAATTTCTATTTTAGAATGTAGAGAATGAAAGTCTGCCAGACAGCTTAATCCTGGCAGATATTAGTTTAGGTAGAGAAGCTATGAGTCCAGTTTATTTTCCTGTTTGTGAAAAATTGATGATGTTAAAGGTCTGCAAGTCTAAGTGCACCTTGAAGAAAAAATTCTAGGACAATAGGATGGGTAGGTAGATTGTTTGGGAGAATGTACTCTGCTGATATGATGTCTTCATGATTTGTGGCAGCTGATCCAAGAAAAGAAAAATATGGTTAAGCACCAGGCATCTGGCCTAATTCCAAAGATTATTTTCTGAGATTCTTGACATCTTCAAGAAGATGCCATCCCCATGTGGAGCCACTGTTAGCCACCTATAAATTTTTGGCATATCAAACAAGTGGCTAAATATGTTTCTGAGCCTTCAAGACAAACGTTTCCCTTGAAAATATTTCATTCTTGAAGCCTCTATGTGTCTTCTATTCCTTGAAGAATCTTCACTGTTGTTTCCATTAAAGAATCCTGCTGATTAGTGAAAGAAGCTGCTGTCAAAAAGACCTCCATTTGCTCCATTTCATCCCCTCAAAATCCCCATTTTTCACCCTTTTTCCCCTCACAAAATTCCTCCAAAATCCCTTCAAAAACCCTACATCTCATCAAAATCCCTTTTTTAAACCATATACTGCCCTTTATTTGGTTTAAAGATGCCTCTTTTCATTTACTGGAACCCCTCATTTGGCTTAAAAAACCCTGTTTTTGGGCCTAAAATCACCCTTTTAACACTTTAGGGCTTAAGCCCCTTTCGGCTTAGCCATTAACCCTTTCTTCTCCATATAACCCAGAGCTGCGACCAAGTGCTAAGGCCTAATCACAAATCACAATCAGAGCTTTCTATTAATGACTTTTCCTTTGTTCTTCCAAAAATCCCCGATGCGATGAACCCATCTCCTCCGCTCCCTTGTCTAATCTCGACTGTCCGATCGTAGAATCCAACGATCAGGATTAAACCAATTCTCCACCCATAACCCCTCTCCATTACCCCTCCGATTGAGTATTGACCATCGATCTTACTCCTAGATCCGACAGCCAGCACTTAATCGCGTCGCGCAAAGTCTTAAGTGCCATCCCCTTTTATCCTCCGATTTGCGATCTCCGATCCAATCTCTACCATTCATTCTTACAGAAAGGACGGTTGAGATACAATCACACTCTGCTCATAAGCCCATCACCCGCACCCGCTGATTCAATCCTGGCCGTTAATTCCCCTTCCGATCTGATGGTCAGAATCTAATCACATCGCCCATTTTCTGTCTATCCACCAGGTCCCGAATCATTTTTCTGACGCAATCTCAGCCGTTCGTTCTATAGATCCAATGAACAGGATCTATTCTGCCCATCCATCTACCTTCTTCCCCTTTGAAACACTGGCACTCCTACGTTTGATCCTGACCGTCCATTCTGAAGATCTGACGGTCCACAATGAACCTGATGGCTCACCTCTGCCCGTGCATCTTTCCACATTGCGCTTTCATTCCCACCGTCAAATCTCCCTGCCCTCCATCCAACGGCTGAGGTGCATGTCGTGTTATTTTAGTGTCTAGGATTTAACATTTTAAAATCGCACGATATAAGCGGTTTTGAGAATCCACGTGGCGCGCGATGAGTGGAATCACGTGATTTTTGTGAAAACCATTTACCACCCTCAGCCCTGCGCAAAAACCACTACCAATTTTCTTCTTACCGCCCTCCACAACACATTCTCCTTTTTTAATCGTAGCCATTGGTTGATGTGATCTAACGGCCTACATTGCATCGCGTTCCCCATCTATTTGTTTTTCATCCATCCCCCAAACAACTTCTTTGACGAACCTCCACCGTTGATCACCATTAACTAACCTAATCCAACAACTCTCATATAACCTCGTCTCCCGTTCATCCAATGCTCCTAGGTGACTTCATCATGCAATTTGAGCTGTAGATCATCGTTGTCTGATCTAATCTGACAGTCCAGAATCCATGACGCCCCAAACCTTCGTCAGCCCTATTTTTCGCCTCCCAGCATGGATTTTCGCTCATCTTTTCACTACAACCACCGTTTTTCATTGTTGCATACACCTTTCCGCCATTGCTCTTTCATCCTCCATGAGCCTCCGTAGCAAGCCTCACCCACTCCAACAGGTTTTTTTCATAATGAGTTCATTGTATTTTTGTAGGTTTCAGTGGCGTGAATTCGCTCTGCCTCACAGTCACAAACAGGGAAATATAGAGCGCAAAATGCCACATTTCAAAGCCAAAGTAGCAGAGGAAAATGCCTAAGAAGGTCTTTAAAGCATGTTTTCATTAAAATATCAGTGTTAAAACCCTCTCATAAACCCTCTAGCGCCATTAAAACCTGTACATTCTCAGAAACAGTTAGTAGAAGCGACAAAGAGTATCAGTGAAGGATTATAGGGATTTAAGCATTTCTATTGAAGATTAATGCTATAATCCGGTGTTTAAAGGATGAAGATATAGATTGAAGGCCATAAAGGTGATTAAAAGGCTTAATGAAGCCTAAAGCACATGAAACAATCCATATCAGTGATATAATGACAACGTAACACATTTTCTCCCAGAAAGGACTAGCTACATCACTTCCACCATCTTCCATCGAACACCAGAACCATTTATTACATTGATAGAGGCCTAAAAAATTTTCAAAACAATATTTATGGAGGCATGGAAGACCTTAAAGACCTTCTTTCACCTTACTTATCTCAGAAGACAAAGCAGAGTACCAGTAGCTAGAGAAATGCTTAAAAGAACATACCTGGAGTTATTATCAAACTGACAAAGACTTCTAGACCAGACTACAGAGTACACATAGTTACTGAAGAGCCATTAAGTAGAGTGGGCATTCGGCCTTCCTCCCCTCTGTCTTAATGAAATCATTTAAGTTCATATCTACTACTACTATCACTCGTTCACCTATAAGTATTCACTAAAAATTTGTTGTTGGTTGGTTGGGATTCTATTAGTTGTTAGAACTGTTATTGAGGGGAAGTAGCTAAGTAGTCTATAATATAGTAGGCTAAGAAGAGAAGTCTGGATTGTAAAAGGCCATTGAGCTCAAAGTATGTGATTGGTTTTGTATATCAATTAATCAAGCAGATTCACAGGATCCTGGTCTATATTATTGGTGATGTTTTCTTTACTGTAACTGTTTCCTTTCATGTTTATCATACTGTCCATTATTCTCAGATAAAGAATAGCAAGCATAGATTAGGACATATTGTTGGAAGTACCCTAAGTATCACTGTAATATTTATCTATATTTTTTCTGCTACTTGTGTATCTAAGAGAAAATTCATGATAATTTAACCAGTATAGAAGTTGGCCTATCCATGCTTAATGATGTGTGAATTTAGAGCTTGCTGCTTAGATATTCTGGTTTGGTTTCAGCTGAAATAATTGGGAAACTGGGAGATTAGAGCTAGCCCTTTTTCACTAGGTTCCTTTTCCAATAGTTAGCCTTTCTAAGATCCCTTTGAGTTAGTGTCAAAAGAATTGAAGGTTAAAAGTCTTTCTCTAATCTTAGGCCTTACTCTGTGTTAAATCTTAAATGTTTGCTACTGTCTGAAAGTGGTTACGAGGACTGCTGGATTGTTTTCCTTAAGAGTATGCTGAAAGCAGGTCTGGATTTAAATGACATCTAACCTGATCTTAAGCTACCCTTCGTGTCTTTAATTAGAGTTTCCTTTGAAGTATGTCAAAAGCAGGCCTGGATTTAAATGGCATCTGACCTGATCTTAGGCTGCACCTTGGTTTCTTTCTTTCACCCATTCTTAACATTCCATTCCACCATCTATCTAAAAATATCCTTTGGTATAGATGACTTGCCCTATGAAAACCCTTGGATAGTTGTTATGCAAGTAATCCCCTTTCATGACTCCATAGCCCAATGGATTGGCACTTCTATTAACCTATCTTCCCATGCAAAAAAATCCTTCTATTTAGCTCCTTCTTTACTTCCATAACCTTCTCAGTTAATGATCTCCAACCAAACAAACAAATCAAAAACCCTCGTGCTTCATAGCTAGCCTAATATATCAATTTGAGCCTCAAAGATATACCATTCTTTACATTTATAGAGAGATCCCTCTCTAGATCTAGGAGGGCTAGATCCTAGGATCCCAAAGTGGTTTGATGTTGTCTTATCTTTTGGTCTTTCCAATCTGGCCAAAACATAGGAACCACAGCACTTTCAAATTAGGTTGGTATCAGAGCTAGAGTTTATTCTCTAGTGTTGTTGTGTGCAAAGATTTGTTTAACTGTTTGAAAGTTTTCACATGCTTACTAGGCTCGAGCTTAATAGAGGAGAAGGAAAAGTGGTGGAAGAAAGAGGGTCTCAAAGTGAGCCACAACAAAGGAAGGCAATATTGCCACATTCTCCACCACCTAGTTCACCTCCAAAAGAAGCAAAAGAAACATTAAGCATGCCTTCAGAGGAAGAATAAATCCATGAAGAAATGGATCCCAAAGAGGAAGAAATATTGTAGAGAAAATCATTTCTTGACTTGACTGAGATGGTTAGAATCCTTTGTCAAGAAAGGAATGAGAAACTAGAAGAAGAAAGATCCAAAATTCATAAGGAAGGACAGGGATCATTAGGAGGTCACAATGATGAAGAGAAGTCAAAGAAGGGAAATGGAGGAAATGGAGACAGTGTAAATTCATCATCCTCACGCTCATCATCATCATCCTCTACTTCATCTTCAGTACATCAGCCACACAAGTCAAAGAACAATTGCAATATTCTTTCTATAAAACTTGATGTTAAGTTTGAATTGCCAATGTTTGATGGTGAAGTCAATGCAGAAAAGCTTGATAATTCAATTAGGAAATTGGAGGTTTATTTGAGAATCCAAAAATTTCATGATGATGATACAAAAATCCAATTAGCTTCATTGAGAATGGAAGGTGTAGCACTTGTTTAGTGGGAAGCCAAGACAAAGGAGGAGATCAAGAAGCATGTTAAGATTATTCTATCATGGACTGATTTCATTTTTGCAATAAAACAACATTTTTATCCATTAGCTCACATGCAGAAAGCCATAATGGACTGGAAAAATTTTAAACGATTAAAAGGATAGAATGTACAAGTTTACACCCAAGAATTTAGGGGAAGAGCTCTCTTATTATGGGTATATTTACAGAGCCAAGATACTTTGCTCAAGTACATAGGAGGCTTACATAGCTACCTAAGACATACTATCCTCATGTTTAACCCTGCAAGTCTAGATGAAGTTTGTGTACAAGCCACACACTTGGAAGCAAGGGGAAAACAAAACATAGATGATAATGAGGAAAATGAGTTTAAAGGAAAATGGAAGAAAAAGAAGAATGCAAATATCATGAAAGAGAAGGGAAAATTCTTTTGTAAAAACTGTTCAAAAATTGGCCATGATGAAGACCATTGTTGGAAAATTCATCCAGAATTGAAACCAGATAGCTTGAAAGCCAAAGAGAAAGGAAAAATTATTGCTATAGCTGAACAAGACTTAGGGTCAAATTCAGGAGATGAAACAAAAGAACAAGACTTAGGTTCAAATTCAGGAGATGAAAAAAAAAATTGCTATGGGTTTGAAGGGAAACATGTTGAATGTACTAGTTCCTCAAATAGTCACATCAACACTCCAAATGAAGACATAAGAGAAGAATTGTTCCATGTTAAAGTGATTTCTAATCATACAAAGATTGATGCATTATTTGATAAGGGATCACAAGAAAACTTGATTTCAGAAGATTTAGTTAAAAAGCTCAACCTTGAAACTATGGCACATCATAAACCATACACGTTGGGATGGATAGTTAAGAATGCTAATTTACAGGTTACAAGGAAATGCATTTTTATATTTTCTATTACTGCAAAACTTTTTGATGAAGTCGAGTTAGATACAATTCCCCTTGACATTTATGGGATTATCTCAGGAAGTCCATATTTGTATGACAGGAAAGTAGAATTCTATCTTCATGAGAACAAATATCAATTGCTTAAAGATGGAGTGAAGTATATTGTGAGAGCTCATCGCAAGAAACTGATACTTCTTTAGTTAATGTAGGGAAAATGAAGAGGCTAGTCAATGCAAGCCAAAAATTGACATTGGTGATGATAAAACAAGGAGATGTTTTGCATCATACTTTTCAAACAAATGCTGATATATGTAATGAGTTGTTTTAGATTGATGACAGGTTTTCTTTGAAAGAAGGTGACAAGCAGTTGCAGTAGTCAACATTGGTGTTGAAAACAAGGTGTCAATGCAAGTGGTTGCAAAGCTCAAAGAGAGGAAAAAGCAGCTTGGCAAAGAAGGCACATGTTTCAAAAATGTTCATTTCTAGTTTCCAAAAGGCACAGTACAATGGAAAAGAAACTTGGTCAAGAGTCAACACAAGTTCAAGGCAAAAGCAGGTAGAAATCTCCATAATGATAGAGTGCGAGGTGAGAAAGATTCCGAGTTTCCTTTGATTATTGACCAAGGTAGAAACAAGATGTTTTTTGTAAAATTAGATTGTTGTTCTGCAAATTCAGAAAATGTACAGCATGACGGTGTCAAAGACAACAATAGCCGGTCGTCAGAATCAAGGAAAAAATTGTCTTTTTATGAAAAGCTCCAATTGATGAAATTAGGAAAATTTAAATGGATAAATACTGGAAGAGTGAGGACACAGTCTCCTCATCTTCATAATCAGTAATCCAGAGAGGTTTTGGGGTTCAAAATATTCCCAATGGGGAGGTGTGATCAAGAGTTTATGATTTTTTCTCAAAATTGAAAGTGCATGAAACTATACCAAACCTGAGCGACTGGGTAGATCCCTTCGTTCTGGTTCCGGTACCAGGAACGGTTCGAAAAATTGATGTTGTATGAGGGAGATATCATGTTCTGATTGATTTCCCAAACAACTAAAATTGTAACAGGGTGTACTAGGATGCCCAATCAGCATGCAGATGTACAGTCAACAAAAAGGGGAATATTCCTGAAAATATTCCCTTTCTCCAAGCCAATGAAATCTTACCATGTGGCACATTATGGACTGTTTGATGGGTTTTTACGTTTTTTTTGGGCCAATGGTTGGGTGACACGTGGCCAGCCCTGAGGCTGCCACGTGTCCCCTGTTTTGTGGTCTAAATTTTTTTTTAGGTCTGGGGGGTTTGACCCCATGACCTCAAGCGCGCCCGCTACATTCTACACCATATCTGCTACGGGTGGATCTTACCCTCTAAGGGCACCGAAAATATTTAAATGTTATTCAAATGTCAAATGTGGGGGGACCACCGGAGGTCCCAACCTGCCGTCGACCCCGATAGAAGTGTTCACATGTTGTAACTCAACGGTTAACAACCAATGTTCCAACAATATTCCACCATAACCTTAAAATTTAACGCGATAATAACATCCGCCGGGAATAGCATTCACATGTCGCAGTTCGGGTGGAGTCTCCATGTTGTCATCCATTAACTCCAACCCAAACTCCAAGTTAAATTCACCATGTAACTATAGTTGTAGAGTGGATTCCGCTCCAGTTTTAATATGACCGTGGGGTTTAAGGGGGTCAGCATGTGGCCACCCCATCCCATAATTGTAAAAGTAAATGCGATGGTTAGTCAACTCATGGGATGTTTAGTGCGCCCTCCAATTTCAGAGGTTTGGCCAATTTTAACTGCGGACAAGTGCAATCCTCCATTTTTAGTGGAGGTTTTGTAGGGGACATTGGGAAAAATCCTAGCCAGGTCACTTTTCGACCAATTTGGGTGAAACAAGAGTCTACCTAAACTAATTTGAGCATTCTAGAGCCATTGGTGTAGAGAAAAAAACCATTGGAGGCTTGTAAACACATGTATTTGAAAATTTTTGAGCATAATGAAAGATGGACATGCCATTGGGAGTTGGACCAATAGATGTAGCCCAGGAGGGGTGAACTGCTTCATCATGTCTGCTGTGTAAATATTATGTGTGGTTTTATTTCTCTGCTATACACTATTGTTCAGTGTTATTTAGGCTTATTTACATGTTTAAAATTCACAATTTCGCCTATGTTTCTCAGGGTTAAATTCCTCATTCCTAAGCAAACAAATGGAGACAATATTGCACACATATTGCAGAATCGAAAAGAAACATTTAGCTTGAAAAACTGAATACAATCCTTTCAGATCAATATGTTAATAAGAGCTCTTTTCTTCTTGTAATTGATGGGTAAATATAAATGTTCATATGTGGTTTTTATGGTTGCTATATCTTTGTTATTTATGTTGATTATATTCTGGTTATGAGGATGATTTATGAAAGACTTAATGTATGGCTCTGATCATGTTTTGATTAAAAAATGAATGAAAAATGAATATACGATCTAATAGATGATAATGAAGTTATTTTGACAAGGTAACAATGCTTCTTTACAAATCTCAAATAAGTATGAGACCCCGATGCTCATATTTGTTGTTATGACCTATAGATTGCATATTTGTGACATGTTTGACGAAATACCTATCATGGTTATTAGGGGTTATATCAACTAATTATGCCAATTTTTGCATTAGTACCTTTATTTAAATTTTATTTATCATTTCTTGAAGTTTCATGAAGTTCTAGGCAGTGGCCTGAGACTTAGCCCTGAAAACATGGCTGAAAATCTGGGGTCGTTGGCTCCAAACTGCTGAGAAAATTCCACATTCATTGTCATTCCTTGTTGTGGGAGTGACTCGAAGGCCTAAGTCACATGCATGGCTTGTCATGGGAGTGGTTGAGGGTCTAGATCAGCGAAATTTCAAGTTATCTTAGGGGTTTGTCACCTAGAAGGGTTGGTTGTCTCCAAGAATTTTTTCTGCAGCATGTGTGGAATGTCAGTTTGGTTTGTTTCCGTATGTTCCACTTCCTTAATTGTACATGGGGAGTTAAATCACGTCATAGATAGTAGCTCATCACATAAGCGAAGTTAAAATTGGAATCTGCTAACTTGGTGCGGGGAAGGGGTGTTTATGAAACAAGAGGAGAGGCTTTCTCCCTCTCAAAGGTGACAATACCGATTCCTGTAACATTGTACCTCCCACTATCCCCCATTTTGACATGCATCTAGATATACTTCTCCTCCAGACTACTAAAAAACTCCTTGCACCCTATCATATGTAACAAGGCACCAGAATCAAGGTACCGCACACTCACCATAACGATGTTGGCTATGCATGTTATTAGGGTGAAATATAAGTCAAATTGTGAAGCCAATGCTTCACCTCCTGCTTCTCCTTAAGGATTCTTGTTAGACTTATTATGCAGAAATTTTTTCATAATTCCTATTTTCTTGGTGGTGGAAACATTTTATCTTGCTCAAGTATTTCATCTTTCCATTATTTTGGTTGGATTTAGGTTTTATTTTTGTCTTCTTTCATTTTCCCTTATTCTCCTTTCAAACCAAGGAAAAATTATCTTCATCCTCTGCTCTCTATGAAGTTCCTATGGTCTGTATTTCTCTAATCCTAATATTCCTAATTAGCCCAAGCTAATAGGAATATTTCATTTTGTTTCCTTTTTATTATTTGATGAATAAAATATAAAGGAGGACATGAAAAACTCCTTTAATCAAAGAATAAATACATGCCCAATATGAAAAGGGATAAATTTGGGCCTTTGTAATAAAATCCACTTGTGTGTGAAACAGGATTGAGACAATTGACTGGGTCAACTGGACCAAATCTCAGTTATGTCTAGATTTATTGAGCCATCTAGAGGCTCAGCGCAGTTTTATATGGAGGAGCTTCATGTGAAAGGAGCTAAAGTGTTGTAAGTGGTTTAGGGTTTTGCACATCCTCATCTTATAAAAGGAAGGAGAAGGCTCAAGGAAAAGGTTGTTGAAGATATTCAGAATTGATTCTGCCTACACTAATTCGAATTCTCTAGGCTGTTTAGCCTGAGAATTGTGCTACATAGCACAAGAGGGTTTCCTGTTTAGGAATTCTCTCTCTCCTTCCATTGAGCAGCTCTTGGAGGAGGTTGTTTTGCTTTGTCCACTATCATGCTTTAAGGCCAAGCTCCATCTCTCTTAGGCAGCGTAAATATAGTCAGGATTTACTTGTTTTAGTGAGCTACAGCAAGTGGGATTCTAGATATTTAGAGATCTAGCTTGTTTTTGGAGCCTCTTCTCACGGAGTGTGTCTTTTAACCTCCTGGAAGAGTGCCTCTCCTAATTGTACTTCAGATCCATATCTTGGCATCAAGCCAAAGTTTTCTCTACTTCATCTGCATATTCCCTTGAGGAAAATATGTCCTTTCTACAGGCAGAGTTGCAGTGTGGGTTTTGCATCAGTTGGAGGATAGATCTCTGGTGAAAGGGATCCTTCCCTTCACTGGGGTGATCCATAGATTGGCCAACCAATCTATGTTCCATTTCAAATTTGATCTGCTATGTATCATGTTCTTCAGAAATTTCTGAATTTTACTGCAGATCCATGGTGTATATCTCAAATCTAATCATTGTTATTCATCTTCTACTAAGATCCCCGAGGGGAATGCATAAAGCCTGAGGACACAAAGAGGAGATGGGGAAGAGGGCCAGCCTCATTCCTATCCATTGCAGAAGGTTGAAACACCTAGGAAGGTGATTGGATTGCGCAGTGGAAGCATGGAGGGTCTTCTCCACTCATGTATTTAGTCATCTCTCATTAAGGAGGTCTCATTATATGAAGATTATGGCACCATCCATGGGCAGCATGCGTCATCACTATCAAAGGATGAGACCCTGAAGATTGCAGAAGGCAAAGAGGAGGGCAAGCTTCACATGGTAAGAAACATTTGTCCCTCTTTATTTCAGCATAATAAAAGAAGGAAAAATGATCTATTCAAGCAAAGAAAGGACACATTAGTCCATACATCCTTCCATGATCTATTCCTTGATGTCTCCTTACTTGAAGGAATTCCACCAAGGAGTTCCCATGATGAGCAGAAGAGCAAAGTGTTCCCTCAACCTTGTGCATCCATGTCATCTCTTTCTAAGAGGGAAGCCAACACAACATTGGAGACTTTGGGTAAGAAGCATGCTTATGTAAATCACATCTTATTTCATGATTGCATGTGTTCTCTTACTTTACATTTGTAGGCCATAACTCCCAAAGGGAGTGTTTTACCTTACAAGCTTCATGGCCAACTATGGGCCAAGATTATTTTCAAATATGGCCACTCCCTTGATGGGCTAAGGGAGGTGTTACAACATGATGGGTGCTTCCCTAAGGCACCAAATATACATTTCACTTTAAGCCATGGTGAAATGAAAAGGGAAGCAATTAAGTGGCATGCAAACCACTTACCATATATAGATCTGAAGCAGGGAGGAGATCACCTGTGCTGGTTCCTATTGGGTGAGTTTGGGTACCACCCAAGGTTTTTGAATTTCTTATCTCATGCCTTGTACTTCAAGAAAAGAATGCATAAGAAGAAGGCATGTTTGTTTTGGTTGATGAGGAGAGATTATGGACACCCCATGATGAATTCCATGTCCATACATCTACTTGTATCCTTGATGTATGTACATGTATTTCTATTTAGAATGAATATCATAATCATGTATGTACTTTGTGTTGGGAGAAGATGTAACCTTCTCATGGGATGGCATAAGGGAGCATGTTTATATCATGATGTTAATGATGCTCCAATATTTATTGTAAAGATGAGAGGAGGAAAGGTACAATGGGTGAATGTATCCATTGGGAATGAAATCTCCCAAATTCATTTGTATTTCAAGAAAAGGATAGAACTTTATATGGCTGCTGCATTATATATTGTGTTTTATTATGCAGGGGTCATGTATTGGGCTTATGTCATGAGAAGTGATCTCTCACAAGGGAGAACTTGAAGTAAGACATGTGTTGCTTGAATCATGTTCAACCAACACCTATTATCCTCCATTATTTCCAAGCTTTGAAGAAGCTTATGGCAGCAAAAAGGTGGTGGGATGGCCACTTATTGTATCATGATTTGAGGTAGCTAGAGGATGGACAAAGCTGGTCTCAAAGGAGGGACTTGGGTCACCATCCAATGACACTTAGTCCATATTTCTGTTGGAGCACCTATGGTAAAAATGGTTTGTTCACTATATGCATAGAAGGTTGGGCAAGAAGGCTCACTAGAATCCCTGAAGAGAATCATGAAGGTCGAAGCTCCTCTTGGCTTCATGAGAACTACATTTTTGCAACCCAGGATCAACAGCTCCACATCCATGAACAATAGGAAGAGGGAAAACGTGAGTAGAGTATATTTATCTCTCATTTCTAGCTCTATATCCCCTACTCAATGCACATGATGAGGATTAATGATTGTTTATATGAGCTATCAAGAATGGCTCCTTTTATTTGGATGATAGCATGGAGAGTAAAGGATCCTAAAGGGGTTGAAGTACCCTATATTCACAATCTCCCATGCCTTTAGAATACCAATGGACAGCTTGTAATTCTTCCTTTGTATCTTCGAATCCTTCATGATGGAAGCAATATGGTTCATTCTAGGGAGGAGACAATTCCATTGGAGATTTTGCAACACTCACCTTGCAGTTGCTTGAGGACAAGCAACAATTTTAGAGGGCAGGACTGTAATATTCCTAATTAGCCCAAGCTAATAGGAATATTTCATTTTGTTTCCTTTTTATTATTTGATGAATAAAATATAAAGGAGGACATGAAAAACTCCTTAAATCAAAGAATAAATACGTTCCCAATGTGAAAAGGTATAAATCTGGGCCTTTGTAATAAAATCCACTTGTGTGTGAAACAAGATTGAGACAATTGACTGGGTCAACAGGACCAAATCTCAGTTCTATCTAGATTCATTGAACCATCTAGAGGCTCAGTGCAGTTTTTAATGAAGAAGTTTCATGTGAATGGAGCTAAAGGGTTGTAAGTGGTTTAGGGTTTTGCACATCCTCATCTTATAAAAGGAAGGAGAAGGTTCAAGGAAAAGGTTGTTGAAGATATTAAGAAATTAGTTTTCTTAGACTAATTCGAATTCTCTAGGCTGTTTAGCCTGAGAATTGTGCTGCATAGCACAAGAGGGTTTCCTATTTAGGAATCCTCTCTCTCATTCCATTGAGAAACTCTTGGAGGAGGTTGTTTTTCTTTGTACACTATCAAGCTTTGAGGCCAAGCTCCATCTCTCTTAGGAAGAATAAATATAGTCAGGATTTACTTGTTTCAGTGAGCTGCAGCAAGTGGGATTCTAGATCTGTAGAGATATAGCTTGTTTTGGGAGCCTCTTCTCATAGAGTGTGTCTTTTAACCTCCTGGAAGAGTGCCTCTCTTGATTGTGCTTCAGATCCATATCTTGGCATCAGGCCAAAGTGTTCTCCACTTCATCAGTGTAGTCCCTTGAGGAAACTACGTCATTTTTGCAGGCAGAGTTGCAGTGTGGGTTTTGCATCAGTTTGGAGGATAGATCTCTGGTGAAAGGGATCCTTCCCTTCACTGTGGTGATCCATAGATTGGCCAACCAATCTATGTTCCATTTCATATCTGATCTACTGTTTATCATTTTCTTCAAAAATTTCTGAAGTTTACTGCAGATCCATGGTGTAGATCTCATATCTAATCATTGTTATTCATCTTCTGCTGAGATCCCCAAGGGGAATGCAATAAAAATATTTTTTTTCATATAGATCCAATTCAGATCTATCATAATGAAACACCACTTCATATTCCTGAATATTATGCTGTCTGGTTTATCTTGCATTTCCTTGTATCCTTATGCTGGGTTTTGAGGCCTTTCTTCATGTATAAAATTGTATTTTCTAATATAAAGCCATTGAATCACATTATAAACTTTACATACTGATGTTCCATCATTATTTCAGTTAAAACCTTTAGAAAATCACGTTGTAGAAGCTTCAGTACATTCTGCATAATTTAATTCATGGGAAATCAGGGTTCTTAAGCCTAGTTGGGGAAGGAGGAACTGTTTATCCTAGCTAGAATTATTTTTTTGAGCTGAAATTCAGAGAATAGGTCCCTCATGACCTAATCGATCAGATCCAACTATCATCCCACCTTATTTTTACGCAGATACCTGAATACACTCATTTTAGGGCCAAAATCACCTCTTTTCCCCACCCTTTTGAGTCCAAAGTGAGTTATAAGCTGCTCGATAATAATTTAATTGAAGGATCTGTCATTTGGAATCTATTATAAGGCATATTTATGCATCTCAAACTCTATAATACCTTAGGATATTCTCATTGTTGTATAAATTCCAGATTTGGAATATTACATTAACTCTTCTTGAACCAAATCGAAAAAAAAAAACCTTTCTCAAGTTGGTGAATTTTCCTTTGAATTCATAGATTCCTAGTTGTTGTGCTAGGATTTTTTAAAGCTTATAAGAGCTATGCTCACCAGGTCATATTCTGCAACATTCACCCCAATGTAGGTTCTAACATTGTACATAAATGATCTGCAAACAAATTCTGAAAAATAGAAAATAAAGAATAGCGAGAGCATAAAACATAAAAAATATATACACAGATATTTTCCCTTGAATCCAAAAGTGGGACTACCAGCTTGATTTTTCATTATATTCCTTTTAATGTTACAACACATATCTATACATGTTGAAGCATTCATAAACCCCAATCCATTAACCCTGGATTAGAACATAACCATAGTTCGCTTGAATAGATCTACAAAATACCACGAGTAAAAAACCATCATGGCCAAAAACATGTGCAAATCCATGCACAAAACCATAGGTGGGTTCGCCCACCTAATATACGGTCCAAAAAAAAATCCCAGGATGTTGCCTCGGACCCCTTGAAGGGGGGCTACTGCCCCCATGCAAACCCCCAACTAGTCATGGAAAGAATATAACACACACCCAACATTATCCCACTTGTTTCTTTATAGAGGGCTCCACGGGAGAGCTTAGTCATTGGTCCAATCCTGCAACACTCATTGTTTCTCTACACCAAGATAACTTCTTAGTGCTCACAAACTTCGTCAATGCATCTGCAACATTCTTCAAAGTGTCCACCTTTACCAACAACACCTTTTTATCCTCAACCATATCTTTCACAAAGTGATATTGACCACCAATGTGCTTTGTCTTTGAATGATAAGCAGGGTTCTTACCCAAGAAAATTTCACTTTTCCTATCACAGTCTATCCTTATAGCTTGTTGTACCAACCCCATACTTGAACACAATCTCTGCAACCAAACTAATTTCTTTCTTGCATGAGTGGATGCCATGTATTCTGCCTTTGTAGTTGATAGATCCACTACAGACTATATTTTACTCATCCAACTGAATACACCTCCAAATAGGCTAAACACATACCCACTTGTAGTTCTTCTTTGGTCGAGATCTCTAGCCCAGTTTGCAAAAAAAAACCATGGACGATCTGAAAGGACTGTATTAGTTTGCTGTGCTAAGTGTCTTTTCAGTGATAATAAATGTGCATATTTGTCTCCATAGTTTGCTTAAGTATTGAGGATTTTAACCATTAATTTTAAGTGATTTTAGTGAATAAGAAGCATGAAAATAAGGGAAAATAACACTGAACAACAATGTATAATAGAGAAATAAAACCACACATAACATTTACACAACATGCATGATGAAGAAGTTCACCCCTCCTGGGCTACATCTGCTAGTCCAACTCCTAATGGCTTGTCCATCTTTCATTATGCTCAAAATTTTGCAAATACATGTGTTTATAGGCCTTTAATGGCTGTTTTCTCAGCTCCATTGGCTCTAGAATGCTCCAATTAGTCTAGGTAGACTCTTCATTCCATCCAATTGGGTGAAAATTGACCCTCCAAGTCATTTTCCAAATAACTCCTAGAAACCCTCCACTAAATTTGGGGAACTGCACTTAACTGCAGTTAGAATAGGCCAAAACCCCAAAAAATAGGGGTGCGCTATCTATTACGACAGTCTAAACCATAAAGGTTAATGGTTAAGGGGAGGGGGTGGCGACATGACAACCCTTGAAACCCTGGTTGCATTTAAATTTTGGAGCGGAACCCCATGCCAAAACTAAGGTAATAGTGGTTAAAACCTGAGTTTACATGGAGTTTAACTTAACTTTCAACTCTAACTACAGAGTCAGCAGAATAATGTTAACAACCACCAAATGTGATAACCTACGGAGTTAAATGCTGCAGCGATCAACCTGTCGGTGAAGCCATAATTGTCGGCATTATCGTAGCCATGTGACAAGGTAAGGTGATATTTAATGTCACGGTTGTATCATCCGCTAGAGGTTCTGTTACGATAACCATTTGTTACTGTGGTTTGGTTGCTTGACATGTGACCATATACATAGACCACCGGTGGGTTGGGAACTGCCGGTGGTCCCAACCCCAATTGCCAACTTATCAAAATTTAAACATGTCCATTAGCCCTTAGATGTTAAGAATTAAAGCAGCGCTATTGGTGGAAGTATTTTCACGTAAGCTGGAGGTCGCGGGGTCGAACCTCTGGGACCTCATAAAAATTTTAATACACTGTAAAAGGGACACGTGGCGGCCTCAGGGCTGGCCACATGTCAACCATCGATTGGCTTAAAATAAATAATGTACATTCCACCAATCAAACACATATCACCACTTGTCAGTCTCTGAATAGCTTGGAGAAAAAGGAATGTTATTAAGAATATTCCTATTTTATTGACTATGCACCTCATGGTGATTGGGCATCCCAGTCAAACTTGTCGCAAAATTTAGCTATTTGGGAAATTGATCAGAACACGATATATCCCTCATACGACATATATTTTTCGAACCATTTACAGCGCTAGAATCACGAAGACAAGATATACGCAACCATCCTAGTTTCAACCCAATCCTATTACTTTCAATTTTGAGCAAAATTTATGAACATCTGATAACACCTCCCCATTGGGAAGCTTTTGGATCCCAAAAGACTTTATTACCTGTGCAATAGATGAGGGTACAACTCCCTCACCTTTCCAACTTCCATCCACTTTGCCTTACTTGGCTTACCGCCTTTGAGCCCAACTCGAAGGTAGTCAACACTTCCCCTCTTGTATGCTCTTGTCCTCCTCCCAAGAATTGTATCTTCCTTGAGCTATTCCAGAAATTCTGGTCAGAAATATTCAATAGAAGGCAAATTAACATCACTTCCTTGATCATTGATCAAATGTGGCTCATACAAACGTAAGTTTTCAACATTAACAACTGAATACATTTGCATATATGAAGGCAATTCAAGTTGAAATGCATTGTTACCAACTTGTTTTATGATCTTAAATGGACCATAGCGAATGGGTTTGAGATTTTTACCTTCTCCTTGCATCCTTTATTTTCTTATGTGCAACCATACCTCATCTCCTTCTTGAAACTTGTGATCAACTCTATTTTTTTCATGCCTCTCCTTGTATTTGCTTTGACTTTTCTCAAGTTGTTCTTGAACTTGTTGATGTATAATCTAAATTTTCTCAATGAACTTTCGAGCCTTGTCAATATCACTATGCCCATCAATTGAAACATCCTTCTCAAAGATGAATTATAATGGCAATTTTTGCAAATACCCAAAGCATACTTCAAAAGGTGATGTATTTGTAGAAGGGTGCTTTGCCCAGTTTTAAGCGTGTTGAATGTAATGCAGTTTCTCATCCCACAACTTGGGATGTTTGCTACAATATCCTCTCAATAGATGCACAATGGTTATGTTCACCACCTCGGTCTGGCCATCAGTTTGCGGATGAAAAGCAATACTTTTTCAAATTTTTGTCCTTCATACTCCAAATATTGGACCAAAAATTTCCAATGAACTTGGAATCCCTGTCACTAACAATAGAAGGAGGCAATCCATAATGACCCCCACATGTTGAAAATAAAGTTCAGTAGTTTTTTCAGTAGTAAGGGTTTTCTTACATGGCATAAGTATACAAATTTTACTGAATCTATCCACAACTACATAGAGATAATCATGTTGTTTTCTTGACATAGGTAGACCTCCAACAAATTCCATGGAGACACTCTCCCAAGGCCTTGATGCTACCGGTAGTGGTGTGTACAACCCAAGCTTCCTATTTCTAGGCTTGCTTGTTGCACACATAGAACAACCTCTTATAAAACGCGACACACTATCTATCATGCGAGGCCAATAGCAATACCTATGTAGATGTGCCACTGTTTTGCTTACCCCAAAGTGTCTAGCAATAAGAGATGAATGAGCCTTTCTCATGACACTTATCCTCTCTCCTTGTGGTATACACAATTTTCCCAAATTAAAC
The DNA here is from genome assembly GCA_034641835.2 of Pinus albicaulis. Lineage (NCBI taxonomy): Eukaryota > Viridiplantae > Streptophyta > Pinopsida > Pinales > Pinaceae > Pinus > Pinus albicaulis. Next base: position 1,264,235,531 of record CM076570.1, read on the forward strand.
AACAAATTTTTATGCATGTGATAATCATTTTCTTCAACTTGATTCCCTTCACTCAAACTAGCATACACATCTTGAAAATCAACATCATGTGCATATTGTTCTATGTAACTCTCATGTACATTAGAATAATTTTTAAGTAAAGTAGAAGCACTTATAATTGGTCTTGAAAACATATCAGAAACTTTATTGAAAATACCTATCTTGTACCTTATAACCAAGTGAAACTGTTGAAGAAATCCCATCCACGTGAAATGTCATGATTGCTGCAATTTTGTTTGTGATTGAAAGTACTGTAATGGTTGGTGATCAGTATGTATAATCGTCTCTCTACCCATCAAGTAGTGTTTCCACTTCTTGACATTTTGTACCAATGCATACAACTCTTTGTCATATGTAGCATAATTAGTTACAACACCATTGAATGTTTTAGAATGAAAAGCAACAGTCTTACCATGCTGCAAAAGAACTGCGCCCATGGCATAATCACTGGCATCAATTTGTATCTCGAATGGATGTCTCAAATTTGGTAATGCAAAGACTGGAGCTGAACTGATCTTGTCTTTTAAAGATTCTAAAGCTTGTTGTTGTTTGCCTCCCCATTGGAAGCCTTTCTTCACACTTGTCACTGCATGCATAGGAGCTGCGATGGCAGAAAAGTTAGCAATAAAATTTCTCCAATACTGAGCTGCACCTAAGAAAATTCTTACCTATGTTACTGTTTTGGGAGTGGGCCAATTCACAATGGCTTCCACTTTATAAGGATCAATTCTCAACTCACCTCCTCCTACAATGTGTCCCAAATTCACCAAAGAAGTCTTTCCAAACTCACACTTTGTCATCTTAAGAAATAATTTCTCTTTCTTCAAAACATCAAGAACCCTATTCACATGCAGAAATTTTATTCTCTTGTTTTGTTGAAAATAAAAATGTCATCTAAATACAAAATCACAAAGTCATTAAGAAATGGACGCAAAACACTATACATAACACAAATGAAAGTCACCAGTGCATTACACAAACCAAATTGCATAACCAACCACTCAAAAGTCCTTGTTTGGTTTTGAATGCAAGTTTCCATATGTCACTTTCTGCAATTATTACTTGATGATATCCACTTCGTAAATCTAACTTAGTGAAAAAAAATTCTTCTTTCGACTGATCAAGCAAATCATCTATCCTTGGGAGTGGGTATTGATTCTTTACCGTTATCTTGTTCAAAGCTTTGAAGTCTACACACATGCACCAAATCCCATCTTTCTTCAGAATCAAGACTATGGGTGATCCACATGGTGAAATGCTTGGCCTTATGAATCCTTTGTCCAACATCTCCTTGATTTTCCTCTTTATTTCAAAATTCTCCATTATTGAATTGCGATACATGCCAATGTTTGGAAGAGGACAATCTTGCTGCAGCTGAATCTCATGTTGAATCTCCCTTTTTGGAGGCAATCCTGTTGGCTCCTGAAACATCTCATGATGTGCATCAACTACATCATATAAATATGATTTCAACTTAGGATCACAATCCTCAAATTATTCATGATTATCATCAGCTTTAGGCTTAATCATTAGAAGAACAAAATTCTTACTTGAATTTACCACCCTCTTTACTTGTCCAACATTTACCATATCAATATTTGTCTTCTTCCGATGTGCTCTAACAATGTACTCCTTGCCATCTTTGAATAAATGGTATTTGTTCTCATGGTTATGGAAGATCACTTTCCTATCATACAAGTAAGGACTGCCCAACAAAATACCTGTTATGTCAAGCGGAACCACATCTAATTCAACTTTGTCAAAAAATGTGCAGTTATTGCAAACCGCAATATACACTTCTTTGAAACCTGTAAATTTGCATCCTTACAAATCCAACCAAGTGGATATGGTTTTGGATGTGGTATGGTCTCAAGATTAAGTTTCTTGACCAAGGCTTTAGAGATTAAGTTTTCTTGTGACCCACTGTCAAACAATGTGTCAATCTTAGTATGTTTGGATATGATCGTCACATGAAACAGTTCAATTCTCTCTTCTTCATTTGGAGCATGTATGTGACAGCTTGATGTACTAGTACTGGGTTTAGTTTCAATTTCTTTCCCCTTCATGTTCTTCAATCCCATGGCTGTAATTTTAGATTAATCACCCGAATCCTCTCCTAAATCATGTTGAGTTGTAGCCACAGTTTTCAGTTTCCCTTTGTTGTTGAGATATTTGGGCCTCTTTTTAGGATGTAATTTCCAACATTGATTTTCATTATGTCCTTCTTTTGAAAAATGTTTACAAACCACTTTTTCTACCTCTTTCTTAACAGATGCATTGTTTTTTCTTTTACCTTTCCAGGTCTTCTCTTTGTTTTTCCCCTTAAAGGGTTTGTTCCTATACTCATCAGAATTTTTTTTCCCTCTAGCTTCTAGATGTGTGGCCTGAACCCATACTTCATCTAGAATTGTGGGGTTAAACATGAGGATAGTATGTCTAAGGTAGCTATGTAAGCCTCCTATGTACTTGAGCAAAGTATCTTAGCTCTGTAAATCTACCCCTAATAAGAGAGATCTTCTCCTAAATTCTTGGGTGTAAACTTGAAATTTTTTTCCTTTCAATTGTCTAAAATTTTTCCAGTTCATTATGGATTTCTGCATATGAGCTAATGGATAAAACTTTCATTTTATTGCAGAAATGAAATCAGTTCATGGTACAATAATTTTACCATGCTTCTTGATTACTTCCTTTGTCTCAGCTTCCCACCAAACAAGTGCTGCACCTTCCATTCTCAATGAAGCTAATTGGATTTTGGTATCAAAATCTTGAAGGTTCTGGATTCAAATAGACCTCCAATTTCCTAATCCAATTATCAAGATTTTCTGCATTGACTTCACCATTAAACATTGGCAATTCAAAATTAATGTCAAGTTTTAGAAAAGGACTTTTACCAGTGTTCTTTGACTTGTGTGACTGATGTACTGAAAATGAAGTAGAGGATGATGATGATGAGGGTGAGGATGGTGACTTTCCACTGCCTCCATTTCCTCCATTGCCCTTCTTTGAATTATCTTCATCATTGTGACCTCTAGATGATCCTTTCCCTTCCTTGTGAAGTTTGGATCCTTCTCCTTCAAGTTTCTCATTCTTTTCTCGATAAAGGATTCTAACCATCTCAGTCATGGCAAGGAATGCTTTCCTGAACACTCTTTATTCCTCTTTGGGATCCACTTATTCATGGATTTATTCTTCCTCTGAATGCATGTTTAATGTTGCTTCTGCTTCCTTAGTAGGTGAACTAGGTGGTGGAGATTGTGGCAATCTTTCTCTCTTTTAATGTGGCTCACTTTGAGACCCTCTTGCTCCCACCAATGTGCCTTCTCCTCTCTTGAGCTTGAGCCTAGTAAGCATGTCAAACTTGCAAACAGTTAAATAAATATTCTGCACAAAACAACACCAAAGAATAAACTCTATCCCTGATACCAACTTGATCTGAAAGGACTGTATTATTTTGCTGTGCTAAGTGTCTTTTCAGTGATAATACATGTTCATATTTATCTCCATAGTTTGCTTAAGTATTGAGGATTTTAACCATGAATTGTAAGTGATTTTAGTGAATTAGAAGCATGAAAATAAGAGAAAATAACACTGAACAACACTATATAACAGAGAAATAAAACCGCACATAACATTTACACAGCAGGGATGATGAAGCAGTTCACCCCTCCTGGGCTACATCTGCTGGTCCAACTCCCAATGGCTTGTCCATCTTTCATTATGCTCAAAATTTTGCAATTACATGTGTTTACATGCCTCTAATGGTTCTTTTCTCTTCTCCAATGGCTCCATAATGCTCCAATTATTCTAGGTAGATTCTTCATTCCATCCAATTGGGCGAAAATTGACCCTCCAAGTCATTTTCCCAATAACTCCTAGAAGCCCTCCACTAAATTTGGGGAACTACACTTAAATGCAGTTAAAATAGGCCAAAACCCCAAAAAATAGGGGCGTGCTATCTATTCTGCCAGTCTAAACCATAAATTTTAATGGTTAAGGGGAGGGGGCAGCCACATGCCAACCCTCGAAACCCAAGTTGCATTTAAATTTTGGAGCGGAACCCCATGCTGAGACTTTGGTAATAGTGGTTAAAACTGGAGTTTATGCGGAGTTTAACTTAACTATCAGCTTTAACCACAGAGTCAGCGGAATAATGTTAACAACCACCACATGTGATTACCTGTGGAGTTAAATTCTGTAGTGATCAACCCGTCGGTGAAGTTGTAACTGTCGGCATTACTGTAGCCATGCGACAAGGTAAGGTGATATTTAATGTCACGGTTCTATCATCCCTCGGAGGTTATGTTACGATAACCATTTGTTGTCGTGGTTTGGTTTCTTGACATGTGACCATATACATAGACCACCAGTGGGTTGGGGACCACCGACAGTCCCAACACCAATTGCTAACTTATCAAAATTTAATTATGTCTGTTAGCCCTTAGATGTTAAGAATAAAAGCAGTGCAGTTGGTGGAAGTCTTTGCACGCAGGCCGGAGGTCGCAGGGTCGAACCCCCAAAACCTCATAAAAATTATAATACACTGTAAAGGGGACACGTGGCAGCCTTAGGGCTGGCCATGTGTCACCCATACATTGGCTTAAAATAAATAACGTACATTCCACCAACCAAACACATAGCGCCACTTGTCAGTGTCTCACTGGATTGGAGAAAAAGGAATATTCCTATTTTGCTGATTGTGCACCTCATGCTGACTGGGAATCCTAGTCAAACCTATCGCAAAATTTAGTTGCTTGGGAAATCGATCAGAACGTGATATCTTCCTCATATGGCATCGATTTTTCGAACCATTCACAGCGCCAGAATCAGGAAGACGAGATCTACGCAACCATCTTGGTTTCAACCCAATCCTACAACTTTAAATTTTGAGCAAAATTTATGAACACCTAATCAATTGATGTCCAAAATTCTGTCCAATCCTAGTCTTCCCTGGTGTTAGTGTGAATTCTAATCGCAAGCATACGAAAAAATATCACTTTAGCTGTGCATAACAAAAAACCATAACATAAAATATGGTTGTCAGTTTCCTTTGATCTGCAATTAGTGATTAGAATAAATGCTACAGAAGTCTAGATATATACAGTTAAAGACATTAAACAACAAATAATAAGAAATATTTATTGCATGCATCCAATGGACAAGACAATAAAATTTAAATAATTCTTTTTATTATGACACATGGGAAGGGAACATAGAAATATGTTACTATTCCCCCTCAATGGGATGGGTTCTTGTATGTCCTTAGTGCTTCAGATCTAAGGTCTCTCTCTCTTGATGGTGCAGAAAACCCAGACAAAAATGGTACTCAAAGGGAGCTCACAAGAAAAAAGTAGAAAAAATATGACAATGATGGGAGGATCAAAGTCAGACCAAGAGTATAGATCAAGAGTGATCTCTAGGCGATAAAAGGTAGTGAATGAATGGAAAAACCCTTTTTTTTTATAAAAAAATATTGAGTTATTCTAGATATTGGTGCATAATTAAAATATAATTAACCAAATCTAGATCCAACTTTATGCAATATTTTATTATTTTTGTTGGATGGAAAAGGAATTTGAATTTGGTCAAATCCATTTATTTAGAAATAATAAGTAAATAAATGATTTATCTATTATTTTAAGAATGTGGTTGAGTAATAATTAAATAAATACTGATTTATTCTATTATTTATAAATGATTTAGTCAAATTTAACAAGGAATATTATTAAATAATGATTTAAATAATTATTCCTAGAAAATAATAACATAAATAATGATTTATCTAATTAATTTTCCTGTTTTGGGTTAAATATGACCAGGATTATTAATTAAACAGTGGTTTAATTAATTATCCCTAGAGGAAAATCAAACAAATAAGGATTTATTTAATTATTCCTCATGGGGTTTACTATTTGGACTAGAAACAACTTAATAAACTATGGGTCATTAAATAATTTTTCATAGTGAAAGAAATTTTACTATGGTAAAATTGGTCTTACATGGTGTACTTTAGTCCATCCAATAGTAATAGGTTAGATGACCAAAAATTGGTGTAAAATATTTCCCCCCAATGTGCGAGTGTTAGGCACTAATAATATGACCGAAGTACGTTGTAAGAACACAATCACTAGACACCGAAGGGGAGTTAGAGAGAGAAATTTAAGGCGGACTCAAGCGAGAGAGGACAAGACCCTGAGGAGGCGAGACTTACAGGTATGACAAGTCTCTTTTATGAGTGAGTACATGTTCTACATGAGGCGGGGGAGGCATACATATGCCTGCCGAGATAACAAAGTACAAAGAATAATGGTGCGTCTAGCGAACATGGTGTTAGTCACCTATAAAATTTGTTATATCAAATGCTGGCTAAATCATTTTTGGAGCCTTCAAGAAACAAGTTTGATTGCTAAAAAATGTTATCTATTGAAGGCCTCATGCCTCTGTCCAAATCTTCACTGATGTTCCTTTTTTATACTCTTCTGTTGATTTCATTGAGGAAACACTGCTCCAAAGGCCATTTTACCCCTCCTTCCACTTCCAAAACTAACCTCATTTTTACCCCTTTATTCCCCATAAAAATCCTTCATTTTCATATTTTTCCCCTTTCCCCTCCATCAAAACCCCTTTGATAAGGTTTAATACTCTTTCTCTGCCTTATCGAAACCCTCAAAACCCTTTGAAAACCAGAAAAAATCATAAAAAATACATATTTTTGTATAAAGGCTTAAGCCCCCTTGGGCTAAGTTTTAAACCACTTCCCCTCCACGTGCCCACACCATAGAACCAGGTGCTAGACCCACAAAGCGCTTATCGCATCGCAAAGTCTGAGCGCATAAGTTTGTTTGTCGTGTTTAAAAACTCCGATGCCGATGAGCCTCGTGCATTATATTCCCCGATCATATTATCGATCCATGTAACCCGTGGACCCACAATCGGGCGCTAAATCATTGTGAAATTTCATCTCTGATCCATTATTTTCCTTTGTATTTCATGAAAAATCCATTTTTTCTCTGTTACAAAGGATTCCGCCCATTCATCATTTTAAACCATTTTCCACCGTTGATCCTTTAAAAACACATCAACGGTCAGCGCATTTTCCCCACCCATCGCATCGGAAACTTCTTCAAGGTTTCTTCCAATCACGCCCCTTTGAAACCTTCGATTGTGATGACCCGATCGCATCATCACATCGGCCTTTCTCCATTGCATTGGCAAAATACAAAGGTTTAAGCCCGTGCCTGGTGCCCGCCGATTGCGATTCCCAGATCCATCCTCCACCATCGATCTGATCTATAGATCGATGGCCCCAAAGTCATCCCATCCGAGTTTTTCTGTTGGCACAATTAAAAGGTTTTATTCAAAATTGCCGATTGCGATCCCCCGATGCATCTCTCGTCGTCGATCTGATCTGCAGATCGACAGTCTACATTTAATCGCATCGGATCTTTTCATCGGGTGCATTTTTAACATTTGTTTTTCCCCGATCGATTGCGATCCTTCGATTGAATCTGGACCATCCACGTGTCCAGATCGGACGGTCCCAGATCTTTCCCTCACGGTTTCATCACCCTCCACCTTCCACCAAGAGGATTTTAATGCATATTCCCAACCGTCGATCTCTGCGCAATCAACGGTTCTGACATATTTTCTTCCTCTGCTCGTCTTTTAACCTTCTCTTAGCCGATCTCCACCGTTGGATGTTGCTATTCAACGGCCACACTTTTTCCCCACAACCTCTGAAGCAGTTTACCCACTATGGAGGATTTCTTAATTTATTCATGTTTTGCAGGTTTGAATGATTTGTTCCATCATATTAAAGAGAAAGCCGAAGGCCAGGAATGACGATTCCCACACCTTTGATTTATCAAAGGGAACCATTCACGAGGCTCTACTCCACATCTCGTCAATTTTTCATCAGGCATTGATGCCATATGAGCCCTGCGCAACCTACACATCAACAAGACACAGTGTTATTTACTCAAATTAAAAGAGTATCAATGTCTAAGACAGAATACGACAGGACAGAAGATTGAAAACAGATTTGCGGGGATCACGGCTAAGATTGATTATCAAAAGCCTAATCCTCCAAATTGAAACACAATTAAAGAAAATGATAAGTGTTTATCAGATAGAAAGGCCTCCACCACCACATTTGAGGCAAATTGATTCCTCTCAGCTACCACAAAGCCACCTGTGCCTCAAAGCATTCAAACAAAGGCCGAAATTATTGATCAAGATCAGATATTTTCCTCAACACAGCCGAAGAATTAATTATGCCAAAGGAATTTAATGTAAAAATATCAGAAGAGTTATTACATTCATGACACAGAACCTCAAAATTCAAAAAAATCTCCCACCGAGCTTAATCTTAAGTGTAAAACAATTAATATAGACAGAGCATCTGTAAAATTCTTCATCGAGCCCCTCAAAGGCCGAGAAGCCATTAAGAATGTATTAATTATCTCGGGAGATCTTTTATTAGATCCCCCTCCTCATTATTCTATAAATACTTCTGTAGAAGATGAGAAATGTTGGTTGCTGGGTTGGTTTGTTGATCACTAGTTGTAATACTGAAACTCTCTGAAATAATACATAGTCTGTTGAAGTTGAAGAAGAAATTGAAATCTTGGAAGCCCTGATGATGTTGTTGCATGCTTGTTTTTGAGAAGGATCTATCATTGGATCCATGAGCTTGGATGTTGGTGAAGTATTCTGAACTGTTTAATGTTTTCTCCTGTTTTCATTTTGTGCCATAATTTCTTACTACATTAGAATGAAAGTTTTAGGCTAAGAAATGACTCCTCGAAGCACCTTAGACCTGTTCGTCCTTCACCGTTTTATGTTTTCTTCTGCTGAAGTATTTTAGAGTCTTTAATCTCTCTCTTTAGTCTTCATGCTTGTTTATTTCCTTAATAGTTCGAACAGTTGGTTTCAGCATGATTTATGGTTTTCCCTACTTGTCTACTGCCACTTAAAGTCTGTTATTGAAGTCTCCCTTTGAAGTTTCCTTGTTTACAGTGAGCCAAGGAGGTATGTTCTGATCTTGCCCCTTGTCCTCGCTTGAATAGTTGGCTTAAAGGTATTTATAGTTGTGATCATAGATGTATTTAGGTGTTCCCTCTTCTATGATCGTAATTATCAGTGAATTTTTTATGTTTTCTAAGTCATTTGAAATAAAATCTTTGAGGAAACAGGGTGTTCCTGGAATCTTAGATTTCATTTTAAAAGTTGTTTTGAAGTCCTTATTTGATTGAAGTGTGATTTTTAGAATTCATGGTTAGCCCTGTCTATCAAATAGCTCTTTATTGTTCAATTAGTGTTTTCAATTTCCCTTTGTTGAGAATTAAATTTCTCTTTCCAAATCATTGATGTCCATCTCATTCCAAAACCAAAGGATCCTACGGCCAAGTTAGATTTGCTCTCTGATATCCCATATCCATTGATAAGTCTGTCATGACCTCTTTTTTGAATCCATTGCCCAATGAATCTGAAATTTCCCATTTCTATCTATCTTCCCTAGACCTTTCATATTCTGTTGTATCATTCAACCAAAAAAACAACCAAACACCTACACTTCATAACTAGTCTAAAACCAATATTCAAAGCACACAAGATAAACCTTTGCTGAAACAAATAATTTGAGAGATCCCTCTCTGAGAACAGGAGGAATAGATCCTGGAACTCTAAAGATTGGTTCTGATGTTGCCTTGTCTTTTGATATGCCAAACTATCAAAAGACGGGACACTAACATAATGGCGATCACGGTGGGACCCTGAGTAAAATCTTTAAAATTAAATACTCCCTATCTAGTATAACATAAGTAACCTTCTTCAAGCACTACCAAGCATATCGGTAATCATGATAGGACTTATTTGAATCAGTGACAAACTAAGTAACCCTTAGGATTCTCATGGAACCTTATCAAACCTTGAAGGAATCAGTTACCAAGCCATAAGAGTGAACTTTGTATGTTTTGACACCTTAGCTAAGTGTTAAGTCAGATTTAGGACACTCTCATAACCTATAAAACCAAGAAACTCAGAAAAACCCAAAAAAAATTTCAGTTTGGCTTCATAATAAACATGGTGGTGGAACCATAAAACATTTTACCTTCACAAAAGCTAAAAAATTCCACCTGGTGACTCCACTGGCCTCCAGTAGACCTATGACTCCACTAGCCCCAATAGGCCTATTACTCATCTAGGTTCCTAGATCTCTTTAGGACTGTGTTAACCAGCCTTGAGGAAATTTAGAAGCCTAATCCCATACTAGATAAGACATCGTGAGAGGTAAAATTGCCAAAAAATAGTCCCTAAAGCTTTGACCTCTCTCTTTTTTGAAAAAAACAGTCTGGCTTCACATAGGATCAATACTAGATCCCATCCAGACCCAAATCATCCTTTAATCGTTGACAATCCATAGAGAATTCCGTGGCAGAAGTCTAACTCTGGAAAATCAGCTACTAATAGGAACCTCTTAAGAACAAATTATGTCCTTGAAAACCTTGTTCGCTTAGAGGGTTCACACTTTGATTTACATCATACAAAGAACATCTTTAGAACTCAATCTCAAGGTGATTTAAACCAAACTGATCTTGACATTGCAGATTTGCAACAAAGCTTCAGTAAAGAAGCCTCACCTTCCACTCCTCCTGATTCCCAGCTTCTTCATCACTTTAGCCTTTTTCATAACAAGTCTGCTCAAAATCAGTTTATTGGCCCAAGTTTTTTTTCCACTCCAATCCATACTACCATTGTGCAAAACACCTTTGTTCAGCCCACTTTTGTACCTGTAAATTCACCTCTTATAAATACACCCTTATTTCCAGCCATGGCAACATGGTATGCCCCATTAGTGTTACCAAAACCTCTACTTCCCTTACCAAATGATTACCAATCCAAAATCCCTCACTTCACTGGAAAAGAGTCTACAACAGCTCAACATCATGTAGATAGGATGGAGGATGCATTCGATTACATGGAGATAGAAGAAGAAACTATGAAGATGAGGATCTTCGCCCAAAGTTTAGGAGGAGATGTAAAGAAATGGTTTAAAAACCTACATCCCAACAACATAAATGATCTCCCTGCCTTGCATCAAACATTCATCAACAAATGGGAACTCAAAAAAACCCTCTCCAAATACTAGCAGAATATAGCAGCCTCAAGAGAAATCAAGGGGAGAGTGTTCATGAGTACTCCACTAGATTCAATAGCATTTACAATGTTGTTCCACCTCACATGAAACCTCCTCAAGGCATGGCCTTGGTAAGGTATCCCGAAGGCCTTGATGTTGAAATGACTTATCAGTTAAGGGAGAGAGATTACTTAACCTTAGAAGACATGCAGAAAGGAGCTATGAGCGTAGAAGCAAACATAATTGAGAAAAGAAATAGGTTGAGATTAGAGAAGAGGATAACTTATAAAGATGACCTACTACCCTCGACCTCAACTTCTGACACAAGAATTGACAACCTAGTGAAGGTGATGGAGAGGATGCTTGAAAAGATAAATTTGAATGAAAGAGAGCCTCCAAGAGAACCTCAAAATAACCAAAACAGAAATAGGAATCAGAATTATAGAAGAGAAAACAATCAAGATAAGCAAAAGGAAAGTGACCAACAGGTTAGACCTCCCTTCCAACAAAACTATGTGGATCAATACGAGGAAGATAGGGAGTTGGAAAGGTTGGGAGAAGCTCATGTAAACTTGATTAGATCAGACAGTGGGGATGATGTTTTCCTCACTAAGGAAGAACAAGGTTTCTTCTCTGATCAAAGTACAAACACCTATGAAGATTCTGATGACTATAGATTGGGGTTTGAAAATGCAATCATGGAGGTACACAAAAGATATGATCTTAGGAGAAAAGGGAATGTAGAAAATTCAAAGGATAAGAACACTAGCACTGTTGTCAAGAAAAACCCAGAAAGTCAGCCTAAGAAGACAACAGACAAACCCGTTATTTTGGCTAAAAAACCAGATTTAAACAAAGATAAAAATAACCGGCCAAATGTTGAACAGAGTGCCCCTAGCACTTCAGCTAGTGGTCCTAACAAAACAATCCCAATTACCAGTCCAAACAAAGTTCAGCAAATTAAAAATGCCGAAAATAATTCAATTGAAAAGACAGATGTAAATATCAACAAATCAATTGTTCCTTTCAGCCTTGAGGGAGAGATTTCCAAGATAAAAATTACCATCCCACTAGCTAAACTTGTAACCCAAGAAGTGTACAAAAACCAAGTTTTAAAATCTTTGAACCTAGGAAGTGATACTGACATCTTAAACTTGACAGATGACAAACCTGAGTTGTTTTTTGGTCCAGAGGTTGAAGGAAAATACTAAGAAGGGGTTGTCCCTCCCTTCTATGTTAGTTTGAACATACATGAGAAAATCTTACATAATGCCATGTTAGATTCTGGAGCTTCACACAATCTAATGCCCAAGGTAGTGATGGAAAGCTTAGGCTTAGAAATTACTAAACCATACAAAGATTTGTATTCCTTTGACTCAAGCAGAGTCAAATGTTTGGGTTTAATCAAAGATTTATGTGTTAATTTAGCTCAAATTCCTGCTAAGAGTCTAGTGATGGACATAGTTGTAGTTGACATTCCCCCTAAGTATGGCATGCTCTTATCAAGATCATGGGGAGCCAAACTTCAGGGAAGCCTTCAAATGGACATGTCTTATGCCACCGTTCCCGTTTTTAACCAAAACAGAAGACTATACAGGGAATCTCACATGAAGTACATGGTGAGCAACATAGACAAACCAAACAACTCTCCAATCTATTCTATTCAATCAAGTTTAGATTCCTTTATCTTATGTAACGAAGATGAAATCACTCAACAAGATAAGGAAAACATAGACCCAATCAGTTCACCAGAATGATCAAATCTTCCCTCGAATCAAATTCAAAACATTGACAATCAACAGCAACAAGAAAATGGAAATGAAGCAAATGTACTTTGTACAATAAACTTTGATGGATCCTGTAATAAAACAAGAGCAGGGGCAGGTGTTTGGATTCAAAATACGAATCAGAGTTTTCCATATAAATTATATTTCCCATGCACTAACAATATTGCTGAATATGAAGAACTTCTCCTAGGCTTACAATTGCTTAAACGGTTAGAAGCCCAAAATATATCCATTTTAGGGGATTCTGAACTTATCATAAGACAAATCAAAGGAGAATACTCAGCTAGAAATCCAAGGCTTAGGGAATATCGGAACGCTACCCTTATCTATTGAAAACCTTTGAAAATTATGAACTTATTTTCATTCCAAGAGCACTAAATCATCTAGCAAATGAACTCGCTTTCAATGCCAGCAATTGCCAAATACCTGAGATAAATGAACAACTTAGTGTAAAGGTAAAAAATAGGCCTGCTGTGCCTGATAACGAAGATCACTGGCAAGTGTTTGATTCTGACAAACACATAGATGGTTTCTTAAAATCAAAAAATGATTTCGACATACCAATATCAGAAACTAGCCATAAAGAAAACTGTTTGTATATTGAACAAATCCCAGAAGTTGAAATGACATATGCTACTGATGTAAATCATTATGAGAATCCTTTTGAAGTAGAGATAATTGAAAACACAGACCAAGAATACTTAGAAGTTTTACAATGCAAAAATGATAAAATTACAAGAGGTCTCACACCTTTAGAACACCTTTTTTATTTTAACGATGTAGCCAAAGAACCGAGAATGGAGCCTATGGAAACAAATGTAGAAGAACATAACATAGGCAGTCTAGCAGAACCCAAGATGATTAAACTGTCCAACACTCTCCCAACTCACATAAAACTGCAATACATAGAGCTGTTCAAAGAGTTTATAGATGTTTTTTCATGGGGATACAAAGATTTGAAATCATATGATACCAGCATCATTCAGCACAAAATTCCCCTCAAAGAAAATCAAAAGCCTTTCAAACAAAAGCTAAGGAGAATAAACCCTCTCTTACTACCTTTAGTTCAGGCAAAAATTGAAAAGATACATGATGTTGGGATCATAGTACCCATTAGATATTCAGAATGGTTGTCAAACTTAGTTTCTGTTAGAAAGAAAACAAGGGAAATCAGGGTCTGTATTGACTTTAGAAATTTAAATAGAGCCTCTTTAAAAGACAAATACCCCTTACCCAAGATGGACTATATACTTCAAAGGGTAGTTGGGTCAAAAAGGATATCCCTCTTAGATGGGTTCTCTGGTTACAACCAGGTGTTGGTGCTCCCAAGTGATCAAATCAAAACTGCTTTTACCACACCTTGGGGCACCTTTATGTATGTCAAAATGCCTTTCGGGTTAATGAATCCAGGGGCCACCTTCCAAAGGGCCATGGACATAGCCTTCTATGAAGATATTGGCTTTTTCATAATCATCTACCTTGATGACATGACCGTTTTCTAAAAAAATGATGAAGAGCATTTGATCCACTTGAGAAAAGTTTTTGAGAAATGTAGGAAATTTGGCTTGTCTCTGAATCCTAAGAAAACACTCTTCGGTCTCCAAGAAGGTAAAATTCTTGGCCATATAATTTCAGAAGAGGGAATAAAAAAAGACCCCACAAGGATAGATGGCATATTGCAGATTAGCCATTCGAGAAGCCTCAAAGAATTACAATCTTTCATTGGAAAGATCAATTTTCTGAGGAGGTTCATCCCTAACCTTGCTGAGCTATTAAAAAACATTACAAACATGCTTAAGAAAGATGTAGGTGTAAAATGGACTTTACCAGCTAAACAATCATTTCAACTGGTCAAACAAGCTCTTACTCAAACACCGGTCCTGATTAGTCCAGACTTTACCAAAGACTTTTATATATTTTCTTTTGCATTTGAACATACAATAGCTACAGTTTTACTTCAAAAGAATGATTTGGGGCAAGAACAACCAATATCCTTCTTTAGTAGGGCCTTAAGAGATGCTCCTCTCAAATATAACATCATGGAGAAGCAAGCCTTAGCATTAGTGAAAGCTTTAAAGGACTTTAGGGTCTATATTTTACACTCTCACATAATTTCTTTTGTTCCACATACTGTTGTCAAGGACATTCTAAGTCAAGACCCTGATGGTAAAAGGGGAAAATGGATTGCAAATATTCTTGAGTATGACTTAGAAATCAGGCCCACCAAACTAGTTAAGGGGCAAGGATTAGCGAAACTTATGGCTGAATCTAACTTCCAAGCACTAGACATGAATATGGTAGATGTGTTGGAAGAAATAGAAGAATCTACTGCTCCTTTCATTAAGGAGACATTTCTGAATTCTCCTTGGTATGCTGACATTACTTATGTGCTTTTATATTTAAATGCCCCTCCTTCTTTGTATAAAACTAAAGCTAGATTTTTGAAACAAAAAGCTTTGAGTTATTGCATCTTGGATGGGGTATTATATTGGAAAAATGCTGTTGGAATTTTGCTTAAATGTTTACTTGAAGATGATGCAGGAAAAATCATGCATGAGTTGCATGATGGAGAATGTGGAGGACACCTCTACTGGAAGGCCATAGCAAAAAAAATTCTTAGATCTGGTTACTATTGGCCTACCCTTTTCCCAGACACTCAGAAGTTGGTCATGTCTTGCCATAAGTGTCAAATTTTTGATGGAAAAAGAAAAGTTCTTCCCTTGCCCTTACATCATATCAGAGTTGAAGCACCTTTTCAACAATGGGGTTTAGACTTCATTGGGGAAATTCACCCATCCTCCTCAACTCAACGTAAGTGGAACGTCACGACCACTGACTTATTTACCAAGTGAATAGAGTTTATACCCTCTAGAAATGCCAATGACTCTATCATTATCAAGTTTCTTGAAACAAATATCCTATCCAGATTTGGTTGTCCCAGAAAAATCATAACAGATAACGCTGCTGCCTTTAAATCTAAGAAAATGGTTGATTTTTGTTACAAATACCACATTACCTTGGGCCATTCTACTGCCTATTATCCCCAAGGAAATGGATTAGCTAAATCCTCCAATAAAATCCTTATCAATATCATCAAGAAGCTGTTGGAGCAGAATCAGAAATCATGGCACACTAAGCTGGTTCATGCTTTATGGGATGATAGATTGACTACCAAAAAGTCAATTAATATGTCCCCACTATCAGCTGGTCTATGGCATGGATGCAGTTTTTGCCACCTCATTAGGAGTTCCAGTCATGAAACTCCTTCAAGAAGTGCAAATTGAAGAGATTTGATATGCAGAGGAGAATCAATCAAACCATCCATTTACAACAGACCAGAGAAGAAGTCTATGAAAGAACGCAGTTAGTCCAAGAAAATTTAAAGAAAATATTTGATAAGAGGACTAAGGCAAACAATTTCTAGGTTGGAAATGTTGTTCTTCAATGGGATTCAAGGAGAGAAGAGAAAGGAAAACATGGCAAGTTTGAGAACTTATGGAAAGGTCCCTATATTGTTCATGCTGAGAGGGGCCACAATGCATTTTTCTTGAAAGAATTGAATGGAGAAGATTTGTATGGAGGTCCTGTCAATGGTAGGATGCTAAAGAATTACTTCTGCCAAGAATCCTGATTTTCAAAGCGTTTTATTTTCATTTGTAAATATCATAGTTTGAATGTTGCATTCAAAGTTATAAAATAAAAATACAAAAAACAATAGAAAGGAGAAAAGAGGGCAGATTGTAAAAACAATAAAGGTATATCCCCATACCAAGAAGAGAAACAAAAATCTGAAAGTGTGCAAGCTTAAATGCCACTCCTAAAAAATACACTTCTAATTAGTCAAACAGCCTAATCTTGACTAATTAAGTTTTAAATTTACTGCTGATAGGATTAGTGAATTTGATTTGCCAAACTGTTTAATCTTGGCTTATCAGTAGGTAGATTAGGCTAGAAATTAAAGGTTCAAGCATGCTTGAAAAATTAACCTAAGTTTCCAAAGAGATATGACTCAAATCTGTTAAATTTTGAGTCAAACAGAGGTAAAACTGGTTCTAATCAACTCAAAATCTGAACCAATCAACAAAGAAAGAACAACTCAATCAAAAGCAAAAACAGAGGTGGAAAAAGATGAAGGAAGTGCTTTGAATTTTCAGATCTTGAAGCCTTCCATTTTGTTTTAATTTTCTATAAAATAATATATATGCGCAGCTTGTTTTTTATGCCATAGATCAGCATCAAGTTAGACTGTTCAATCCTGACTTGTATGTTTTTTAATTTTTGTTGTAGCATTTAGAGAATAAAAATTTGTTAGACTGTTTAATCCTAACAGATTGGTAGATTAGGTAGAGAAGCATATGGACTCAACTGTTTAATCTGAGTTCATGGAGACATAAAGAGTAGAATTAGATCAGTTTTATGCTTTCAAAATAATAAGATGTTGTGAAAAGAGTTTGCCAATCCAAGTGCACTCTTAAGAAGAAAAAATGTTAGATCAATAGAATTGGGTAGGTAGAAAGCTTGTGTTAATGAAGATCCATTGTTTTTCATGGCTACTAACATATTTTCAAAGTGAAGGCAAGATCATCAAAGTAAATATAGTTGCAGGCCAATGTATGAGGCACTAATCATCCCCCATAGAATGCAAGTATGAAATTCTTGATACCTTCAAGAAGGCATCATCCCCATGTGGAGCCACTGTTAGTCACCTATAAAATTTGTTATATCAAATGTTGGCTAAATAATTTTTGGAGCCTTCAAGAAACAAGTTTTATTTCTAAAAAATGTTATCTCTTGAAGACTCTTGAAGGCCTCATGCCTCTGTCCAAATCTTCACTGCTGTTCCTTTTTTATACTCTTTTGCTGATTTCATTGAGGAAACACTGCTCCAAAGGCCATTTTCCCCCTCCTTCCACTTCCAAAACTAACCTCATTTTTACCCCTTTATTCCCAATAAAAATCCTTCATTTTCATATTTTTCCCCTTTCCCCTCCATCAAAACCCCTTTGATAAGGTTTAATACTCTTTCTCTGCCTTATCGAAACCCTCAAAATCCTTTGAAAACCAGAAAAAATCATAAAAAATACATATTTTTGTATAAAGGCTTAAGCCCCCTTGGGCTAAGTTTTAAACCACTTCCCCTCCACGTGCCTGCACCACAGAACCATGTGCTAGACCCACAAAGCGCTTATCGCATCGCAAAGTCTGAGTGCATAAGTTTGTTTTCCATGTTTAAAAACTCCGATGCCGATTAGCCCCACGCATTATATTCCCCGATCATATTATTGATCCATGTAACCCGTGGGCCCACAATCAGGCGCTAAATCATTGTGAAATTTCATCTCCGATCCATTATTTTCCTTTGTATTTCATGAAGAATCCATTTTTTCAATGTTACAAAGGATTCAGTCCATTCATCGTTTTAAACCATTTTCCATCGTTGATCCTTTAAAAACACATCAACGATCAGCGCGTTTTCCCCGCCCATCGCATCGGGAACTTCTTCAAGGTTTCTTTCGATCATGCCCCTTTGAAACCTCCGATTGCAATGACCTGATTGCATCATCGCATCAGCCTTCCCCCATTGCATCGGCAAAATACAAAGGTTTAAGCCCGCGCTTGGTGCCTCCTGATTGCGATTCCCAGATCCATCCTCCACCGTCGATCTGATCTGCAAATCGACGGCCCCAAAATCATCGCATCGGATTTTTTCTGTTGGCACGATTAAAAGGTTTTATTCAAAACCGCCAATTGTGATCCCCCGATGCATCTCCCGCCATCGATCTAATCTGCAGATCGACGGTCTACATTTAATCGCATCAGATCTTTTCATCAGGTGCATTTTTAACATTTGTTTTTCCCCGATCGATTGCGATCCTCTGATTGAATCTGGACTGTCCACGTGTCCAGATCGAACGGTCCCAGATCTTTCCCTCATGGTTTCATCGCCCTCTGCCTTCCACCAAGAGGATTTTAACGTGTATTCCCAACCGTCGATCTCTGCGCAATCAACGGTTCTGACATATTTTCTTCCTCCGCTCTTCTTTTAACCTTCTCTTAGCTGATCTCCATCGTTGGATGTTGCCATCCAATGACCACGCTTTTTCCCCACAACCTCTGAAGCAGTTTACCCACTACGCAGAATTTCTTAATTTATTCATGTTTTGTAGGTTTGAATGGTTTGTTCTGTCATATTAAAGAGAAAGCCAAAGGCCAGGAATAATGATTCCCACGCCTTTGATTTATCAAAGGGAACCATTCACGGGGCTCTACTCCACGTCTCGTCAATGTTTCATGAGGCATTGATGCCATATGAGCCCTGCGCAGCCTGCACATCAACAAGACGTAGTGTTATTTACTCAAATTAAAAGAGTATCAGTGTCTAAGATGGAATACAGCAGGACAAAAGATTGGAGACAGATTTGCGGGGATAACAGCTAAGATTGATTATCAAAAGCCTAATCCTCCGAATTGAAACACAATTAAAGAAAATCATAAGTGTTTATCAGACAGAAAGACCTCCACCACCAAATTTGAGGCAAATTGATTCCTCTCAGCTACCACAAAGCCAACTGTGCCTCAAAGCATTCAAACAGAGGCCGAAATTATTGATCAAGATCAGATATTTGCCTCAACGCAGCTGAAGAATTAATTCTGCCAAAGGAATTTAATGTAAAAATATCAGCAAAGTTATTACATTCATGACACAGAACCTCAAAATTCAACAAAAGATCCCACTGAGCCTAATCTTAAATGTAAAACAATTAATACAGATAGAGCATCTATAAAATTCTTCATCGAGCCCCTCAAAGGCCGAGAAGCCATTAAGACTGTATTAATTATCTCGAGAGATATTTTATTAGATCCCACCTCCTCATTCTTCTATAAATACTTCTGTAGAAGATGAGAAATGTTGGTTGCTGGGTTGGTTGGTTGATCACTAGTTGTAATACTAAAACTCTCTGAAATACTACATAGTCTGTTGAAGTTGAAGAAGAAATTGAAGTTTTGGAAGCCATGATGATGTTTTTGCATGCTTGTTTTTGAGAAGGCTCTATCATTGGATCCATGAGCTTGGATGTTGGTGAAGTATTCTAAACTGTTTAATGTTTTCTCTTGTTTTCATTTTGTTCCATAATTTCTTACTATAGTAGGATGAAATTTTTAGGCTAAGAAATGACTCCTGGAAGCACCTTAGACCTGTTCCTCCTTCACTATTTTATGTTTTCTTCTGCTGAAGTATTTTAGAGTCTTTAATCTCTCTCTTTAGTCTTCATGCTTGTTTATTTCCTTAATAGTTCGAACAGTTGGTTTCAGCATGATTTATGGTTTTCCCTGCTTGTCTGCTGCCACTTAAAGGTTGTTATTGAAGTCTCCCTTTGAAGTTTCCTTGTTTACAATGAGCCAAGGAGGTCTATTCTGATCTTGCCCCTTGTCCTTGCTTGAATATTTGGCTTAAAGGTCTTTATAGTTGTGATCATAGATGTATTTAGGTGTTCCCTCTTCTATGATCGTAATCATCAGTGAATTTTTTATTTTTTCTAAGTCATTTGAAATAAAATCTTTGAGGAAATAGGGTGTTCCGAGAATCTTAGATTTCATTTTAAAAGTTGTTTTGAAGTCATTATTTGCTTGAAGTGTGATTTTTAGAATTCATGGTTAGCCCTGTCTATCAAATAGCTCTTTATTGTTCAAGTAGTGTTTTCAATTTCCCTTTGTTGAGAATTAAATTTCTCTTTCCAAATCATTGATGTCCATCTCATTCCAAAACCAAAGGATCCAGTGACCAAGTTAGATTTTCCCTCTGATATCCCATATCCATTGATAAGTATGTCATGACCTCTTGTTTGACTCCATTGCCCAATGAATCCGAAATTTCCCATTTCTATCTATCTTCCCTAGACCTTTCATATTCTGCTGTATCATTCAACCAAACAAACAAACAAACACCTGCACTTCATAACTAGTCTAAAACCAATATTCAAAGCACACAAGATAAACCTTTGCTGAAACAAATAATTTGAGAGATCCCTCTCTGAGAACAGGAGGACTAGATCCTGGAACTCTAAAGATTGTTTCTGATGTTGCCTTGTCTTTTAATTTTCCAAACTATCAAAACATGGGACCAATATTGTTCTTTGAGAAAAATGACCAATTATGAATGGAAGGGCTGCCCCAGGCCAATGCATAAGTCATCAAGTATATAGAGGTGATAAATGATGCTATAACAGATGCTCCCTAATATATGAGGTCATAAGCGGTACATGATGGCCGAAATGTATTATGTGCATAGAAAGAACGTTGCAAGGACTAGAGAGGACTTCACCATATTTCAACTTGCCAAAAACCAATTTGAGGTGGGCATACCCATGCTCAGTGAAAGAAAAGCATGTTCACATATGAAGTATGGAGCAGATCCAATATGTATACAAGTATAACTGAAATGTAAAGTACATAGTGAATCATATTATTAAGGCCCAGAAGTATAAGTCAAAATCATGTCCAAGTATCACATATAAAAGACTGATCAATGATGCTGCATAGATATCTGATCACTGAAGTCACAACTAAATCTGCAAGTACTAGATCATAAGTGGTGGAACAAATGGTACAACACACAAATTAAGAGCCAACATATAAGATGCTACTATGATGAAACTGCAACATATAAGGGTGGATGGTGTCACTGGAAGAAAACTGAAGGAGCTGTCAAAGTGAACCAGAAAATGCTGATGCAAACCCGAGGTCTTCACCGATCACCATGGCACAATTATACACAATGGGAATAAATGAGCTGAGGTTGACCATGTGAGAAATCTTTTGATTACTGGTCATTTATGTATATCGTTAACAAATGCGAGAAAACCCACTGATAATCATAATGAGTGTCAAGGTGCCCTAGTACAATCTAACAAGTGTGAATGAATGAGTTGAAGTCGAACAATTTAGAGAATCTATCAATCAGGAGACATTGATGTATTCTCACTGTCGATAGCAAAGGAGTCTGCCACTGATGACTGCAAACCCTAAGGTACTGAAAAAAGGACTCTAGAATTGATTCCTAGAGCAATGATTCATAGTCAATGGGAAAAGATCTGCTGGAAGGAAGGCATTAAGGAATCCCACATCATTCCAGCGTGAGTGTAACCCGCAGGCTAAGATTTGGAAGGAATCAGATGAAGCAAAGTGAAGTCACCAACCCGAAGTACATTTCTATCATGCATAAAATGTAGCTATTGCACGAAAAAAACCCTTTGAACCAACCAATAATGAAAGATGACAAAGAGGCGAGATATCCACCGATAGTGTCAAATGAAAACCAAGGTACAAATCCTAGGTGTGATAATGTAAGCTGAAGTCAAACATAAGGGAAACCACTAAGTCAAGACCCATGATGTTGATCAAATGCTGAGCATAAGATCAAATATAAATGATTGAAATAGGGCTAGGGTGCGGCTCTAGGTTTACTCTGAGAGAAATATGTCAAAGTCGATAAGAGACAAACCTGCCAACAAGAAGTCAATGGAGACCTTCTCAAACCAGCACGAGCAAAGGACCAAATAGCTGATGTGATAGAATAATATACTGACAAAACTGGGTTGGCTGACTGAAAAATGAATCAAAAAACACCACAGAAAGGCTAACTTAGGTTAACTTCCCTTGAAAAAAAGCACGACTCATGTTGACTATGGCAGCAAATGATAACTTTGTATAAGTTTGTCATGCAGGAGGCATAAACAAACCCTACATATAATTGGAAGAGATAACCAACCGGGGGAGTACTAATTCAATAACAAACTTATGGCTTCTCCTAAGTAAAAAAATAAAACCATCCCAAATGGAGGAAAGAATTAGCTTTTTTGTGGTTTGTTCAAGGGCGACACAACTGACACTGAAGCTGCCATCAAGTATGGAAGTATTGTCCCGTTCCCGCTCTTTTTCAAATATTTATTTATTTTCTCTTTTTCATATTTCAAAGCTTGAAAAAGAATAAAATAATTCCTATTTTACAATGGATTAATGAGTGTGGGTAAACATATGCCCTAGTTCCTGGGATAGGAACAATCCTATGCTCAATGCAAGGTGGCAAAAACAGGTAAGTGACATTGAAAGGGTTGTTCCATCCATGCGCAAGGGTGTCAAGTTGCAAAGGCCAAGTGATTGCATGGTTAACTTGTATAGAAAGACATGGTTAAAAGAAGACTTAAACATGAGTCCAAATGAAGTTGGCTAAAAGCCAAGATAAATAAGTAGTTAATATGAAATGTAGTAATACAACTCGAAAATGATGGGAGCCTCTAAGGTAAATGGCTAGAATAAAGATAGCGAAGAAGAAGAAGAATGAAGCTTCAACGCATAAGTCCTAGCAAGACTAAAGAGGAATCCTGAGCCTACACAAATTGTAGCATGGGTGACAAATGCTAGCGATGAACTAACTAGGAAGCCCATTTAAAGAATGGCTCTACCACCAAGTCATGATTTAAAAAATCGGCGAGCGAAAAGGGTTAAATAGTAATGACATGATCGGATCGACCCTATGGCAAGTGATCAGAATGGAGGCTAGTATGAAAAATTCAACGAAAAGTGAATTCCCCAACCTATATGCTAGTTCAGAATCAAATACCTTCCATGATAGGTCAGTGGTCATGGATCCGAAGGAAAATTGAAAATATCTCAAATTCACCAGAATGTACCTGAAATAACTTTTCCCAATACTTACAAGCCAAAAGGTTAAACAACGTTAATCAAATTCAAAAAATAGACATATACGAAATGTTTGAAAAAAATTCAAATTATGGGCATAAATAAGCATTTTGACTCACATTTTGGTCATTTGTGCATTGTAGAAGTGGAAAAAGAGCTCTGGAGAAAAAAATACCTTTCTTGCAAATGGAGCAACTGGCCACCAAATCAACTCAAATCAGTTAGGTAAGACTTGTACTCATCTTATTTATCAATTTCATTCCTATTTTAAGAAAATTTTTAGGTTTTTTACAGTAGGAAATATATTTTCTTTGAAACCCTCTACGTATATGCGGGTTCACCATGAGGAACTCACTTATACACATGATTGTGTTTGAATGAAGTCATGTATGCATAGAGCGGAATTAAAAACACTAATATCTAATGGGTAAATGGATGAAATTTTCTAGGATGGCTATCAGTTGGAGAGAAAGAGAGCACAATGAAATTAATAATGAAGAGATGGAGGACCGACAATCATTAAATATACTTCGGAGTTGTGGTTTACTCAAAATTTTCAAAATACCAAACATGAAAACCAATACTCGACTGCTCAAAATGTTGGTCAATCATTGGGAACCAGATGAAGACTTTTTTATGATTGATCAGATGCCATTGAGAATCAAGCTGGAAGACATCTATTTTATCACTGGACTTTCCCGGAGGGGAGAACTATTTTATTTGCATGGTAAGCCCACTGAGGGGATTAATGTAGAAGATTATGTCTAGGTCTACTGTGTATATGGTGCAAAGAAGGTGGGGACTTAGATCCCAATCAAGGATGTATGAGACTTGTACATGAAAATCCTTCTTTTCACAATTGTTAGAGTGGCAGGATCAACATCTCTACACCAGGTTTCACGCACTCATATGAGTCAAGCAGTGGAGTGATTGACCCATATTTATGATTGGTGCACAGCCTTACTGGCTAATTTGAAGAAACAACTGAATTCCATCCAACAGTTAAAGAAAAAACACTTTGGATACGACACTATTCTGTTCACATTATTCTTTGAGAGAGTCCTAGGGCTTCAGCCCAAGATCATTTCTACCATAAACAGCCCAAGAGATCTGAGGATAGCCAGATCGGTAGACTTGATGAAGAGACTAGGGGGAAGTGAAGTTCCCCGAACCACATGGGATGATGATTTCTTCCAGTGGTGGGAAAAACATTTCATCTCAGTTGAGGACTATCCTTATGCTCAGATGGATTTTTATCAGATCCTGAATTGGTTCTTCCACCCGGAGCACCATGAGGTGCAATTAGTAAGATTACATAATGATTTTTTTATTTTTTCAAATTATATGTAAAATTAAAATTTTTTTTTTGATAGGACAATATGACTTACAAAATTTTAATGATCATGATGCAGATATGGGACTAGTTAGACCAAAGGGATACCTAAGACATAAGCACCGTAGAGGCGAGGCTGATGTTGGAGACCCAAGAAGGACCCTTCATGCCATACATAGAAACTTGGATGGTTTGACTCGCCAAGTACCCATGGCAGCTATAGAGGACCTTCCTGAGGCTATCTAGAGGAGGGTGGTTGGACTACCACGAGACTAGGTGCGGTTATTCCACCGTGTAGCTACTTCTATTGTGTTCTATGGGAACACAAATGTTGGGAAGGGACCTCTAGAGTAGATTTAGATTTAATCGGATGACTGTAATATTATTTTTGATGATAGACATGATTGAGCATAAGCCCTAATTTTGTAGCCCTAATTTATATGATGTGATTGTCCCAAATGTACAATGATCAATGATGTTTTGATATTCTTAACGTATTGAATGATTAATGTGCCAATCAAGTGCTTGATTAGCTAATGATTATGCTAACCAATTATTAGATCGAGGAATATTAATGAATGTAATAAATTCAAATGAACGTTGTAACAAACATATCCTAAAAAATAATCGATGCAAAAATCAGTCTCTGACACGATAGGTGTTGTTTAATTATGAAACCACCAGTCGTGAATCCAAGTAAACTGCTAACTAATCAAAACCAAAAGATATTGCCTCTGAGAGTAGGTTGACCACGACAGTGTATTCTGCCACATTGTTCAAAGCAGGACCAATGTAGACACCTCTTGAAACCAACAACTAACCGGACGGATAGTGGATTACCCAAGCCATAGAAGCCAGGTTCCAAGTATGTCTACTAGCACCATTGACAAAACCAAAATGACTCATCTCATCCATTAATACCTACCAAAGCAGATCAAAATCATCAAAGTCACACCAAAAATTGAAAAATAGACATGTACAAAAATACAATATATACAACAAAGCAGATGCTAGGCTGAAGCCTAGGCATAATACTTCTTCAAATAGAGCCCATTTCTGGGCTCCACTAGCTCATTCCCATCAAAATAAACCAATGCATAAGCTCCCTTTTTTAGGACCTTTTTTACAATGAAGGGACCATACCACATGGATTTGAACTTGCGTACCCCCAAGGCATCCTTCTATTGAGAATAAACCAAGATAAGGTCACCTTCAGAGAAAACCCTAGGCTTGACTGCCTTATCATACTGAATCTTCACCCGTTTCTTATGCACCTCATTCATCGTAGCTGCATCTCGGCGCTGATGTTCTAGATGAATAAGGTGTTCTTTGATACTATAAGTGTCAGGAAGAAGCTCAAAATATAGCTTAAGGGAAGGAATTTCACACGTGATAGGAAATAAAGATTCCAACCCATAAACTAGTTGAAATAGAGTGAAACTGGTTGCACTCTTTACAGACATCCAGTATGCCCAAAGTGCAGGGTACAACATGACGTGCCAATAGGATCTGGCTTTATCAATTGTCTGTTGAATAATTGTCTTCAAGGATTTGTTAACAACTTCAACTTTCCCATTGGCTTAACGATATAAGGAGATGAATGCTCCTGCCGAAAAGCCAATTTGAGAGCTAATTCAGCCATCACACTTTTCTGGAAATGACTGCCATGGTCAGTGAAAATATATTTGGGGATACCAAAATGAGAAATTACTTGATTAAATAGGAACAAAGCTACTGTCTCACTATCATTCCAAAAATTAGGCATAGCCTCAACCCACTTCGTAAAGTAGTATACATCTACAATAATGTACTTATGACCCTTAGCTGAAGGCAGGTTGTAAGTAGTATAATCAATACCCCACTTTGTGAATGGACCGAAAGTGATGATAGGAAAGAGTGGAGCTAGATGAGCACAAATCTTCAGGGTATAAACTTGATAGGGATGACACTTTTTAACTGCCTCAACACAATATTTGAAAATTGAGGGCCAAAACTATCTTGCATGCAAATTTTTTTGGGCTGTATCAAGCCCAAATAAATGACCACCAAAAGCTCCATCGTGGCAATCATTCAAGACAACCTCAGCTTTTTCAAGAGTTAAGCAGTGTCTAAGGATCGAATCAACCCCACGCTAATATAGAATGTCATCGATAATAAAATAAATTTTGGCTAAGTGACACAACTTTTAGCGCTCATCTTTCGAAAAATCTAAGGGAAAATTCGCAGTCTGGAGATAAACTATGAGATATCCATACCAAGGATCCTATGAATAAATGAGAAAAATATGTTCATCAGAAAATGATTCTTCATAAACAATCTCTTCTCCACATGGAAGCTCAGAAATCAGCTCCGCAAATATGAAAGAATTCTTAGATTTGGCAGACAGGAATTCAAAGTCAAACTCTTGCAAAATAACAATCCATCGAATTTAGTTGCCCCCAATCACCCGCCCAATGAGAATAAATTGAAATGGATTAACTACTACAAAAACATAATTTTTGTGAAGGAGGATATAATATCTAAGCCACTGGACAACATGAACAATTTCCAAAGCTAGTTTCTCAATTGGCAAATACCGGAGTTTAGGAATCAAGCCTCGACTAAGGTAGTATACAACATTCTCACATAGAGCATCATATTCTTGAACCAGAATCATACCTATGGTAGATTTTTCTGTAGGGAGATACAAGAGGAAATCCCTTCTATAATCAGGTGGACACAGTAATGGAGCAGAGGTCAATGCTTTTTTCAAAGTATCGAATGAACGTTGAGAAAATTCATCCCAAAAAAATGGAACTCCTTTATTTAACAACCTCATAAATCCCATTATGATCTCTACATAATTCACGATGAATCTCCGTAAGAAATTGGCTTTGCCTTGTAGACTTTAACGTTGACGGATCGAAGACGAGGGAGGCAACTGAAGTATTGCCTCAACCTTGAAGGGATATACTCGAATCCCTTCTGTAGACACGATGAATCCCAAAAACTGACTAGATGTGACAATGAAAACACACTTATTATGGTTCAACTAAATTTTATAATACCGACATCGTTCAAAAAATTGACAAAGGTGTGAAGGATGATCGATCCTCTTGCGAGAACGAGCAGCTAAATCATCCAAATACGCCTTGATAATATGTTTGATGTCATGGAAGGCATAGGATATAGCCCACTGAAAGTTAGCTCCAGCATTTTTAAGGCCAAAAGGAATATTCTTGTAAGAAAAGGTACCCCAGGGGAAAATAAAAGCAATCTTATGTTGATCTTCAAGACGAATAGTGATATGATTATATCCCGAGAAACCATCCATGAAGGAGAAAATCTCTTTACCTGCATAATCATCGATAATTTGATCTATAAATGGAGTGGGGTAATTATCTTTGGGACATGCCTTATTCAAATCCCTGAAATATATGTAAATTCGGATAATTCCTTGTTTCTTGTCCATAGGAACTGGATTCGAAACCCACTCAGTTAATGGAGCTGTGTATATAAAACCCGCCTTTAGTAGCTTCTAAACCTCGACTTTGATAGCTACAACCTTCCTAGGGTTGACTGGATGAAGCTTATGCTGAATAGGTTTAGCATTTTCCTATGTCTAGATCTCATGCTGGATAATAGATGGATCTATACCAGGCATTTCCTCACAAGACCAAGCAAACACATCTCGAAATTCTCGAAAGAGATCGGTGTAAGTCCGAATCTCTTCAGGGGGAAATTCATCTCCAATTAAGACATTCTCAATAATGTTGGGATCTCTGGATATTTTCACCGGGGTAGTAAAATAAATGACAACCATGTTCCCCTCAGCAAATACCTGTGCTGGTGCTAAAGGGTTCAAAACTGGGTGAATAAGACCAGAAGACTGAATGCTAGAGAAACTTGTTTCAACTTCTCGCAAGTCTAGTAGAAAATAGGACCGAAGATGAAAATCATCCCATGGTCTCTCTACACCAGTCATTCCTTCAAGGATGGCCTCTTAAGAGGGAAGGGTGGTATCAAGGCAATCCTGAGCAGAAGATGAAGTAAGAGTCCAAGCTAGAGCCACATCTCCATCCAATTCCTCTGGCAAAAGAGAAATTGGCATGGAGTATGTAGAGTCAACAATAGATCGATAAGAAATCTCAGCTGCAGACATAGGAAATGCCATTCCACCCACTTTTCCTTGCTCTAATGTGGATGTAGGATAAGGTAAGGTCCAAGGGTCCGAAAAATAATGAGTTCGAAAGAACTCTCTCTGAGTAGGAACCCTGGCTCGATGAAATAACATTGATATGAACTGAATGAGGTGTAAAATCAAAATTACCCATCAACGATGTATACATTCCAACCCATAAATTCTCAACAGGTTGCTTGGCGTCATTCACCAAGGGAACAGTCGAGTCAGCAGATGCATTCGAATCTATAGGAGAATATTCCATCTGATCAATAGCGGAAATCCTCCCTTCGTGAGGGAAACATAAATTCGAAATAATGAGGACGCAATAGCATCCATCTCATAAGTCAAGTTTCGCCCCAACAAAAGGTTGTAGTCTAGATTGGCATCAACTATCTCTACCTTGATATTGACATTTTTACCGCCAACACAGATGGGTAAAGCAGGAACAATGCCATGTGTCCTGCGAGAATTACCATCAAATGTAGTAAGAAGAGTAGCAGAAGGGACAAATGAAGGAGATCCAATAGCCTTCCAACATGCGAGAGAAATCACACACGTGGAAGCACACTCATCGATAACTGTTTGAAATATATTAAAATTCCGATATGTAGACTTAATTTGGAAATCCATATGATGAGGAAGTCTCTTTTTGAAAGTCAACATGTCAAATGTAATCATCATAGAATTATTTGGATCAACAGCCCCAATGGCAGTGAGCAATGCACTCCTTTGTGAAGGACACAACTCGAGTACCTCTAACGTAGACATGGTGCAAGGAATTTGAGTGAGATCTTCTACAATCGAGTAGTTCTGGGCAGCCTTGGCATTAAGATTGATCGTTATACACTTTTTAGACCCTTTCAACATCTGAGGTATAGGCTCAACTACATACCTCTCTATATGGATTGGCTCAACATTATTAGGAGCACCTTCAGCTTTCGAAGACTCATCTTTGGCATAATCATGATATCTCGTAGTGATATTTGTGTGAGCACTCATCATGTATATGTTTGATGGATTTTCCCCTTCCTGGTTGCCCCTAGAGGGATATCCAGTATTCGTATTCCCAGTATTCGTATTCGTGCCAGCACAAAATTGCCACCCTTGGGGAAAAGGGTTTGTTTGTACAACCTGAGAACTAGAAGAACCCTGCTGAACTAACAAGTGCTAAGCATCCTAAATTTCAGGGCAGATATGTGTAATATGGTCTCCATTGCACAACTTGCACAAAAACTTAAGCTTCTTTTTATTATCCCTCTTACCCACTCCAACATGATTGTTGGATCTGTTCAAATTCCCATTCCCATCCTTGTCTTTATTCTTATTATTTCGTCCCTTATTATTCCCATCAGATTATTGATTTCCTTTGGGGTTAGAATTTTGAACAACATTAATAGACAGAGGCTGAGAAGGATTTGACACTGAAGGTGTAGCTTGGCAGAAGGACCAGATTGTATAAACTTCTGCTACAATTGATTTAACATGTTATCTGTACCACTATCAATCGTACCGATAAGTCCATCACCATGAGGACCAGGTTTGGTTTTGGCTAAATCTAGCTTGGAGTGAGGAGCATCCGACAATATTTTATTAAGGACTCCAGATTGATAATAGATCAGTTCTAGCCGTTGAGCCCTAAAAATAGTCTTCTCTTCAGAAAATACCCTTGAAAGGGATACATACTTTGAGATTTCTTACTGCAGAGATTTCAGAAACCATTCGAGAAGGAAGTCATTTGAAATATGGGCTTTTATCAACCTCTTTCGTCTCCTCCATTCATGAATCTGATCATAAATGTGAGTTTCATTTTCTTGCTAGAAATTGGCCAAGAGATCAGTCTCGGCATCATAACGGATAGGAAAATGAAAATGGATTAAGAACATAGTATCCAACTCACCAAAAGTAGAAAAAATGTCCCCTATCATCTCAATGTACCATTTCACTGCATTCCCAGTTAGGGTTCATTGAAATAATCTCAACCTAATCGAATCATCAATAAGGGAGTTCGATGAACACCATAAGTGGAAAGTGGTGACATGGTCCACCGAATCCTCACCAGTATTCCCTTTAAACTTTGGAATGTCTGAGGGTAGTTTAGTGGGGACTAGAGGCCAACCTAGACTAAACTGAATAGGATCGTTAGTCAATTTAGATAGATCTGTCAAGTTTAAAGTTTCCAGGAATGGTAAGTGCGGAGGAGCCTGGGAATTCCATCCCCCATAGGAAGGATTGCCCACATTCTGAAAATAATAGCCTAGATTTATTGAGGCACCAGGTTGCTAGATGTTGTTCGTAGAAAATGTTGAGCCATAAGAAAAACCTTGTGACCCAACGTTTGGAGAAGGATTCCCTCCCATCGGAGGGTTATAAACATGGATATTCCCTCCAATCAAAGTGTTAAAAGAGGAAGAAACCCCTTGGTAAGGGCCCCAAGCATTAGTGAATGGAGAAAATTCCTGAGAAGCACCTACTGAAGGGAAAGGAACATTCCCTTTTTTACTAGAGAAAAAATGACTCCCAGCTCCTAACCCTATAAAAGTAGGGTTCCATCTTGAAAAAATATTAGAGCCTTGACCTCTGGCGAAAGGATTGAATCCTTGATTTTGAGCAGTGAAAGATAAGGATCCTAAGGAAGGGTTTGAATGAGGAATATGCCTGATTCCAAAGGAGAAACCATGAAATGAATCTGATCCAATAGCCATATAAGGCATAGGCGCGGAGACAGCTGAAGAAATAGTAAAGGAGATAGAAGGAATCACACTAGAAGGCATTCCAAAAGAAAAGGGACCAGATTGATAAACATATGATTGGGTGCTTCCACTTGAATATGGAATAGAAGTAGAGCCAAACATAGCAGCACTAGAAGTGATTTTAGAAATGGAAATAGTACCTCCTCCTTCAACTGAAAGAGGAGTATGAACAATTGCAGTGCTCACAGCTGAAGTTGTGTTCCCAATCTTGGCCATCGAAAAGGGAGATGATGGAAAAGGACTAGCTGGTCTCTGAGACTCAAGCCCAATGTACAAAAGCATGTCAGGAAAAATAGTAGGAATAAGAGATGAAGGAGTCTCAGGAGGTTGAGGAAATTCTTCAACTTCAACTTGAGTATGCCAGAAACAAGACTCTATAGATGAGTGGAGTACTCCTCTCTACAATAAATCTAGTACTAGGACCACCCATAGAAACAAAATCCTAGATAGAGGATCACTCTTTGTTGCGTTCGAAACCACTGGATAAAAATCACCCACTGAATTACTCTTACTCCTTCTTGAAGAAGGCTCGACATTACAAGAGAAAGCCCATGAAGCCTCCTTGATTGACAAGGCGATCAGTTAGCCACTTTATGAGATTAATTTTAGACTCAAAAAATATAATAAGCTAAGAAATATAGGAGCAAAGAGAACACTCTAAAAATTTCCTAAGATATAGTCAATCAAGCAGCCTTCAGGTATTTCCACTCTGGGTCATTCGGACGAGACACCAAAATACATGAAAACGAAATAAGAGGACCTTCCGAATATAGTCTAGGGTAATTACACCCCATGCCTACTAGCGAAGTTAACATAAACAGTTATTTTGACCTCTTGACAACATCTTTTTTCGGTGCAAGTCCTCGAGCTTCGCAAGGGCACCCTCTAGAAGTACTGATGAAAGTGATGAAACGTCTGTCTAAGGTACCATAGGTATTCCCCCGCGTAGTCACCCGTGTGGTCCATAGGAGAGGAAACTAAGGGCACCAATCCATATCAGTAGCTAGATGGAACGGTCTTAGGTAAATATTCAACAAATAGGAGAGGGGGTATATCTCTTCTCTTCCTTAAATCTCCCTCGCGCTTAACTCTTTGGAGGTAGAGCTTTCTTGGTCCACTTAATGGAATTGGATTTCATTCATTAATAAACTTTCTATGTTTAACAGTTTGAGCGGCCTTGGAGAGTTAACTCTGCACTCACCTATTCCAATGCCCTATGACTTAGCTAGTTGGTGTATGATTAATGAAAAAATACAAAAACTTCTAGTTCATTTTAATTATCGGCACAAAAGAAATCAAATGAAAACCTACTACATGCAAATGAAATATTTTCCTTTCAATGAAAAGATATTTATAAATGGGTTCTATGAAACTAAATAAGCAAAATCTTGTTTTTCTTTTCAGTTACTAACTCTTCACAAACATCAGAAAATGATCAAAAAGACTAAAATGCTTCAGTGCAACTAATGCAAACACTACTAATGATATGAAAATTCTAGGATTGCTAACTAAGGAAACAAAAAGAGTTTCTAGGGAGAAATGGTTCAATCAGTTTTGACATACAAGCAAGGCAAGTCCCAACAAGAACTCCTATGCAAACAAAATGCCAGAATTCACTTGATATGAAAGAGAGAGAAATCTAGAAAAAGACTCCTTTCAAGACCAAGCACACGAACCAAAACAAGAAACTAATCAAATTTATTCAAAATGTATGAAAACTATAAAAAGGAAACCAAAGCAAAAGAAAAGGAAAACAAGAAATGTTTTTCACTTATAAGGGAAACAAAAATATTTCAAAAAGACAAGTAAAAAACTACTCAAGAACCGGAATCAAGAAAATGAATCACAAAGAGGCTTCAAAATGCATAAGCCAACTATGCTACTTTCGTAGCAGGACTCAAACAAGAAATAAGAAGCAAAAGACCCAAGAAACTGATCCAAACCAGTAGCACACAATTTCAATGAACAAAAACTCAAAAAACCAAGAAAAGTTCACTTCAAGATTCTCTAAAAGGCTAGTCACAAGAAGTCAAGAAAACCAAAGAATCCAAAAGAGGCAAAAGCCAAAATCGAAGCAATGAATAAGGCCAAGATGAGCAAACAAGAAAACCCTCACTATTTTGAGTGGTGAGAACAACCAATAACTCTAGGAAGAGATCTTGGTTCTGCAATCGTAATTGCAATTTCACAAAACAGGAAAAACCACCAAATGACTAGGTCTTCACAAGAACAAGAGAGAAACTGACATACAATCACAATAAACACAATATAGACACCTAGAAGGCACCATAGGAGTGGCCAACCACAGACAGGAAAGAGTGACAGGGCTTCAAAACTCAGATTTTCAAATTTTCGTAGGCATACATGGGTTCGTTGTGTCCAACATGCATGTGTATGCAACTGTAACAAAATAAACATGCATATACGTAGGTTCTTTTGGAAAAAACAGAGGGCATACATGACTGTGTACAACCGAAGTAGCATATATAAACATAAATAAGGAAAAAATTAGGCCTGATCAAGAGATCAGGGCTTCTGTCTAGTTGGGAAAAATATTTACTAGACTGTAAATGTGATTAACTTGTTAGGGAACCTACAAGACAGATAAAACAACCCAAATTAGGAATTACACAGATGTAATCCCCAACGGAGTCACTATTTATGTTACCGGAAATGTTACCCTAAGGTCTTGGGTTGATAAAACTCACATAGAAGGGGCATGTCATCACAAGAAGGACTCAAATTACCGACTTCTATGCTTTAAACTAGAAAGTGAGTATTGCAGGTCTTACCCATTTATCCTTCGTTTATAGTAGATCTCGTAGGGTTCAAACCTACTACAACTCCTCGTGCTTCAGAACCTGAAAATCAGCCAAGAACAAGAAGAAAAACCTAGTTTTACAACATATATGTCCTAGATGTTAGCAAAATAGCATACATGATCTTATAAATATAACATAAAATAAACTTATTCAAGATTATTAAGCATGTATAAGAGACATATAACACATGAACATCAAGAACAAGATGGTACTTATTTTATTGATAACATGTATAGAAAATTTCAGTGGAGAAATCACTTGAGATCTTCCACGGCCTTGAGAAAAACCTTCCTCTGGCTTCGTCCAGCCCTAGCCTCACAAAACTTCTTCCATAAATGGTGCACAAAGGATGTCACATAGAATGAGGCTGATCATCACATGGAAACAAGGGTTTTCTGATACCTGGGAAGTGTAGGAGGCACATGGGAAATATCAGACTTGATCAGGGCTATAACAGGCTATAATATCAATGTTATTATCTCTCTTCTCCTTTAGGCCATTCCCTTAAGGGGTATTTATACTTCCTCAATTTAGTTTTTTTTTTTTTTTTTTTTTTTTTTTTTTTTTTTTTTTTCAGTTGGGGAACAGTTAGGCCACGGGATGGGGTAGTTAAGTTACAGGAAAAACCATAAACCCCACCTCAATAATAGATAAATTTTATATTTTTTAATATTTTAATAGCATACGTGGGTCAGCTATGGATAGAGCTGCATGTGCACGTGGAAAAAACTGGGCAAAGTATTGTATGGATTTTAAAATATTGTTCTTTGAGAAATGTAACCAAGTCTGAATGGAAGGGCTTCCCAAGACCAATGCATAAGTAATCAAGTATATAGAGGTGATAAATGATGCTATAATAGGAATTGAGAAAAAAAACAAGTCAAAGGGAAATAAAGGGTCCCTTTTCTTGATCTGAGGCACCGAACAAGAGTGGAAGCTAGAACGAAGGTACACCACCCTCTAGAACTGTCTTCTGGAATGAATAAGCTGATGTCGACAGAAGGAGGTCTGCCATAGGTGAGGAAATAAGGGATCCTCAACTAAGGCATGAGGGATAATAGTAGAGCGACTGATAGACTGACACCAGGGATGATGGTGGAATGGGGAGTACTGATTAGCGGGATGACGACTTCCCTTGTTAGAGCATAAAAGGCATGAATGACTTGGCAGCTACTGACTCGACTCCAGAGGGAATATGGGATAGTATTATTGGGGGCAAAAATATGCGACATGAGAGAGGTACAAAGCAATGACGGATGGAAGACTGTGGCGGGAGACAAAAGGGGCTCAGGACAGACTCCATGGATGTGATGATGAATTAACTTGGATGCTCTAAAAAAGGTCAACACGATGATGCTGCCACACAGAACGGGCCTGGTGGGGACCATAAAAACATGAGTACAAGATGGTTACTCACAAAGAAAATTGACAAGAGCATGGATAAGTATGAAGGCAAAGTGGTGCCCCAAGTACAAGTGGCACAAGTGAAGAAATTTGATTTTGAGAAGTGGTGAAGTGACCCTTCTTGGAAAAGAGGCTTTTGGGTGAAGTATCAAGTCACAAAAAACGAAAGGATACCCATTTGAGTGCTCATTGAGAGCTTTCGAACGACGTTGATGGTTTGTCAAAAAGAGCTACGGTTTGGTCGCAATTAGCGAAAGAAAAATATTGGGTTTCTCTTTTAACAAGGAATTTTCTCTCTAATTTGATTCATTTGCAAGTGTAGCCGTGGTGAATGTGGAGAGGGGGGAAAGGCCTTAAATATTGTGGAGATCGTAGTAGAAAAACCAACCATTGGAATCAGGATCTGAGACTTTCAGGTAGGCAACCTTACTTGTCTAAGGATGGCCTTAATGCTTCTTGGAAGGATGGTCTTGGTGAAGAATCAAGGTAAGAAAAGAAAATGAGAATGAAATGCTAGAGAAGGTGTAGAATCATCCTTGCCCACTAAGTCAAACATAGGGACCAAGTGGTAAACATGGTATCACAGGAAGTAGAATATTTGAAGATAGAGTATCAAAAATCTACGATATATGGCTCGTTGGGGAGGCCGGTAGGTCCAACTATCCAAGGAATGTGATGTAGTATTCCAAAATGGCAAAGACAGGAATATAGAACATATGTAGCATTCCAAATAAATCAAAATAGGAACATAGCACTAAAATCTGGAAAATGCTGGAAATATGTTGCAACTAGAAATTACATTAAGACATCATAATCTATGAGCAGAAAAAACTGGTTCATATCATTATAATCAACAACAAAATAAAGTACACAGTGCTCCAAAAGGAATTCACTCAAGCCACAAGATGGCTGAAACACACTAAAGAAAACTAGCACTGGAAACGTGTGCTGCCACTGTTGCTACTGAGAAGAAGAACCATGTGCGGATGGTTGTTAGATTGCTCAGAATGATCTGAGATTTTAATCACGGATTTTAACCAGGGATTTTCGGCCCTTTTTGAGTGGCCCACTACATTCCTGCTGACTGAATTACACACTCCCTAGGAATGACTATTGATATGGGGCTAAAGGAATAATATGTCAGCTGAAATAGCACCTAATCAAATCAATAGGTGAAGGGCTGGTCCCCTCACTGGAAAACAAGCTCAGAAATTGGAGATCTCTCTCCTCCACTACTACACCCCTACAACACAACACATATATGGAATAGACTGTGCTATATATGAGATTGAAGCTTGGAAAAATGATAGATAGTGGTAATTCAGCTCAGGATAACCTCTCCTAAGTAGGCACTCTAAGTCCCCAGAGGATGAGGGTGGGATTTCCCCTCGAAAACACCCTTGTGCTAAACAACACAACAAACCCTGCTAAACAACAAAAGCATGCACATAAATGTTACATGACAAATCCAGATCTAAAAATATCAAAATCAATAATATAATTTCCATGTCTTCTAATGCTGCCATCCTCTTCCTTTTATGCTTGGTGAGCTTCCTCACCCTGGGTCCCACATAATAATGGAGCTACCCTCATTTGTACACTCCTTCTAAATGACTGCGTTGTCCTCCATTAATCCTCCATGATCTCCATGACCACATTGTTGATCTGGTCAACATTGACCAAGTCCACATGCTCTAGCCCCTGTTCACACCTTAGGGTGCTTTTATTAAGCTGAAATGATGATACAATTTCACATGAGAAGTGGTTTTATTCTTCATAAAGAGATTTATGGGTCTCCCTACCCACTTATTCACCTATCTAAGTGACAAAACAAAACTTCAATATTCCAATTAGCTACAATATAATTTAGGAATATTACATGGGAGGACAATCGACCATACCTAGATTGATGGGGTCTAGGCTAAGACTTATTGTAATCATATGAGAAGATGGCCAGGGGTTCCATCATGCCGCCAAGAATGGGATACTGCCCCCAAGCATATGTGATGGAAGGGAGTGATCTGGTATGAAAAGGTGGGAATGATGCCCCTAGCTAGAGGATTTCGTGGAGGGCCATGGTGTTCCAAGTGCTGAAAAATGGATTCAAGCCTTCAGTGTCATAGGCAGTAAATCCTCAGGAGGATGATGAGAAGGTATAGGGGCATAGATTCTCCCAAGTATGTTATGGTCATGCCAATTGTATTTAGAAAAGTGGAATCTAAACACATTTTTATGATTTGGTTCGCCATATGTTTATGTTATGGTTATATTTTGTGGGAAGAATGGATAGATGTAGTTCGAGAAAGGGAATGGAGGATTACCAATCTATTTTGGTAGTGCATATATGAAGAAAATGGACTAAATTTATGGGTTCACATACATGGTGTCACTATCCCAAAGAGTGGATTTGGAGATAATGAACTGGTGCTCACCGATAAAATATAGAGGTTGGTCAACAACAATGTCTAAGGGACTGGGTTGTTGATGTAAGATGAAGGAATGATGAAGTGGAACATCCCTAGAGTGATCTGAAGTGATATGGAACTATAGAGGTTCTTCTGAGTGGAGAAGAATAATGGTACTAGAGTCGACACTACCAGATGCACTAGGAGGGTTGTGAAGAATTGCTTCTCCTAGAATCTCAAATATGGGTGCCCCCTTACCAAAACACTAGGTTTCAATGTAATGACCACAAGGTGTATGTGGTTCGAATGCATGGTTTCGATGTAAGGGGGGATAGATAAAGTTAGGGGTGGTGAATGCTTCCATAATGTCATCATCGTAATAGAAGATGGGGTGAATGGTGGAAGAAATACCACTTGACGCGGCAAAGCTACCTGACTCATCATCATGATAAATGAGGTTCACATGTTCATCATCGTGGAGGGTGACTGTAGAACAAGTAGATGGAGAAGCACAAATCATAATCACTAGTGCCACGCAAATATCTGAA
The DNA here is from genome assembly GCA_034641835.2 of Pinus albicaulis. NCBI lineage: Eukaryota > Viridiplantae > Streptophyta > Pinopsida > Pinales > Pinaceae > Pinus > Pinus albicaulis. The sequence goes on from CM076570.1 coordinate 1,264,274,616, forward strand.
AACCCGCTTCATTGTTGTGCAATGCTCCTTCTCTAGTTTTGACATAAACCTGCTAAATATTCCCACTGCGCGTGCAATGTTTGGTATAGTACATATCATTTCATACATCAGGCTACCCACTGCACTTGCATATGGAACACGAGACATGTGCTCTTCTTCTTGTGTCTTGGGACACTGTTCAACAAATAAATTCACACCTACAAGAATAGGAACATTCTTCGGTTTACTATCTTGCATATTGAACCTCTGCAATAATTTCTTGACATACTTCCTGTAATATCCCTTTTTAGGAATTTCATCAATATCTCCAGTGAGGACACTGTATAAGTGAACCAGTGAAAGAATAACGTAGTCCAGGGCTTGGACCCTCAAGAATAGGCTATATATGACTTAAATATGGAATGGTATCAGAAACAAATCACTCTAGCTATAATAAACAGATCTCCCCAACTCAAATGTAGAAAAAGGCATCATAACCCCAGTACATCATAAAATAGAAATGCCGGAGGCAACAACAAGTTATTCTTATTATGTAAACTATAGTAATAGATGGAATAACATATATCTAGAGCTTGTATTCATTATATGATCAGAAATGAGAGGATTGACCTCTTTTACAAACACATTGAAACCTCCCGACAAGGGGTTCCGACAAAATAGCAACACAATGTACAACACTACAGATGTACCCAACAAATTTATATTAAGAAATATCTGATATTCTCAAAGAAGAATACACAATACAAAAATAGGCTCAAGGCCCTCCTCAATAGAACTCCTAGAGTGGAAATCACCCCCTCTCCTCCTGAAATAAGCTCAAATGGGTAGATCTAACCCCAGCTATTGTAGCTACTACAGAAATAATGCACTCATTGAGAGTGACTGCGCAGTCTAGGTTAGAGGATGGCTTCCTCAAGATATCTGATGAGGATGGAACTCAAGAACTCCTCCTTGAATCTCCCAATCACCTACAACAACAATGGAACTAGAATTCCTGCATGAGAACTCTTGCACTAAACAGTGTTGCAACTCTGGCTAAAAAGCTGGAGATTGCAATCAGTCATAAGACTGAAACAAGAAGTATGAATTAATGAATTCTCTTGCTGCCATTCCTTCCTTTTTATTCCAAGTGATATTCTCCACCCCGAGCCCCACACATTGGTGATGTAGCTTCCTTGAGAAGCTTTCTCCTTCAAAATTGCACTGCCCTAGAGACTTTCCCTCCTTTTTACAATGCTGGTTGACTTGGTCAACTATAGTAGCTCCTTGATTTTGCTCCTCTTCACACTCAAGGGTCTTTATTTTATCCTCCTATCCCAATCCCTTTTCACACTGGGATGGATTTTATTGTGTTTCTTATTTCTTATTCCAAAAATGGAGTAATTATAATGTTCCAAGTAGCTATGACTAATTGGGAAAATTGCAGTCCTCCCTGCTCAAAATTTTCTTTCCCACAAGCAACAGTGAAGAAGGATGCTGCAAGATCTTCTCCCCCTCCCTAGTGACATCCTCATCTGGTAGATTCCTCCATAGAATCAGATATTCTTTGATGATTCTGTTTCTTAACTTCCTCTCTCTTATGTCTAGGATTGCTTCTGGCTGCAAGATCAAATGACCCTCATCATCAATTGGAGGAAGTTCCAAGTTGGAAACTACATTCTTCCCTATGGCCTTCTTAAGGCAAGATACCTGGAAGATATTGTGGATCTTGCTCCCCTTAGGAAGCTCCAGCTCATAAACTATATTACTGACACATCTGTTCACCTTGTAAGGGCCATAGAAACGTGGTTTGAGCTTTTCAGATCCCTTCTCCTTGAGTGTGGACTGTTTGTAAGGCTGAAAGCGTAGGTAGACAATATCCCCCACCTCAAACTGTCTCTCTATCCGGCCACGGTCTGCATACATATTTTGCTGGTTCTGGGTAGTGGCAATGTTATATTTGAGGGCCCTGAGTATGTCCCGGTTCTCTTGAATCCAATCTCTTTCCCTTAGAGCTTTACTTGCCCCAAACATAACATCGGAAAATGAAAGTGCCTCATATCCATACAAGGCTCGGAATGGTGTCATGCCAATAGAGATGTGGTGAGTAGTGTTCTAACAATACTCCCCCAAGTGGAGCCACTGCAACCAAGCTTTCTGCTGCCTGGCCACATAGTTTCTCAAGTAGCCTTCTAGCCACTTGTTCACTATCTCAGTCTGCCCATCAGTTTGGTGGTGATAACTAGTGTTGGGGGTCAAATCAGTTCCCACTGATCGGAAAAGTTCCTGCCAAAAGCCACCCATGAAGCGGCTGTCCCGATCACTCACTATGGTCCTAGGGAGACCATGGAGTCTAAATACATCTCTGAAGAAGAGCTCAGCCACTTGTGAAGCAGTATAATGTGCAAAGATGGAAAATAAATGAGCATACTTTGTTAGTCTATCAACAACAACATAGATATAGTCCTTACCCTACACTATCAGTAAGCTGGTGATGAAGTCCATAGATATGATTTCCCACTTCTCACCTGGAATAGGTAGTGGCTGCAACAACCCAACAGGATAAGTGTGCTCTCCCTTATTTTGTTGGTAGGTGGTACATTCCTTGGCATGCCGGAGCACATCCTCCTTGAGACCCTTCCATGAGAATATCTCCCTGATATATTTGTAAGTTTTTGTGAAACCTTGATGCCCGGAAAGTGGGGAATTATGTGAGGCCACTAAGATCTTCTCCTTGAGCTTAGAATTCTTAGCCAAGTAGATCTGATCCTTGTAATAGATAACCTCATCCATCACTTTAAATCTCTCATTTGGTACCACCCCATCAAGTATCACACATGCAAAGTCATCTTTGGAGTACTCAACTAAAAGTTGAGCCTTCCAATCTGCATCCATGCCCCTCATGGACAACGTTGTAGGCCTCCTGGAAAGTGCATCAGCTACTATATTGCTCTTCCCCTTGACATATTCTATGTCAAAGTCATAGGCCTTAATTTTTCTCACCCATTTCTGTTGTCTTTCCTGAAGCTGCCTCTATTCAAGAAAGAATCTAAGGCTGTTGTGATCATTCTTCACCTTGAACTTATTCCCCACCAAATATTTCCGGAATTTGGCTAATGCATGCATGATAGCCTACATTTCTTTATCATAGATGGGGTATAGCTTCTCATGAGGGAGAAAATTCCTACTCTCAAAGGCTATAGGATGCCCTCCTTGCATCAAGACTACCCCAATACCTTCACCTAATGCATCACATTCTAGCACAAAAGGTTGAGAAAAGTCAGGTAAAACCAAAATAGGACAACTACTCATAGCCTCTTTGAGCTTATCAAAAGCCCTCTACACTCTGGGTCTCCACTAGAAAGCCCCCTTCTTTGTCAAGTCTGTAAGAGGTGCTGCTAGTTGTGAAAATCCTTTCAAAAACTTCCATTAATATGTACATATTCCCACAAACCCTCTGAGTTCTGTCACATTCCTAGGTTCAAGCCAATCTCTGATAGCTTAAATCTTCTCCTCATGTACCCTTACTCCATCTATCCCTATGATATGCCCCAAATACAACATCTTTGTGAGGACAAATTCACATTTGGAGAGCTTGGCATAGAATTGCTGCTCCTTGAGGATATGTAAGACTGTCTCAATATACTGCAAGTGTTCCTCCCAAGTGCGACTGTAGATCAGAATATAATCAAAGAAGACCAATAAAAACTTCCGCAGATGATCCCGAAAGATATGATTCATACAGGATTGGAAAGTTGCTGGAGCATTAGTCAATCCAAAGGGCATTACCAGAAACTAAAAATGCCCATAGTGACAGCTGAACGTTGTCTTGGGGATATCTTGCTCCCTCACCTTGATTTGATGGTACCCGGACCTCAAATCAATCTTGGAGAAATATTTGGATCCCCTCAGCTCATCCATGAGTTCATCGATCCTAGGTATAGGTTACTGGTTCTTCAAAGTCTTCTTGTTCAAGGCTCTATAATCGATGCACATCCTCAATATGCCATCTTTCTTCTTTACCAAAACCACCAAGGAAGCAAAAGGACTAGTACTAGGCCAGATGTGCCCTAGTGCTAGCAGCTCTTGGATAGATTTTTCAATCTCATCCCTATAGGCCTTGGGATGTCTATAAGGAGTGGTGATCACTTCTTGTACCCCTTGCTCCAACTCAATGGTGTGTTCAAACCCTTGGTCAGGAGGTCTCCCTAGTGGGATATCTCCAAATACTTAAAATACCGGTCCAAAAGGGATTGGAAATCTGGGTGCACCGGTGTGTCCTTGCTGTTCACCTTGGATACATGCAGCTCCACTACCCATGCAATGTCTCCTTTGTGTAGATATGCCTCCATCCTATGTGCTGAAACAATCTGAGGAGGATATTTGTTCATACCCTTGATCTTTTATTGTTGGCCGTCCTCTTCTCTAGTCCATTCCATCTCCAGAGTTCTCCAGTTAGCGGTAACTCTCCCAAGAGTGACTAACCACTAAAATCCCAATATGACATTGGTGTTTGGAATATCTACCACAAATGAGTGGTCTATAAAGGTATAGGTACCCATAGTAATGGTCAGCGTTGGAACATACTTGGCACGTTGTAGAGTCATGGATCCTGGAACCAAAACTGAAAATCCCTCAAACTCCTCCACGGGAATTCCTCTCTTGTGTACCAGCTGTGAATCAATAAAATTATGAGTGGCTCCACTATCTATCAATACAGAAACTCTTTGCCCCATGATGGTGCCTCTTACTCTTAGGGTAAGATATTTTGGGACCCCTCTTAACACTACAACAACTCCTCCTCTTGGAGCAAAGTCTTCTATGGGTTGCACAACGCTGGCACCCTTCTTGGAGAAGGTATTGATAGGATGTGCCTTTCCTATAACACATTTCTCCTGAAAAGGGAGTGTCTCCCTTGGCCTTGAATGGGTCTTCTGCTGTAAAAAGGTTCTTGCCCTAGGCAATACGTGTTGCAGATCTCTAGCTTTCTCCACAACTTCAAGGAGTGTGGTTGGTTTTGTAGACTTGACCAACCCTTGCAATGGTTCAGCCAACCCATTCCAAAAAATGCATAGTTTCCTGCTCATAGTGAGGTTAGAGACCATCACTGAAAGATGTAGATACTCAGCAACATAGTCCTCAAGGTCTCCCTCTTGCTTGAGTTTGGTTATTTTGGAAAAGTGGGCTTCTGGATCCCTTGGATCAAATCTCTCTACTAGCTTCTAGGTGAAAGCTAAATATGAAGTGATATGATTATTCCCAAGTGTGGTTAGCCCATGAAACCACCAGTCTTGAGGCTCCCCTTCTAGATGCAATGCAGCTATCTTGATAGCTTCCATTTTAGAGACCTTGTGAAGCTAGAAGTATGTGTCCAACATCTCTACCCATGCCTTTGCTGTGTGCTTAGATGTCCCATCAAATGTGGGCAAGAGGAACCCCACCATACTGCACTGTAGGGCTGATCCCTGCATCCATTTACCTTCCCTTTGATGAGAATCATTCCTCCTTCCATCCTTGATCCGACAAAATTCCTGAAAGCTCAGGTGCTTCTTAAACCTTTGAGACTGGAGCTCATATTATTCAAAATAATCTCCTAGAGAACCCTCCTTATCTCCTTCAGTTAAAAATGAAGGTAGGGTGGAGCGTTGTGATGGATTTGAATATCCCATGCCATTTATAGTGTTGGTGCTTGCCTTAGGGCAAAACCCTAAAGAGCCTTCTTCCTGCCTCATCTCCTTGAGATCCCTTGCAATGTTATGCAGAGTTTGAAGTACGAGCCTTGAGATGTATTCCTTATCCATGCTGAAGATAAATCTCCCACCCACAAGCTGAGCCAAGAGTAGAGCTCTGATACCACTGTAATATCCCTTTTTAGGAATTTTAGCAATATCTCCAGTGAGGACGCTGTATAAGTGAACCAGTGAAAGAATAATGTAGTCCAGGGCTTCAACCCTAAAGAATAGGCTGTATATGACTTAAATATGGAATGGCATCAGAAAAAAATCACTATAGCTATAATAAACAGATCTCCCCAACTTAAATGTAGAAAAAGGCATCATAACCCCAATACATCATAAAATAGAAATGCCAGAGGCAGCAACAAGTTATTATTATTATGTAAAAAAAAAAAATAGATGGAATAACATATATATGGAGCGTTTATTCATTATATGATCAGAAATGAGAGGATCGACCTCTTTTACAAACACATTAAGACCTCTCGGCAAGGGGTTCAGGCAAAATAGCAAAACAATGTACAACACTGCAGAAAATAACGCTGTACCCAACAAATCTGTATTAAGAAATATCTGATATGCTCAAAAAATAATACAAAATACAAAAATAGGCTCAATACCCTCCTCAATAGAACTCCTAGAGTGGAAATAACCCCCTCTCCTCCTGAAATAAGCTCAAATGGGTAGATCTTACCCCTGCTACTGCAGAAATAACACACTCACTGAGAGTGATTGCGTATTCCAGGTTAGAGGATGGCTTCCTCAATATATCTGATGAGAATAGAACTCAAGACCTCCTCCTTGAATCTCCCAATCACCTACAACAACAATGGAACTAGAATTCCCACATGAGAACTCTTGCACTAAACAGTGCTGCAACTCTGGCTAAACAACTGAAGATTGCAATCAGTCATAAGACTGAAACAAGAAGTATGAATGAATGGATTCTTTTTCTACCATTCCTTCCTTTTTATTCCAAGTGATCTTCTCCACCCGAGGCCCACACATTGTTGATGTAGCTTCCTTGAGAAGCTTTCTCCTTCAAAACTGCGCTGCCCTAGAGGCTTTCCCTCCGTTTTACAGTGCCGGTTGACTTGGTCAACTATAGTAGCTCCTTGCTTTTTCTCCTCTTCACACTCAAGGGGATTTATTTTATCCTCCTATCCCAATCCCTTTTCACACTGGGATTGATTTTATTGTGTTTCTTATTTCTTATTCCAAAAATGGAGTAATTATAATGTTCCAAGTAGCTATGGCTAATTGGGAACATTACACTTCCTCTGGTTTAACCATAGATTCATATTTTCCTAATCTCTCTTTATTTCCAATCCCAAAATATATTTTGTGCCACCAATATCCTTCATGTCGAATTTGGAGAACATTTGGGCCTTCACATCCTGGATAATTTCTTTGTTATTTCCAACCAGCAACATATCATCCACATACAATACCAAATAAATAACACAGTCACCAATTAATTTAAAATACACACAATGATCCTCTTTTCTTTTGGTGAAGCCAAGTTCTCGTATACAGGTATCAAATTTCTGATATCACATCCTTCGTGACTCTTTTAACCCATAAAAAGACTTTTTTAACCTGCATACCAGTTCTTTCTTACCCTTCACTGCAAAACCTTCAGGTTGCTTCATGTAGATCTCATGTTCCAGATCCCCATGAAGAAATTTTGTCTTCACATCCATCTGTTCTACCTCAAAATCAAATGCATCAACAATAGATAAAATTAATCTCATAGAAGTGACCTTAGCAATAGGAGATAAAATTTCACCAAAATCAATTCCCGGTACCTCAGAATAATATTTTTCTACCAACTGAGATTTTCATTTCTCCACCTTACCTTTTGCATTTATCTTCTTCTTAAACACCCATTTCCTCCCAATGGGCTTCCTTCCAGCTCACAACTCCACCAGATCCCATGATTCATTTTTGTGCAAGGATGCCATTTCATCAACCATGGCCTTCTTCCAAAATTTTCCATCCTTTGAATAGACTACCTCCCTAGCAGTTCTGGGATCATTATTAGTGGTAGTTAAAGAAAAATTTGAACAGAAAGTAGATGGAGTATACTTTTTTGGCTGCCTTCTTTCTCAAATTTATCTTCTCACAGTTGGCGTTTGTGGCTCTTCCTCTTTTGAATCTTGTTCTGTTGTAGATTCTGATTCTTCCTCCTTTAGCTCAAACTCTATCTTCTCAGGTTCCTTTTGTAGGATTTCATGTTTAAAAACATCTTTCACCTCTCTAAACACCACATCTTGGTTTTACACAACCTTGTTTCTTGGTTCTAAAGCTTGTATTATTTTAAACCATCCCTATACCCAATTAAGATGCACCTTTCAGATTTATTATCCAACTTGGTCATTTTCTCCTTTAGAACATGTACATATGCATCACATCCAAATAACCTCAGATGTGAAATACAGGGTTTATTACAAGCCCATACCTCATGTGGAGTCTTATCCTCCAACACTGATGAAGGTGATCGATTAATGAGGTAACATGCAGTCTCCACTGCCTCTGCCCAGAATTCCTATATTATCACGGTACCACTGACCATGCTTCTTGTATTTTCCATCAATGTTCTGTTCATTCTTTTTGTAGCTCTATTTTTTTGAGGTGTGTATGGAGTAGTATTCTACCATGCTATACCAAACTTCTTATAGAACTTTTCAAATTCCTTCTTGTAAAACTCTCCACTATTATTTATCCTCAACACTTTCATGTTATTATCTATTTGGTTTTCCACCATAGCCTTAAATTCTTTAATCTGTCAAAGACTTAAAATTTATTCCTCAAGAAATATATCCATGTATTCCTTGAGAATTCATCTATAAATGAAAGATAGTACACAGACTTACCTAGTGATGGAACTGAAAAAGGTCCAAACACATCACCGTGCACAAACTCTAATATCTTGTTCGCCCTCTTAGCACTAGAAGGAAAAATCACCCGATTTTTCTTCCCATATACAAAATGTTCACAAAAATCAAAATCTAGAGAGCAATTAGACATACCTTCTACCATACCATTACCATGAAGTATCTTAAGGCCCTTATCTCCAATATTTCCAAGCTTTTGATGTCATAGCATGATCTTTTCTCCAGAGACTGCTAGGATTTCTGCTCCACTTTCAGGAACCACAAAATTTTTGCACCCATCAATAACAATGCTACCTAGAAGCTTGTACAAAGTTCCAATCCAAACTCCCCACATTAATACTAATGGTCCCCAAACCATCTTGCATGTATCTTTCTACAAAATTGTTTTTTATGCCTGCATCATCCATCTTGCTTACAGAAATCAGATTTTTGGCCAATGCAGGAATATGAAGAACACCAAGTAGTGTTCTAATCCTTCCATCTTGCAGCTTTAGCTTGAATTTTCCGCATATGACAATTCTGGCCTTCCTATAATCCCCTAAGAAGAAATCACCACCATCATGCTTCTCATACTTGCAAAACCACTTCCTCTGGGGAGTGAAGTGAAAGGATGCACCTGAGTTAATCAACCATGCCTCATGATCTACATGTGTATTTGAAGCATAAGAAAAATACACATCCCCACCTTCATCTGAGGTGATTTTTTCCTCTACAGAAGGAGCATAATCATATCCATTTCCTTTCTCAGGAGCTTTAAATATACAGTCATTTTTGAAGTTCCCTTCCTATCCACATTTCTAGAACACCTTTACAAGATTTCCTGGAGATTTAGATATTCCACTCGATTTTTTTTTTTTATATTCTGGGACCTTCCTCATCTAGATAAGGAATCTCCATTCTGGCCCTCCATATTTTTCCATCTCATTTCCTCTTACAATAAGGTTGATACAATCTCATCAAAATTCAAGGTAGTTGTATTGCTACCTATTGCAATAACCAGACTATCCCGTGAATCTGGTAGGGGACATAGAAAAATGATGCACTTATCTTCATCTGATATTTTAATATCAACATATGAAAACTGACTTACCACAGTATTGAAGGCGTTTATATGCTCTGTCACCAAGTCTCCATCCTTTATCCTTAGGTTACACAACTTTTTTTGCAGGAACAATTTATTCACCAGACTTATATTATTACAAAGTCCCTAACTTGACCCATAAATTCTTCATCGTAGCATCCTCAGATACATTCAGAAATATCGAATCTGAGATATATAACCATATTGTGCTCTTTTCCTTTCGATCCAACTTCACCCAGTCTTGATCTGACATTGTCGTTGGTTTAGTACTTGAATATACAACGATCCACTCATCTTTATCCACTAGCAGATCCTCCATATTGAGCCTCCACAACTCAAAACTATGACCATTAAATTTCTCGATCGTTATCTTTCCACTACTCGCCATCTTCTTTCACCGCAAGAATCGATCCTGCAGATATCCTAGTGAACAGGGTCTACCACAGGCCCGAGCAAAAAAAACCTCAGCAACAAAGCCATCTCTTTGAAGCCAAAACAACTCTAATAACAAATGTAGGTTTTAACCCTATACAGAAATTATCTGAAAACGAATTCTTAAAAAAAAAAAAAAACAATAGCAATAGCATAAAACATAAACAGATATACACAGATATTTTCCCCTGGATCCAGAACCGGGACTACTAGCTTGAACTCATTATATTCCTTTTAGTGTTACAACACATAAATATACAAGTCGAAGAATTCGTAAACCCAAATCCCTTAACCCTAGATTAAAAAATAATCATAGTTACCTTGACCAAATCTACAAAATACCATGAGCAGAAAAAACATCATGGAAAGAATATAACACACACCCAACACCCAACCCCTCCAAGATCATCATGAACTTGTGTAAATTTAGAGAGATGTTGTTTAATAATAGAATTATTTTACATACGTTTGTTTCAAAGTTTGTATTTCAGGGAAAATTTTATATGGTCACCATTATTTTTGAATAGCTCATACAACATATTACACATAGAAAATGGTGTTTCTTTTCCATGGATATTTAAGACAACATGGTCTACCTTCTAGAAGAATTCTCCTGGCCTTTGCAACATCCATCTTCCATTGAAATCATTTTTGTGCATCTGACTGATCAGATTTTACAATATCAATTTTAATATATTATAACGCACCATTTTCATCGAGCATTACTTCTATTCGATCCTTCCAGGATATGAAATTCGAGCTACCCTCTAGGGCATATTCCAATCTTGGTAAGTTGAAAGACACTCTCTCGACCTCGAAGAAAAATTGCTACTCTAAGGCTACAAATTCGAAATTCCTCAAAGGCAAGTTTGAAATATTGGTTCTCATATGATTTCAAAGGCTTTGATACCACGTAGAATTTGATAGAAATCAACAACTACTCAAGAATTAAAACTGGAAAACAAGAGACACAATTATACATTATTGATCTGCAAAATGGGAATAAAAAATTAGAACAACATGTGTAGACATGAAATAATAAAAACCATAAATAGAAAATGATTTCTAGGGAACCCAATTGGGAAAAAACCCCTTAAACCTCCTTGCATTAATCAGTTGAATAGAGAAACTATTACGATTTCTAGCTATAGCTCTGAGCTCAACCCGAAAAAGAATAATTGTTCTCTATGCTCAATTAAAAAATTTGGCCAACAATTAGCCAGTTATATGCTCACCAAGCCTCCCATTTCCTTGTGCAATTCCTAAAGAAATTATCCCCCAAAATATAGGAACTTACTCCAAATTGATTGGTCAATTCCCAATGATTGATCTCCTAACTGCATGCAACACTTGTACACTCATAATAGTATACAAATCATGTTTCACTAGCCATGTCTTCTCCACTTTAGCTGAGGAACTCAAATTCCATGCATGCATTAGATATTTTGGGTTGATTAATTAGTTAACTGAAAAATCTTTGAGTTAGACTTTTGTCCCACTACACAAATAACCTTCAATTGACTCTATCAATAGGTAGAGGTTAATTAACTTAATACAACTAAAAATAACTAAACTGGATTACTAAAATTTAGCAATCACACATGTATAAATAAACTTTGAACACTATGACTCGAATTTACTGAGCCAACTAAGTGACAGGAGGCATATCACACTAGTTAACTGCCTCCAAGTTGTCCTGTTGATGTGGAAATTCGATTTACTCAATTTGACTAAGGTTAAAGTCAAATTGAGCCTTTCATGCTACACTTTTTAACACCAAGAAGGGTATATTTTAAGGATTCAAATATTATTCCTATGTATAGTATTATAGGTGACTATTTTGGTTTGAAAAATCATACATGTAGAGTGTATGTGTATATTGAATTAAAAAACGTGTAATTTACTATTAAATTTGGTTTTTGTTTATGAATATTATCAATTTAAAAAGTAGGATTTTTTTTAACCTGGAAATGTTTTACTAGAAAATGGCCAAAAAATATCCAATTGGTATGCTCCTGGCCTTAAAAAAATTTGTGACCCAAAGTCCCTCAAAATATGTAGGTTTCTTGGCCTCACAAGCTACTAGCAGAAGTTTGTGAAAAGTTGTAGTAAAATTGGCAATACATTCTAACACATACAATGTTGAACCTTAACAATTATTACCTCTCTAAGAGTAGTAATCATGGTTTTGTGGTTCCTCAACTCGTATTCAGACTTTGTAATTTTTCCTTCTTAGAAAATTTCCTTATTTAGCCATAATAAAATTTCCTTATTTAGCCTCACCATAGTTGATACATATCCTGTTTTAACATAACAACATGTTCTCATGGTAGCAAATTTTTTCAAGAACCTCCCCAAAATTTCTACAAATCATGTTCTCATGCTCACAACACCTTGTTCTCATGGTCATTAGTGGTACTTTCAACTTGTAGTCGTTGCAACTAAAGTTATGGTCTTTGGTCCCATCTCACTTTTATCCATATTTCTACAAAAGCTATAGTCTACAATCAGCTTAGTATTTAATACTATAGTCTTCAAAACATTGTGGAATTTACCACTCAATTACATATAAATTCCTTATTCATTGTACTAGAAATTTTTATGGAAACTAACTTTTTTGCAATAAATTATTACTCTCATCATGGCCACATAATTACAAGGTAAGTTCAGATGTGTCTCTCATTTTTTCTAATGATTTATTTCTATCTTCTGATTACATAGAATTACTTTTGAAATTCCTCCTTTTTATAGTTTATCCATTGTTCCTTTCCATTCATTTATCCTAGAAATAACATCCATTTCTTGTGGTTGAAAAATCCTTTTCAATTGGGTGAGGGAATGTCTTGCACAAGCCTTTTCATTTATTTAAAAAATAATGTTTGGTCCATGTCATACACTTACATGGAAATGATATGGGTACCATTGATTGGGATAGATTACATCAACCATGTCCTATGCCTATATAATAGTGATGTGGATAACATTGGTTTTTTTATTTTGATTTCAAAGAACACCACTATAATTTTTTACATCATGACATGTGTAAAAATCTCGCCTTTTACCCCTAATTTTGTATGTGTGATCAGAACTTTGAAAGCTAGTGTGGAAGCCATGGCTGGTTGGGACAAATATTATAAACAATTCAAGTGTTAAATTATTTCCTTCAAAATAATAAAAAATGGAATGTGGCATCAAAGGAGGAGCCCATGGATCCAAGTATGTCGAGGGAGAGTGGATAGCTAGAGACCAATGAAATCATCGTCAAAGATGGAGGATGTGGTACAATTGATCAAACCAATGAATGAAATATAGTAAGAGACCTAATTAGACAAGGGGGGATCACCCATAGTGTTTCTTTTCCTTAGCGATATGGAAGAGGGAGGTTGTAACTCTCTCAAGTACATGAAAATATTCAAGTAAGGTAGAATAAATAAAAAGGTAAAACAAAAGAACAAAGATATTAGATGAAAACACAAGGGGAAACAACTAATTGATTGCTAGTGAAAAGGAGAACATGATTGGAGAAAAATAATTTCCTAGACACTAGGCATGGAGTGTATGGAGAAATTTTGGAGTTGTGAATGAGCCTTGTGCTTTAATATTGGGGTTTTATTCCTTGTATTGTTGTGTTTGTGGCCACTATACTATGTGTGTCTAATCCTAACTAGTTAGAGAAGAGTGGATTAGTGGATGAATGAATCACTGTGGTGTTGGTTGTATAGTTTTTAACCACCTGGGAAGAGAAATATAAACCACTGTGGTGTTTGATGGAGATTTTTTAACCACCTGGATAGTGGATAGTGTACCCTTGTGGCACTTTCTATGAAAATATAGTTGAGTGATAACATGGATAGTGGATTCAACCTCCTAGACTAATCAATGCCCCATATGGACCTTAGGTGAAGCCATGTGATTGAACTTAAAGTGGTAAGTGAATCATTGTGGCATTTACTACTAGAGGGAAATTGAGAAATTTCCTTGATAGTGGAATCCATCTATTGAGTGTTTACCAAGCTTTTGGTTTGAATTACTTGAGCAAGTATTCCCTAAAATATTGGATACAAATGGGGGGTGCTCAGCTGCAACAAAGTTGCAATGTAGCTAGCCTATGGTTGGGTGAAGAGTTGAAGTCCCTCGTTTAGTTGCAAGCCATATCTACACAATAAGATAAGTCAAATGTAGTGATAAATTGAGTTATGAATTGTGATGTTCCATGAATTACATATGTTTGCATTAGCCCTTGTATTTTTGTAAATGCTAATAAAAGGATAAATGGCGAAAATAATCATTACTCTCATGATTTTAATTATATATTGGATGTTATGAATATAATGAGTGTTTTGGATATGTTTCCCATTACTTTTTTCATGATTGATATTGTGTTTATTCACATTCATTTTGATTGTATGGTTGTGAAATGCAATAGATTATTGGCTCACATGGCATGTATTTTTTATAGGAGGATCTACAATTCGTTATGTATTGTTATTATATTAGTATGCTTTCAATCTTTTGAATTAATTAATGTGTTCCTCTAAGCATGTCTAACCAATCAATAATAATTCAACTAAATTGGAGTGGGTGTTGCATTATCCTCTTGCACAATATAGTCTTTTGTGTATATTTTTATATTGGAGATATTTCCCCCTTTCAGCTTCAAAACTAGTGTGCTATAAGTGCTCTGGAGTATCACACCCTAGTTCTATTCATACATAGATATTTGAAGTTCTAGGGCCTCAGGCCCATCCATCATAGACCACTCAAATTTGGTATTCTCTCCCTTGCACTAAAACTCATAGAGTGATATGAAAAAGTGGAGACTAGCCACTGCCACTGTGAGATTTTTAAACATTGAATTCCTACATATGGATGGTGAAATAATAGATAGGAATATTCACGTTTAGAGACGTGAAGATATATGTCTCGTTCTAGGAATATCTATTGAATCTCCTAGTGGAAGTGTTTTAAACATCTATGAGTGTGGTCGATGGGAACATGAGCCGATTCAATGGTGGAACCTAGTGAATGGGTATTGGAATAAGTTAGTGAGTGACTATGTGGAGAATCCCGATATTGATAGGCTAGAAACCAAATGAACAATGGAAAATTCATACAAGGGTGGAAACATGAGTACTAGAACTATGACATCAGTCGTAATATCTTACGAGAACTACAAGAGCCAACTTGTGGAGTGATCCAATGTCAATTGGTGAATACCAGTCCTTGGCCATAGGCCCAAAAATATTCATGTGTGAGGAGGTAAGGAAACCCTTAATGTTGAGGTGTATATATGACATGGAATTGAGGGCTCCACCTTGGGTCTCAAATATTGGACCTTGGCATTTTCCAATTAAGAATAGAGTAGAGGGAGATGAGGAACACTAACATGGAGATGATGTTTCTTAATGTGATGTGGTGATGATGTGGACTACTGGACCTTAATAACATACCTCATACCTTGGACCTCATATTTTTCTAATTGAGTTTGAAGTAGAGGGAAGGATGAGAATTTTACATTGAGATGAAATCGTCAAACCTCAATCCTTAGTGTTTTCTAATTGAGGTTGGAGTAGAGGGAAGGCTAAGAATATAATGTCGAGATGACATGGCTTGGGGGACTCAATATAGTGGGTCTCAAAGCCACCAGATTTTCAAAGGAAATAAGTGGAGAGTGGGCCTATATATCAATAGTTAAGATCAATCTCGATGATTATATGTGGTATCATGTTTATCATTTCACCCCACACTTAAATAAGGTTAGAACCCTTTTTAAATGGGGTGAAATCACTCTAATTGGATCATGCACATGTATAGTGGTATTTCCCTTTTGCTCGTGATTTTTTTGTTAAAATACATGTAAGATAACAAAGTGAAGTCTATGAATGTCGGTCTATCAACTATCAATATCAATTAATCGGCCCCCCTCGTGGTCTATTTTTAATGTGTAGGGATGTCATAGTTATGATTAGCATCAATCCACCTCTCCTTGGTTGATGGTTGTAAAATATTGTAGACCCCCCTCCTTCTCAGGCTTAATGCCATCATTGAAGGTCTACAATATCACTACTTTGGTTTAAGTGGTTTCCACACCATCTCGACCATGGTTCACGTGTGGGAATCCTTCCCACTGGGAGACTTCCCATAACTAGGTTTTGTAACCTATTAACCTATAGAAGGTGGGCATGCCAAGGAGTGGTCACTCCAGTGAGAACCTCGTAGTGATGATGTGGTTGTGCCAACAAGGCTAGATAGAGGCCACATGGAACCCTTGTGATGACATTGCTTCTTTTAATATCCAAAACTTTTATCGAGCATAAGTTTTGATCCTAGTCTCAGATTGAGATAAAATATATATCTCCAAAAATCTCCTGATGATCTAATCACAATGGTGATATCATAATTAAATTTCTAAAACTTGCAAAAATGATTTTATTTTTCTAACCCCATCTTCATTACAAATCTTGGATATTGAGTAAAGTAGGTAACACCTTCCTCAATTTGAGAACATTTAAGGGGGTGGAAGGGAGGTGGTTACTGTTTGGTCAATTTAGTGTGTCCTAAATTGCTAACATAAATTATCAACCAGGGATTCGTAAGCTGACGAAGTGTGGCACACTATATGTGCAAGATAACCTATCTCTTACTTTTTGTCGTTTTTGGATTTTTATGAAATTCTAAAAGACAAGTATGGTTATGAATATTCAAGGCAATGATGTACTTTATAATGATTTACCAAACTTCAAACTTCAAAAGAAATTTGAAACATACAATGACAAAACTTGAAAGGAAATAAAAATGTGCTGCTAGCCTAATAAATCAAACAGTGAAATATTGAGCATGAAAACCAAACTATCCTTGCTGCTGTCTAAACACAAAAGAAACTATGCTTAAAGAAATCCAAGAATTGCAACAAAGTAAATTAAAATCAAATTACATCAACTTATATTCTGATCCCTCACCATTAGTCCAGCTATGGCTTTCGGAGGTAACCATAAACAACTTGAGCAATCTGATATCTAATTTGTAGAAAAATAAACTAATATCAAACTACACACTCATACTTCAA
Source organism: Pinus albicaulis (assembly GCA_034641835.2). Lineage (NCBI taxonomy): Eukaryota > Viridiplantae > Streptophyta > Pinopsida > Pinales > Pinaceae > Pinus > Pinus albicaulis. Next base: position 1,264,291,806 of record CM076570.1, read on the forward strand.
TCCCTCACCATCAGTCCAGCTGTGGCTTTCGGAGGTAACTGAAAATGACATGAGCAATTTAATATATCTAACTTGCAGAAAGTAAACTAATATCAAACTACACACTCATACTTCAATCCCTCACCATCAGTCCAGCTGTGGCTTTCGAAGGTAACTAAAAATGACATGAGCAATTTAATATATCTAACTTGCAGAAAGTAAACTAATATCAAACTACACACTCATACTTCAATCCCTCACCATCAGTCCAGCTGTGGCTTTCGGAAGTAACTGAAAATGACATGAGCAATTTAATATATCTAACTTGCAGAAAGTAAACTAATATCAAATTACACACTCATACTTCAATCCCTCACCATCAGTCCAGCTGTGGCTTTCGGAGGTAACTGAAAATGACATGAGCAATTTAATATATCTAAATCTAACTACTGAAACAAATGTGCAAGACTGAAATAAACAAAGCAATACCGGAATTAAACAAAAACTAAGAAAAATAAATTAACAGCGAAATAATATTGATTCCATGTCATTAGTCAAAAGATATGCAAATGCCCGGGCTGCCATGAAAAATTATGTTAAAAGCTATGATTTCAGAAAGCAATCTAAGTAAGGAAATATGACAAAACAGAATTGAAAGCAACTTATCTAGAAAACATGTAAAAGCCTCCTTGGATAGCAGGGGCCCTCTGCTACCAATTTGGTGAAGTCCTTCAGCTCCTTAAAGTTGTAATCAAAACAGCATCAAAGAACTGAATTTCTCTATTAAAAGAACTCACAAATCTACATCCCATTCCATCTTGAGCTTTGTTACAAAAGACTTCTCTACTACTTTTTCATTAATTCCTCATTACCTATGATAGGAGAAAGCTTCTCCTATTTATACAAAATATGAGGAGTCATCTCATTAATGGGAGTCCATGAATCTCTCCCTCCATCTCTAGAGTTACAATCAAAATAGAAAATGATAAGACACATGTCTTTCTAGAGTTTCAACACAACTAAGAAATGAGACACATATCCTCTTAGAGTTTCTAGCATAACAAGAAGCAGACATATATCCTCTTAGAGTTTCAATACAACAAGGAAGTGAGACACATATCCTCTTGATCCCATAATCTTCTCCAACCAAATTCGAATTTGGCCTTAGAATGCCACATAAGGGTCTTCTAGAAGTCTCCTTTTGACCTACACATGTCACAAAACTCATAACACATATATAGATATATGAAACTATGTTAATTTTCTAGTTTCTAATCATAAATTCACTTAAAATACATAAAATAAATAACTTTGGAAAACAAGGATCCTAACCCATATATTTATGAAAATGGTTACTTGATGTAGGGTTTTAGGTCAAATGGCTATGAAATAAGAGCTAAATGGTTATGACATAATGGAAATATGTATGAATATGGAGAACATTTTTGAGACTCAACAGTTACTATTAGTGTCAGTATTTGCATCCTGCCATCAGTGATCAAAAATCCTCTTTTCATATCATTTTAGGGGTCCCACTCAATTTTTTTTTATCATTCCACTAAGTCATAAAAAAATTAGTCACTGATGGTAGCCCTAGTCCAAAAACATCACTCATCCTCAAATTTGATTACTTGCTGGCATAGTTTCTTACCTTGCTGAATGTAAATCATCCATAAAGTCAATATCAGTCATATCATCTTGAAATTCAGTCCTTCAAGGTCTCATTAGGTATTTTAGGGTTCTTAAAGGTTGCCATTAGGTCATTAGGGTTTCCACGGTCCAATAAAAATTCATTTCCACTGTGTTGTGGATCATTATCTGCATATCCTTTTTATATTTTATTTCGAAATTTAAAAGAGAAAAAGAAAAAAATATATAAATGTGAAAATATGCTACACTATGAAGTTATTTATACTTTAGCATAAAAAAAACAAATGCAATGTATTTCTTTATTTCGACATGTATGATTTGAAGGTTAAGCCCCGAGCAGCTTCTCGAGCGGAAGTGACGATCACAGAAAAGAGCTTATGGATAAGCTATTGCGGGGGGAGAATTAGCTCGACAGTTATCAAATCCCGACCCCCCGTAGTTGACTAGTCAGATCTTGCTTCTGCCGTGATCAACGGCTTGGATTTATTATGGGGGGTATGGGTTAAAGTTTTCCGCCGTACTCACAGACCCCCCGCAATGACATCATCAGCTGAGGTGGAAAGCAGCTATCATCCACTCTCAACCATTGTCCATGTCATTCCTGCATTTATTACGGATTCCCGTAGCCTTTTAAAGGGTTTTTCCGTCCCGTTGTTGTCTATTTGTGACTGTTTGTCCTTTTTTAACCGTGTCCCGCCACCTTTGCATTATCTGTTACCCCGCGAATTGCTTTCAAGTTCCTGTCAGTCATGGCAAAACGAACATCTTTGGCTGGTTCATCAAGCCTCAGTCCACTCCTGGATAGTGAAAAGGATGTTCATGATACCGCGTCGTCCGTCAATCATCCCCTACTGCATTACCAAGTAACCCTAAACACTGACAAATCCCCTATGTTCTCTGCTATGAAAAGTTCTGGTCTGTTGTCTGCCTGTGTCCCGAAAACTCACTTCTTCCTCGAGTTCATCTCATGGTTAGTCTCATCTATGTACCCTGGCAAGTGCTTCGTCATGAATTCTCAGGGGGAAAATGTCCTGCAGATATCAACACAATTGATGCGTCAAGCATTATGTTTTCCAAAAAATGAGTCTCCGTTACAGTTCTCCGAAGATTCATTGGTCCAGTATTTTGAAGATCTATCAAATGAAGAGTTAGGAGATATGGGGATACAGGATAGGTACTTCTATGCTGAGGAGGTAAATAAAATGATAATAAAAAACGACCTTCGAAAGGCCGCAGAGAAGCGGTTACTGGGAATTAAAGAGATAATTAAAAAATTTGATATATCATTTGACAAGTTGACGAGAACAGGTTTTCCCTCATGCTGGACGGAGAAAGGGGAGATTATGTCCTGGAAATTCTATGAGGATCAGTTGATATTTTCAAAAAGCAAAGCAGATGGCAGGCATGAGAAGACACAGGTTTTAAAGGGAGAAACGGTATTTAATTTCTTACAAAGGCATTTCCTTCTGCTATGGATGGTGAAGACATTATTCACAGGTAATCTTACTCACAGTCAGGTTGTTGTGTTTACACTGGAATATCATTGTTATAAGAACGCTTCGACGACTCAGGATAAGCTCTGGAAAGAATGCAAAAGATTTTCTATGGACACAGAAAAGAGAACTCCAGCCACTCAGCTAGAATTAGCCGTTCAGCCACAAATAGTCATTGAGACAGCCACTATTTCAGGAGCATCAGCTCACTTAGATTAGGAATTATCACATTTTATCATGTTTTAATTGAAGTCATGTAAATGTAATAGAACTTTTTCGAGGCATGTACCTCCACTACAGTGAGCAGTTAAGCAGTTAGAGTTAGTTAGAATCGGTTTCATTACTGGAAACCATTTTGGTCATATTGTATTTAAAGACAATTGGAAGAAGAAAGAAGGTTTCGAGTTTTGGACCTTGAAGGCTAATTTTGTACTGAAAAATATTGAATGAATGAAAAGTTTTGCAAGTTTCCATCATTCTATCTGTGTTGAATAGTTTTCTCAGTTTTCATTTCATTTCCATATCTATGAATAAAGTAGAGTGATTTGAGCTGCAGGTCTCTTGATATCTGTGTATCTAAGAGTTAAACATCCTTAATGGGCGCTCCTCTATTTTAGCTTTATTGTTGCTCACTTATTCAAGATTTTATAATGGTAGATTTTGTTTTAAGCAGCATATCAATTTAAAATCCTTTTCTTTCTTCGTCTTCCATTCATTCACTTCAACATAAAGAGAACATGGCATTGCAGAACTTGTAAAGATTTGATATTTGGAGAATATATTATTAATATTTGAAGGTTTAATAAACAGAGACAGATATACACTTGTTTGTGACATAATCTTTAATGTCTTGAGCACGGATTCCTTTACACAGCAAGGAATTGTTTCTCAAGGAACAACATTAATTGGCGCCATTGTCGGGGACGAAGATTCGAAGATTTTCCCTGGGTTTTGTTTTACATTTCCTCTGGTTGTTCAGAGAGGAGGAAATAGTACGCTGTGTTTGTTTGAAAATAGCTCTGGCTCCCAAGAAACCTCACACGAGGTCAGATACCTCTCAGCAAAAAGTTCCTGTTTTTTCTGATCCTGAGAAGCTTGTTTCAAAGAAGGGCCAGAAATCAAAAATACTAGATACACCTGAAACTACACTACTCGCACCTGGCAGCAGTTTGCACATTTTCTCATCCAAGACAGCTTCCAAGAAACTCATTTTCTCGGAAGAAGGATCATCACCATCATCCTTTCATTTTCAAGAACCCACATTAGAAGAGCAATCTTTGGCGTTTGTGTCTTTTCCTTTTATAGAAACTCAGCCCCATATAGCTACCAGCTCTTCTGCAATCGTTCACAGTCCAATTCCTATATCATTTGTTTCACCTCATTCATCTTTTCCTACAACTGGTATTCATTTTACCCCCGCTCAAGGAGCAATTAACCCGGGCGTAAACATGGCAGTTCCTGTAGCCCCTGCTTTCTTGATGAATAGATATGCACCATTGAATCTACCGCAACCACTGCATGATATGCCTCAAGAGTATCTCAAGTTACTCCCTAAATTTACTGGTGAAGATGAAATAACCACAGAACAACACTTGCCCCTGTTTTGCACTTTTGCAGAGAATTTAAACGTTGAACATTTGGATGTTGTTATGAGACTCTTTGTTCAGTCTCTAAGTGGAGAGGCAAGGAAATGGTTCAAAGGATTACCAGTTGGTTCCATTAACGATTGGGATGCCCTAGAAAGATGTTTTATTGAGAGGTGGGGCGAAAAGAGGGACCACGACTATTCTTTGACAGAATTTAATGCAATCAAGAAGAAATCCGATGAAAATATGAATGATTTTGTTAAGAGATTTAACAAATTGTATAATAGTTTTCCTGTTGAAATGAAACCCCCTCCTATTGGAGCAAGGGTTGTTTTTGCTGGTGCTTTTGAACCAGAATTCAGTTTCACATTGAGGGAAAGAAGGTCCCCTACGCTGGAACAGATTAAAACTGATGCTCTGGAGATTGAGGCTAATATGTCCGCTGTTGGTAAAGTTTCAGATAAAGGAAAGGCTAAAGAAGAGGCCTCAGCTCAAGATCAAAGAATTGAAGACATGACTAAGGTCATAAAGAATCTTTCAAATAAATTGGTAAAGTTGGAAATAGATAGTAAGCCTGCAAGACAGAATAGAGGGGTTTTTAATCCCCAATTTAAAAAACAGCCCCTGCAAATTCTACAAAGAGAAAGAAAAGATCAAGATCAGGTGCAAGCACCTTTGTACATAGAGGCAGCCCCGTCCCATTCAGCAGATGAAGAGGACGAGAGAGAAGATGATGCTTGGATCTCCACCGTGTACATGGAAGATGATGAAACAGAAGAAGAAATAGATGAAGAATGGGTAAAGGAAGATGAAGAAGCTGATCTCTCATTCGATCAAGAAGAGATGGATGATTACTGCAGACAATTCACAGACTTTATGCAATCTGAGTTGCATAAAAGGTATGATTTGAGGTCAGAAAAGAGGTTAAGGACGCAAGATAATGAAGAAAAATAATCAGAAGCAGCACCTACTCCAATGGCGACTCCATTACAGAAAGGAAAGTAGCAAGCTGAAACTTCTCAGAAAAAATTTAAAGATTCCAACATTTTGGAGAAAGTGGTTACTGTTTCTAATCAAAACTCAAATTCCAAGAAGGACCAAGAAGAGCCTGAAAAGTTGAAAAAATCAAATCAAACTTTCAGTTTGTCGAAAGAGTTAGAGAAAGTAAAGATTCAAGTACCTCTTCTTGAGTTAATGAAAGCACCTGGTTATAAGAAAGAGATTGCCGAGTTTATCAATTTATCTCAGTCTGATGAAGTAGGTGATATAGTAAATCTGCAGGAAGAGAAACTAGTGGTTACATTTGGACCTCATGTTGAAGAGGTAGATTCATCTGTCCCTCCTTTTTATATATCACTTTTGTTATATGATTTTGTTCTACATAACTGTATGCTAGATTCTGGCGCATCACACAATCTGATGCCATTGAGTGTGATGAAGGAGTTCAATTTACAAATCACTAAGCCCTACAGAGACCTTTACTCTTTTGACTCCAAGAGAGTTAAGTGTGTGGGTCTTATTAAGGATATGGTTGTTTCATTGGCTCAAATTCCAGCCAAAAGCATTATGATGGATGTTGTAGTGGCAGATATTCCAGCCAGGTTTGGTATGTTATTATCTAGATCATGGGGGGCAAAAATTGGAGGAGTTTTGAAGCTGGACTTTACATATGCTATCATTCTCGTTTTTAATGGGGAAGAAAGAAGGTTGTATAGAGAAACTAGATTTCAAAAAACGGCTACCAAGAAAGATGCAAGTAATTCACCAATTTATGGTCAAGAGAAGGATGACCTTTCTTGCTTCATGCTGCATGAAGATGTGGAATTTGCTGAAGAATCTCAAGGGAAGATCGATTCAAAAATTGTACATAAGGAGCTACATTCAGATAAGCTGTGGAAGTGTTATTTTGATGGTGCGTTTTCCAAAGAAGGCACGGGAGCTGGTTTCATTTTTGTTTCTTCGGAAGGTAATCTTGTAACTTTTTCTTTCAAATTGGAGTTCGAATCCACTAACAATGTCGTAGAATATGAAGCATTAATTATTAGTTTGCAGACGGCTAAGAAGATGGGAATTCAGTCTATAACTATGTTTGGGGATTTAGAATTAATTATAAGACAGATCAAGAATTTATGTCAAACTAAACATCCCAGGTTAAGAGCATATCGGAATGAGGTCTGGGATCTGATCAAAAATTATTTTGAAGCTTTCAACTTACAGTTTGTCCCAAGAGAAGAGAATAGAATGGCTGATTCTTTGGCGGTTGCAGCAAGTACATTCAAGCCTCCTATCAGTCCGAAACTAAGGTATGAAATTGAGATGAGACATAGACCTTCAATTCCTGACAATATTAAACACTGGCAGGTCTTTGAGGACGATGAACAGATTAAGAAGTTTTTGTTGATGGTTGAAGTTTCAGAAGTGATCAAAGAATATCATAAATGCTTGTGTGGAGGGCAGTACAGCTGGAAGGTAACTGCTCATAAAATATTCAAATCAGGTTTCTATTGGCCGTCTGTGTTTGCTGATGTTTACAAAATAGTTAAAAGTTGTCAAAAATGCCAATTATTTGCAGAAAAGAAAAAGCTAGCCCCATTAGCTCTTCTCCCTGTTTTTATTGAAGAACCTTTTAGACAATGGGGGTTGGATTTCATTGGAGAAATAAATCCACCATCCAGTGGGTAGTTTAAGTGGATTCTTACTGCTACTGATTATTTTAGAAAGTGGGTGGAGGCAATCCCCACCAGGAAGGCAAACGATTTGGTTGTTATGAAGTTTTTGGAGGAGAATATCTTTAGCAGGTTTGGATGTCCAGTAAAGATTGTGACAGATAATGCCCAGGTTTTCAATTCACTCAGGTTTATTAATTTTTGTCAAACTTACAATGTGATATTGTCCCATTCTACAGCTTATCATCCACAGGGAAATGGATTGGCAGAATCCTCCAATAAAACATTGGTAAGAATTTTGAAGAAAACAATCAGTGAAAATCAGAAGAATTGGGATACGAAGTTAGTTTTTTCTCTGTGGGCAACAAGGATGACTACTAGGAGGTCTACTGGAAAGTCTCCTTATGAGCTCGTATACGGCACTCAAGCATTGTTCCCCACACAGTTGGTAAAACCTGTGATTTCTTTTCTCCAAGATGCCCAAGCAGAACCAAATGCCATGATCAGAAGAATGAACAATGTGATGGAACTAAGTGAAAACATAAATCAAGTTCAGGACAACTTGCTTACTTATCAGCAGAAGATGAAGGTAGTATTTGATAGAAAAGCAAAAGAAGTAATGTTTCAGAAGGGAGACTTAGTATTGAGATGGGATACACGAAGGGAAGACAAAGGGAAACATGGTAAATTTGATCCCTTGTGGTATGGCCCATTCAAAATTAATGAAGTCAGAGGAAATAATACTTTCATGTTGGAAAATCTTGAAGGAGAAGTGCTGGATATGCCTGTGAACGGGCAATATCTCAAGCATTATTTTCGGCATTAAGTAGCTGTTTTTTCATCATTGTATATATCCGGTGTGATCATTGTACAGTTTCATCAAGCAATATGTGACTCCATGCCCGAGGTGAAGGCACTAATCTGCAGGTTCTTAGTGTTTCGTGGTAAAAACACTATCCCCAGGTGGAGCCAGATGTTGTGGATCATTATCTGCATATCCTTTTTATATTTTATTTCTAAATTTAAAAGAGAAAAAGAACAAAATAATATAAATGCGAAAATATGCTACAGTATGAAGTTATTTATACTTCAGCATAAAAAAAAAAATGCAAGGTATTTCTTTATTTCGATATGTATGATTTGAAGGTTAAGCCCCGAGCAGCTTCCCGAGCGGAAGTGACGATCACAGAAAAGAGCTTATGGATAAGCTATTGCGGGGGGAGAAAAAGCTCGACAATTATCAAATCCCGACCCCCCGTAGTTGACTAGTCAGATCTTGCTTCTGCCGGGATCAACGGCTTGGATTTATTACGGGGGGTATGGGTTAAAGTTTTCCGCCGTACTCACAGACCCCCCGCAATGACGTCATCAGATGAGGCGGAAAGTAGTTGTCATCCACTCTCAACCGTTTTGCACGTCATTCCTGCATTTATTACGGATTCCCGTAGCCTATTAAAGGGTTTTTCCGTCCCGTTGTTGTCTATTTGTGACTGTTTGTCCTTTTTTAACTGTGTCCCGCCACCTTTGCATTATCCGTTACCCCGCGAATTGCTTTCAAGTCCCTGTCAGTCATGGCAAAACGAACATCTTTGGCTGGTTCATCAAGCCTCATTCCACTCCTAGATAGTGAAAAGGATGTTCATGATACCACGTCGTCCGTCAATCATCCCTTACTGCATTACCAAGTAACCCTAAACACTGATAAATCCCCTGTGTTCTCTGCTATGAAAATTTCTGGTCTGTTGTCCGCCTGTGTTCCAAAAAATCACTTCTTCCCCGAGTTCATCTCATGGTTAGTCTCATCTATGTACCCTGGCAAGTGCTTCGTCATGAATTCTCAGGGGGAAAATGTCTTGCAGATATCAACACAATTGATGCGTCAAGCATTATGTTTTCCAGAAGATGAGTCTCCGTTACAGTTCTCTGAAGATTCGTTGGTTCAGTATTTTGAAGATCTATCAAGATTTAGGAGATATGGGGATACATGATAGGTACTTCTATTCTGAGGAGGTAAATAAAATGATAATCAAAAACGACCTTCGAAAGGCCGCAGAGAAGCGGTTACTGGGAATTAAAGAGATGATTAAAAAATTTGATATATCATTTAACAAGTTGACGAGAACAGGTTTTCCCTCATGCTGGACGGAGAAAGGGGAGATTATGTCCTGGAAATTCTATGAGGATCAGTTGATATTTTCAAAAAGCAAAGCAGATGGCAGGCATGAGAAGACACAGGTTTTAAAGGGAGAAACGGTATTTAATTTCTTACAAAGGCATTTCCTTCTGCTATGGATGGTGAAGACATTATTCACAGGTAATCTTACTCACAGTCAGGTTGTTGTGTTTACACTGGAATATCATTGTTATAAGAACGCTTCGACGACTCAGGATAAGCTCTGGAAAGAATGCAAAAGATTTTCTATGGACACAGAAAAGAGAACTCCAGCCACTCAGCTAGAATTAGCCGTTCAGCCACAAATAGTCATTGAGACAGCCACTATTTCAGGAGCATCAGCTCACTTAGATTAGGAATTATCACATTTTATCATGTTTTAATTGAAGTCATGTAAATGTAATAGAACTTTTTCGAGGCATGTACCTCCACTACAGTGAGCAGTTAAGCAGTTAGAGTTAGTTAGAATCGGTTTCATTACTGGAAACCATTTTGGTCATATTGTATTTAAAGACAATTGGAAGAAGAAAGAAGGTTTCGAGTTTTGGACCTTGAAGGCTAATTTTGTACTGAAAAATATTGAATGAATGAAAAGTTTTGCAAGTTTCCATCATTCTATCTGTGTTGAATAGTTTTCTCAGTTTTCATTTCATTTCCATATCTATGAATAAAGTAGAGTGATTTGAGCTGCAGGTCTCTTGATATCTGTGTATCTAAGAGTTAAACATCCTTAATGGGCGCTCCTCTATTTTAGCTTTATTGTTGCTCACTTATTCAGGATTTTATAATTGTAGATTCTGTTTTAAGCAGCATATCAATTTAAAATCCTTTTCTTTCTTCGTCTTCCATTCATTCACTTCAACATAAAGAGAACATGGCATTGCAGAACTTGTAAAGATTTGATATTTGGAGAATATATTATTAATATTTGAAGGTTTAATAAACAGGGACAAATATACACTTGTTTGTGACATAATCTTTAATGTCTTGAGCACGAATTCCTTTACACAGCAAGGAATTGTTTCTCAAGGAACAACACACTGCATAAGACCAAAAAGTAAAGGGTGATCCAATAACATCTCTTCACCATATGAAGATGATTTGTGAAGAAAAATTTCTTGTTTCAACATTGAATTTTGGTTTTAAGATGTAATTTTTAATTTCATTATGTAATTTTATTTCATCAAAATGCAATAAGTATCATGATTCCCAAGTTGCTAACTCAGAGTTCCAAACATGCCAAAGAATAAAAAATGTCAAATCAAAGAGTTCTCAAAGTCATCGGATGGTTAATTGGTCAAGGAAAAAGTCAAAGTGCAAAGGTAAAATTCAGGGTTTAAAGTGAAAGTCAAGAAAGAAAAAGTGGGTCCCAAGGATCAATTCATTCAAATCATGAAGTATAAATACTACCAAGACATCACAAAGAAGCTCATTTGTCATTTCATCCATCAAGCTTGCACTTCCATAGCCAGAAAAGTCGAATTACAGGGTCTGAGGCTAAATTTTTTTTGGCGCTATGCTTACAGAAGAGGCGCTACACATAGAGAAGTTGGCGCTGCGCTTTTGGGCAAGGCACTACGCTTTTGCCTAATGCACTGCACTTTTGATCCATGACCCCTCTAGGCACCAAAACTCACCAAATCACATCCAAAATCTTCAAAAACTTCAGCAAGTGCCTCTTACACACTCTTTCAAGTAAGTTCACTCAATTTTTTGCCTCCTTGCACTCCTAAAGAAAGATTTCACAGTGTTTTAGACTCTAAGTGAAATTGACATTTTTCCTAAGTGAAACCCTAGTTCTACTCCTAATTCCCAAATTGGTACCATTGGATTCAAAAAGCAATTTACAGTCAGAAAAACAACTTTTATAATTTTTTTTGGGTCAAAGAGGCAGTCAAAAGGTCAAAAACTCTCAAAAAATGACCTTTCTGCCCTGTTTAGAGGCTAGCACTCCTTTTTGTACAAGTATTAGGAGAATCTATTTTTGGTGGTCCAAATCAGCACCATTTTTTAAACTTGGCACAGAAATGGAAACTAGACATGAAAAGCTTTCTAATGAGCTATCCTGATCTCAATTTGGACACCTTGAACCCCCTCAAAAATGGAGATAAAGTTGGCATTGCGCTTTTGACACCGATGTTGTGCTTTTGACAAATTTTCTCAGTTTTATGATATTTCTCAATTTTCTCAAGTTTTTCCAGTTTCACTTGGGAAAATGATGTTTTACCTCTGTAAATCAATGATGTAAATGTAATTATGGTTTTTTTACACTTTCCTAGGGTAAATACATTAGGTAAAAAGTCTTCATGAGGTGTAATGTGTTATCACTCAGGTTTTCCTTGAAGTTGCGGAAAAGGAAAGTATACCCGAGGTAACCACAAACCAACCTTAAGATGCAGAATCTAGCCAATCTGCATCCAGAGAGGGCTCTCTCTTTATAATTTATCTTTGTTCTTAGAAATTTTTAGGCTAGTTATGAATCCAAGAGTTTTGATTTTGTTTGACTGGTGGAATCCACAAACTAAGGGCAAGGTTGAAAGTTTTCAGTCCATTGGGCTATGGAGTCAAAGGATGGCTTTACTGGATTTCTATTCTACACACAAGATGGCTTTGCAGGGCAAGATAGCCAAACAGAGAACAATCCTTAAAATTTAAAGTGGATGGAATGGGTTTGAAGGGATGAAAGGTAGCTAAGAATCTTTCACCATGTTCAAAAAGAAAGAAATGAAATGATTACAAACAAAGAGCAGTGAAGAATTCTTTATTATAGTAATCAAGAATGTTTAAATTAGCAAAGCAAGAGCATTTAAGAATTCGTGCTTATAACTAATTTAGAGGAAAACATTAAGAACAATCACATCTGAAATCAGAGTACAATTAAGTAAATTCTGATTCAATCCTTTATGTAAATTATTCAGAAATGGACAAAATGATATTATAAACATATATAAAACTTAAGACATAGGAAAGAAAGACTTATTGAACTGCAGTCCGACACATGAATCCTGCAAAAAGTCCTGAGCTTCAAAGGGTCATCTAGCAAGCCACAAATAAATTTGTCCAAAATGCTTTTATTTCGAAAATCTCAATGTTACAGCAAAGTAATAGAATCCACCCTCAATACTTCCTTCGAGGGTTTATTTATACATAAAATAATTAAAACAATCTGGTACTAACTTAGCCAATAATCTAGGGTGACTAAGGAGTAATCTACAAATAAACAGGAGACAAATGGTCTCGTAGATAGAATAATAGGTAACTGTTGATGTGCTGTGTCCTTTCTTTGTGGATGTGCTGGAGGTAAGTGCTGAAAAAGGGCTCGATGCTGTCCTCTGGAGTAATTTCTTGGCTTTCTTGACACTCTTTGTCTTTTACGGATACTCTTTAACCTGTGCAACTGATACTCTTTCATCTGTACTCATTTTATCTTTTACGAGATAGTAAAAAGACAAAATTCTTAATCTGAAGATAAATTTCATAGAATTTCCAATAAGTCTCTCCACCATTGATCATCTGGTATCATAGTCCTTTTAAGTTTTCTCAATGTCTCATCTGCTTCTATGAGTTTGTAGAAGGTGGGCTCAGTAGGAAATAGATACTTTATTTCATGTTCTAGATGAAATAAATTCCTCAATCTATCATAGATATTTCTTCCTGTTGGTAATGTTGATTCTGGCAAACTGGTAGAACAAGCAGCTGTGTTTTGAGCATGAGTATTTATTTTCTTCACATAGGTTTCTAAGTCCATTATTTGATCCTCTGAAAGCATAGGACTTGGTAACCCACTGTCCAACAAAGCCTGAAATTTTTCTCTGAAAGTATTGATATCAACCAAAATATCTGAGCACTTCCTCTCTAAATTCTGCATGAAAGTTCTTTTGATAAAAACTCTCTTTATTTCCAAAACTGTGCCAGTTCTGTCTTCAATCCCCAATATTGCAAGCTGTTGCTTAGTCTGGGTATTCAAAAATTGAATAAGTTGATTGGCCTGCTCAGGCCTACCTCTTAATTCATTTCTGGTTCTATTTATTTCCTCCTGAGCTATTTTAACCAAATCATTTTGTTCAAAAATTGCTTGAACAGAGGGCCAAATACCCTTTATTAACTCAATTATGTTACCCCAAAGAATTTCATTTATTTCCTTTAAAGGTTTGTCTAATGAAAGGTCTTTTTCTAAAGCCTTTACCAATCTTTCTAACCTTTTTATTTCCATGGTACTGTCAGCAACTGTCTTCTTGGATGTATCATATTTTTGCTCCAGATTTTCTAATTGCAATTTAGTGGTTTGAAGTTCTGTAACCCTTAGTTGTAAACTTTCCATCTGTTTTATTAATTCATCAGAATTCAAACCAGAAGTATTTACCTGTGCTGGCTGTGTTTGCTGACCTGTTGTTGTAGTACCTGTGGTTGGAGCAGTTTCTGTGGTGGTTGCCTGCTTGATAGCTTCCTTTTCCTGTAAGGCTTGTTCCAATTCTTTCTCAGTCTCACCTAGTTTCTCTGTTACTTTTAAGAGCAACTCCATTACCTCTTCTTGTGAATTCCCCTTCAGAACTTCTTGGGTTTGGGGATGTCTTGAGGCCGGAAATTTTAGCTGCTTTCTCAGTGCAGCTATGTCATCATCTTTCTTCTTTATTAGTGCCTCAATGCTTTTAATATCTTTGGGGTTGTGCCCCAAGCCAATTATTATGTCTTCCAACTACTTTATTCTGTTGTCTTTGGCCTGAGAAGAGGCCTTTTCAATTTGCAATTGAGCTGTTGTGTTATTCAAAGAATCTTGCAGCGTTATAGCTGCCATGGCCTTATTGGTAAGAGTAGAGTATACCATTTCCCCAGTCTGCTTATGCAGCTCTATTTGGTCCAGAGGATGAATGTCCTTTGCTAGGACTTCAAAATTTGTTCTTATGTAATCAACTGCTGACATGGGTTTTGGCACCTTTGACTTAAAGTGGCTCATTAACATTTTGCCTTGTGAAATGTCAAATGCTGACATTAACCTTTCCTGATTCTGTGGAGCCATTTTCAGATATTTATCATAAACTTTCATCCTTAATGGATCATTCTTTGCTTTTATGTTGATGAAATTTTTCTTTATATCCCCTGTATCTGTTTTAGGTGGCTTGAAAGAGGATACTTATGTACTCAATTGTTTTTGTAAATTTTTTCCTTTTTGGCCTGTGCTTGTCTCACTAACTGTGCCAGTTTGTTGACTGTCTTCCCTTCCATCATCAAACACCTCATCTATGATTTCCACATCAGGAAGTGGATCTGGTTTCTGCTTTTTAGCTTGATGTACTTTTGAGGTTTCTTTTGGAGGTGTGATATCTGGAACCTGTCTCTTCTTTCCTATTTCCACATTTGATGGAGTTTGTAATTCTGGAACTTGTGGAGGATTTATCTGCATGGGAGAAAATTGTGCCTAGTCAGGTGCTCTGGAAGTCTGGGGTTTCTCTGCCATGACTAAAGTTTCAATAACCTGTATTTCGGGTTCCTTTCCTTTGCCCTTTGTCTCTGCTGCAACTGATGAACTGCCTTGCTGTAATCTCTGCTGTGGATTTGCTGCTGAAGATGTGCCAATGTGAAATACCTGCACTTGACCACAAGATTCTAGGTCATACTTCTTTTGAAGATCTTTCATAATTTTATTCATTTTTTCTTCTTCACTTTCTTCTTTAATCAGTGTTTCTTCCACCCATTCATCTTGGTTAGCATATTGCTCTATATCAGGAATCTTGTGGTGGATATAAGGGGAAGATTTGTTCTTTATTCTTTTTTCACATATGAAACCAACTGGGTCATAAGGAACACAACGGAAAGTTTTTTGAAATTTGCTTTGTAGTATATTTTCTGCCTCTTGCTCGGCCTCCCTAGAGTTGCAGATGAAAGGACCTAATTGAATTTTGATCCTTAATTGGGATTTTTTCTTCACACTTCAAAAATGGATCATATCTGAATTATTCATTTGCCTGAAATACTCCAAGGCAAACAGTCTCATGGGTACATACTTTGGTAGCTTGAATGGATGTAACTCACATCCATAGATCCTGATGACTGAATGGTTTTTATATAAATACCAATCTCTAACTTTATAAGTCCTGGAAAGCTGCAAGGTCTTCTTTATTTCATTACTGAGTCTTGGAGGAGGGATTCCTGTCAACAAGGTAGTTGCAGGATATACAAAAAGGTCGATAAACTCATCATAGGAATATGGAGACTCAGAAGAAGAATGAATTATGGGAGACCAAAATATGACTGACCTTGGGTTTCCCTTGGCATCAAGTTTTTTAACAGAGAAAGGGAACTTTTCTGATTGATAGTAGATAATGAGATGATAGATAACTGAAAAATACTTAAAAACTTTCTCATCATCTAGCCTCATACACTGATCATGGATCTTGTTAGCTATGAAAAAGGCAAAGTCATATTTGCTTTCAGGAGGTTGTCCAGGAGTAAAAATGGACAGCAAAACCAAGGTTATCTCATCAACATATTCACTGGTGTTGAAACCCAAGAAAAAAGATATTATGTTAAGGATGAGCCTTCCCAACTCATTGAAATAATAAAAACCATAGGGAGGAGGCCCCTTGGGTTGATGATCAGGCAACATGAAATTTTGGCAGATGAACTCCAATTTTTCTGGGGTCAATTTATTGGACTTCTCAATCAATTCTTCCATAGATAAAGGTGCTAGTTCTTGGTCAGGTTCAAAGTGTAGCATTTCATTGATGGCCTGGGGAGTAATGGAGAATAGAACATTTTGGTCAGGGGATATTACAGCTCTCTGAGTGGGATCATAGCTAGAATGACAATAGTGGATAATTTCTGGAAAAATGTGGACCGAGGGGAGGAGATACCTTGGGAGATTGGATTCCCACAGTCCAATGACATCTTGCCCCTTCAAGTAATCGTATCTGCAGCGACAAAAACTCAAAAGGGGGATTTCATCAAAATGCAAGTCTTTAATCTGAAAATCTCTATCCACTAAGGGTAAATACTCTAATTCTCTGTGAGGGGCATTCAACGGAGTCACATTCAGGGCTGCTGGGGCTTCCATTTTGGTTCTTGTGGATTCAAAACTGAAGGTCCTGGGTTTTCTTCACAGGCCGGGCGCGTTTTCGATTTTTAATGAGGAAATTGGCACAATTGCTAGTTCTGGGGAATAATTCACAGTCTTAAATCTCAGAGACTAATCTCAGTGATAAGATTTAATTACCAATTCAGTAGAAAACAGGGAAAACAGATTTTCTATTGAGTTTCGAGGCGCCAAAGGATAAATACCTATTCTTGGAAGAAAACTGGCTTCTAACAGGTGTCAGGTGATGGCAGGAGGGTACTCGAACACAGGTGCATCGGAATTCTGGAGTGAAATCAGGTAGCACAGTTGATTGCAGCGGAAATTTGAATTCTTTAGCGGAAAGCACAGTCGTCTTTGATAATGAAAATAACAGGAAAAACACGAAAAATCGGTTTTATTTACAAGTTAAAGGGATTTTTAGTTTTTCGAGGAGTGACGTCATGCTGACGCGTGCAGGGGGAGGGCCGGGCGGTAAGTGGTAAGTCCCCGCACCGCTTATGCGCAAAGGTTGTTTTAAACGAATCGGCAGCGATTCCGTTGGATGTTGGACACGTGGATGATGAACTATTCTAATACCACCATTTCCCCGCTGGTTAAAACTCTGACAAGGGATGGCTAGCGGAATGAGCGCTAGCCGTAGATCTTACAGTGGGAGATTGGACGGCGGAAGGGGCGAATAAATGATGGGGTTTTAATGCGCGGGCCCGGCGGGGTTTAAAACAGAATTAACTCTATTTAAACGTCCCGGGGGGTATATAATAGGCGGAAAGGTTATTAATTAGTTTTGATAACTAATTAATCCCGTAAATATAATGAAAGGGGTCGTGGCGGGGTTTGGTTAAGTGGGATGCCAGGTGGATGAGCCACGGTGGCACGAGGTTTTTCTGAAGTTTCACTTTGAATTAAAACTTTGGCTTTTTTTACATTTTTGTGTTAAACACACATATCGTGTGTTTAAAGTTTTTCGTATATATGTTTTTATTATATGGTAACAAACAAACATTATTTAATTACCATAAGGGGCGGGACTATAATATAAGGATATATTTAACCAAAGGGCTTGTAAAGTGGGTTTTTAATGAATATTTGGGAAGTAAATACTTTGGTTAAAACATATTAGAGGGGTTTTTTGGGATATTTAATTTAAAAGGAATTATATACTTAGGATAAGCCATTTTCATTAGGGATTTCGTAAATAGAGTTAAATGTAAATATGACAAAGGGACAAGGGCACTCAAAATGCTTTTCATATCCAAGAAAGTGACAATTCCTGAAGTAAATTGCAATATCACATCTTCAACACTTAAACTTAGAATAGTAAGTTATTTTGATGGATTTTTATGGAAATTTTGCATGATTTTCCTAAGCAAAAGGAGATTTTACTTAAGAAAAGGTTAAATGTGAATGATTATAATGAAGAATTATTTCAAGTACTTAGGTCTTTTTGATCATTAGGCCGAGGGTCCGGTCCCTCCAGAAGTCAAGGAAATGCCTTGAGCTCTTTTGATCTCCAAATACCTTAGTACTTTGGGGGAAATTAGTAAAACTTTTAAGGGGAAAATGATGAGGGAAGTTAATGATTTTGACTTGTTATTTTCCAGTGCTTTTCTTGCTTTTAGTACTTGTGATGAAAGTAAAGGATCAAAAACATTTAGCAGCATCATTCATCAGATAAAACTCTGCAACACCATCTACCTACCCTATCTACTACTACCATTTTCTCTTCTTTATTAGGGTGCATTTAGACTTGCAAACCCTTTTCAATCTTTTCTTTTTACAAGGCAAATCTATCTAACTCCACCCTTATTACATCCAAGGGCTCAGATTAGACTATTGAGCACCTTTTATTAACTCTACCTATCTACTTATCTGCCAAGATTAAAATGTTTGGTCAGATATTTATTCTCTAATCTATAACATGAAATTGAAATATGAGTAAGCCAAGTTTAAACAGTTTGACTTATTCATGAATTGTGGCAAAAGTTTGACAAGTTGCACACAATTGCTTTATTACAAAAATGAAATAGTAGTGGCATTTGAATTTGCACACTCTCTTTGGTCTATTTTTTGCTTGGGGTTCATTTCTTTCACTTTTTTGACCAATTTATTTTTCTTACCCTTTGATTTTTCTTTTAGGGTATACCCTCTTTACATTTTTAAATTTTTTGATTTTTTTGGTTTTTCAAGAATATGGAACACCTTTGCTCAAGAAAAAGGTTTGAACATATTTCAGAGTTCAATCAAGACAATCATGAAAAATGATACCTATTGGTATAGGAGGCTAACACTGGCTCCACTTGGGGATGGCTTTTCCTTGTGAAAAGTCAAGAAGAGCAGGTCAGATGCCTCAAAATGTCTTCAAACTGAAACTTATGAAATTTTCCTTCTCTTGGTAGCTTTATTGTACATATGATAGTGAAACTTTTGAAGCTTAGGGCCTTCACTTCGGGCTTCAACTTCAAGAAGTCACCATCCAACCCAAACTGCATTATAAAAGGATATATTATATACAAGTTAGAAAAATCAAAACATTCTAGTAAATGGGATCAAAATAATGCTTGAGCATTCGACCATTGACTGGTCCTTCTTCAGCTTCTGAATTGTCCAAATCCTTCAAAAAGTATGTGTTATTTCCCTGCAAGGCATGAATGATATAAGGCCCTTTCCATAGGAAATCAAATTTCCCATGTTTTCCTTTTTCTTCTCTTCTAGAATCCCATATAAGGACTTTATCACCTAGTTGGAAATCTTCTGATTTAGTCCTTTTATCAAACATTTTCTTTAACTTTTCCTGCAAGACTTGTTATCTTTGGTATACTTCTTCTCTGGTTTGCTGCAAGTGAATTGTTTGATTAATTCTTCTCTGAATGTCATTTGGTTCCACTTGAGCCTCCTGAAGTAACTTCATAACAGGAATTCCTAAAGATGATGGGAATCTTGCTTCAAGGCCATAAACTAATTCATATGGACTAGTCCCAATTGATTTCTTTGTTGTAAGTCTGTCTGCCCACAATGCATTGGTCAGTTTCTTGTGCCAGTTCTTTTTATTTTCTTCCAACAATTTCTTAATGATATTGATCAGGCTTTTATTGGAGGATTCTGCTAGTCCATTACCCTGAGGGTAATAGGCTGTTGAATGGCCTAAAGTAATGTGATATTTACTACATAAACTAATCATTTTCTTTGATTTAAATGCAGCAGCATTGTCTGTTATAATCTTTTTTGGACAGCCAAATCTTGAAAGTATATTTGTTTCTAAAAACCCTATGATTACGGAATCATTGGCCTGTCTACATGGGATGGCTTCAATCCATTTAGTGAAGTAGTCTGTGGCAGTTAAAATCCATCTGTGTTGCCCTGAAGAAGGGGGATGAATTTCTCCAATAAAATCTAATCCCCATTGTTGAAAAGGTCTTTTTGTTGAAATGGGTTTTAAAGGC
This sequence comes from Pinus albicaulis, assembly GCA_034641835.2. Classification (NCBI taxonomy): domain Eukaryota; kingdom Viridiplantae; phylum Streptophyta; class Pinopsida; order Pinales; family Pinaceae; genus Pinus; species Pinus albicaulis. Next base: position 1,264,311,865 of record CM076570.1, read on the forward strand.
AAAGGTAATAACTTTCTTTTACCCTCAAATATCTGACATTTATGACAAGATGTTACAAATTTATTAACATCAGAAAATAAGGTTGGCCAATAAAACCCAGCCCTTAGAATTTTGTCAGCAGTTGATTTCCAGTATAGATGTCCTCCACAATCCCCTGCATGAAATTCATTAAGGACTTTATCAGCTTCATCTTTTAAAATACAATTCAATAAGATTCCTTCATGATTTTTCCAAAATAAAGTGCCATCTAAAATACAATATTTCAAAGATGTCATTTTCAAAAATCTTCGTTTGGTCCTGGACAACCCTGGAGGAGCTTGCAGGTTTAATAAAACATGAATAATATCAGTGTACCAGGGTGAATCTAAAAAAGTTTGACTGATCTGGGGAGTCGCCATCTCCTGCTCGTTATCCAGTTCGTTAATATCTAAGGCTTGGCAATTAGTTTCTGTCATGAGTTGAGCTAAACCTTGGCCTTTTATGAGTTTTGTTGGTTTAATCTCAATATCATATTCTAAAATGGTAGCTATCCACTTACCTCGTTTGCCTTCGATGCCATCTTGAGTCAAGATGTCTTTAACTACTGCATTAGGCACATAAGCTATCACATGAGAATATAATATGTAAACTCTGAAATCTTTAATTGCTTTTACCAATGCAAAAGCCTGTTTTTCCATAATATTGTATTTTAAAGATGCATCCCTTAGTGCTTTACTAAAAAATGCTATTGGCTTCTCACACCCTTGATCATCTTTTTGAAGTAAAACAGCTGCGACAGTATGTTCAGAAGCAAATGAAAAAATAATGAAATCTGTGTCAAATTTAGGACTAGTCAGAACTGGTGTTCTTGTTAAAGCCATTTTAATTTCCTCGAATGATTGTTTGGCTTCTACAGTCCAGTCAATGCTTGAATCTTTTCTCAACATGTTAGTTAGTAATCTAAGTAACTCAGCTAAGCTAGAAATAAATCTTCTCAAGAAATTAATCTTTCCTATGAATGCTTGCAACTCTTTTATGTTTCTGGGGTGGGGTATCTGCAAAATTGCTTGAATTATTTCTGGATCATTCCTAATGCCATCTTTAGAAATAATGTGACCTAAGAGCTTTCCTTCTTCCAAACCAAACAATGAATTTTTAGGGTTTAATGAAATCCCATATTTTCTGCACTTTATAAATACTTGCCTTAAATGATCTAAATGTTCTTGATCTGTTTTAGAAAAAACAGTCAAATCATCTAGATAAATTACCAGAAAATCATGTATCTCTTTAGCAAAAGCAATGTCCATTGCTCTTTGAAATGTAGCTCCTGCATTCTTGAGCCCAAATGGCATTTTGACATATTTAAACGTACCCCATGGTGTAGTGAATGTTGTTTTATCCTGATCATCAGGATGAACCAGAATCTGGTTGTATCCTGAAAATCCATCCAGCAAAGATATCCTGGAAGATCCAACTACCCTTTGTAGAATATGGTCCATTTTTGGTAAAGGATAGTTATCTTTTAAAGAAACTTTATTCAAATTTCTTAAGTCGACACACAGTCTGATTTCTCCTGTCTTCTTTCTTGTTGGTACTAGGTTAGAAACCCATTCTGAGAATCTGATAGGAGCTATAATCCCTGCTTCGTACATTCTTTTGATTTCCTTTTCAATTGAGGGTAATAAAACAAGATTTATTCTCCTAAGCTTTTGTTTGAAAGGTTTCTGATCTGGTTTCAGTGGTATAGTGTGTTGAATGATGGATGTATCATAAGATTTGAGATCTTCACAGGCAAAAACATCCTGGAATTCTTTCAATAGTTCAACATATTTGACCCTTTGATATTCTGGAAGAGATTTAGACAACTTAACTATTTTGGGATTCTCTGGAGTTCCTAAGTTGCATTCTTCCATATCAGCCTTAACAGGTTCCATTTTTGGTCTAAATGGAATATCATTCGAGTCAAACAGATCCTCCAAAGGAGTTAATCCTTTGGGTAAATGATTATCTTTTAAATTGATGATTTCTGTCTCATCTTCTATGATCTCATCAGATTCCATGTGTTTCAAATTTTGCATGTCTTTTTCTGTGAATGTGGTTGGGTGCAGCATATGAATTGCATTCTCTATTGAAATATCTGTTTTTTGTTCTTTTTCTTGATCAAATTCATCAATAGTTATGTCTTCATCTATATTACAGTTAGAAAACTCATTCTGAAGTGTCAAAAAATTATTGATTTGATTTTTATTCACAAATACTTGCCAATTCAAAAGATTGTCTGGTATTGCAGGCCTGTGTCTAATCTCAGCTAAAAACTGATGATTAGGATCAAAAGGTAACTTACATGTGCTAGCAAACATTGCTAGACTGTGAGCATGCAAATTTTGTTTCCTAGGAATCTTGGCAAGTTGAGCTTGAAGAAAGGTGTTGAGAATTTCCACAACCGTTTCTCTGTATTGTTTCAATCTCATGTCTTTTGTTGAGCATTCTCCTTTGATTTGTTGAATAATTAGTTCGGAATCTCCTATGATTGATACCCTAATAGATCCTAATTTCTTGACATGTTTAAGCCCTAATAAAAGAGCTTCGTACTATGCCATGTTATTAGTGCATTTGAAATTCAACCTATAAGCATGACCCTCTGCATGATTATTCTCGACATTATGTAACCAAATCCCAGCTCCTGCCCCTAATCTGTTTACTGAGCCATCAAATTCTAAATGCCATAGAATTTCATGTTCGTAATCCTCATCAATTGTTTTAAAATGTTTCTTGGCAGGAGCTAGTTGTTTAGTTTCTTCTGATATTTCTTGCTCATCTGGTGTTTCGTTGTTTTCAGAATCTCTTCAATTTTAACAGAAGATTTGTTTGTGGTTTCGTTTTCAGGTGCTTCTAACTCAGTTGGAAGGTCCATTTCAGCATTGTAAAGAATAAAAGAATCCATATCAGAGTGGACTGAATAGACAGGGAAGTTTTCAGGCTTCTCATGGCTACTCACCAAGTACTTCATCAATGTTTCTCTATATAATCTTTTAGGTTGACCGAATACTGAGATAGTGGCATATGACATGTCAAGTTGAATAGATCCTCCAAGTTTGGCACCCCAGGATCTAGACAATAACATACCATATTTAGGAGGGATATCAGCCACTACTATATCCATCGGAATAGATTTAGCAGGGTACTGTACCAAAGTGACACACAAATCTTTAATCAAACCTAAACATCTGACTTGACTGGAATCAAAGGAAAATAAATCTTTGTAAGGTTTGGTAATATCTAGATTTAATCTTTCCATCACAGCTTTTGGCATCAAATTGTGAGATGCTCCAGAATCAAGCATTGCATTATGGAGTATCTTGTCATGAACATTCAGGCTTACATAAAATGGAGGTGTCTCTCCACTTTCTGGTTTGCCATTAAATTCAGGGCCAAAAAGGAGTTTTGGTTGATCATCAAGAATATTTACTGAATCATCCATTCCAGTAATGTTAATGTTTAGGGTTTTACTGATTTTACTTCTATAGACATCATGTTTAGCCAATTCTGATAAAGGAACAGCTATCTTTAGTTTGCCTATTTCAGCCTCTAAATTGAAAGGTTTTTCTGTTTGAGTTTTAGTATTTTGCACAGTTGGGTTTTCTTTATTTTTTGAGTCTTCAATGCTTTTCTCTTTTTCGTGAATAGAATTTTGATTTGCAGGTGTTTCTGAACTAACTTCTACTGTTTCTTCTACGTTTCCTATAGGAGGAAAAGTATTAGATTGTTGTTTATAGTTTGGTTGTTTGTCAGATACATCTTCAATTATTGGACTTGAAGGGTTAGGAGTTGTTCTAGATAAAATTTGTACAGGGGAAATGTTTTGTACAGGAGGTGGGTTATCTTTACCTTTGACATTTTGTTTTGCAGATCTCTGTTTGCTATTCTCAGGCGCATCAATTCGCCTACTTCTCAAATTATACTGCTTATGAACCTCGTAGATTGCAGTGTCATAGCCTTCTTTGAAATCAAAAGTCTCTCCTGAATGAGTTTGGAATGTTTCAAGGATGTGATTCTCTTGATCATCCTGAGAAAGGAAGACTTCTGGTTCATTTTGTTTTCCAGTTACATTGTTTATTTCCACATCTTCTGTGGGTTCTTCAGAAGTTGATCCTTCAACAAAGTTTTCTTGGAAAGGTGGCCTAATGTTTTTATCAAGGACATTCTTTCCAATATTTTGATTCTGATTTCTCCTAAAGTTTGGGTTTCTTGCAACATTCTGATTATCACTAGAAGACTTTCTTTCAATGGTCTCAACTCTGTCTCCTAATATTTCCATACCTTTAATGATTGCATCCAGCTTCTTTTCAAAAGCTGAAGGTTCTTCATTTACAGGCATTCTTCTTTCTGCTCTGGCCCTGGCTCGTTTTTCTATCAGATTAGCTTCTACACTTACCACTATACTCTTCATTTCCTCTAATGTTTGGGGGGTTCTTTCCCTGAGTGAATAAGCTATGTCTGAGTCAAAGCCATCCGGAAATTTAACCAATACAGAGTCAGGTGGTGGTCTAAGGTTTTGAGGCACCGCGTTGTAGGCTTCATTGAATCTAATGATGTAATCTTGTACTGTTTCGTTAGGTCTTCTTCTTAATTTTTCAAATTCTGAGAGGATCTGAAGAGGATCTTTCTTTTTCTCCCATCTGTTCAAGAATACCCTATATAGAGCTGGTAAATCAGCAATACTATTTGGAGCAAGGGCCCTAAACCACGTCCTAACCTCTCCAGTAAGACTCTGAACGAAAATTCTCATTCAGACATTATCAGTATCAATTTCATAGAACTCAAAGTAATCAGTCATTCTTTTGGTGTGTTGTTGGGCTGTGTAAGCACCTGATCCATCAAAAGGTGTGATTTTACTCTGGTAATCTTGGGGCAAAGTAGGAGGGTTGGCTGGTAAATGTAAAGGGGAGTATCGATTGGCCATTGGAAGATATAATGGAGTAACAGGAGTGGATGGTCTGGTAGGGGTAGATGGAGGAGTAGAAGGGGTGACAGGTGTTTGAAAAGGTCGAGAAAAAGTAACTGAACTTGGAGAAGCTTCGGTAATTACAGAGATGTTTGAATTTTCTTCAAAGGTTTGTTCAGATTGAATAGAGTCTTGTAATTGTCTGTCAAGATGATATGAAATAAACCTGAATTGCAAATCTTCAAAGAACAGTGGATCTGGAACTAATCTGGATAATTCAGTTTCAGAAAAATTCACAAATAAGGATGTTTCAAATCGTGCATCAAAAGGAATTTCATCAATATATATAATTTTCACAGGACAGGATGCAGATCTAGAAAGTGGTCTAGAACTTCCTGAACTTTCTTGACTTCCTCTTTCAGAACTTTCTTGACTTCCTTGTCTTCTAAGAATCCTAGGGATCAGATTTGGATTTTCAAATATCGTTGGTGGATTAGGGTCAGGGTTTGACCTAGTATGTCGAATCCTTTCTGAAGCCAGTTTTCCTAGACTATGTGTTTTTGGATTTTTTGATTTTAATTGAAAGAATAAATACAACTTCTACAAATTCTTCAAGAAATAATGATGTATGATTAAAATTTTCTCAAAGATCTGTTAAACTAGAGAGTCTGATTAAACATTTTGAAACTAAGGTTCAAAATATAAGCTAAATCGGAGATAGACTGAAGTAGCATTTATTTACTTTTGCAATTGCAGAGCAAAAGCAATTTCAAAGGCTTCCTGGCTGATCTTCAGACTCTGTCTATAGCTTATAAGTGAACAATATTAACAAATAAAAATGATTCAGGTCCCCAGTATGGTCGCCACTATGTTATCACTCAGGTTTTCCTTGAAGTTGCGGAAAAGGAAAGTATACCCGAGGTAACCACAAACCAACCTTCAGATGCAGAATCTAGCCAATCTGCATCCAGAGAGGGCTCTCTCTTTATAATTTATCTTTGTTCTTAGAAAGTTTTAGGCTAGTTATGATCCAAGAGTTTGTTTGAAAAATGGTGGAATCCACAAACTAAGGGCAAGTTTGAAAGTTTTCAGTCCATTGGGCTATGGAGTCAAAGGATGGCTTTACTGGATTTCTATTCTACACACAAGATGGCTTTACAGGGCAAGATAGCTAGACAGAGAACAATCCTTAAAAATTTAGAGTGGATGGGATGATTTTGAAGGGATGAAAGGCAGCTAAGAATCTTTCACCATGTTCAAAAAGAAAGAAATGAAATGATTACAAACAAAGAGCAGTGAAGAATTCTTTATTATAGTAATCAAGAATGTTTAAATTAGCAAAGCAAGAGCATTTAAGAATTCGTGCTTATAACTAATTTAGAGGAAAACATTAAGAACAATCACATATGAAATCAGAGTACAATTAAGTAAATTTTGATTCAATCCTTTATGTAAATTATTCAGAAATGGACAAAATGATATTATAAACATATATAAAACTTAAGACATAGGAAAGAAAGACTTATTGAACTGCAGTCCGACACATGAATCCTGCAAAAAGTCCTCAGCTTCAAAGGGTCATCCAACAAGCCACAAATAAATTTGTCCAAAATGCTTTTATTCCGAAAATCTCAATGTGACAGCAAAGTAATAGAATCCACCCTCAATACTTCCTTCGAGGGTTTATTTATACATAAAATAATTAAAACAATCTGGTACTGACTTAGCCAATAATCTAGGGTGACTAAGGAGTAATCTACAAATAAACAGGAGACAAATGGTCTCGTAGATAGAATAATAAGTAACTGCTGATGTGCTGTGTCCTTTCTTTGTGGATGTGCTGGAGGTAAGTGCTGAAAAAGGGCTCGATGCTATCCTCTGGAGTAATTTCTTGGCTTGCTTGACACTCTTTGTCTTTTACGGATACTCTTTAACCTGTGCAACTGATACTCTTTCATCTGTACTCATTTTATCTTTTACGAGATAGTAAAAAGACAAAATTCTTAATCTGAAGATAAATTTCATAGAATTTCCAATAAGTCTCTCCACCATTGATCATCTGGTATCATAGTCCTTTTAAGTTTTCTCAATGTCTCATCTGCTTCTGTGAGTTTGTAGAAGGTGGGCTCAGTAGGAAATAGATACTTTATTTCATGTTCTAGATGAAATAAATTCCTCAATCTATCATAGATATTTCTTCCTGTTGGTAATGTTGATTCTGGCAAACTGGTAGAACAAGCAGCTGTCTTTTGAGCATGAGTATTTATTTTCTTCACATAGGTTTCTAAGTCCATTATTTGATCCTCTGAAAGCATAGGACTTGGTAACCCACTGTCCAACAAAGCCTAAAATTTTTCTCTGAAAGTATTGATATCAACCAAAATATCTGAGCACTTCCTCTCTAAATTATGCATGAAAGTTCTTTTGATAAAAACTCTCTTTATTTCCAAAACTGTGCCGGTTCTGTCTTCAATCCCCAATATTGCAAGCTGTTGCTTAGTCTGGGTATTCAAAAATTGAATAAGCTGATTGGCCTGCTCAGGCCTACCTCTTAATTCATTTCTGGTTCTGTTTATTTCCTCCTGAGCTATTTTAACCAAATCATTTTGTTCAAAAATTGCTTGAACAGAGGGCCAAATACCCTTTATTAACTCAATTATGTTACCCCAAAGAATTTCATTTATTTCCTTTAAAGGTTTGTCTAATGAAAGGTCTTTTTCTAAAGCCTTTACCAATCTTTCTAACCTTTTTATTTCCATGGTACTGTCAGCAACTGTCTTCTTGGATGTATCATATTTTTGCTCCAGATTTTCTAATTGCAATTTAGTGGTTTGAATTTCTGTAACCCTTAGTTGTAAACTTTCCATCTGTTTTATTAATTCATCAGAATTCAAACCAGAAGTATTTACCTATGCTGGATGTGTTTGCTGACCTGTTGTTGTAGTACCTGTGGTTGGAGCAGTTTCTGTGGTGGTTGCCTGCTTGATAGCTTCCTTTTCCTGTAAGGCTTGTTCCAATTCTTTCTCAGTCTCACCTAGTTGCTCTGTTACTTTTAAGAGCAACTCCATTACCTCTTCTTGTGAATTCCCCTTCAGAACTTCTTGGGTTTGGGGATGTCTTGAGGCCGGCAATTTTAGCTTCTTTCTCAGTGCAGCTATGTCATCATCTTTCTTCTTTATTAGTGCCTCAATGCTTTTAATATCTTTGGGGTTGTGCCCCAAGCCAATTATTATGTCTTCCAACTACTTTATTCTGTTTTCTTTGGCCTGAGAAGAGGCCTTTTCAATTTGCAATTGAGCTGTTGTGTTATTCAAAGAATCTTGCAGCGTTATAGCTGCCATGGCCTTATTGGTAAGAGTAGAGTATACTATTTCCCCAGTCTGCTTATGCAGCTCTATTTGGTCCAGAGGATGAATGTCCTTTGCTAGGACTTCAAAATTTGTTCTTATCTAATCAGCTGCTGACATGGGTTTTGGCACCTTTGACTTAAAGTGGCTCATTAACATTTTGCCTTGTGAAATGTCAAATGCTGACATTAACCATTCCTGATTCTGTGGAGCCATTTTCAGATATTGATCATAAAATTTCATCCTTAATGGATCATTCTTTGCTTTTATGTTGATGAAAGTTTTCTTTATATCCCCTGTATCTGTTTTAGGTGGCTTGAAAGAGGATACTTCTGTACTCAATTGTTTTTGTAAAATTTTTCCTTTTTGGCCTGTGCTTGTCTCACTAACTGTGCCAGTTTGTTGACTGTCTTCCCTTCCATCATCAAACACCTCATCTATGATTTCCACATCAGGAAGTGGATCTGGTTTCTACTTTTTAGCTTGATGTACTTTTGAGGTTTCTTTTGGAGGTGTGATATCTGGAACCTGTCTCTTCCTTCCTATTTCCACATTTGATGGAGTTTGTAATTCTGGAACTTGTGGAGGATTTATCTGCATGGGAGAAAATTGTGCCTGGTCAGGTGCTCTGGAAGTCTGGGGTTTCTCTGCCATGACTAAAGTTTCAATAACCTGTATTTCGGGTTCCTTTCCTTTGCCCTTTGTCTCTGCTGCAACTGATGAACTGCCTTGCTGTAATCTCTGCTGTGGATTTGCTGCTGAAGATGTGCCAATGTGAAATACCTGCACTTGACCACAAGATTCTAGGTCATACTTCTTTTGAAGATCTTTCATAATTTTATTCATTTTTTCTTCTTCACTTTCTTCTTCAATCAGTGTTTCTTCCACCCATTCATCTTGGTTAGCATATTGCTCTATATCAGGAATCTTGTGGTGGATATAAGGGGAAGATTTGTTCTTTATTCTTTTTTCACATATGAAACCAACTGGGTCATAAGGAACCCAACGGAAAGTTTTTTGGAATTTGCTTTGTAGTATATTTTCTGCCTCTTGCTCGGCCTCCCTAGAGTTGCAGATGAAAGGACCTAATTGACTTTTGATCCTTAATTGGGCTTTTTTCTTCACACTTCAAAAATGGATCATATCTGAATTATTCATTTCCTGAAATACTCCAAGGCAAACAGTCTCATGGGTACATACTTTGGTAGCTTGAATGGATGTAACTCACATCCATAGATCCTGATGACTGAATGGTTTTTATATAAATACCAATCTCCAACTTTATAAGTCCTGGAAAGCTGCAGGGTCTTCTTTATTTCATTACTGAGTCTTGGAGGAGGGATTCCTGTCAACAAGGTAGTTGCAGGATATACAAAAAGGTCGATAAACTCAGCATAGGAATATGGAGACTTAGAAGAAGAATGAATTATGGGAGACCAAAATATGACTGACCTTGGGTTTCCCTTGGCATCAAGTTTTTTAACAGAGAAAGGGAACTTTTATGATTGATAGTAGATAATGAGATGATAGATAACTGAAGAATACTTAAAAACTTTCTCATCATCTAGCCTCATAAACTGATCATGGATCTTGTTAGCTATGAAAGAGGCAAAGTCATATTTGCTTTCAGGAGGTTGTCCAGGAGTAAAAATGGACAGCAAAACCAAGGTTATCTCATCAACATATTCACTGGTGTTGAAACCCAAGACAAAAGATATCATGTTAAGGATGAGCCTTCCCAACTCATTGAAATAATAAAAACCATAGGGAGGAGGCCCCTTGGGTTAATGATCAGGCAACATGAAATTTTGGCAGATGAACTCCAATTTTTCTGGGGTCAATTTATTGGACTTCTCAATCAATTCTTCCATAGATAAAGGTGCTAGTTCTTGGTCAGGTTCAAAGTGTAGCATTTCATTGATGGCCTGGGGAGTAATGGAGAATAGAACACTTTGGTCAGGGGATATTACAGCTCTCTGAGTGGGATCATAGCTAGAATGACAATAGTGGATAATTTCTGGAAAAATGTGGACCGAGGGGAGGAGATACCTTGGGAGATTGGATTCCCACAGTCCAATGACATCTTTCCCCTTCAAGTAATCGTCTCTGCAGCGACAAAAACTCAAAAGGGGGCTTTCATCAAAATGCAAGTCTTTAATCTGAAAATCTTTATCCACTAAGGGTAAATACTCTAATTCTCTGTGAGGGGCATTCAACGGAGTCACATTCAGGGCTGCTGGGGCTTCCATTTTGGTTCTTGTGGATTCAAAACGGAAGGTTCTGGGTTTTCTTCACAGGCCGGGCGCGTTTTCGATTTTTAATGAGGAAATTGGCACAATTGCCAGTTCTGGGGAATAATTCACAGTCTTAAATCTCAGAGACTAATCTCAGTGATAAGATTTAATTACCAATTCAGTAGAAAACAGGGAAAACAGATTTTCTATTGAGTTTCGAGGCGCCAAAGGATAAATACCTGTTCTTGGAAGAAAAATGGCTTCTAACAGGTGTCAGGTGATGGCAGGAGGGTACTCGAACACAGGTGCAGCGAAATTCTGGAGTGAAATCAGGTAGCACAGTTGATTGCAGCGGAAATTTGAATTCTTTAGCGGAAAGCACAGACATCTTTGATATTGAAAATAACAGGAAAAACACGAAAAATCGGTTTTATTTACAAGTTAAAGGGATTTTTAGTTTTTCGAGGAGTGACGTCATGCTGACGCGTGCAGGGGGAGGGCCGGGTGGTAAGTGGTAAGTCCCCGCACCGCTTATGCGCAAAGGCTGTTTTAAACGAATCGGCAGCGATTCCGTTGGATGTTGGACACGTGGATGATGAACTATTCTAATACCACCATTTCCCCGCTGGTTAAAACTCTGACAAGGGATGGCTAGCGGAATGAGCGCTAGCCGTAGATCTTACAGTGGGAGATCGGACGGCGGAAGGGGCGAATAAATGATGGGGTTTAATGCGCGGGCCCGGCGGGGTTTAAAACAGAATTAACTCTATTTAAACGTCCCGGGGGGTATATAATAGGCGGAAAGGTTATTAATTAGTTTTGATAACTAATTAATCCCGTAAATATAATGAAAGGGGTCGTGGCGGGGTTTGGTTAAGTGGGATGCCAGGTGGATGAGCCACGGTGGCACGAGGTTTTTCCGAAGTTTCACTTTGAATTAAAACTTTGGCTTTGTTTACATTTTTGTGTTAAACACACATATCGTGTGTTTAAAGTTTTTCGTATATATGTTTTTATTATATGGTAACAAACAAACATTATTTAATTACCATAAGGGGCGGGACTATAATATAAGGATATATTTAACCAAAGGGCTTGTAAAGCGGGTTTTTAATGAATATTTGGGAAGTAAATACTTTGGTTAAAACATATTAGAGGGGTTTTTTGGGATATTTAATTTAAAAGGAATTATATACTTAGGATAAGGCATTTTCATTAGGGATTTAGTAAATAGAGTTAAATGTAAATATGACAAAGGGACAAGGGCACTCAAAATGCTTTTCATATCCAAGAAAGTGACAATTCCTGAAGTAAATTGCAATATCACATCTTCAACACTTAAACTTAGAATAGTAAGTTATTTTGAGGGATTTTTATGGAAATTTTGCATGATTTTCCTAAGCAAAAGGAGATTTTACTTAAGAAAAGGTTAAAGGTGAATGATTATAATGAAGAATTATTTCAAGTACTTAGGTCTTTTTGATCATTAGGCCGAGGGTCCGGTCCCTCCAGAAGTCAAGGAAATGCCTTGAGCCCTTTTGATCTCCAAATACCTTAGTACTTTGGGGGAAATTAGTAAAACTTTTAAGGGGAAAATGACGAGGCAAGTTAATGATTTTTACTTGTTATTTTCAATTGCTTTTCTTGCTTTCACTACTTGTGATGAAAGTAAAGGATCAAAAACATTTAGCAGCATCATTCATCAGATAAAACTCTGCAACACCATCTACCTACCCTATCTACTACTACCATTTTTTCTTCTTTATTAGGGTGCATTTAGACTTGCAAACCCTTTTCAATCTTTTCTTTTTACAAGGCAAATCTATCTAACTCTACCCTTATTACATCCAAGGGCTCAGATTAGACTATTGAGCACCTTTTATTAACTCTACCTATCTACTTATCTGCCAAGATTAAACTGTTTGGTCAGATATTTATTCTCTAATCTATAACATGAAATTTAAATATGAGTAAGCCAAGTTTAAACAGTTTGACTTATTCATGAATTGTGGCAAAAGTTTGACAAGCTGCACACAATTGCTTTATTACAAAAATGAAATAGTAGTGGCATTTGAATTTGCACACTTTCTTTGGTCTATTTTTTGCTTGGGGTTCATTTCTTTCACTTTTTTGACCAATTTATTTTTCTTACCCTTTGATTTTTCTTTTAGGGTATACCCTCTTTACATTTTTTAAATTTTTTGATTTTTTTGGTTTTTCAAGAATATGGAACACCTTTGCTCAAGAAAAAGGTTTGAACATATTTCAGAGTTCAATCAAGACAATCATGAAAAATGATACCTATTGGTATAGGAGGCTAACATAATGAATCAATTCACTTAAGTTAGGGATGAGTCACTTGGACCTCCCTACACTCTAGGTATGTAGTTCAACTTTTGGTGGAATAACTCCTCAACTCAGGGATTCGACCCCTGAGGTTGGTAGAGGTTGTTTTAAGTCTATGTCTTGTACTTTTTGACTCATTTTAGTGGTTGTATTTTGTTGCATTGATCATATACTCCAGTGTAATAAGTATTTGGCAGGAAATTAATGAAAGAGTTGCAACTATTTCTTTGGGATACCTGTGGTATGGAAATTTAGCATAGTTTCTTCTTATGTTACATGTGTATGAATGTTTTGTCTTCATGATCCATTTCATTTCTATTATATGTTGATTTTCAATTTGATAGTTAGAATACATCTTCGATGCTCTATTTTGGGAAAATATTCATAGTTTGTCTCATTTCTTCAGTTTATAAATAATACATGCTTTTCATTGCTATTTATAGCTCCTCATAAGTCTGATCCATCTCACCCTGAAACCCTAAAGTGTTAGCCTTCCTACCTACCTTTCCCCATTGAATTGTAGAAATTATACAACATGCATGTATATCTTGGATTCACCTGATCTAACAATGTACTAAAGTTAAATATTGAATTGCTTCTACAAATATTTTACGGAATTAAAGACACAATTGCTAATCACATGAACATGAAGAAATATCAATCACACACAACGTAGATAATTTCTCGGGGAAATATTGCTGCTCAAAACCCCTCTATCATACTTTGTATATTCCACAAGGAATCATGAAAAAATTACATAAAAATATTCTCACAGGATCCCTCCTGTACTCAACTAATTGTCTCATACTGATCCAGACAAAATCGGGCCAATACTCAACCAATTCTCAGTCTGTATTTAGCCTGCCTTGCTCACGCAATCCCTGATGAATGACACAATCCCTGATTTCTAGGAATTTCATCCTTCCTCAACTGCGCTAAGTATCATGGGACTCCTGTGGTGTTTTAACTACACCTAGGTAGCTTGCTAATATCACAACTGATAGTCACACTTCCTTTCACCTAGATCTCAACTGGGTCTCCACTGGAACTGACATGCATGCAACTAATAATAGTAATTCCTCAGTTGCATGTGAGATCACTGATTGTGATTTAATTAATATTTAATTCACTGAATTTCTCACTAGTGTATCTTCAGTTACAACTAGCACAACTGAGTTTAACTCACTTAACCGAGTTAAAATGATTACAACCTGCCTTAAATAATGCACCAACTACACTTCGAACTCTGTTACAACTAGAATTACTCTGCATGCCTCACCAACTACCTCTAACTCGAAATCCACTAGCTAACTGAGTTTATAACTCTCAGTTAACTATTACAAGTTATCTTTGTGAATATATTACATCTTATTGTCCATCTTAATTAAGGGATAAATAAAATAGACATGCACCAAAATAACCTTGTGGGCCCCACCCTATTGTAGGTGCTTCATGCACTAGGCGTGGGTGTTGAATGTTGTTTTCGGATTCCAATTTCATTGTTTCTTGTTGCAAACTTCAACACTCCCTCTCAACAAGAAAGTAATTTCCTTGCATGCGACATGCAACTCATGCATGCGACATGCAACCTCATGCATGCGACATGCAACTCCATGAATGCGACATGCAACACTTCTCTAGTGTTTCTCGCACATGCAACCTTTTCATGTAACACTTACAAAGCTGAATAGCCTCCAAACAATTGAATCAGTATAATGCATCTGCCATCAAAGTCTTCTGACTATTGTTATCTACTGCACATGTCTACTAGATCCTTTGCGCTACTGACATCTTAATCGATGCACTCTACAATTGATGCCAACTCTGATCTGTGCTCTAGTATCTGACACTATCACTTTGATTTCATGTCCTCCTGACATCTGACTGTATTAGTCTAACTGATCCTGCTACTTCTTCTTTGTGGGCTCCTCATAGCCAGGTTCGATCCATGAGACCCACAATCTCTAGGATCCTGCCCAAATTTCTTCTTGGGATTAATCATGCATGTCACTCCACCTTACACCTGGTGGTATAGTTGCATGCACTCCCTCTACCCATATGGCCTGAAATTTCTCTACATGAGTGGTTGCTTCCACTCCATGATCCTCCACATGTGGCCACTCCACATCTTGAGGTTCATTCTCACTTGCATGCAAATCCAGCTCCCTCTCAAGGGTTAATTACATGGCTTTCTGTTGTGAAACCAAATCCAAAAATAGAAGAAAAGATATATCAAACCCTTAGAAATAAGCCACTTCGAGGGGGAAAAATCCAATGCATTACATGAATGAAAAATTCTTTGATGATACAAATTACAAAACCTCTTTCTATATATAGGAGTCCATGGGGCCACAATGTAATCTTAGTGGGGCCACAATGTAATCCTAGCCGACCTAACAATAATAATTTAAGGGAACAATAATAACAATATGGGGGTTACAGGGGTACAATAATAACAATAAGGGGTTTACACTAACAACAATAAGGGACTATACTAGTAATATAGGGACCTAACATGCCCCTCTCCTTCAAAAAAGTGTTGTCCTCAACGCTTGAGTAGCTCTGGGTGCTTCTATATAAAATTCTCATCCTCCCATGTAGAACCTTCAGTGGGTAAGTTCTTCCACTTGATGAGATACTCTGAAATTGATCGATTCCGTAGTTGTCGAGTTCTTGTTTCCATGACCGCTTCTGGTTCCAATATGATTTTCCCTTCCTCATCAAGTTCTGGCAATATTGTTTGAACTGGAAGATTTTCACCTATAACCTTCTTTAAGCATGAAACATGGAAAACTGGATGCACTCGTGAAGAAGCAGGAAGCTCCAATTTGTATGCCATAGTACCAATATTTTGCAACACCTTGTAAGGACCATAGTACTTTGGCGATAATTTATTATCCTTCTTAGATTGCTTGAGGGACATTTGTTTATATGGTTGTAGCCATAAAAATACCCAGTCTCCTACATCAAAACTTCTCTCGCTACGATGTTGATCTGCTTGTTGTTTCATTCGATCTTGTGCCAAATTTAGGTTATCCTTTAAGAGCTGGAGAACTTCTTGTTGATGCTCGATGTGATATTCCATTGCTTGAACCTTCAAATTTTCTCTTAAATATGATGTGATGGATGGTGGATGATAAGATGAGCTATGAGCTAATTGAGTACCCAAACAAGAAAATAACTCTATCCAAAAATTTCCAGTAAAAATGGGATCTCTGTCGCTCACAATAACCTTTGGGTTTCCATGTAGCTTTTGAATTCTGTCCATAAATGTAGTAGCAACTATACTTTCTTTAAATGGATGAGATAATGCACAAAAGTGTGCATACTTGGTAAGTCTATCAACTACCGCCATGATGACACTCTTTCTTTTGGACTTAGGTAAACCTTTGATAAAATCCATTGAAATCTCCTCCCAACATTGACTTGGAATGGATAAAGGTTGTAGAAGACCCGAGGTCTTAATTGTCTCAACTTTATTCTTCTATAAAATTAAACATTCCACCACAAAATTTTGAATATCAGATTTAAGGCCATCCCAAAAAAATTCTTTCTTCACCCTGTGGTAAGTTTTTAAAAATCCTGAGTGTCCTCCTAAAGGAGAAGTGTGCAATTCTGTTAGGTCCCTATATTACTAGTATAGTCCCTTATTGTTATTAGTTTAACCCCCTTATTTTTATTATTGTACCCTTGTAACCCCCATTTTGTTATTATTGTGCCCTTAAATTATTATTGTTAGGTTGGCTAGGATTACATTGTGGCCCACTAGGATTACATTATGGCCCCATGGACTCCTATATATGGAAATGAGGTTTTGTAAATTGTATCATCCAAGAATTTTTCATTTATATAATGTATTGGAGGTTGCTCCCTCGAAGTGGCTTATTTCTAAGGCGCGGATATCTCTTTTCTTCTATTTTTGGAGCTGGTTTCACAACATTTGGTATCAGAGGTTTGGATTCTAGGGTTTCACTGCTCTAAACAGGTCATCGTGGAATTTTCACTACAACTTTTTTTCTACAAAGGTTCAGAATCTGAAATTTTTAGGGTGCGAAGCTGCGATCTTGAGGAAACTCATAAAAAACTTTTAGAGCTTGGTTCGGAATATTTTCGGAGATATGATCTGTGGAAGGTAGTGCTTTTTCAGGCTCTCGAATTTCATCTCAAAGAGGTGATCATGGGAAAAGATTCATAACTCTCTCTCTAAGCATCAGATTGGAGTTCCATAAAAATTGGATGCAAGCACACGGACTGTAGTTTCTTGGCTATTAATTTCAGAGCTGAAGGACGAAACAGTGACACGTGGCAAGTCGTACAAGTTCGCTCTACTGAACCAGTCCATAATTAGGTCATTGTGGGAGATTGGACACAACTTTGTCTTGGAGAATCCAAATCAGGTCAGAACTGTGGCATTCGAAAGAGAATTCAGAGGGCTATGTTGGTGCCAAAATTCAAATATTGAAGTGTTGCAATCACAGAGATAATCCAATTTCAATATCGAGCTCCTCAAAAGCAAGAAAAAAGTGTGTTTTTTTCCGAATTGCATAAGTCTTGTTTGAAGAATCAATTTGAATTGATTCCAAGGGCATATTGTAGAATACATATCAGTATTGGGCTCTAAAATATGCCCCGTAAACATAATTCAACACCCATTAATCCTTCAGAAGGCTCTACGATGACTCATGAAGATGAAGAATTGCAACATGATCTATCAAAATTACAAGAGCAAGTGCACCAAATTTCACTCAGACAAAGAGCAACAAAAAATGAAATGGAAGTTTTGAAGAAAGGCGTGGAAGCGAAGATGGACGGTTTGAAGAAAGGGGTGGAAGCTAAGATGGATGGCATGGAAGCTAGCACAGAAGTTAAGATGGATGACATGAAAGACAACATGGAAAACATGAAGAATGATCTAAAAGCAGACATGGAAGGTTTGACAAAGTTGATACAAGAAATGTTTCCTAATGGTGAAAAGATAGTAGAAGAACCTCATGATGAGAACAAAATAAATGTTAATTGTGATTTCATAAACTCTAATGTTGGCGGGAAGAACCACCCTATTCCAAAAATGGATATGAGGAAGTTTGATGGAAAGGATCTTGTAACATGGATACTATAGATGGAGCAATATTTTGATCTCCATAACGTGCAAAACACACAAAAGGTACGCATTGCAACTTTACATTTAGAACAAAATACATTTGTATGGTATCGATGGCTTTGCTCCCGTAAAAAAATTGTCACTTGGTCAATTTTTTACGGAGGAAATGATAGCACATTATGAGGATACAAAGAGCAACACCTTCTTTAGCCAATTGATAAATCTCAAACAAAAGGGTTTAGTGGGGGAGCACATTGAGGACTTCCAAAAAATTGAATATAAGGGTAACTGATATTCCAGAGGAACACAGGATTGATCTCTTCATAGGCACTTTAAAGGATAACATCCAACATGAAGTTCGAATTTTGGAACCCGATTCATTGGAGAAGGCATTCAGGTTGGCAAGAAAAGTTGAATGTAAAATTATGGCGACAAGGAAGCCTACCACTCAATTCTATAAAGAAGGAAGTGTTGCTACGCCTAGATTTCTACAACCTACAAGGTTGACACCACAACAATTGGAAGAAAAAAGAGCAAAAGGGCTTTGCTACAGTTGTGATAGCAAATACACTAAAAGTCATAAGTGTGCTGAGAAGAAATTATTTTACATAGATTGTGAAGAGGAAGAAGAAAATGAACAAGAAGAGGATATACACCAGGAACCAACCCTAGAAGAGGAAGAAACGAATCCGACCATATCATGTAATGCACTGGCAGGAATTACCACTCCTCAAACTCTCAAGATAGAAGGACAAATCAAGAAGAAAAAGGTAATAGTGTTGATTGATTCAGGTAGCACCCATAATTTTATTCATTATAAGGTAGCTAAGGAATTAAATTGTTTCCTATACCCAGCACCAGAATGTCAAGTGATGGTTGCAAATGGAGGAACTATAAATTTCTCTGGAAAATGCCATAATATCAAGCTAACCATGTGGGAATATGTATTGACTAGTCCAATGCTTTCCATTCCTATGGGAGGTGCTGATGTTGTACTAG
Source organism: Pinus albicaulis (assembly GCA_034641835.2). Taxonomy (NCBI): domain Eukaryota; kingdom Viridiplantae; phylum Streptophyta; class Pinopsida; order Pinales; family Pinaceae; genus Pinus; species Pinus albicaulis. The sequence continues at coordinate 1,264,330,816 of CM076570.1, forward strand.
GAGTACAATGGTTACAATCTTTGGGGACGGTAGCTTTTAATTTTCAAGAAATTTTCTTGAAATTTTTTTCAAAAGGAAAGGAAGTCGAATTATGGGGTATTGCAGGGAAGCCAAGTAAGATAATAAGCTCTGATGTCATGAAAAATCTTCTAAAGAAAGAAAAACGAGGCATAATTGCACAATTATGCTCACTAGAAGTTCCAACATCAAAATCATCTATTTCTGCAGATCTCCAACAAGTCTTGGACAATCATTCGAAGGTGTTTGAAACTCCCAAAGGACTCCCACCTATTCATGATCATGATCATGATATTCATTTGATTCCAGGAAGTGTTCCTCCAAACATCAGGCCTTATAGATATCCTTACGTCCAAAAGAGTGAAATTGAACGTATGATTGCAGAGATGTTAGAGGCGGGTATAATTCAACCTAGTCAAAGTTCTTTCTCTTCTCTTGTAGTATTGGTACACAAGAAGGATGGATCATGGCGAATGTGTCCGAATTATAGGGAGCTCAATAAGCTCACCATTAAAGATAAATTTCCCATTCTTGTGATTGATGAATTATAGGATTAATTACATGGAGAAATTTATTTTACCAAGTTGGATCTTCGTTCAGGATGTCATCAAATTAGAATGAAGACTGAAGATATTCCAAAAACAACATTTCGAAATCATGAGGGTTATTATGAATTTTTGGTCATGCCTTTTGGCCTGACCAATGCACCTTCTACATTTCAAGGGTTGATGAATTCAATTTTCAAACCCTTCCTTAGAAAATTTGTGCTAGTATTTTTTGATGATATACTAATCTACAACAGGTCTTGGAAGGATCATGTTGAACATGTTGACAGGGTGCTCAAACTATTGCAGGAGAAACAATTATATGAAAAAACGTCCAAATGTTTCTTTGGAGTACAAGAGGTGGAATATCTGGGTCATATTGTATCTCACGAGGGTGTTAAAGTAGACTCTAACAAAATTAAAGCCATTAAGGAATGGAAAGTCCCCACAACCATAAAGCAATTACGAGGATTTCTTGGGTTAACAGGGTATTATCGCAGGTTTGTTAAGAATTATGGGAGAATAGTAGCACCTCTAACAACATTATTGAAGAAAGATGCATTTTCATGGACTCCTGAAGCAACTAAGGCCTTTGAACATCTTAAAGAGGCAATGTGCCTAGCACCGGTCTTAGCTACGCTAGACCGCACAAAAACCTTTATTGTGGAATGTGATGCCTCAGGAAATGGAATTGGTGTTGTTTTAATGCAGGAAGGAAGACCCATTGCTTTTGAAAGTCATCTAATCAAAGGAAAGTATTTACAGAAACCTATTTATGAGAAGGAAATGTTAGCAATACTGCATGCACTAAAGAAATGGCGAACTTACCTAATGGGAAGACACTTCAAGGTAAAAACTAATCATGATAGTCTTAAACACTTTTTGGAACAAAGAATCTCTTTAGAAGAGAAGCAAAAATGGGTCACAAAGATGTTGGGTTATGACTTTGAAATAATATACAAAAAAGGAAAGCTAAATGTTGTTGCAAATGCACTCTCAAGAAAGAATGAAGAGGTGGAAGCACTTCTTTGTGCCATTTCTATTATCCAACCAAATTGTATAACCGAAGCACAGATGAATGGAAGAAGGACAAAGATGTATGGACACTCATTCAAAAGTTGCAACAAGATCCTAGTACATCTAATACATTTAGTTGGAAAAATGATTCCTTATGGTACAAATATCGCTTATATCTTTGTAAGAATTCCCAACTAAAACAAAAGATTCTTCTGGAATTGCACACTTCTCCTTTAGGAGGACATTTAGGATTTTTAAAAACTTACCACAGGGTGAAGAAAGAATTTTTTTGGGATGGCCTTAAATCTGATATTCGAAAGTTTGTGGCGGAATGTTTGGTTTGCCAGCAGAATAAAGTGGAAACAATTAAGACCCCAGGACTTCTACAACCTTTATCCATTCCGAGTCAACGTTGGGAGGAGATTTCAATGGATTTTATCACAGGTTTACCTAAGTCCGAAGGAAAGAGTGTCATCATGGTGGTAGTTGATAGACTTACCAAGTATGCACACTTTTGTGCATTATCTCATCCATTTAAAGTAAGTACAGTTGCTACTATATTTATGGACAGAATTCAAAAGCTACATGGAAGCCCAAGGGTTATTGTGAGCGACAGAGATCCCATTTTTACTGGAAATTTTTGGACGGAGTTATTTTCTTGTTTGGGTACTCCATTAGCTCATAGCTCATCTTATCATCCTCAATCTGATGGTCAAACTGAGATAGTAAATAAATGTTTGGAAGGATATCTTCGTTGTTTTGTATCTGATAAACAAACACAATGGGTCAAGTGGTTACCTCTTGCTGAATGGTGTTATAACACTTCCTTCCATACTACAGCAAAAATGACCCCATTTATGGCACTTTATGGATATCATCCACTATCCATCACATCATCTTTAAGAGAAAATTCAAAGGTTCAAGCAGTGGAAGATCACATCGAGCATCAGCAAGAAGTTCTCCAACTCTTAAAGGATAACCTGAATTTGGCACAAAATCGAATGAAACAACAGGCAGATCAACATCGTAGCGAGAGAAGTTTGGATGTAGGAGATTGGGTATTTTTACGGCTACAACCATACAAACAAATGTCCCTCAAGCAAGCAAAGAAGGATAATAAATTATCGCCAAAGTACTATGGTCCTTAAAAGGTGTTGCAAAAGATTGGTACTATGGCATACAAATTGGAGCTTCCTGCTTCTTCGCGAGTACATCCAGTTTTCCATGTTTCATGCTTAAAGAAGGTTATAGGAGAAAATCTTCCAGTTCAAACAATATTGCCAGAACTCGATGAGGAAGGAAAAATCATATTGGAACCAGAAGCGGTCATGGAAACAAGAACTCGACAACTACGGAATCGATCAATTTCAGAGTATCTCATCAAGTGGAAGAACTTACCCACTGAAGATTCTACATGGGAGGATGAGAATTTTATACAAAAGCACCCAGAGCTACTCAAGCGTTGAGGACAACACTTTTTTAAAGGAGAGGGGCATGTTAGGTCCCTATATTACTAGTATAGTCCCTTATTGTTGTTAGTGTAACCCCCTTATTGTTATTATGTTACCCTTGTAACCCCGATTTTGTTATTATTGTGCCCTTAAATTATTATTGTTAGGTCGGCTAGGATTACATTGTGGCCCACTAGGATTACATTATGGCCCCATGGACTCCTATATATAGAAAGGAGGTTTTGTAAATTGTATCATCTAAGAATTTTTCATTTATGTAATGTATTGGAGGTTGCCCCTTCGAAGTGGCTTATTTCTAAGGCACTGATATCTCTTTTATTCTATTTTTGGAGCTGGTTACACAACAAATTCCAAAAGAATCTTTTGTTTTAGTTGGGAATTCTTACAAAGGTATAAGCGATCTTTGTACCATAAGGAATCATTTTTTCCAACTAAATGTATCAGATGTACTAGGATCTTACTGCAACTTTCGAATGAGTGTCCACACTTCTTCGTCCTTCTTCCATTCATCCCTTACTTCGGTTATCCAATCTGGTTGGATAATAGAAATGGCACAAAGCAATGCTTCCGCCTCTTCATTATTTCTTGAGAGTGCATCTGCAACAACATTTAGCTTCCCTTTTTGTAGATTATTTCAAAGTCATAACCCAACATCTTTGTGACCCATTTTTGTTGCTCTTCTAAAGAGAGTCTTTGTTCCAAAAAGTTTTTAGGACTATCATGATCATTTTTTACCTTGAAATGTCTTCCCATTAGGTAAGTTCACAAATCACCATTGCTTTAGTGTATGCAGTATTGCTAACATTTATTTCTCATAAATAGCTTTCTGTAAATACTTTCCTTTGATTGGACGACTTTCAAAAGCAATGGGTCTTCCTTCTTGCATTAAAACAACACCAATTCCATTTTCTGAGGCATCACATTCCACAATAAAGGTTTTTGTGAAGTCTGGCGTAGCTAAGACCGGTGTTAGGCACATTGACTCTTTAAGATGTTCAAAGGCCTTAGTTGCTTTAGGAGTCCATGAAAATGCATCTTTCTTCAATAATGTTGTTAGAGGTTCTGCTATTCTCCCATAATTCGTAACAAACTTGCGATAATACCTTTTTAACCTGAGAAATCCTTGCAACTGCTTTATGGTTGTGGGACTTTCCATTCTTTAATGGCTTTAATTTTGTTAGGGTCTACCTTAACACCGTCGTGAGATACAATATGACCCAGATATTCCACCTCTTGTACTCCAAAGAAACATTTGGATATTTTTGCATATAATTGTTTCTCTTGCAATAGTTTGAGCACCCTGTCAACATGTTCAACATGATCCTTCCAAGACCTGCTGTAGATTAGTATATCATCAAAAAATACTAGCACAAATTTTCTAAGGAAGGATTTGAAAATAGAATTCATCAAGCCTTGAAATGTAGAAGGTGCATTGGTAAGGCCAAAAGGTATGACCAAAAATTCATAATGACCCTCATGAGTTTGAAATGTTGTTTTTGGAATATCTTCAATTTTCATTCTAATTTGATGATATCCTGAACGAAGATCCAACTTGGTAAAATAAATTTCTCCATGTAATTCATCCAATAATTCATCAATCATAGGAATGAGAAATTTATCTTTAATGGTGAGCTTATTGAGCTCCCTATAATCCGGACACATGTGCCATGATCCATCCTTCTTGTGTACCAATACTACAGGAGCAGAGAAAGAACTTTGACTAGGTTGAATTATACTCGCCTCTAACATTTCTGCAATCATACGTTCAATCTCGCTCTTTTGGAAGTAAGGATATCTATAAGGCCTGATGTTTGGAGGAACACTTCCTGGAATCAAATGAATAGCATGATCGTGATCACGAATAGGTGGGAGTCCTTTGGGAGTTTCAAACACCTTGGAATGATTGTCCAAGACTTGTTGGAGATCTGCAGAAATAGATGATTTTGATGTTGGAACTTCTAGTGAGCATAATTGTGCAATTACGCCTCGCTGTTCTTTCTTTAGAAGCTTTGTCATAACATTAGAGCTTATTATCCTTCCTGGCTTCCCCGCAATACCCCGTAATTCAACTTCCTTTCCTTCTGAAAAAAATTTCAAGAAAAGTTCTTGAAAATTAAAAGCTACCGTCCTCAAAGATTGTAACCATTGTACTCCTAGTACAACATCAGCACCTCCCATAGGAATGGCAAGCATTGGACTAGTCAATACATATTCCCCCATGGTTAGCTTGATATTATGGCATTTTCCAGAGCAATTTATAGTTCCTCCATTTGCAACCATCACATGACATTCTGGTGTTGGGTATAGGAAACAATTCAATTCCTTGGCTACCTTACAATGAATAAAATTATGGGTACTACCTGAATCAATCAACACTATTACTTTTTTCTTCTTTATATGTCCTTCTATCTTGAGAGTTTGAGGAGTTTTAAGTGTTAATTCTTTCCAATGCATTACATGATATGGTCGGACTCAATTCTTTCTCTTCTAGGGTTGGTTCCTGGTGTATATCCTCTTCTTGTTCATTTTTTCTTCCTCTTCACAATCTATGTAAAATAATTTCTTCTCGGCACACTTATGACCTTTAGTGTATTTGCTATCACAACTGTAGCAAAGCCCTTTTGCTCTTTTTTCTTCCAATGTTTGTGGTGTCAACCTTGTAGGTTGTGGAAATCTAGGAGTAGCAACACTTCCTTCTTTATAGAAGTGAGTGGTAGGCTTCCCCGTCGCCATAATTTTACATTCAATTTTTCTTGCCAACCTGAATGCCTTCTCCAATGAATCAACTTCCAAAACGCGAACTTCATGTTGGATGTTATCCTTTAAAGTGCCTATGAAGAGATCAATCCTGTGTTCCTCTGGAATATCAGTTACCCTTATATTCAATTTTTGGAAGTCCTCAATGTGCTCCCCCACTAAACCCTTTTGTTTGAGATTTGTCAATTGGCTAAAGAAGGTGTTTCTCTTTGTATCCTCATAATGTGCTATCATTTCCTCTGTAAAAATTGACCAAGTGACAATTTTTTTACGGGAGCAAAGCCATCGATACCATACAAATGTATTTTGTTCAAAATGTAAAGTTGAAATGCGTACCTTTTGTGTGTTTTGCACATTATTGAGATCAAAATATTGCTCCATCTGTAGTATCCATGTTATAGAATCCTTTCCATCAAACTTCCTCATATCCATTTTTGGAATATGGTGGTTCTTCCCGCCAACATTAGAGTTTATGAAATCACGATTAACATTTATTTTTTTCTCATCATGAGTTTCCTCTACTATCTTTTCACCATTAGGAAACATTTGTTGTATCAACTTTTTCAAACCTTCGATATCTAATTTTAGATCATTCTTCATGTTTTCCATTTTTTCATCTATCTTAGCTTCCATGTCATCCATTTTATCTTCCATGCCAAATTCCATGCCATCCATCTTAGCTTCCACAGCTTTCTTCAAACGATCCATTTCATTTTTTGTTGCTCTTTGCGATAGCGAAATTTGGTGCACTTTCTCATGGAATTTTGCTATTTCATGTTGCATTTCTTCATCTTCATGAGTCATAGTAGAGCCTTCTGAAGGCTTAATGGGTGTTGAATTATTTTTAGGAGGAATTTTAGAACCCAATACTATTATATATCCTCAACAGGCCTTTGGAATCACCTAGAACTGATTTTTAAAAAAAGACTTATGCAATTTGAAAAAAAATACACACCTTTTTCTTGATTTTGAGGAGCCCGATATTGAAATTGATTTATCTCTGTGATTTTGGATCTTCAATAACTGAAATTTGGCCCTGCAGTAGCCTTCTGAATCTTCTTTCTAATGCCACAGGTCTGACCTGATTTGGATTCTTGAAGAAAAAGTTATGCCCAATCTCCTATGATGACCTAATTATGGACTTGTTCAGTAGAGCGAACATTTACGACCAGCCACGCCTCACTGTTTCCTCCTTTGGCTATGAAATTGATATAGTAAAAACTACAGTCCATGTACTTGCGACCAATTTTTTACGGAATTCCAATCCAATTCTCAGAGAGAGAGAGAGAGTTATGATGATTTTCCCACGATCACCTGCAAAATACCTAACTTCCACAGATCATATCTCTGAAAATATTGTGAACCAAGCTCTGAAATTTTGTGAAGATGTTCCTCAGGATTTTGGCTTCGCACACTAAAAATTTTAGCTTCTAAACCTTCATAGAAATAAAATTATATCGAAAAGTCCACGATGACCTATTTGGGGCAGCAAAACCCTAGAATCCAAAACTCTGATACCAAATGTTGTGAAACGAGCTCCAAAAATAGAAGAAAAGAGATATCAACGCCTTAGAAATAAGCCACTTCAAGGGGGAAACTTCCAATACATTACATGAATGAAAAATTCTTGGATGATACAAATTACAAAACCTCTTTCTATATATAGGAGTCCATGGGGCCACAATGTAATCTTAGTGGGGCTAGAATGTAATCCTAGCCAACCTAACAATAATAATTTAAGGGCACAATAATAACAATATGGGGGTTATAGGGGTACAATAATAACAATATGGGGGTTACACTAACAACAATAAGGGACTATACTAGTAATATAGGGACCTAAAACTTTCTCAAACTTCCCAATGGTTGGAAGCTCTACAGAAATCACATCTACATCAAGTCTATGGGGATTCTTAACTCGAATCCCAATCTTCTTGACTTGTCTTGTTGCCTTGTGTTGAAGGAAAAATTTTCCTTCACGAACTCACACACATTGTAATTGTCCTGCCATCGCAAAATTTTCTAACAAAAGAGGTGATTTTAGATCGACGATATCTCCCTCATTTGAGCTCCGATTTGACCGATTTTTTTTCAATTTGAGTATTTCTTCGCAGGGAATCCAAATATGCTATTTGTTTCCGAAAATTTTGCTTCAAAAGTTTCAGATATTCTCTGAAACTCATGCACCCAAATAATTTTTGTTCTCATACCATGTAGAAAATTTATAACACAGCTCTGATACCATGTAGAAATTATCAACATGCATGTATATCTTGGACTCACCTGATCTAACAATGTACTAAAGTTAAATACTAAATCTCTTCTACAAATATTTTGTGGAATTAAAAACACAATCGCTAATCACATGAACATGAAGAAAGATCAATTGCACACAACATAGATAATATCCCAAGGAAATCTTGCTGCTCAAAACCCCTCTATCATATTCTGTATATTCCATAAGGAATCATGAAACAATTACATACAAATATTCTGAAAAGATCCCTCTTGTATTCAGCTAATTGTCTCACACAGATCTAGATAAAATTGGGCCAATACTTAGCCAATTCTATGTCTATCTTCAGCCTGCCTTGCTCATGCAATCCCTGATGAATGCAATCCCTAATCTCTAGGAATTTCAGCCTTCCTCAACTGTGCTAAGTATCATGGGCATCCTGTGGTATTTTAACTACACCTAGGTAGCCTGCTAATATCACAACAGATAGTCACACTTCCCTTTCACCTAGATCTCAACTAGGTCTCCACTGGAACTGACATGTATCAACTAATAATAGTAAAACCTCAGTTGCATGTGAGAACACTGATTGTGAATTAATTAATATTTAATTCACTAAATCTCTCACTAGTGTATCTTCAGTTAAAACTAGCACAATTGAGTTTAACTCACTTAACTGAGTTAATCTGATTAAAACCTGCATTAACTAATGCACCAGCTACACTTCGAAATCTGTTACAACTAGAATTACTCTACATGCCTCACCAACTACCTCTAACTCGAAATCCACTAGCTAACTGATTTTATAAGTCTCAGTTAACTATTACAAGTTATCATTGAGAATATATTACAGTTTATTGTCCATATTAATTAAAGGATAACTAAAATAGACATTCACAAAAATAACCCTGTGGGACCCACCCTAGTGTAGGTGCTTAATGCACTAGGTGTGGGTGATGAATGTTGTTTTCGGATGCCAATTTCACTGTTTCTTGTTGCAAACTTCAACATGAATCTCTGCAACCCTAATCTTATTTTCTTTGACCTGGTATCTTTGACCTAATTCACCCATCTAGCAAACCAATTCAAGCAAACAAACCCCTATACTCATACCTAGCCTAAAACCCTAATTCATCCAGTCCTCTTGGCTGTGACTTTGTGGAGAGAGCCCTCTCCAGTTTGGTAAGGCTTGCTACCAAGCTAAAAGATTGGTATGTGGTTACCTCTGTTTGGACTCTTTCTCGGCCTCAGAGATCCGACAGAGTGATAAAAGTTACAACATAACCATAATGGTTGTTTTTATCATAATTATTGGCCTTTTAATTATTTTAACCCAATGAAATGGATTTTTTATAACCCATACCATATTTTTTGTTGAATATAGTTTATTAAATTTTGACACCCTATTATGCCATAGAACTACAACTTTGAGCTATGATAGAGCCATCACATTGTCTTCTTAAATAAAGGAATAATCTACAACTATGATATGTAGTATTATTTTTCATGAACATACAGTTATAATTAAAATCCTCCAAATTATTGCATAATCCATGTAAATATTTTAGGAGGCAATTTGGTCGGTCTATTTCAATAATATTTAAGGGATTGATGATACGATGGCATTGGAGTTTTCTAGGACTTCTCATGAATCCTCAATTATGGTAATAGGGTTTTGTATCCTTTTTCATAAATCAAATGTTATAAGGGACACTGTAACATCCCTTTGTAAAGTGTAATTATTGAGTTACTGCAACCAATTTTTTTTTGTTACTTTGCAGACCAATGTAAAGGTCAAATGATAATTATAAAAATAGTTATTTTTATTGTTATTTATTTGAAGGCTTACACAATGGTTATGAAGATATCACATTGAAAATTAAGGTTGAATTATACTCTCATGTCAGGGTAGGTGGACAGTTACAAGCCATGCAGTTACTTGCCTGAAGTTCTCCTTGGGAAAAAAATAAAAGTTATCAAGAAAGGGAACTAAGAGGGTACATAGGACTTGAGCTAACTTGAATGAAAAGGAATACTCATAGTTTGTGAAAGAAAAATAACAATCAATTGAGTTTCTATGTTGGTTGGCCAGGTGGATCTGATTTTGAAAAGGAACTGCCCTGGATAAGGTCTAGTTGGGACCAGATAGTCACTGGAAGGATTTTTCTATGTAGTACTATCCAAAGGAAACCTACCCTGCTTGTGAGTATAGCTTAGGGGGATGTGCATTGTTGATTGATCTCATTGATAGGGAGGAATCTTTCTTTTCGTGTGGTCTTGTGGCCACCTATGTAGGTTGAAGAAAAGAAAAAGGATAAGTACTGTAACTATGTTTGAGTATATGAAATAACTTTTTAGAATTTTTTGATAAATGTTGTACAAGAATTTTGTTATTGACAGAGGTTATGAATAAATGTTGCATTGAAATTAAAAAATATATATATTTAGAAACTTCTGATAAATATTGCATTGTATTTTTTGTTAAAATAAATATAGGAATTTCTGACATAAACTATTTCGGGAGTCCTGTTGGATGAAATACATGAAATATTGTGAAACATGTATAGGAAATTATGTTAAAAGAGAAAATAAATACTTGGTACACATTGTAGATGATTTATGACAAATGAAATGTGGGAAATTTTTTATCTAGTTGATAGAGTATTGGATAAGAATGGTAGTTGAAAAGTAACCAATTTACAGTATAGAGGGCCAGAACAACCATCAATACCAACCTTAAGTATTTTTTTAAATAAGAGATAAGTTACTGGTAGGAGATACCTTGGAGTAACTGAAGGCATCTTCCAAGAATAAAAAAATAGGAAGGAGATATCCTTGTCCCAACTAAGTGTTTTAAAGTAAGAATTTTTTATAAAGACCCAGAAGCTTAGGGTTAGATCCTTGTGACGAGCCATTACAACAACTCGAGAGTAGTACCGTTAGTTTTCTAAGGTCATGTGAGTGAGTTGAAGATTCCATGAGAAACCCCTAGTGATCAAACTTTTACATAAAAAATAAAATAACAAAGAACCCAGAATAATCCCTCATCTGGATAGATTTTTCAACAATAAAACTACTAGTTAATATATATGCTACATTATTAACCAAATAATCACATCACTGGTGCTACCTATGGCACATTGTTTGAAAGTATGACTCAAAGGAAAATTAAATACCGATTTCATTCACGAAGAAAGGAATATAGACGTTGAAAAAACCATATTCAAGAAAATACTGAAATACATTAATCTTTAACAACTCAATGTAACATGCATTCAACGCAAAAAAAGAAGTAAAGAATGTCCTTTCTTCTGAGTAACAAAATAAAAGAATTAAGGAAATCTTCTTGAATTACATAAATCAACTAGTTGTGGTGTAGGGTCCGAACCCAAAATATAATCCATAAACTATATTGTGAGTATATTACAAAAACATAAGGGTTTTGAATAACTATGAGAACATTCTCCTTAACTAGAAACCTAACAAAATCACTTGAAGGAATGTTCTGCTAGGAGTCTCATTATTATAACTGAAAATGAATTCTAAGTATACCCTAACACCAAGCCTTAAAACTCTTGCATAACCAGCAGTGAATAAGAGTCTACCATTAAGTCAAATAAATTGTGTTCACACTTGGAAGGAAAATAAGGGAGTGAAAACTTCAATAAGTCTTTTATACATTTGAGAGAGGCCTAAAAGCAGGGATGACCAGTTGAGTACCTGAAGTGGTGAACCGATTCTAGTATCATAATTAAGTAGGGAAAATTTAAGAACATAACACCATTAATTACAAAGTTAAGGGATGGGAAAGCTAACCTGAATCGGTGCACTCCCTCTGATTTCCTCCCATATAAATCTAGCATAAATGTGATATTGAATAGACCAGATACAAGAAAAATAAATCATCACGCTATAAAAAATATGTAGTGACATATTTATCTTCTTGAGTCAGATGTAGCACTAAATGTAGGTTCGTTACTCATCCATGAGTGGGAGCCTGAGGCTTAGAAAAAAAGACAAAAATAGGAAAGAAATTAACCATCGGTGGAATATATGGAACCATGTCTTGAAACTTGCAAGACAGAAAAACTTACCACTGTTCAGGCCATAGGAAATTTTGGGTTTCCATGCGCTGTAGAACCTTAGACTGGTCCCATTTCCTCAAGAACCTCCTACCAAATTCAATCGGGAAGTATGAAACCCTCACAGGTTATAGAGCAAGAAACAATATTAGTGAAAATGCCCAATTGAAACCCTAGTGTGTGGAAGTGGGAGTTAGTTACCTTCAAAACCCGCCTTTTGATCATTACCTTTGATTTCTTACAGAAGCGGGATACTCATCGATCTAACATAGTGCTTGAGATTCGTAATTCTATATGTAAGGTTCTGAATCATCTCCAGAAAGTTCCTATGTTGTTCATTAAACCTTCCCTCCACTTGATAATTAAACAATACATACATGGAGGCAACTCTGAAGGGTTGAAATAACGACTATGAGGAAATATCTATGAAAAATCAAGGGTATGAAGGAGATATGAATGAAGCACACTTAAATATAGAGAGAATAAAATTTTTGATAAATTTTAAAAAGAAAATCAAGGATAGGATTAACACGCATGACAAGATAAAAAATTTCGCACGAAAATAATAATTTTTTTATTTCCATTATTTACTTGTGTAATTATGCAATTAGTTTTACATTGGGGTATGTGATAGGTGGTATCAGAGACAAGTTACAGTGATGTGGCCTATCTGGGTAAGCAAGGGAATAATAGAATTTATTTTACAAACAAAGTGAAAGAAAAGAGCCATAATGAGGCGAGTTGTGCCTACACCAGTAGGACCAACAATAGGAGCTGGTTTAGTACCATAAACGGAAGAAAAGTGGTGATTTTGCTAATTAACCTAGGTGTAATTCTAATATCTAGGCCTCGAACCATAGTGGTGGCCCTCTCATATGTTTGTGATTGCAGGGCCACTACAAATTATCTAGCTATCTCATCATAAAATTCCTTGAGGAGCTTAGAGCAACCTAACCATTGGTGGTTCCTGAAAATCTCCACCACCTGAGGGTGTGATCTTATCCTTTTGATATTTGTGGGCTCCCTTTTGTTAAATCATCCTCTCATTTTGTGGATGTGTTAGGAAGGTGGTTGAAAGATTTTTTTTTAGAGTTATTGGTGAAGTGTGGACTTAGAGATTATAGTTTTAAAATAAACTCATGCTACCTTGATTCAGCCTCTTAATTTCTGAATTATTGTTGTCTTTGTATAAATTTCATGGAAAATTCACAACTTTGGGGAGTGGCAACTACTTACCTCTGACCTCTGGTGTTTTTTCTTGGGATATGGTGGTCTTAGGATTTAATACTACATATGAGTGGCTCTTCTTTGTACTTTTTATCATTATTTAACCTTCTGTGAAGTTTCTTGTAACATCCACAATTTCCTCTAGCATGGGGTTTGCATTCAGACTCGACCTTGGTGCGGCATTCTTCAATGGATCCTTTGACTTTCCTTCCTCCCACTTGGATTGTGGCACTATTTTTCCTCTTTTGGACCGTTGGTCCCACTCCACTTAATCATTGCCTCTGCCTTGGAATAACCTATATTTCCTTGTGAAATCACCCTTAACTAATTTGACTTGCCCAGGTGGCATGCACACTCAACTTCTCGTTCACTTTAACTTCATGAGGGCGGATAAGTTAACTTGCCACCTTTTTGCCCTTTTAATCTCTAATTCTTGACATTATTTCATTTTAGTCAACATGAGTGAATAGCAAGAGTATGAAGGGTCATACCGAATCCTATCTATTACTAAGGAGTTGTAGACATCATTTGATGCAGGGAGCTGGAGTTTGATGATAGCCATGACTATTTTTCCTTTTGTTGTGTTTTTTTATAGATTTTATGAGTGATCTGCTTATTTCAGGTGGTCATTATGGTGTGATCATCCTGGTGGAGTCTTATGGTGGCCCTTTGAATCCATTTCCATCGATTTCTTCTCACTTTTTGACCTTGTTGTGCCATGTGCAAGATTGTTACAGGAAGTAATCAAATTTCCATAACATTCTATTCTCTTCTTTTTTTGAGCTCCAGATTGCTAAGAAATGAAGGGAAATGGTGTATGGAGGTTAGGGATGGAGCTATGGAGAGGTTAGGGTAGAGGGCGCATATCCATATATAGGTAACCTAGCTACTAGTGGCGAAAAATAGGGTTTAGAGAGTGAGTACTCATGCATGGAGTGGAGTGAGCGTTAAGAGTGGTAGGTGTGGGGTGCCAATTTTTCACTTATTTCCTACATATGTTTCTCCCATTTTTACCTTGTGGCTACAATAATTGGGATTAACTTTGCCTTTTTTCTTGTTTTTCTATCTTAAACAATGTCGTTTCACCTTATTTTCATTATCTTTCCATTTTATCGATTATTATGACGTATCGTGTCTTTTTTATGACTAACTGGGGATGAATGTTTGGAGGAGTTATGTGGTATTTTGTTGTCCTTCCAGATGTTATTTTTAGCACAAAATATCTATAACATGAGGCGTACAGGAGCATTTGAAGGTGTGTTGTTACAGTGAAATATTACACCATGACGATGTTACATTGTGGTGCTGTTATAGACTCGCTGACTGTTGTTACAGCTGTGCTGCTGACTAGATATTGTCAACTTCTGGATGCTGAACTGTCCTCTATTGTTGTTACGCTACAGCTGTGATTTTTCACAACAGCTGTAGGAGTTATTACGTATTTTATTTTAGGATGACATCTTTTAGGAATTTTTGATTGTAATCTATATCTTCTAGTCATACTTTTTATTAAGAAGTGGTTGTAACTATATGTATCCTATTTTGATCAACATGAGAATAATAAGATTCTCATGACTGATCCATCCATCATTTGTATGAACATGTCACCATTATATAATTCTCAACCCCTGAGGTCAAAAGGTTAGCGTAGAACATTATTACTTTGGCTCTGTAGTTTTGGTCACATTAATATAAGCTATCATGTTGATTTTTTTACATGCATTGTCTAGTTTAGTTTTATTTTAATTTTATTTCTCTTCCTATGCCCTGCTAGGGAGGAAGGGCCCTCCTCTTTAGCAGGGATTGTAGCGGTTAAGCTAGCTGTATATATTTCTTATTTTCTTTATGTATTGGCAGAAGTGTTGTTGTTGCTATTATGGCTGTGAGTAGATCTGCTTCAATTCAATATTATTATGTTGTTACACGGATGTGATTAGAGATACCAGCTGGGTAATTATTGTGTGGTGTGATAGGTACAGTAAATTGAGGCTTGATTACATTCTTGTAGATCATTTTTATTTATGCACGAGTGGTTTCTTCTAGCATTTAATTCAGCAACAATTTCTCTTTATTTTGATTTACTTCTGGTTTAATGTATCGACATAGACAATGCAACTGTCATTGAAATAAAAGACGTCTTTGGATTGATAATTTTTGTGTACTATCCTAGTCATTTAACAGTGATTAATACAATCCAACATTTTGGCGCTACTACCGGGGATGAAAGTGATGAACCAATCAACCAAAATTGTTTGTTTGATGATAGAGTGTTCCTAGTCTACAATTATTGGGCGATAAGATGAGAGGTGAGAACCTGCACATCACTCTAACATACCTGGGCAGGGTCACCATTGCTACAATAGGGCACTTAGTGGTGTAATTTATGGGTGTTTTTCTTTAGTGTGTCTTAAACTACACAATTTTTGGGCGGTAAGATGAGAGGTAAGAACCTGAAAATCACTCTAACATACCTGGGTAGACTCACCAATGTCTCACTGAGACACTTATAAGTTTGATTTTTTGGGTGTTTTCTTTAGTGTATCTTCATCTATACAGTTTTTGGGCGGTAAGATGAGAGGTAAGAACCTGCGCATCACTCTAACATACTTGGGCAGGCTCACCGCTGTAGAAACTAAAGCACTTGTAGGGAAAATTGATACACATAGGGTCCATGTGTTCCAATAGGACAATAGAAAAATCCACAAACACCCCCAACTCTAACTAAATACAGGAAATACGGGTCGTAAAAAGGAAAATAAGCGTGCAGATTTTGGAAGAAAGACATTCTTTCGAGATCCGATCTCAAAAGCAGAAAAGGAAAATTCTACTTCATACAGAGACAACAGGAAGATGAGACCACATAAAGATGCTACTATATCAAAGCCAAAGACATCGATACCTTCCGTGTTTTGACCTCATCACCCTTCAAATATCATATCAAATCCTGATATCAAGACTCCAGATCTGAAACAACAGTGGAAGGTCATTGATCAAAATTTTGAAGTTGAAGGACAAGGGGAGACCAGTGGGGAGTATGAGGGCCCTAAGGAAAAACATTTAGTTGAACATTATTTGGATGCGGGTAGTGCAGTGAAACAATTGGTCCTGAAACAACTTGATCATTTATTTATTTGTCCATCCCATGCATATTCTGAGGTCAGTTCATCCCATAAGGAAGGGTCAGCCATGGGGGACAAGAACATTAAGATAGATGGTTATGTTACTTTTTAATTCCCTATAGTGGTGACACGGGATGAAGCTCCTATGAAAAACATTCCTTTATCATCTATACTTTCCTTTCAAGGGTTGGATGTTGAAGATCTTGATACTTTTATTTTCGAGTTCGATGTGCTGTGTAGGAGTTATGACTACACTTCAGACACCTAGAAGCTGAAATTGTTTCCTACTACTCTGAAAGGGGCAGCATTAAGATGGTTCATGAGATTAGGTGCTGGCACGATCCGAACTTGGAATGACATGAGGGAGGAATTTCTCTTTAAGTATCAAGATTACTTTCGAACCAGGAATTTGAAGGAAGAGATCTTTCAAATTGCACAGAAGGAGGAGTAGATATTGAAATACTATGCGAAAAGGTTCCATTATAATTTAAAAAGGTTTAAGTTTAGTATCTTAGCTCTGGAAATTATCAAACCAATATTCTTAAGAGGTATAAGAATGATTGTCTCGAGCATTTGAATCTATTGGGAAAAGGAGACAAATCACAAGAACCGCTTGAATAAATAATGTAGCTCTGTTTGTGGAGTTCAAGAGGATTGGTCAAGGGGGGAAGTTCAGTTTGGGACCCTTCAGTTCGGATAAAGAAGCCACAAGTGGTGGATTAACTAGAGTAGGGATCGGGAATATATTAGAGGATTTTAAAACCGACCTCCTTAGAACTCTCTTTGCCTAGATCACTACGATACAAGTTAAGAAAGCATAAGCAGAAGCTGAAGAAGCCTTAGAGATATTTTTTCCTTGATGCAAAAAGAAACATTTAGAAAGAGAATGTGGATTGAATAACGTTAGCTTGTGCAATATATGTGAGTTGGCACATTCTACTAGTTAATGTCTTGAACTTCTGAGACTGAAAGTTGTACTTCAAGAATTAAGCGAGGATGTCCAGTCTTCCTACTTCATCAGATCAAAGATACTATGGCAGCCATGACCTACAGGTATGCCTCCAGATTTTTCCTCTTTTAATCCTTAGAATAATGTTTATAATAGTGAGAAATTTCCATGGCAGTATCCTACTCCTTCCTCAAAACAATTTCCTTCAGCATGGAACCAATGGCCTTCCCCTCCACCAATGTAATATCCTCCATCACAATCTCATCCTTGGAGCCAAAATTGGAGAGATAATGGCCAAGGTCCAACACCCCCTTCACTACCAATGCAACAGCAGTTACAACTACCTCCTCTTCAAAGTCTTGCACCCTCTGTCCGACCCCAATTACCTGTGAAACCTAACCCCAATTCGAATAATAAGGCAGCTCAGAGCATAGATGCCCCGATTAATTTCCAGACTTATCTTATCACTCCTATTGGGCTTAATGAGGTTCACCTTCGATCAAGAAAAGTAATCAGACTCGAACATACGCCCATTATTACCGAGGAATAATGTGAGTCAATTAGAAAGGATATAGTTGATTCTCAGATAGTTTTTACACCTATAACAGTTGATACAACACCTGATCTTACAGCTGTAGTAGCTAGCTCGGGAAGGCCTATTGTTTCTACATAATCCAACTCGAGTAGGGCTGGTGCTTCTCTGACAGTTGACTCAGCTGTTAAGTTTTAGGATCCTCCATATCCTCAACAATTAATTGAAACTAGGCCAACCTCACAAAATGAATCTGATTTCCTCGAGGAATTACAGAATTTGTATGTGCATATTCCACTATTACAAGCTCTTAAGGGAGTACCTATCTATACCAAAATAGTGAGAGATCTTTGTGTCAAAAATCCTGGAAGAAAACCGAAAAACCCTGATACTATCCATGTTATGGGGAAACTGTCCAAAATTATGATTGATCAGCCATTGTTGACTAAATATAATGACCCAGGGAACCCTAAAATGACTGTCCATATTGATGACCAGCCCATAACTAACACTTTGATTGATTTGGGGGAAGCCATTAATGTAATTACCAAAGATCTCTTTATCTCCCTAGGACTTCATGGACTTATACCTACACCCACAGTGCTTGAGTTAGCAAATAGGTCCTGTGTCAAGCCTGAGAGAATGATAGAAGATGTGGTGATCACTGTAGTTTCTTGGAATTATCTGGCTGATTTTCTCATTTTAGAAACCAAATCCAACCTGGGGGGTCATCCTTTAATCTTGGGAAGATCGTGGCTGGCCACTATAGATGCATATATCAGATGTAGGTCCGGATCTATGGTGATCTCATATGGACAAGCCACTAAGAACATAAACCTTTATCCCCCAACAAAACCGCATATGGATTCGAATAGTCCCTGGTGGGATGAATTTGAACATGAATCTGATTTTTCCCTACCTCTCCTCACACTTGGAAAAGCACAATACTTTAAGGATGAAATAGAGGATGATATTATTAATGGTTTTATTATTAATTCACTCTATGTTGCCTCCATTAGAGATCTAGGGGAAGAAGATGAGGTAGATAATGCAATTATTGAACATTTGAAAACTACTCCCCATACTGCCAGCATTCCTGTTGAAATTGAGCCTGGGAAATATTTAAACATTAATCCTAACTTGACTGCTGAACAAAACAGATTGCTGATACAACTGTTACAAAAATATAAAAAGGCATTTGCATGGAATCATATTGATATGAAATGAATTCACCCTGCCCTATGCACTCACTGCATTTTCCTTAAAGAGGACTGTAAACCAATTAGAAAAATGTAGCACCAAATGAATCACGCACTTAAGGAGATAGTGAAAGAGGAATAATAGAAATGCCTTAGTGCTAATTTCATCTACCCCATTTCTGACAGTCAGTGGGTATCTCTGCTTGTCATTGTTCCAAAGAAGAATGACAAGTGGAGAGTCTGTGTAGACTATAGAGAGCTTAACAAGGTCACCCAAAAGGACCATTTCCCTTTACCATTCATTGACCAGGTCCTGGCTATTCTCTCTGGGATTTTTTTTTCATTATTGGACAGGTTCAGTGGCTATAATCAAATACAGATTTCCCTGGAAGACCAAGGCAAGACAACCTTTACCTGCCTGTGGGGTACTTTCGCATAAAAATTCCTTCCTTTTGGCCTCTGCAATGCGCCAACAAATTTTCAAAGGTAAATATTGGGTATATTTTCGGATCCCTTGAATTACTGTCTTGAAATTTTCATGGATGAATTTACACCCTACGGGGATGCCTTTGAAACAACATTAGTTAATTTGGAAAAGGTGCTCGAACGCTATGAACAAACTAATGTTGCTTTGAGCACGGATAAATTCCACATAATGATGACCGAGGGAATTGTGCTGGGACATTTCATTTCAGTAGGTGGAATCAATGTAGACCCTGTAAAAATTGCGGTAATCTTGAAAATCCCAACTCCTAGAACTCAAAAATAGGTACGTAGTTTTTTGGGACATGCAGGGTACTACAAGAGAATTATATAAATTTTTTCAAAGATTGCATCTCCTCTGTTTTCTTTTCTCATGAAAGATGTAGAATTTGTGCGGACAGGAAAGTGTTAGCAAGCCTTTTTGAAGTTAAATAACTGTGTAACAGTAGCACCTGTTTTGTGAGGGCCAAACTGGAAAGTGCCATTCCATATTGCCACTGATGCATTTGATATAGTTTTGGGTGTTGTTTTGGGCAAGCTTGAGGAAAATAAACCTTATTCCATTTACTACACCAGCAAGAATTTAACTTCAGCTGAACTCAACTATACAGTGACTGAGAAGGAATTCCTAGCAGTTGTGCATGCTATCAACAAATTTTGACACTACATCACCGAGTATCAGGTATTTGTACACATTGACCATGCTGCAGTTTGATTTTTAATGAAAAAACCTGTTACCAATGGTAGAGTTACACAATGGTTATTGTTGTTACAGGAATTTGATATCAGTATTTTAGATAAAACTGGAAAAGATAATGTAGTTGCTGATTTTCTTTCTAGATTAACTATAGGTGATGATTTCACTCCTACTGAGGATTCTTTTCCAGATGAATATATTTTTTCCATATCTACTCACTCACCGTGGTATGAAGATATAGCCAATTATCTTGCTGTAGGAAAATTCCCACACCATTTATCTTCTAAAGAAAAGAGGAATATCATACAACAGAGTGCTACCTACTCCCGGATAGAAGGCAATCTATATCACACCAGGCCAGACTTTCAAATTAGGTGATGTGTTAGAGAAGATGAGGTTTTTGATATCTTGAAAGCTTGTCATGAGGAACCCTGTGGAGGGAACTTTGTTGACAAAAGGACGGGATATAAAGTAGTCTCAACAGGGAACTATTGGAAAAATATATTCTAGAATGCCAATAATTTTGTGAAGGGTTGTGATAATTGTCAAAGGATGGGCCAGCCTCTGAAATCAGATGAGATGTTGTTACTGTTGAACCCTAAAGATGTCCTTTCCTTTCACCAAATTTCACTTCATTCCATTTGTCCTTTATCAGTTATAGGCTTAAAAGATCAATAGGATTGATTAAATTCACTTTAATAATGCATGCAATGACTGACTTACTATACTTTTGTGGTTTTGTTGTTGTAGTGATTTTTGACTAGACTTAGCTACAGAATGCAGCCATTCTGTAGCTAGTCGCATATTCCGCAGCTATATTTATGTTCACACAGGTTACAGGTGTCACTTAAAGGAAAAACACATATGGTTGAATTCCAGAACTCACCTACATCATTCCTTGCCCTCTACGAATTTTGAGTAAAAATCTGCAAGTGGTTATGCACGTGGAGGAAACCAAAACTAAGAAGTAGACTTCTACCAGGACAAGGACTCTGCATATGTCTCTAGAAAAGAACGAGGCCTCAACAGGAGTTCTAATTTGATTTTGATTGAAAAATACACCTATCCCTATTTCTTATCAAATGACAGTTATGTCTTTTGCTTATAAAAATAACTCGGTGAACCGAGAGACAATTAGCTAGTTGATGTTTTGTTGTTAAGTTGTCCAAGACTGTGATACTCTGTTTCTGAAGCATTTTCCTTTAATGAAAGAAGTAAAACTTTAGTGCATGATCTGAAGCAATATTGAGGAGATTTGTGTGCCAATCCAGTGGTAGAGGGCCCCTACTGCCCGAAAGGCTCTGTGCATATTGTTTAGATAAGTGACTTTAGCTCTGTTTCGTTCCTAATTCAGGAAGTTTTCTGAACTTCATGTTTTATGTTCACTTACATTGAATAGTGCAGCCAATCTTGTTCTTATGAATTGTTCCAAAATATCACTAACACTGAATGAGATAGAGCTGTAGTATTTCACAGGTTAATTGCATTCTAGCCCGCCTTCTTCATTATATTTTTTGTTAGACATCTGCGTCTGGTCCTGTTAATTAGACGCCAAGCCTTCTATGACAGATAATCCGCTCTTGTTAATTCTTTCAACATCATTACTTGATATATGAATTAGTTATATCATTTTGGGTTCTTGACTATTCTGCAATTTCTCATAAGTTTACAAACAACCTTTTTCCAAAAGCTATTCCAAGAGATCTCTAACCCTTGAATGAGGCTTAATAGTAAAATTTTGAGCTGCAGAATGGGTTACTTCTAGTGTCATAAGTTATTTTAGTATAGGGTTCCTTACTATGTTGCAGATAATCTTTTCTCAAAATGTTCCAACAAATTTCTAACTATGGATGAGATTTTCTCTGTGATATTGTAAGTTGGTGTTTGCTATATAAAACTTCATTACATCAAACTTATCCTTTTCTCAAGTTGTTCCAACATACCTCTAATGAAATGAATTGGACTGAGTTAATGTTATGAGTTACTTTCCTTGTCAAGCTTTGCAATTGGTGAATTAGCATTTTCTGCTCTTAGGTGTCATACATAGTTTAGAGTAAATTTTGTTTTGTTTTAGTATGATCAGTAACTTCTCTTTGCTAAAAATTTAGTTCTTTTCCTCTTAACACAAAAAAATACAAAACCAAAAACACTAGAAAAACACTAAACACAACGAAGTAGGAAGAAGATACCTAGGCACATATAGTGCACTTCACTTCAACAGTTTACTAGCCCTGGTTGACAATTTATGACATCAATTTAGGAACACTAAGTTGAGTAGACATTTTGGCGCTGTTGCCGGGGAAGTGTAACTAGGTAGCCTTGTTTCTTACCTCCCAAAAACAATTATATGCATAGAGAAAGAGACTCAAGGGGTATATTCATAAGAAGCAGAAGCTTGATTCGTAGAACACCACTTGTTCCACCAAGACCAAGAGGCAGCACACCTCCAACTCAAACCGACATTCCATCCTATACTGATCACAGACTTCTAGAAGGCTTAAGATCAGATATTCCATTAGAAAGACCTTCCACTTCATCCACTGAACCTATCCTAGAAGAATAATCAAGGACCCCTGCTAGAGACATAAACTTTTCCACTTCCACAGGAGAATCAACCATGGCAGAAGAAGGGGGAGGAGGAGTCTTTAATGGAGAACATACACTATTTGGAGGGGGTAGAGGTAGAGGTAGAGGTGCAAAAGGAGAAGGAGGTAGAGGTGAAGAAGGAGGCATAGAAAGAGGTAGAAGGGAAATGGGAAGCTCTTTTGGTTTCCTATAGTAGATGAAGAAACCAATGCAACTATGAAAAACATTTCACCCTTTGTCCTTCCAAACTTTTATGGACTCAAAAGTGAAGATCCTGAAACCTTCCTATTTGAATTTTAAGTCCTATGTAGAACCTATGATTACTTACAAGATGCCCAAAAACTTAAACTATTCCCTTCAACATTGAAAGGAGCAGCATTAAAATGGTTTATGAGTTTGATCAACAGTTCTATTAGGACATGGGAAGACATGAAACATGAATTTCTAGAGAGGTATTTGGATTATTGTATGCCAATCAACCATAAGGAGGAAGTGTTTAAAATGCTACAAAAAGAGGATGAAAATCTGGAAGATTTGTTGGAGAGGTTTAACTATAACATCAAGAGAGCAAAAATGGAAAACTTAGACCAAGATACTTTGAAAGCTCTCTTGTTGAAGACAATTAGGGATGAATGGTTAGATATCCTTAATATGATGGGAAAAGGGGATATATCTTAGCTCACATTACCTGAAATAGCTAAATTATGTATCAACATTTCAAGAGGGAAATCTAAAACTGTAAAAGGACCAAGAGACCCTGCTCTTGCAAGGGAAAGTAAGTCTGCTTCTGGGACAGTAAGTAGGGCAGAAATAGGACATATGCTTGATGAATTCAAATATGACATTTTAAGGAGTCTTAGTGAGCAAATAGACACCCTTAAGTTACAAAACAAGCAAAAAGCTGAATCTGATGCCTTAGCAATCTTTTGTCCCAAATGTAGAAAGAAGCATGCCTTGAGAGAGTGCCCTTTGGATGCAAAAGTAGTAGATACTTGTGTAATTTGTTCAGAAAAACATGAGACCAAGAGTTGTCCTTCACTTCTTGGTCTTAAAGTTGTATTTCAAGAAGAAACCCCTACAAATTCCAAAGAATCTCTTAATTTTGTCTCTAGAAGGCCTTGGCAAGGACCTCAAACACAAGGATTCCATGATCAGCTATATAATCAACCCCCACCAAATTGGAATTCGTGGCAACAACCTTGGCCCCAATTTCAAAATCAATCTCAAACTTGGGCACAAGGAGCACAAAATCCCTATGGAAGATACTCTCAGTATTATCAATATCCACCATCGTATCCACCATATCCACATTTTCCTCCTCAACAAAATCCTCAACATCCACAACATCAAAATCCACCACTTCCATTACCATTTCCTCAGAAAACAAATCAGTGACCTGCCCAACCCATACCAAATCCCAACAATAAAAATCCTCAGAACACATACATGATAGAAGGCCAAAAATTTCCAACCTATTTGATTACTCCTTTAGACCTTAATGATGTTAAACTTTGGTCTAGAAGAATACTTGAAAAGAAGAAACCTTCTGTAATTATACAAGAACAAAACAACTCTATGGAAGATTCTCTCCAGGTAAATAAAATTCTTGAAGAGAGCACACCTTTCCAAGACCCAAATATTGAAAAATCAAAACAAAAAGAACCAATAACTTCAACTCCTATATTAGAGCAGCCATCAACATCTATCTCTACACCTCCCTTTCCAGAAAGATTACAAATTGATAGGGGTGTAGAAAAACAAATTATGGTGCCTAATTATGATTTCCTAGATGAGCTGAGAAATGTTTGTATTAAAAACCCATTATTACAAGCTATCAAGGAAATTTCAATTCTAGCAAAAACAATAAAGGAGTTGAGCATGAAAAAAACAGGAAAAAGAATCAAAGAGACAAAGAAAATTCAACTAGCAGGAAAAATAGCAGATATCATGATGGGTAAGATTTCCATTCCAAAGTATCTAGACCCAGGAAATCCAGTTGTTAAAATACACATCAATGGAACTGAGATCCAAAACACACTTATTGATTTAGGAGCAGCAATCAATATCATGAGTAGAAAAATCATGGATAAACTAAAGCTTCCTAATCTTCTTTTTACACCCACATTATTACAATTAGCAGACAGATCTGTGATCAAACCTGATGGGGTAATAGAAGACATTCCAGTGTCCCTAGATTCTTGGGAGTATCCTGTGGATTTTATGATCCTAACTCCTAAGAATAATCTAGGAGGACATCCTATTATATTAGGGAGACCTTGGTTAGCTACAGCTGATGCTTTCATTAGCTGTAGATCTGGTGATATGTACATCTCTGATGGTAGTTCAACCAAGAAATTTACCTTGTATCCTCCAGCAAAATCAATTACAAAATTAGATGATACTCAATGGATTGAGAATGAAGAAGACATACAACCTCTCTTCACAATTTCAGAAATTAGTGAAGATAGCCATATTTTGAATACCTTAGAAAATTTTGAATCCTCTTTGGAATACAAACATGAAAAATTTCAAGAAGAATCCAACATTGAGTTTTTATCATCAATACAGATGTCTCTTTACTCCATGGATAAATTTGGCAACTCTGCAATTGAGATATTTCTAGGTAAAACTTTAAACATAAACAGGAACCTAGAGAAATCTCAACAAGAAAAGCTAGTCAAGATATTACAGAGACATTATTCTGCATATACATGGGAGTACACTGATATGAAAGGGATAAGCCCTAAGACTTGCACTCATCACATCTACATAGAGGAAAATTGTAAACCAATCAGACAACCTCAGAGATGGATGAATCCAAATCTTAGGGAGATTGTTAAAGAGGAATTGCAGAAATTGTTAAATGTCAACTTTATCTATCCCATTTCAGATATTCAGTGGGTTTCTCCTTTGGTAATTATGCCAAAGAAAAATGGTAAATGGAGGGTATGTATTGACTACCAGGAATTAAACAAATCTACTCTTAAAGATCATTTTTCCCTACCTTTCATAGATCAGGTGTTAGATACATTAGCTGGAAAAAATTACTTCTCATTTTTAGATGGGTTTAGTGGTTATAACCAAATTCAAGTAGCACTTGAAGATCAAGACAAAACCACATTTACATGTCCTTGGAGTACCTATGCTTACCGAGTATTGCCATTTGGATTATGCAATGCACCTACAACATTTCAAAGGGCGGTACTAGGAATTTTTTCAGATCTAATACATGATTGTGTAGAGGTATACATGGATGATTTCACATTCTATGGAAACACATTTGAAGAAGCCTTAGCAAACTTGGAAAAAGTTTTAAAGAGATGTAAAGAAGCAAATCTTTCACTAAGTCATGAGAAGTGTTTTATGATGTTTACTGAAGGAATTGTTTTATGGCATCACATATCAGGGGATGGGATTAGAGTTGATGAGTCAAAAGTTGAAGTCAACTCTAACTTATCTGTTCCAAGTTGTCAAAAAGATGTTAGGAGTTTTCTAGGATTTACGGGATATTATCGAAGGTTTATAGAAAAATTCACCAAGATAGCATCTCCACTTTTCAAATTACTTACCAAGGACTGTGAATTCAAATGGAATCCTGATTGCCAGTTAGCCTTTGAGACCCTGAAAACAAAAATATTTGAAGCACCTATTTTAAGGGGACCTAACTGGAAATTACCTTTTCATATTTCAACAGATGTCTCAGACACAACTTTAGGAGCTGTATTGGGACAAAAAGACCTGATTCCTCATGCCATCTACTATACAAGTAAAAATTTGACTCCTTCAGAGTTAAATTATATTGTAACTGAAAAAGAGTTCTTAGCTGTGTTCATGCCATAAATAAATTCAGACATTATAACAGGCTATGAAATTTTTTTTCACACAGATCACTCTGCAATTAGATATCTAACGAACAAATCAATTACTAATGGCAGAGTCATAAGATGGTTATTGCTTTTACAAGAATTCAACATCACCATTCTAGATAGGCATGGAAAAAAAAATACAGTAGCTGATTTCCTATCTAGACTCCAAAACATTAAAGACAATACTCCAGTTGAAGATCAATTCCCTGATGAATATATTTTTGTAATTTCTACTCAAACTCCTTGGTTTGCTGACATTGCTAATTATCTAGTTTCAGGAAAATTTCCTTTAATAATGAATGCAAGAGACAAAAGAAAGATCATTTATGACAATGAAAAATATTCATGGGTTGCTATTGAGTTATACAAAACAGGTCCAGACTTTATCATTAGGATATGTGTTCGAGAAGATGAGATGCCTGAGATTCTCAAGGCATGTCATGATGAACCTTGTGGCAGACACTTTGCTGATAAAAGGATAGCTTATAAGATCCTTCATTTGGGATATTATTGGCCATCCCTTTTTAAAGATGCTAAAGAGTATGTCAAAAGGTGTGACAGTTGCCAAAGGGTAGGGAAACCTTCTCCTTCAGGTGAGATGCCATTGCAGCCTCAAGTACATATTGAACCTTTTGAAAATGGGCTTTGGATTTTGTAGGACCTATTAGTCCTCCATCAAGACAAAAGAAATATATATTATTTTGCACTGATTATGTTACCAAATGGGTAGAGGCCAAGCCATTACTTTATGCTACTGAAGCATCTGTAGTTAATTTTATTTTTGAGGATATTTTTACTCGTTTTGGTGTCCCAAGAGAAATTGTTACAGATCAAGGAGCTCAATTCACATCAAGGCTAGTGGAACAAATGGTGGAGAGGTACAAAATCAGACACAGAAAATATACTCCCTATCATCCACAAGCAAATGGCCAAGTGGAATCTACTAATACGGTCACTGAGGGGATCCTAACAAAGACTGTTCATTTACATAGAAGAGATTGGGCAAATAGGCTTCCTGAAGCCTTGTGGGCCTGTAGAACTACATGGAGAAGCACAATAGGTCATACTCCTTATGAAATTGTTTATGGAAAACAAGTCTTGTTTCCCATAGAGTTTCAGATTCAAACTTTTAAAATGAAAGTCCAGCTAGGACTTGATCTAACAGAAGCACAAAAGCATAGATCGGAGCAAATTAATGAATTGGATGAGATCAGACAGGATGTAGTCCAGAGAACAAATATAGTCCAGCAACAAAGGACTAGATGGCATGATAAGTACATTAAGGAAAAGAAATTCAAAGAAGGTGGCTGGGCCCTCTTGTTTGATTCAAAGTTCAAAGATTTTCAAGGTAAATTCCAAAAACATTGGCTTGGGCCATATGAAATTGTGAAATTTTTTGACAATTGAGCAATAAAAATCAGGACAATAAATGAAGATGAGGTCACTTTTCTTGTAAATTGTCATAGATTGAAACTGTAACAAAAGCCACTTTGAAGAGAAGAATTTGTCGAGAGATTCCAAGAGAACAGTGATGTGAAGTTAATGAAGAAGAATCCTTCTTCTTCATCAACTTAATTGTATTTTCTAAAATCAGATACATAAAAAAAAAAAAAAAAAAAGTATAAACATGAAAACTAATCATTGATTAGCATGTTTATACAGAAAAGATAAAGTGAAAATCAGAATCTTTCTGACACTTTACCTTTTCAAAAATTTCTCTTTTCCTGCAAGCAACTATCATAAAATCATAAGTGCAGGCCCACTTATATATCACATTCCACTTATGATCCATTTCACTTCATCATATCTCACTTCATTCATATTTCATTCACTCCATTCATCCATACTTCATTCACTCCATTTCATGGACCATCTCATTTTTATTTCAAAATTGATCTCTTTCTACAATTGAGTATTACAAATCATAAGTTGCAGACCACTTTTCATATTTCATTCCACTTCACATTTATGATCCAGTTCATTCCATCATATTTCACTTCACTCATGCTTCATTCCACCATATTTCATGATCCATTTTATTTCATTTCATACTACATTCCATCCATGTTTCAAATCATTTCATTCCATGTTTCAAAGCTTTTACAGGTATATTCTGCAGCCAGACATTCTGTAGCTAGACATTATGTAGCCAGATATCCTGCAGGAAACTATCCAGCAACCACTTGTTCAGCAACAAATTGATCCTGCACACCTATGTCAACAAGCAAAATCAAAGGGATTATGAAGACTGAAAGATCAATGATTTTCAAAGGAAGACAAAGCATATTAAAAACCACAAAAATCAAAAGAAGGGTTAAGGTAACTTGTGAAATTATTATGATAACAGATTATGAAAGTTATAGTATGGTTAAGTTATATGTATGTTTCATAAAGTTATATTGATTATTCGTATTGATCAAGCCTATCAAGCCTAACATAAAATTCATGGACAAATCCCTTCCATTCTGCCATATCAAATCATCATTTATTAAAATTAACGGTTAGTACTTGAAGTGACCTATTAGGTCACGTCACTAACCCGAAGTATTCAATGATGATTTTGAAATTCTCATGAGATTTTTCCGCGGTCTTTCACTCCATGATAGCTCTCAAACTCATTTATTCGTGTAATTTACCCTCACCGTATTTCACTCATTCCATAACCACTTCATGTCATTTTTCCGTAGCCAATTCCTGTCTGCAAAAACAGAGAAGCATATTGGGGGTGAAAACAACTCTCTATAGCCATTTTTACCTTGAATAGGAGAGTAGTAATGGAGCAATAAATTGAAGATAGAGAAAAGAAGCCATGGGACTCATTGTAAGGTCCGAACCAGTCGGAACCAAATACCTAGAGGGTTACCCACAGATTAGAGAGATGCTACAGCAGGTTGGGTGGTTACAGTTTTTGGAAAAGTTCAATGGATTCCATAAGGAGGTTACCAAGACAATTGCTCGGTCCTTTAATGGGTTAGAAGTTGAAATAGGTGATGTCAAGTTCATTATCACAAAATCCTTCATTGCAGAAGTAGCAGAATTACCAAGGCAAGGTGAACGATGGTTCAAAAACAAGGAATTTCACAATGAAACATGGAGGCAGATGCTCAAAACACCAGGTATGGATATCTTAGTTTTCAAGAAAGGCATTCCTAGTTCAACCTTAAAGAATAAGTGACGAAATATGCTGTTAATTCTGCAAAAGTTTATAACTTGTGAGGGAAGGTTTGGCACCCTATATGTTTATCACATTCGACTTATGATGCATTTTCTAGATGAAGAAATCAATTTAACCTTTTTCTTACTCCATAGCCTAAAGAGGATGGCTTCTAATGTCCAAAAAAGGGTCCAATTTTTAGAAACCACCTTGTATCACCATGGCCTAGTTAAAATCCTAATTGAGCATCATTTGAAAAAGGTGGGAGACAGTTGGGATGAGTTCCTCTTGAGGAATCATTTTGAAGAACCAAAAGAAACTCCATCTGAAGGCAAACTTGCAAGAAGAAGTAGGAGAGGGAAAATTTTCAAATTTGTTGAAATTAAAACTGGTAAATCCATACAAGAGGACAGTGAGGAGATTATCTCTGAAAAATTGGTTGAAATCAAGAAACAACTTAAAAAGGAAAAGATAATAAGGAATTATGCTAAGGAGAGAGGTGAGGGACCATCTAAACTAAGAAGAAGCCATAGGCTTAGAGGCATATTGAAGAAAACAGGGGTTAAGCAAATGGGAATTATAGATATTGAGGATGAAGAGACACCAACTGATAGATCTCCTGAGTACCAGTATGAAGAGGATCTTGATAGAGGAACTCCGGAGGTAGACCCAGCACAACAACAAATTTATAATTATGTTGAGTCATTGGAAAAGAGAGCCTCAGAAAACAGAGGAAGAACTCCTAGCCCACAAGAATATTCAATTGAAGTGCCGAGGAGAGATAAATATGAATTGGAAATACTTAATAGGCACATAAAAAATGAAAATGAAATTTTAAGGGAACAATTCAAGCTGAAAAGTAATATGAATACAACTCTCTCTCTGCAAATGGAAAAATTGTACAAGGCTAGTGAGAAGCTGAAGAAGAAAGATAAAAAGTTGAGCAGGGCACTTATAAACCTGAGATTCAAATTGGTCATAAGGAAGCCTAGGATGCCATTGAACACCAAGAAAAGTAGAAAAAGGAAGTTATATGTCCTAGTAGAAGTTTCAGAATACATGGATTGATTGCATGACGACATGCAAAAGCTTTGCAGTGGGGGTATGTTGAACCCCAAAGATGTCCTTTCCTTTCACCAAATTTCACTTCATTCCATTTGTCCTTTATTATTTATAGGCTTAAAAGATAAATAGGATTGATTAAATTCACTTTAAGAATGCATGCAATGACTGAATTACTATACTTTTGTGGTTTTGTTGTTGTAGTGATTTTTGACTAGACTTAGCTACAGAATGCAGCCATTCTGTAGCTAGTCACATATTCCGCAGCTATCTTTATGTCTACATAGGTTATAGGTGTCACTTAAAGGAAAAAAGCATATGGTTGAATTCCAAAACTCACCTACATCATTCCTTTCCCTCTACGAAGTCTGAGAAAAAATCTGCAAGTGGTTATGCATGTGGGGGAAACCAAAACTAAGAAGTAGACTTCTACCAGGACAAAGACTTTGCAGATGTCTTCAGCAAAGTACGAGGCCTCAACAGGAGTTCTAATTTTATTTTGATTGAAAAAGAAACCTATCCCTATTTCTTTTCAAATGACAGTTATGTATTTTTCTTATAAAAATAACTCGGTGAACCGAGAGACAATTAGCTAGTTGATGTTTTGTTGTTAAGTTGTCCAAGACTATGATACTCTGTTTCTGAAGAGTTTTCCTTTAATGAAAGAAGTACAACTTTAATGCATGATCTGAAGCAATCTTGAGGAGATTTGTGTGCCAATCTGATGGTAGAGGGCCCCTATTGTCCGAAAGGCTTTGTGCATATTTTCTAGATAAGTGACTTTAGCTCTGTGTCCTTCCTAATTTAGGCAGTTTTCTGAACTTCATGTTTTATGTTCA
Source organism: Pinus albicaulis (assembly GCA_034641835.2). NCBI lineage: Eukaryota > Viridiplantae > Streptophyta > Pinopsida > Pinales > Pinaceae > Pinus > Pinus albicaulis. The sequence goes on from CM076570.1 coordinate 1,264,362,656, forward strand.
CTTACATTGAATATTACAGTCAATTTAATTCTGATGAACTGTTCCAATATATCACTAACACGTGAATGAGATAGAGCTATAATACTTCGGAGGTTAATTGCATTCTAGTTCAATTCTGTTCATTGTATTTCAAGTTTTATTAATTGCATTCTAGTCCTGTTAAATTAGACTTAAAGGCCTTCATTATTTACAAACTGCTCTTTTTCTTAATCTCTTCTAACACATCATTATCATATGGAAAAGAATTAGCTATATCATTTTGAGTCCTTGACTATTCTCCAATTTCTCATAATTTTACAAACAACCTTTTTCCAAAGCTATTCCAAGAGATCTCTAACCCTTGAATGAGGCTTAATAGTAACATTTTGAGTTGCAGAATGGGTTAATTTTAGTGTCATAAGTTATGTTAGCATAGGATTCCTTACTAAATTGCAGATAATATTTTCTCAAAGTATTCCAACAAATTTCTAACCATGGATAAGATTTTCTCTGTGATATCGTAAGTTGTTGTTTATTAAAGAGAACCTCATTACATCAAACTTATCCTTTTCTTAAGTTGTTCCAACATACCTCTAATGAAATGAATTGGACTGAGTTAATGTTATGAGTTACTTTCCTTGTCAAGCTTTGCAATTTGTGAATTAGCATTTTATGTTCTTAGGTGTCATACACAGTTTAGAGTATATTTTGTTCTGTTTTTGTGTGATTGGTAACTTCTCTTTGCCAACAATTTAGTTATTTTCCTCTTAACACAAAAAAATACAAAACCAAAAACACTAGAAAAACACTAAACACAACGAAGTAGGAAGAAGATACCTAGGCACTTATAGTGCACTTCACTTCAACAGTTTACTAGCCCTGGTTGACAATTTATGACATCAATTTAGGAACACTAATTTGAGTAGACAGTTACAACCTCAGATAATGATAGAGCTATTTGTGAAATGGGCCCTAGATTTTGTAGGGCCGATTAATTCGTCATCACAAAAAAAATCATACTTATTGGTTTGAACCGACTACGTCACAAAGTGGGTTGAAGCGAAGGCACTAAGTAGAGCTACAGAGCAGGTTGTTTCAGACTTCCCATTCGAAGATATCTTTATTCGCTTTGGGATACCCAGGGAGACAGTGATGGATGGAGTGCCCCAATTCAAATCTCATTTGATCTAAAAGCTGGTTGAGAAGTATGGAATTCATCACAGGATCACCTCACCTTATCACCCACAAGAAAATGGTCAAGTAGAGAGCACTAATAAAGTTATTGAGGAAATATTAACAAATACAGTGGCCAACCACTGAAGAAATTGGGCCGAGAAACTTCCAGAGGTGTTGTGGGATTACAGAACAACATGGAGGAATACTACAGACTTCTCACCATATGAATTGGTGTATGGTAAGAATCCATTATTCCCCATAGAGTTAGAAATAAAGACATTAAGAACAACATTGGAGGTCAAACTAGATTTAAGCACAACACAAAGACAAAGATTGAACCAGCTCAATGAGTTGGAAGAGAAATGGCTGGCTGCCATTCAACAGATGGAGATCATTCAGCAACAAAGAGATGGATGGCATGATAGGTTCATAAAGAAGAAGAAATTTCAGAAAGGATATTGGGCTCTTTTGTATGATTTAAGATTCAAGGATTTCAAAGGCAAGCTATGCACCAGATGGCTAGGTCCTTACGAATTAGACACGCTCTTTGACAATGGGACTGTACAATTGGTCATCATTGACAATGCAAAGACACCGTTACTGGTTAATGGGCACCGTCTAAGGTTATATCATCAACCTTCTTCAAAGGAATATTTTGTTAACATTGTCGCGGACTCTGATCTTTATGTTACAGTAGTAGGGGAATGTTTCCCTGTGTAGCCTGAAATTTGAAATTCCAATAAGTGCACCAGTTGAAAACCACCCTTGTGGCAGTTGATACACCTGTTAACAAAAATAAAAAAATAACAAGAGTAAAAATAATAATAAAATATGATTGTGAAAACCTCTTTTCGGGGCGTAGTAAGAAAATTTGTAACAGTTTAAAACCACTTCTGTGGTGGTTGTTACACAGTTTTTTTCCCTTTTTCCAAAACATCATCTTTCCTTCCCGATATATATATTTTACAAGATGATGTTACTTATTTGTTTATTTTTTGTATATATTTTTCCTAATCATCATGTTTTCTGAAGAATAATACAAAGGTTGTCTTGGTTGTTACACATGTAACTATCGAAAACCATGAACAATGTTTCTTATTTCATCGCATGCAGCAATAATTGTGACAGTCAAGCGTGACCACCACAATCACTGTGAGCAGTACACCGCCAATTCAAATTCCTCCTCTACTTCGCTTCAGGTACATCATTCAAAAGGTAACATCATCATTTAATAGTTTGGTGATTAATGTCAAGTGATGATATTCCTGTGAAGCCGTGAGCGGCCATTGCCATTAAAGTAGGGGAGATTTATTGTGCAATAATTGAAAGAAATCCATATTTATGAACCATTATTAGCCTCGCATGCATATAATTAATAGCATGATAGCCAATAATGACCAAATCTAGTTGGAAAAGGTGTTTGTACTTAGAACCCATTACTTTCCATAATGATACATTTATGTAGGAATGTGTGAAGTAAATATTTGGTAATTCGTAAATCCTGTCACCTCCCATCAACTTCCTTAGCTTAAGTCTTGTATCCTCGTCAGAAAATCTTCATCCAAGATAAGAAAATTAGGGTGCTAAGAGGAATTAAGCAGTGCAACAAAATTATGGTTGGTTGATAAATAAGGAGTGAATTCAAAATAACATTAATTTGGGAGGAGTAGCAGTAAGGCACAAGCTAGACTCCATGGATTCCTTGCAGAACTGTCTGAAAGCTTACCATGTATTTAGGGATGTTGGGTGGATTGAATATTTTCAGAAATTGGAAGGCTCGGATGAGGCCATTGCAATTGAATTTGCTCAGAATTTGAATAATCACCAGACCCGAGTCAAGGGCCTACAAATTGAAGTGACAGAAGAAGTAATTACCCAGGTGATGACATTGCTAGTAGAAGGAAATAGATGGTTCAATAGAAAAATCAATGACCCTTCTTTGAAGGAAGACTTTCTTAAAGGGGAGGAAAGGCTGGAAAATAAGAGCAGAGGAGTTGACATATTGTCACTCCCCCATCCATGGGAATATTTCGATCTAGGTTTAATCAAATACATTACTTGCGAGGGAAGATCCACAATCGTTTTTAATTATCACTTCCCTCTACTTAATCATCTTCGACACCAAAAAAAGATCAACCTTCCATTTTACTTATTAGGAAACATTAATCATATGGCAACGATGGTGAAGACAACAACACATCTGGAAGCATGTGTGACCAATCATGGACTTATTAAATTGATCGTGTTGGATGCCCTAAGCTAGTAGGGAAGGAGCTAGGAATAATTTAAATGAAAAATGCCTAGGACAAGCCAAAGAAAATACGTTGTGACTTTGGAAGGAATTCATGAAGAAGATGAAGTCCAAACATGGCCCGTCAGGGTCAGAATTGGAAAGAAACCCACTGACAAGCCCATTGGGGACTGATGACCAAAATAGAGGGTGAGAGTTAACTTTCCAACAGAACCATTTCCCACAACTGAAAAGAAGAAAGAAGTAGAAGGATCAGAAGAAGAAGAAAGAGAACCCTCCTTATTAGGTAAGGATGAAACTCATGTTCTGCTTTTAAAACTTGAAAATTTTAAAAATGAAAATGAACAGTTGAAACAAAGATTATCTGAGGGGAAGGAAATATTAGTATCCTTATGCACAACGTGTTCTCAATAACTAACAACAGCAGGGTATAAGGTCTATGGGGAAAACACCAACCCAATAGAAACATAAACAAAAATTCAAGAGGATGTTACACAAGAACTTTCTAAGGATAATGTTATTACACAAGAACCAACAGTTAAAGAAAATCCTCCCATAATAATTGGCCTAGAGGCTGATACACAAGAACCTGTGGAGGCCACTGCTGCTATAGAAGAAAAAAAAATGGACACAGAGGCTACCCTAGGTGAAAATGAAGGGGTTGATATACAAGAACCCACTGATGAAGCTGTTGTGACACAAGACCCAGCAGTAGAGGTGGAGCAGACCCATCCAACATAGGTCGTCACGCCCATTATTGATTTTGATGTTGAATGCAGAGGAACGCTGGGTCCCATCACAGGATGGAGTTCCAAGAAAATTTTGTTGATTTCCGAATTTCAGAAGTGGAAACAGGAATAAATCTCCCTTTGGGAGGGGGTGATTTCATTGAAATAACATCAGAAGGAGATAAGTGCTTTATAGGAAAAATGGATGAAAGAAGAGCTGAAGAAAGGTTGGAAAGAGTATAAGCGGAAGGAAGCTGTAAACAATCAGGAGGAACATTTGCTGCTGTTACAACAACGAGTTCAGGATCTGACTGTGGATAAGAAAAAACTCCACGAGCTTGCCCTCAATCTATTGGGGTACATGCGACCTTCCCCATCTTACCCCATTTTCCTATGGGAACATTGTTACTTGTTTCAGTTAATAGTCGTCATGGAGAACATGCCCTATATGTGTTCTTCCACTCACACATTTTGAGATGTCTTTCATGCTTATGATTTTGACGAACTAAGCTTGTTGTGTGAGTTATTTTTTCATAATATCATTTGCGAGCATGTAAGGATGCAAATGGTGGTGACTATATTCTCCTATATGGGGGATTTTCAGTTACGAGCCTTTGTGTCATTCATGAGGAACCATATTGAGTGGCATTTGTCCACCAAATCTATGGATGCCAATGAAGAAAGGACAACATCATGGATTAGGGAAGAACCAGGGTGGGCCACCGAGTTAAGGTGGGAATTTAGAATAATTTTGAGCACTCCTAGGATAATGGAATATGTTGCCACTTACAAAAGAATGATTGTGAACTTTAACCTTAATCAGTTCTCAGTAATGAAGAGTCGAGCCCTGACTAGGTTTTTGAAACGTACAAAAGCTAGTAGTGTTGAGCTACTGAAGGGGGATCCGTTTGCATTTCACAACTTTGTGGTAGCTATTACACATGTACCCGAATATGCACAGTTAATACATACCCTTGGAGCTTCATGGCTTGGGTTAAGATTCAAGTTCCCTTTGATCTCGCTACCAATAGAGGATTACCAGATTCATTATGAATTGAAAATATGAATCATAATATTGGGTACGACAATTGATGGCTACTCAAGGGTACAGGTCTGCAGATGAAGACACAATCAATGCTTATGACCTCTTTGACATGCACTGGAGATATTCTCATGGGAGATGAGATTTTGCATGAGGACTGTTAGGTAAAATTGACTCGGGATAGAATCAATGTTGACTAGGGTAAATAGTAGTGGTTTTGGGGAACATGGTATTGTGCACCCATGTTTTTCAGCCCATGGTATTGCATGTAATGGAGCCTATAAAAGGCTGGGAATACTTCATTGTAATGTAGGCCTGAAGGTGAGCGGTGAAGGCTCACTTGGTCAGATTGGCCAGGGTTTTGGCCAATGGTTAATGAAATTTAATTGGTTGGGTTTTGCCCCAGATTTGGGGGTTTTCCCAGATAAACATATTTGTTTATGTTTATGATTTTTTGCTATCTATTTTATGGTTTTTTTGTTCCTCTCTGTAAATTTATTATTTCTTCGGTAAATTCTAACAAATGGTATCAGAGGCATTGAATTTTGCTATGCTAGGAGAGCAAAGTCTGTCAAAATGAGAGAGGATATGTTCATGTGGATTAATTAATTGATGAACCATGTATCTGAAGAGAAATACTAGAGCACTGGCAGTTACAAAGGCTGGTGACCCATGTAATCCGATAGACGGGTTCTTTTTATATGGACATTGATTTCATATGTACAAATACAGTAACAATGAAACAAAAAAGAAAATATTATTATTATAATGGAGTTAAATTTTGCATGTAAATGGGCATACTGCTGTAAGACCTAGTATGGCATGCGTACCCCTGGGTAATCACTGGTAAATTCTGGGTTAGACCTAGGTGATAGGGGGGATGTCAAGTTAAAAATTACCCTGGGTAAAAATATTGAGGGGGGAAAGGGCTATAGTGAGCGGGGTTGTCTCACTTAGTAGTTTTGGCTGGATTTAGTCAATAATCCCCAAGTCAAGTTTAAGGGGGGAATTGTTAGGTAAAATTGACTCGGGATAGAATCAATGTTGACTAGGGTAAATAGTAGTGGTTTTGGGGCACATGGTATTGTGCACCCATGTTTTTCATCCCATGGTATTGCATGTAATGGAGCCTATAAAAGGTTGGGAATACTTCATTGTAATTTAGGCCTAGAGGTGAGCAGTGAAGGCTCACTTGGTCGGATTGGCCAGAGTTTTGGCCAATGGTTAATGAAATTTCATTGGTTGGGTTTTGCCCCAGATTTGGGGGTTTTCCTGGATAAACATCTTTGTTTATGTTTATGATTTGTTGCTATCTATTTTATGGTTTTTTTGTTCCTCTTTGTAAATTTATTATTTCTCCGGTAAATTCTAACAAAGACATGCATGTGCTTCAGCTAGGGGGAGATGTGGGGTGCCAGTTTTGCACTTATTTCCTACATCTATTTCTCCCATTTCTACCTTGTGGCTACAATCATTGGGAATATATTTGCTTCTTTTCCTATTTTTCTATCTTAAATAATGTTGTTTCTCCTTATTTTTATTATATTTCCATTTCATCGTTTATTATGATGTATCGTGTCTTTTTTATGACTAATTGGGGATGAATGTTTGGAGGATTTATCTGGTCTTTTGTTGCCCTTCTAGATGTTATTTTTAGCGCAAAATATCTAGCACATGAGGCGTATAGGATCAGTTGAAGGTGTGTTGTTATAGTGAATTGTTACACCACGACATTGTTACATCATGGTGCTATTATAGATCCGCTGACTGCTTTTACAACTATACTGCTGACTGGATATTGTCAACTTCTGGATGCCGACCTGTCCTCTATTGTTGTTACGCTACAACTATGATTTTCCACAACAGCTGTAGGAGTCATTACTTATTGTATTTTAGGATGACAACTTTTAGGCAGTTTTAATTGTAATCTATATTCTTCTAGTCAAAATTTTTATTAAGAAGTGGTTGTAACTATATGTATCCTATTTTGATCAGCATGAGAATCATAAGATTCTCATGACTGATCCATCCCTCGTTTTTCTAAACATGTAACCACTATATAATTCTCGACCCCTGAGGTCAAAAAGGTTAGTGGAGAACAATATTACTTTGGCTTGGTAATTTTGGTCACATTAATACAAGTTATCACGTTTCTGCTGCTACATGCATTATCTGGTTTAGTTTCCATTTAAGTTTCTTTCTCTTCCTGTGCCCTGCTAGGGAGGAAGGATCCTCCTCTTTAGCAGGGATTACAGCGGTTAAGGTGGTTGTACATATTTATTATTTGCTTTATGTATTGGTGGAAGTGTTGTTGTTGATGTTATCACTGTGAGTAGATCTTCTTTAACTCAATATTATTATGATGTTACACGGATGTGATTAGAGATACCAGCTGTGTAATTATTGTGTGGCATGCTAGGTATAGTTAATTGAGGCTTGATTACATTCCTATAGATTGTTTTTATTTATGCACGAGTGGTTTCTTCCAGCAATTAATTTAGCAACAATTTATCTTTATTTTTATTTACTTCTGGTTCTATGTATCGGCTGTTAAGTCCCTATATTAATAGTGTAGTCCCTTATTATGTTAGTGTAGCCCCCCTTATTATTATATTTGTATCCCTGTAACCGCCATATTGTTATTATTGTGCCCTTACATTATAATTTTTAGGTCGGCTACGATTACATTGTGGCCCCACTAGGATTACATTGTGGCCTGATGGACTCCTATATATAGAAAGGAGGTTTTGTCATTTGTATCATCCAAGAATTGTTCATTCATGTAATGTATTGGAGGTTTCCCCCTTGAAGTGGCTTATTTATAAGGCTTTGATATCTCTTTTCGTCTATTTTTGGAGCTGGTTTCACAACATTTGGTATCATAGCTTTGGATTCTAGGGTTTCGCTGCTCCAAACAGGTCATCATGGAATTTTTGCTATAGTTGTTCTTCTATGAAGGTTCAGAAGCTGAAATTTTTAGAGTGCGAAACCAAAGTCCTAAGGAACATCTTCACAAAATTTCAAAGCTTTTTTGGCAATATTTTTAGAGATATGATCTATGGAAGTTAGGGCTTTTTGCAGGCTCCTGAATTTAACCTAAAAATGTCATCACAGAATTTGCACTATAACTTTGTTTATACAAAGTTTCAGAAGCTGAAAATTTTAGAGAGTGAAGACGAAATCCTGAGGAACATTGTCACAAAATTTCAGAGCTTGGTTCGCAAATTTTTTGGAGATATGATCTGTGGAAGTTAGGTCTTTTTCAAGCTCCCAAATTTCATCTCAAAGAGGTTATCGTGGGAAAATCTTCATAACGCTCTCTCTGAGCATTGGATTGGAATGCTGTAAAAAGTGGCCACATGTAAACAGAATTTAGTTTCTTTTCTATCAATTTTAAAGCCAAAGGAGGAAACAGTGACACGTGGAAAGTCTTACAAGTTCGCTCTACTAAACCAGTCCATAATTGGGTCATTGTGGGAGATTGGACATAACTTTGTCTTCAAGAATCCAAAACAGGTCAGACCTATGGAATTTGAAAGAGAATTCAAAGGGCTACTTGAATGCCAAATTTCAAATATTGAGGATCCGAAATCACATATATAATTAAGTTTCAATATAGAGCTTCTTAAAAGAAAGAAAAGGTGTGTATTTGGTTTTTAAAATTCCATAACATTTGTTTGAAAAAGCAGTTTGAAGTGATTCCAAGGGCATATTTTAGAATTTTTATCAGTATTGGGTTCTATAATGCCTCAAAAAAATAATTCCATACCCATTAAGCCCTCAAAATCTATACTATGACGCATGAAGAGGAAGAATTGTAGTATGAGATATCAAAACTACGGTACCAAGTGCAACAGATTTCGATCTTACAAAGATAAATTGAAGATGACATAGATGGTTTAAAAGTAGAAATTGAGGCTAATTTGGATGGTTAGAATGATCAAATAATAGCTAATATGGATGATAAATTAGTGGAAGATCACATCTAGCAACAACAAAAGGTTCTCCAACTCTCAAAGGATAGCCTAACTTTGGTGCAGAATCTAATGAAACAACAGGAAGATCAACATCACATCGAAAGAAGTTATGAAGCAGTCATAGAAACAATAACTCAAAAATTACGATCGATTTCAAAGTATCTCAGCAAATGGAAGATCTTTCCTGTAGAATATTCCACATGGAAGAATGAGGATTTTATACAGAAGCATCAAGAAATAATCAAGTGTTGAGGACAACAATTGTTTGAAGAAGAGGGGCATGTTAAGTCCCTATATTAATAGTGTAGTCCCTTATTATGTTAGTGTAGCCCCCCTTATTATTATATTTGTACGCCTGTAACCGCCATATTGTTATTATTGTGCCCTTACATTATTATTGTTAGGTCGGCTAGGATTACATTGTGGCCCCATGGACTCCTGTATATAGAAAGGAGGTTTTGTCATTTTTATCATCCAAGAATTGTTCATTCATGTAATGTATTGGAGGTTTCCCCCTTGAAGTAGCTTATTTATAAGGCGTTGCTATCTCTTTTCTTCTATTTTTGGAGTTGGTTTCACAACATCGGCACAGATAGTGTTGTTGTCATTGAAATAAAAGACGTACCTGGATTGATAATTTATGTGTACCATCTTAGTCATTTAACAGTGATTAATACATTCCAACAGTAGGTATAGGAAAAAGATCCATTTTCATGATTTTCTTGAAGTTTAGATGCCCTTGACAGAGCTTCCTTTCTCACAAATGATTTTCTTGTAGTAGTTACAGGGTTTCCTGTAGCACTACAGGAAATCCTGTAGCATTTATGATATCCTGTAGCAATTACAGACATGAGAAAAAATGGGTTCTCTACTTACTTTAAGGGATAAATGGGTGGATGGATGCATTATGGAGTTTCTCATGGAGTGGGTAGGCAAAGGAGAGAGAGAAGACAAGAAGAAAATTTCTCCTTTGTGTCTAAAACCTCCTTTGATTAACAACTTGCAAAACAAAAATAACTGAGTGGATAGGTGTGATTTTTCTTTTTCTTTTTCTCTTTTTATTTTTTATTTTTTTCTCTTTTTTTCTGAAGACAGGTGGGCTTCCTCCAAAGAGGTTTTCAACCCACAAGACTACCTTCGATTGCTCAAGGGGGTTTTCACCCAAGGATCTTTTATATAATTTTTTTTCATTTTTCTGCTCCAGGACTGCCTCATGGGGGCTTTTAACCCTGTAGTTTCCCTTGGGCTCCTCAGAGAGGTTTTCACCCATGCCTCTTTATTATTTATTTTTATCTTATTTTTCTAAGAGGGGGAGGCACTGGAAACTATGGAGCTTCCAATGACACACACCTCCATGTTTATGGAATTTATAAACTCAGCCCTAGACAGGGGCTTCTTGTATACTTTGAGCCTATGACCATTGACAAGCAGGGGGATCCCCTCCTCATTTATGGTCCTGATCTGAACAACACCATTATCATAGAATTTTTCCACTTTGTAAGGTACCAACCATCTTTTCATTAATTTTCCTTTGAATTCCTTGAACCTTGAGTCATAGAGTAGCACCCAATATCCTTCTTGAAAGGTTTTTTCCTTAATGTGCTTGTCATTCCAAACCTTCCTTTACAACTGAATCAATTATGTGTGAAGGAGTTCCTACATCCTGAACTCATCCAAACCATTTAACTACAACAACCATTCTTTTTGGGCCTTACTGATATCTAGGTCTAACTCAGCTGACATCCTCAAGGTGTTGTATTCAAACTCAATGGAAATAAGAGCTTTCTTCCCATAGACTAAGTCATAAGGAGTGAACCTTGTGGTTGTCTTCTAAGTGGTATTGTAGGCCCATGTGGCTTCCACTAATATTTCTACCCAATATTTCATGTTGCTGCTCACAACCTTGGTGAGGATATTCTCCAAGGCTCTATTTGTCACTTCCACCTAGCCATTTTCTTTAGGATGGTAGGTAGTGGAAGTTGTATTATTTATCTTGTGCCGCCTCAGAATATTTTCAATGAAATGAGATGTAAATTGAGCCCCCTGATCAATGAATACCTCTTTGGGGTATCCAAACTTGTAGAACACATTCTCTCTCAGAAACTATGCTAATTTCTCCTCTGTTGCCACCTTTACAACCCTTATTTCAGCCCACTTGGTCAGGTAGTCAGTGTATACTAAGATATACCTATTCTACCTGGATGGTGGATAAATGGGTCCAATGAAGTCCATGCCCCACTTGTCAGATGGATCTAGAGCCACCTGAGGGTGTAGAGGCATTTCATCCCTCTATGTAGGTTTCCCTATCCTTTGGTACTGGTCACACTTACTAGTGTATCTCCTAGCATCTTGGTGGAGGGTAGGCCAACAATAACTTGCCTTCAAAGCTTCTAAGGTTGTTCTTTTTGTAGAAAAGTGGCCTCCACAAGGACTATCATGACATGTCGAGAGGATGTAAAAAAATTCTTCCTCCCTCACACATCTTCTGAGAATTTGGTCAGGGCCCAACTTGAAGAGATTTCCACTGATCCAGGTGAAAGGGGTGCTTTTTTTGATGATCTCACTCTTCTCCCTGGATGAGAGGTTTGGAGGGAAATTTTCAGCTACCAAGTAGTTAGTTATGTCAACAAACCAGAGAGATAGTGTTGAGATAGAAAATAGGTGTTCATCCGGAAGCTGGTCATCCATTATTCCTTCCTCATCTACAGGTAGATTTAGTCTAGATAAGAAATCTGCAACACCATTCTCCTTCCCTAGTTTATCAACAATTTTCAAGTCAAACTGTTGTAATAACAACAACCATCTAATTATTCTAGCATTAACATCAGGTTTATTCATTAAGTACTTGATGGTTGCATGGTCAGTGTGTACAAAGGTTTGATAACCAGTGATATAATGTCTAAATTTGTTTAAAGCATGGTCAATGGCTAACAGTTCCTTTTATATGATAGTATAGTTGAGCTCAGCCTTGGACAAATTCTTGCGAATGAAATATATGGAATAGGGTAGTTTGTATTCCAACTTCCCCAAAGCTTCCCCATAGCTTTTTCTGATGCATCTATGTGGATGTGGATAGGAAGAGCCCAATTTGGACCTCAAAGAATTGGGGCAGTAGTTAAATTTTCCTTAATGAGCTCAAAATCTTCTTGATAGATATTAGACCAAGTAATATCAAAATCTTTGGCCAAAAAACCAAATAATGGGGAAGCCAATTTGTTGAAGTTTTTGATGAACCTTCTATAGTAGCCAGCTGAACCTAGGAAAATTCTGACATCTCTCTACTTTTTAGGAGCAAGCACCCTTTTTGTGGTGGTGGTTTTTTTTTGGGTCCACCTATATTCATGCTTGTGATATTGAGTGGCCCAATACTACTCATCTTTTTAAGAATTCATACTTTTTTGGACTTGGGGAGAGATGCATCTCAATGCACCTTCTCAAAACCTTTCCCAAATTGGAGAGAGCTTCTTGGAATTCATCCCCATAAGGTTTGAAATCATCCATTTAGATTTCAATCGAGTCATGGACTAGCTCAGAGAAAATGCTCAAGATAGTTCTTTGGAAAGTAGTTGGGGCATTACACAACCCATAGAGAATGACTCTATAAGCGAAGGTGCCCCAGGGACATATGAAAGTAGTCATGTCCTGGTCTTCAAGGATAATTTGGATCTAGTTATACCCACTGAACCCATATAGGAAATAAAATAAAGTATTTCCTCCAAGGCCATCCAGAACTTTAACTATAAAGGGCAAGGGGAAATGGTCCTTATTGGTGTCTTTGTTGAGTACCTGGTAATCAACACAGATTCACCATTTTCCATTCTTCTTTGGGAATAGGACAAGAGGAGATACCCACTCACTGTTTGCTATAAGATAGATGAAACCTGAATCCAATAATTTATGCAATTCTTCCTTTACTATTTCCTTTAGAGTTGTGTTCATACTTCTTTGGGGTTGGCGCATAGTCTTGCACCCTTCTTTAATGTAGATATTATGTGTGCACACCAGGGGATTCACCCCTTTCATGTCTTTATAGTCCCAAGAAAATGCATCAATGTTTTCTTTCAAGAGATGGCATAGTTGCTCTTCTTCTTTAGTTGATAGGGATGAGTTAATTTTTAGAGATTTTGATGGGCCAAATTCCACAACCTTGGTGGTTTCAGAAGTTGAATCCACTGAGTGTAGTTCCATATAAGGGTGTATTTTACACTCTTTGACTAGGTCATCAAGTGGACTGTTAGTGGGAGGAATGGTTTTGAATGATTTGATCAATGAGGTCATCCTCATTAGGTTTCCCCCCTCTAAGAACAATATTTATGGTACAAATGGGGTAGGGCGTAGTGTTGTATACTTAACCTTCTTCTTCTTCATCCACCAACCATAAAGGTAGGTCATGGTAAATGGAAGGTTTGGTAGGAGGGTATAATACTAGTTGTTTAGACAAGGGCACATTCTTTATAGTCATGTTTCTGGCCCAACAGTTGATATAAGCATCGACAATCACTAACCAAGGTCTCCCTAAAATGAGAGGATATCCATTAAACTTGGTTTTTCGCTGGAGAACCAAGAAATATGTAGGGTAGTCCCAAGAGTCAATTGAAACGATAACTTCCTCAACATTCCTTCTGGATCTACTGTGGAACGATCTACAAGCTGCAGAAAAGTTCTGGTTTTCCTCAAAGTCCCTTAGAGGTTGAGTTTAAGAATAATTGCCTTGGTCATTACATTGATGACAACCCTGAGATAAATCAAAGTATTGGGAACTATGAAACCATATTTTTGTACATCTACAACTGGACTACCAGGGTCTAGGTACTTTGGGAAGATCACCCTTCCCAACATTAAGTTGGACAATTGTCCTACTACATTGATGGCGGGGGTATCTTTATTATTTCTCTGAGGTTTCTTAAAGATATTTTCCTTGACGAGCCTATTTTAAATAGGGACATCCTTAATGCCCTGGTGAAGGGGTATTTTCACACAAAACGTTTTTAGTTCTCCCATAAGTTCAGTCTCCTCTTAGGTGTGTTGACTAGAGTGGATCGAATGCTAAGGAAGAGGAAGTTGTTGGATCTTAGTGTTACTCTCTTTCTTTTCCTCCTCAACCTCTGTAGGTGGATATGGATGATGATTTTTCAGGATTACTCTTCCTGACCTGAGATTGATCTCATGTATCTCAAAAAAATAATTTGGATAGGATGTCTCTCCACTGTAAACCTGTTGTGTCTTCTTGTTGTTCGGGTTCGAATTGGGTTTTGCAAGCATCTAAGGCAGCTTGGGTGGAGAAATATGATTGATTTGATGTTGAAGTTGGGGTGGAGGTAGTAGAGCAGGTGTTTGATTATTTTGAGGCCTCCACCCTTGTGATAGGTTTCTCAACTGAGGTGCTTGAGGAACATACTGTTGAAATGGTTGGTTCAGAGGCTGAGGGTGATATGGAGGGTTGTAGGGCCAAGTAGGAGGTGTAGGCCATGATGGAGCAGTGGAGGTGCACCAAGACTACATTGGTGCATTCTGATTATTATGGAAATAGGAGTAAGGTGCACCTTTAATACCCTACTGATATCACCTAGGCCCTTTAGGCCTTCTCTAGCTTACTAAATAGAGTTGCTCTGGTCCTACTTCCCAACCTTGATATATAGCTTTGAGCCCAGGTAAGTAGGGACACTTATCTGTGGCATTATTCTCTTCACAAACTATGCAAACCTCCATGAAATTCATTCCAAGGGTGTTTTCTAGTAAATATAGGGAAGAATATAGCCAAGGATCTTTCTCCTTCCTCTTGCTTCCTCTTGATCTACATTGTGTCAATTTGCGAAGCAAAGGTGTGCATCATATCACTCTTGAAGTCCTCCAACATATTTCCAATCTCATGCTTGATGGATGTGGAAGAGGAAAGGGTGTTGGTCATACTTTGGATAGCTCTACCTTTCTTCCTAGCTGCCCTAGAATGGTTCTTGAAGATGGTTTTGATGTCCTCATAAGGCAGCTGGTAGATATATCCTCCTGCTAGCATATTAAGGGTTTCTATCACCTCCTCCGTGACCCCTTAGAGAAGTACCAGTTTAAGTGATCCATGATCAAGGGTGCAATTGGTTCTTTTATAATTTAACTAGAATCTTTCTTCATAATCTTCTAGGGATTCATTAGGCCATAGAGTCATCCTAAATATTTCATCATTATTTTCCTTGGACCTATAGTAGTCCATGTACTAGCTGTTAAATTCCTCTTGCATTTGTGCCTAGGCAATGATGTTGTTCCCAGGTAGACCCATGAACTAGTGCAAGGCTGCATCCTTGAGGGTGGATGGGAATAGCTTCAACTTTTGATCATCTGAGGCATAGTCATAGATCCTACAGACAACAAAAAATTCAAACATGAAGGTGTCAGGATCCTGAGAGGTAAGTCCATGGAAATGTGGAAGGGATGAGGGATTGATGTTCTTCATCCTATTTTCCCCATATTTTTCTCTAATGGGAAAGACTCATTGGGTCCTAGTCTCAACCTTCGCTTGGATTGGTGAAGCAGGTTCCTCATGTGAAGCAAGTTCTTGTTCTTCTCCAATAGGTTCTTAAAAGTGTTCAAGAGACTCACCTATGGTGTGTTAAACCTCACAATCAGTGATGAAGAATGAAGGGTGATTGTGTGGGGATGTGGGGGTTTTTGGTAAAAAATTTCCTTGGTTAGTCCGACTCCTACAAGGCATGAAAGCCAAACTGTTTTTGTATTTTTCAATATTTTTAGAACTTCATGTAAAATAAAATCATAAAATAATGCTAAAATAAAATAACGGCATCTACTTAGACACCTCCCCGACAATGATGTCAAAAAGTGGTGAGCCCTGGTATTGCACCAAAAGTGATGCAACTCCCAGAGGCTACTCTACTTTACTTTATCACTCCATTTTTTGTAGAAAATTGGAGGTGACAATGCTATATACACAACATATGCATTATACTCATGCCATCCTCTTCCGAGTCCTATGAAAGGGTGTTATTGCTAGGGATTCTGAGTGAAGTCTGTCACACTTTTGAATTATACCTAGAACTAAAAATGACACAAAACCATTACTTTATCAAAAATAGAAGGACTATTATAAATCAAGAAGATACATCTAGATATTTTGCAAGGAAGGAAATCTAAAATTTAGGCTATTACAAGAAATAGAAGTAAACTAGGCAACATTCACAAAGTAAATTTCCGAATTGAAATTGCAGAAAGGAAGACTAAAGACTAATATAATCACACATTTTTGGGCCAAATGGCTAAGTAAACTCTACATATTTTATGGTTAACTATTATGCTTTAAAAATGCATCTAGTCATGGGCTAGTGATGCTTGTAAATACTATGTAGGTTTTAACCCTGTACAAAAATTATCTGAAAATGAATCTTAAAAACAGAAAATAAACAATAGTGAGAGCATAAAAGATAAAACACATAAACACAGAGATTTTCCCCTGGATCCCAAATCGGGATGGCTAGCTTGATTTTTCATTATATTCCTTTTAGTGTTATAACACATATATATACATGCCGAAGCATACATAAACCCCAATCCATTAACCCTAGATTAAAACATAACCGTAGTTCCCTTGACTGGATCTACAAAATACCAGGGGATGAAAACCATGGTACCCCAAAACCATGTGCAAACCCATGCAAAAAACCATTGGCAGATCCACCCACCGGAAAATAAGGACCAAAAAAAATTTCTGGGGTGCTACCCAGACCCCAACAAGGGTAGCTACCGCCCCCCCTGTGACCCCCCTGACGTTGCGCCTAGCACAACGGACAGAGGGGGCTATCGCCCCCCCTATTACCCCCCCATGCGTGATTATTCATGGAAAGAATATAATACAAACCCAAAATTCTCCGACTTGTTGTTTTATTTCTACAGGGAGCCACAACAGAGCTGAGCCAGTAGCCCAGCTTTGCAACACCCATTTTTTCTCTACACCAAGAGAACTTTTGAGTGATCACAAACTTTTTTAATGCATCTGCAACATTCTTCAAAATGTCCACCTTTACTAGCAACACCCTTTTAGCTTCAACCATATATCTCACAAAGTGATATTGAATATCAATGTGCTTTGTCTTTGAATGATAAGCAAGGTTCTTAGCCAAGAAAATTTTACTTTGGCTATCACAGTCTATCCTTATAGCTTGTTGCACCAACCCCATACTCGAACACAATCTCTACAACCAAACTGCTTCCTTGCTTGCATGAGTGGTTGCCATGTATTCTGCCTCTGTAGTTGAAAGAGCCACTACAGACTAC
Organism: Pinus albicaulis; assembly: GCA_034641835.2. Classification (NCBI taxonomy): domain Eukaryota; kingdom Viridiplantae; phylum Streptophyta; class Pinopsida; order Pinales; family Pinaceae; genus Pinus; species Pinus albicaulis. The sequence continues at coordinate 1,264,380,086 of CM076570.1, forward strand.
CTTTTACTCATCCAACTGACTGAACCTCCAAATAGGCTAAACACATACCCACTTGTAGATCTTCTTTGGTCCAAATATCCAGCCCAGTCTGCATCAAAAAAACTACGAATTTCCAACACTCTTTCCAATCCTGTTCTTCCCTGGTAGCAGAAGCCATAATCATTAGTGCCACGAAAATATCTGAAAACCCGCTTCACTACTGTCCAATGCTCCTTCCCTAGGTTTGAAATAAACCTGTTGAATACTCCCACTGCATGTGCAATGTCTATTCTAGTACAGACCATTGCATACATTAGGCTACCCATTGCACTTGCATAAGGAACACGATGTAATATTCCAAATCTGGAATAGCACAACAATCCTGCTGAAATAACAAAATCCTAGGAAGTTGATGTACAGAAATGAGTTTATAGCCCTTGGATCCCTTCAATTAGCAGATCTAAGGTCTAGATTCAAAAGGGGGGAAAAACCAAATCAAACTAGGTGTGGTAAACAGATCTCTCACCACCTAGTCTAGCTGGAAAACACATTACAAGAGGGGTTGCATCTACGCACAACAAACTTCTTCAGAAATAACGCAGTCGTGGAAAGTATGAGCAGGAGGCCATGAAATATTATTAAATTATGAATGTATAGCATAAAATCATAATTAAAATGAAGCTCTTTCAATATATAGTAGAATACATGAGACAATAGAGCAAGAAATCTCTAGAAAAGAAGGTTGCAACACATATATAATTGTAGAAATGAATCAAAAACTTTATTTTAAGGAGCTACAACAACTAAATATTACAACTCAAATCTAGGACAAATCTGTGGACAAAACATTAGATCTATTTCAGATATGGAAACTAGAGAGTCTTATTTACAAGATCCCCTTGGGTTTTTGACCAAATCATGCATAAACAAGAGTAGATCTGAGTTTTAAGTTGCAGATATGTAAATTAATGCAGAAATTTCTAAATATAACTTTACATCACAATAGATCAGATCTAAATAGAACATGGATCAGCAATCTAATCCATGGATCACCAAAGTGAAAGGCAAAGCCCAGCACCAGAGATCTGTAATGTTCCTTTTTCAGGATTTTCTGCAATAAGGTCCAGAGGGACGATGTATAAGGAAGGAAATTAAAAAATAAGGAGAAAGGGGACTTAGATCCCTTATTTAATACATCATACATTAGACTTACAAAGGTTGGGCTCAAAGAAATCCCTCAAGGGAGGTTAAATAGATCTCCCACCCTTGGGTATCTCAAAGAACTGCTCAAAGAGTGAGCTACCATAACATATGAGCACAATCATGAAACTCTGAAAATTTTAGCATGTCCATAGAGGGAATATGATGTAGCCAAAATTATATTATTATCTCAGCATTAATACACAAGAAAATCATGAGGTACAAGCCAATCAAGCTATTGGAACCAATCTCCAATGATCAAACTATGAAATACATGAGTTGCTGCAACTTCACAAAATGCTAGAGAGCAATGACTGCGCAATCTCTATGAGAGTAGCAGTTGCTGAATACATACAAAATTATAATGAGGCTGAAGGATACAAAGAAATTCCCAAGAATAGAAGAATGGACCCCAATACAAGATTCCTAGCCAATCTAGGAGGGATTGCTAGAAATGTCGAAGAATGTACAATGTGACAATTAACTTGTCACTGCAACTTAATCAAAATATGAAATGAGGATGTAGAAAATCAGAAATAACGATTCCATCCTCTAATAGTGTATCTAAGAAAACGGTTGATCCCTTGGCTCAGAAACATCTCCTCCTGATGAGCTCTAATGACCCTCCCAGCAACTGCCTACAAAATAATGCAGATCTAGCTGGAGACTGCGCTATGAGGGAAGATGGATGGTTGGCCTGATGCCAATGATATGGAAATCTGCCTAGGAGTCCTCCTCAATGATCCCCCAATGAATAGCTAAGCCCTCCACTGAAAAACAAGTCAAGGAACAACTCAAGAGATCCTCTGTTGCTGCACCCTGTAGCACAAAGTTATCTTGCTCTAGGAATAACGCTGTGACTGAAGGAGGTAGCTTGGCCAAATGCCAGAATGAGGAAATGGAGCTCACAAACCCTCTCCTTCCTTCAGGATGAGGTAGGGATTCCTGACCAGGAACACCCTTGTGCTCAAGATCACTGCAACCCTGCTAAACAACCCGGGTATGCAAGTCTAAGCATACCATACAAAAATGATAAATCGAAAGCATGAATAACAATGGCTCTCCTCCTCCTCATATATAGCAAGTGCTCCTCTCCACCATGGGTCCCATCCACATGTGCCTTCCAACTCATGCAAGTGATTCTTATCTAAAACTGGGCAGTCCATCAGAGAGATACATTGTATCTAGAAAGTGCATGTGGACTTGGTCAAAATGTCTAGATCAAACATGATCCAATCTTGTTCACACCATGTGGGGCTCAAATCAGCTACTTTATTGTTTCTCCTTTCATACAAGGAGTGTTATTTCTCCATCTAAGGGGGTCAAAGTGTCTCCTTACCAATTTTATTCAATAAAATGAAAATATGCAAACTATAATGTTCCATTTAGCTAGAGGCTAGAATTTGGGAACATTACAGTCCTCCCCCTTCAAAATGTTGCTTGTCCTCAAGCAACTGCAAGGTAGAGAAAAATTCTCCCGCCTTTCTTCTTTTGGCCTCCTCAACAATAGATTCCACCATGGTTCATCATAAAATTCAATAAATCTGTCCTCCATGAATCCCTCCAAGTGTATCAAATAGAAGTGTGCATCATGAGACAAAGAGAGATGTAAGTGGGAATCTTCTTTTTGTTCAATGGCCTCCTCAAGGTATGAGTGATGAGAAACATGGGAAGTCTTATTCCTAATGAGTGAACCCTTCGCCCATATAATCATCCAAATGAAATGAGCCATCCTCGGTAGCTCATCCAAGAAATTTTCAACCTCGGATCTATGCAATGCGTTGGGGCTAAATGGAGAGTTTAGATATTCCCATCCAAGTGGTTTCTCCCTCCATTTATGATAAGTGTGAAGGGGTTGCTGATGTTGGGCTGAAATTTCATGGCCTCCAAAATTGGCCCAAGCCTGCCCACAAAATTAATCAACCATGAAGTGCCTCCTCCAACAATGCATCCTCTCCCAATGGCTCCTCCTACATGAAGGGAAAATGAGTGATCTGGAAATCATGGTGTGCCCATTGTTTTTCCTAAAACATACAACATGTGAAAAGGGGAGAATCATACTCCCAATGGGAATCTTCAATTCCAATCCCACTCTCCAAGCAAAGCTTCCCATGTGCATAAAAATATCAGCAATATATGGAAGCAAAAGACAATGAAAACAAGCTGCCAAATGACAACTGGAGAGTGAATCATAGCTCCACCAATGGAACCAGCGCAGTGCACTCCTTGCCTGCATCAAAACAAGTAATAACAAGTGCTTCATCAGCCTCTTTTTTGCTGCCACAGTCATCCCATAAGATGTGAACATGAATGTACAATGTGGTGTCAGTGGAGCACACCAAGAGTCATGTGGCTTCCCCCACAAACCACCATTAAGGTAGCCAAAATCAATGCTACAAGTGGCTGCAATTACATCATACAATATGCAGGAAGGGATGTTCCTCCTTGGTACAATATGCTATTCATATAAAGTAAAGAAGTACAAAGCAAAATGTGAAATTATACCTTCTCTACTATGTACTTGAGGCCTTGAGCTGAAATGGCTCAACTGAAAAAGCTCCCTCACTCCCAATGAGTAGGAAGGTGGCTATGCTATCCTCTCACTCACCATTTGGGCTATGCATCTCTCCATATGCTGATATATGTCTTGTTGGCTGCCCTCCCAAGTGAACTCCTCTAACACAACAAGATATGCATCAAGGTGCATAGCTAGGAAGTCCTCATGTGCTGCATGTAATAGTTTCTCCTTGAGACGAGAAGCCCTAGTCAAGAAGATTCTATCATAGCAATAGATGACCACATCATCCACCATGTATCTTTCATCTCTATCTGGGTCATCAAGAATCATGCATGCACCAAGATCATTGATGTACTCTACTAAGAGCTGAGATCTCCAATAAGGATCAATCCTCCTAAGAGACAGCGCTGGTGATCTAGCAAGTGAAGCTCTCCTCATGCTTCTACCTACTACTTTGACATCCCCCATGCCAAAGTCATCATCCAAAATGCTTCCATGCCCATCATGCAGTTGCTCATGCTCCAATAGTAATGGTGATCTTTGGAAGTTGGCCTCCCATGAGAAGCTGTCATCCAAAGGGAATCTCCCAAGCTGTGCCAAAGTAAGTATGAGTGGCCTCCATCCACTCCCATATGTGAAAGAATCCTTCCTCGAAGGAAGTATCCTCGGTTTCTTCAAATCTGTGGAGTAGTCATCCTGCATCATGAAGAGGTTATCCTCCATCCCTGCAACAATATCTGTCAGCGCAGTATGGGTAATGAGAGTGGGTGATGCTGAAAATGAGAGAGTGTATCCCTCCTCCTTGAGGCTATCCCAAACTCTCTGCGTTGTGCTAGACTCCTCCAAAGTCTTCACCTCTCTGAAATCCAAGAGTGGTGAACTATATGAAAAAATGTCCCTCATCAACTCTAGATCAGGGGGCCTCCCAGGTGAAATTCCTCTATATAATGAGACACTTAGTTCAAAAGTGGACTGTGTATATGAGTGGACTGATTTTTCCCTTTCGTCACTGCACAGTACAGTGTCCTTCTCTTGTGAAAAAAATCCCCGGGATAGATAAGGGTGTATCATCCCTTGATGCTGACCCTTCTCTTCCTCCATCTCACAATCCCCAAAAACTGCTGTATATGGCTCCAGAACTGTTCCTTGGTTCCCACATGTTGAATCATTTGGAACCCCTTGTAAAGATACAAGGGCTACTCTAATGGAAGAAATGGCTCCCCTTCCACCTCCATGTGGTGATGGATCTCCTCCCAATGGGACAACACTGTTAGATCTCTTATGCTCATCCTCCCCATCAATAAGTGAGAATACCTCATCATCAAGGAGAGACCCTAGATCTTGGTCACCTCTTGAAGGAATTACCTCCATGTCTTCAAAAATGGAAGAGGGCCCTTCACACAATGGGGATCTTGCCCTTAGAAAGCCATCATACATGTTTTCATCCCCTACAGAAATATGGAATGGGGTTTGGTTCATGGTTCCCTCTAATGCATGCAAAGTGTTTGAAGCTTTGATACATGATGTTTCACAGTGATTTTTATCAAATTACCTCACCAGTCCCTTAGTTAATTCAACATATATTTTGGCATGACAATATGAAACAAAATTTTCAAACCACCAACCATGAGCTATACCTTTGAGTTGCAGCGATGCTCCTCCAATGGCCTCATCTTCTTCCTCTATTCTTCCTGTAGTGCAAGTGGGAAATGAATTGTGATGTGGATATAAATGTGTGGCTGAATGCCTACACCCATATTAATAATATCTACGGCTTTCTTCATCTTCAAACCCTCTCAGAAACTTTCTGCAATTCTCCCTTTCTATCTCCTTAAGATCTTCTATGATAGCTTCCATAGTTTGGAAAAGAAGCAGGGAGATCTCCTCTTCCGTCATTCCTATTTTCTTGTTTCATTTGTACAAATACTCTCCTATGTGAGAATTTTCTCCTTCTAATGGCATATTATCTTGGATGCATAGGCTGAGCCAAGATTGATGCTCCGATACCATTGTAATGTTCCTTTTTCAGGATTTTCTGCAATAGGGTCCAGAGGGACACTGTATAATGAAGGAAATAAAAAAATAGGGTGAAAGGGGACTTGGATCCCTTAGTTAATACATCATAAATTACACTTCCAAAATTTTGGCTCAAAGAAATCCCTCAAAGGAGGTTCAACAGATCTCCCACCCTTGGGTATCTCAAAGAACTGCTCAAAGAGTGAGCTACAGCAAAATATGAAAAAAATCATGAAACTCTACAAATATGAGCATGTACATAGAGGGAATATGATGCATCCAACATTATATTATTATCTCAGGATTAATACACAATAAAATCATGAGGGACAAGCCACTCAAGCTATTGGAACCAATCTCCAATGATCAAACTATGAAATACATGAGTTGTCGCAACTGCACAAAATGCCGGAGAGCAGTGACTGTATAGTCTCTATGATAGTAGTAGCTGTTGAATACATACAAAATTATAATGAGGATGAAGGATACAAAGAAATTCCCAAGAATAGAAGAATGGGCCCCAATACAAGATTCCTAGCCAATCTAGGAGAGATTGCTAGAAATGCCGGAGAATGTACAATGTGACAATTAACTTGTCACTACAACTGAATCAAAATATGAAATGAGGCTGTAGCAGATCAGAAATAATTATTCCCTCCTCTAATAGTGTATCTAAGAAAAGGGATTATCCCTTGGCTCAGAAACATCTCCTCCCGATGAGCTCTAATGACCCTCCTAGCAACTGCTTGCAAAATAACGCAGATCTAGCTGGAGACTGCACTGTGAGGGAATATAGATGGTTGGACTGATGCCAATGATATGGAAATATGCCAGGGATTCCTCCTCACTAATCCCTCAATTAATAGCTAATCCCTCCACTGAAAAACAAGCCAAGGAACAGCTTAAGAGATCCTCTGTTGCTACACCTTGCAGCACAAAGTTATCCTGCTCCAGGAATAATGCTGTGACTGAAGGAGGTAGCTTGGCCAAATTCCGGAATGAGGAAATGGAGCTAAAAATCCTTCTCCTTCCTTGAGTATGAGGTAGGGATTCCCTACCAAGAACACCCTTGTGCTCAAGATCACTTCAACCCTGCTAAACAGCCCGGGTATTCAAGTCTAAGCATACCATACGAAAATGATAAACCAAAAGCATGAATAAAAATGACTCTCCTCCTCCTCATATATAGCAAGTGCTCCTCTCCACCATGGGTCCCATCCACATGTGCCTTCCAACTCATGCAAGTGATCCTTATCTAAAACTACCCAGTCCATCAAGGAGATACATTGTATCTAGACAGTGCATGTGGACTTGGTCAAAATGTCTAGATGAAACATGATCCAATCCTGTTCACACCATGTGGGGCTCAAATAAGCTACTTTATTATTTCACCTTTCACACAAGGATTTTTATTTCTCCATATAAGGGGGTCAAGGTGTCTCCTTACCCATTTTACTCAATAAAATGAAAATATGCAAACTATAATGTTCCTTTTAGCTGGAGGCTAGAATTTGGGAACATTACAGTCCTCCCCCTTCAAAATGTTGCTTGTCCTCAAGCAACCGCAAGGTAGAGAAAAATTATCCCCCCTTTCTTCTTCTGGCCTCCTCATCAATAGATTCCACCATGGTTCATCATAAAATTCAATAAATCTGTCCTCCATGAATCCCTCCAAGTGTATCAAATAGAAGTGTGCATCATGAGACAAAGAGAGACGTAAGTGGGAATCTTATTTTTTTTCAATGGCCTCCTAAAGGTAGGAGTGATGAGAAACATGGGAATTCTTATTTCCAATGAGTGACTCCTTCACCCATGCAATCATCCAAATGAAATGAGCCATCCTCGGTAGCTTATCCAGGAAATTCTCAACCCCGGATCTATGCAATGCATTGGGGCTTAACGGAGAGTTTAGATATTCGCATCCAATTGGTTTCTCCCTACATTTATGATAAGTGTGAAGGGGTTTCTGATGTTGGGCTGAAATGGCATGGCCTCCAAAATTGGCCCAAGCCTCCCCACAAAAAGAATCAACCATGAAGTGCCTCCTCCAACAACGCATCCTCCCCAATGGCTCCTCCTACATGAAGGGAAAAGGAGTGATGTGGCAATCATGGTGTGCCCATTGTTTCTCCTAAAACATACAACATGTGAAAAGGGGAGAATAATGCTCCCAATGGGCATCTTCAACTCCACTCCCACTCTCCAATCAAAGCTTCCCATGTTCATAAACATATCAGCAATATATGGAAGCAAAAGACAATGAAAACAAGCTGCCAAATGACAACCGGAGATGAATCATAGTTCCACCAATGGAGCCAGCGCAGTGCACTCCTTGCCTACATCAAAAAAAGTAATGACAAGTGCTTCACCAACCACTTTTTTTCTGCCACATTCATCCCATAAGATGTGAACATGAATTTACAATGTGGTGTCAGTGGAGCACACCAAGAGTCATGTGGCTTCCCCCACAAACCACCATTAAGGTAGCCAAAATCAATGCTACAAGTAGTTGCAAGTACATCATATAATATGCAGGAAGGGATGTTCCTCCTTGGTACAATATGCTATTCATATAAAGTAAAGAAGTACAAATCACAATGTGAAATTATACCTTCTCTACTATGTACTTGAGGCCTTGAGCTGAAATGTCTCAACTGAAAAAGCTCCCTCACTCCCAATGAGTAGGAAGGTGGCTATGCTATCCTCTCACTCACCATCTGGGCTATGCATCTCTCCATATGCTGATATATGTCTTGTTGGCTCCCCTCCCGAGTGAACTCTTCTAACACAACAAAATATGCATCAAGGTGCATAGCTAGGAAGTCCTCATGTGCTACATGTAATAGTTTCTCCTTGAGACTAGAAGCCCTAGTGAAGAAGATTCTGTCATAGAAATAGATGACCACATCATCCACCATGTATCTATCATCTCTATCTGGGTCATCAAGAATCATGCATGCACCAAGATTCTTGGAGTACACTACCAAGAGCTGAGATCTCCAATAAGGATCAATCCTCCTAAGAGACAACACTGGTGTTCTAGCAAGTGAAGATCCCCTCATGTTGCTGCCTACTACTTTGAAATCCCCCATGCCAAATTCATCATCCAAAATACTGCCATGCCCATCATACAGTTGCTCATGCTCCAATAGTAATGGTGACCTTTGGAAGTTGGCCTCCCATGAGAAGCTGTCATCCAAAGGGAATCTCCCAAGCTGTGCCAAAGTAAGCATGAGTGGCCTCCATCCACTCCCATATGTGAAAGAATCCTTCCTAAAAGGAAGTATCCTCTGTTTCTTCAAATCTGTGGAGTAGTCATCTTGCATCATGAAGAGGTTATCCTCCATCCCTGCAACAATCTCTGTGAGTGTAGTATGGGTAATAAGAGTGGGTGATGCTAAAAATGAGAGAGTGTCTCCCTCCTCCTTGAGTCTATCCCAAACTCTCTGTGCTGTGCTGGACTCCTCCAAACTCTTCACCTCTCTAGAATCCAAGAGTGGTGAACTATATGACAAGTTGTCCCTCATCAACTCTAGATTAGGGGGCCTCCCAGGTGGAATGCCACCATATAGTGAGACACCTAGTTCAAAAGTGGACTGTGTATATGAGTGAACTGATTTTTCCCTTTCTTCACTGCACAGTACAGTCTCCTTCTCTTGTGAAAAAACTCCCTGGGATAGATAAGGGTGTATCATCCCTTGATGTTGACCCTTCTCTTCCTCCTCCATCTCACAATCCCCAAAAACTGTTGTATATGGCTCTGGAATTGTTCCTTGGTTCCCACATGTTGAATCATTTGGAGCCCCTTGTAAAGATACAAGGGCTCCTCTAATGAAATCAATGGCTCCCCTTCCACCTCCATGTGGTGATGGATCTCCTCCCAATGGGACAGCGCTGTTAGATCTCTTATGCTCATCGTCCCCATCAATAAGTGAGAATACCTCATCATCAAGGAGAGACCCTAGATCTTGGTCACCTCTTGAAGGAAGTACCTCCATGTCTTCACAAATGGAAGAGTGCCCTTCACACAATGGGGATCTTGCCCTTAGCAAGCCATCATACATGTTTTCATCCCCTTCAGAAATATGGAATGGGGTTTGTTTCATGGTTCCCTCCAATGCACAAAAATGTTTGAAGTTTTGATACATGATGTTTCACAGTGATTTTTATAAAATTCCCTCACCAATCCCTTAGTGAATTCATCATATGTTTTTTCATGACAATATGAAACAGAATTTTCAAACCACCAACCATGAGCAATACCTTTGAGTTGTAGCATTGCTCCTCCAATGGCCTCATCTTCTTCCTCCATTCTTCTTGCAGTGCAAGTGGGAAATGAACTGTGTTGTGGATCTGCATGTATGGCTCGATTCCTACACCCATCTTGATAATAGCTAGGGCTTGCTTCATCTTCAAACCCTCTCAAAAAATTTCTGCAATTCTCCCTTTCTTTCTCCTTAAGATCTTCTATGATAACTTCCATAATTTGGAAAAGAAGCAGGGAGATCTCCTCTTCCGTAATTCCTCTTTTCTTTTTTCCTTTGTACAAATCCCCTCCTATGTGAGTATTTTCTCCTTCTAATGGCATATTATCTTGGATGCACAGGCTGACCCAAGATTGATGCTCCAATACCACTGTAATGTTCCTTTTTCATGATTTTCTGCAATAGGGTACATAGGAATGTTGTATAAGGAAGGAAATGAAAAAATAAGGTGAAAGGGGACTTGGATCCCTTAGTTAATACATCATACATTACACTTCCATAATTTGAGCTCAAATAAATCCCTCAAGGGAGGTTAAACAGATCTCCCAGCCTTGGGTATCTCAAAGAACTGCTCAAAGAGTGAGCTATGAACATAATCATGAAAATCTACAAATATGAGCATATCCATAGAGGGAATATGATGCAGCCAAAATTATATTATTATCTCAGCATTAATACACAAGAAAATCATGAGGGACAAGCCACTCAAGCTATTGGAACCAATCCCCAATGATCAAACTATGAAATACATGAGTTGCTACAACTGTACAAAATGTCGGAGAGTAGTGAATGCGTAGTATCTATGAGAGTAGCAGCTGATGAATACATAAAAAATGATAATGAGGCTGAAGGATACAAATAAATGCCCAAGAATAGAAGAATTGGCCCCAATACAAGATTCCTAGCCAATGTAGGAGAGATTGCTAGAAATGCTGGAGAATGTACAATGTGACAATTACCTTGTCACTGCAACTGAATCAAAATATGAAATGAGGCTGTAGCAGATCAAAAATAATGATTCCCTCCTCTAATAGTGTATCTAAGAAAAGGGTTGATCCCTTGGCTCAGAAACATCCCCTCCCGATGAGCTCTAATGACCCTCCCAGCAACTGCCTGCAAAATAATGCAGATCTAGCTGGAGACTGCGTTGTGAGGGAAGATGGATGGTTGGCTTGATGCCAATGATATGGAAATCTACCTGGGAGTCCTACTCACTGATCCCCCAATGAATAGCTAAGCCCTCTACTGAAAAGCAAGCCAAGGAACAACTCAAGAGATCCTCTATTGCTGCACCCTGTAGCACAAAGTTATCCTGCTCTAGGAATAACGCTGTGACTGAAGGAGGTAGCTTGGAAAAATGCCAGAATGAGGAAATGATGCTCACAAACCCTCTCCTTCCTTGAGGATGAGGTAGGGATTCCCGACCAGGAACACTCTTGTGCTCAAGATCACTGCAACTATACTAAATAGCCTAGGTATGCATGTCTAAGAATACCATACGAAAATGATAAACCAAAAGAATGAATAACAATAGCTCTCCTCCTCCTCATATATAGCAAGTGCTCCTCTCCACCATGGGTCCCATCCACATGTGCCTTCCAACTCATGCAAGTGATCCTTATCTAAAACTACGTAGTCCATCAAGGAGATACATTGTATCTAGATAGTGCATGTGGACTTGGTCAAAATGTCTAGATCAAACATGATCCAATCCTGTTCACACCGTGTGGGGCTCAAATCAGCTGCTTTATTCTTTCTCCTTTCACACAAGGAGTGTTATTTCTCCATATAAGGGGGTTAAGGTGTCTCCTTACCCATTTTGTTCAATAAAATGAAAATATGCAAACTATAATGTTCCTTTTAGCTGGAGGTTAGAATTTGGGAGCATTACAGATCTCTCATCAAAATTGGGATCAAAACACCCTAAAGAATCACAAATGAAATAATGTAGTCCCTCAATGAAAACTGCGTTGTAGCTTGAATAACATAGATGGCCAGCTGCTAAGATACAGATCTAAAGCAAAAATAGAAGAGGAACTCTTCCAGGAGGTTAAAAGACACACTCCATGAGAAGAGGCTCCCAAAACAAGCTAGATCTCTGCAGATCTAGAATCCCACTTGCTGCAGCTTGCAAAAGCAGACAAACCCTCACCGGATCTGCGTTGCAATTGGAAGTAGAGCTTGGCCTCAAGCCTGATAGTGGATCAAATCAACAAATACTCCTCCAAGAATCCTCAAAGGAAGAGGTGAAATCCCTACATAGGAACTCCGAGTGCTAAGTAGCACAATTCTCTACTAAACAACAAAGAATAGTATTTTTCTAATCAGACAAGATACTCAGAAATATAATCAATCAACAACCTTCTCTTGTTGCCTTCCCCTTCCTTTTATAAGATGAAATCCTTTGCAAACCCTAAAACACCTTTATGATTTAGCTCCTTTCACATGAGGGGCCTCCTTCTAGAACTATGTTGTCCCTTCATGAGGTACATCAAACCTAGACAGCGCTGTAGATTTGGTCAAGGTTGACCCAGCTCATAGCTCAAAACCCTTTCACACCTGCAAGTGATTTATTTACATGTCCCAGATTTATCTTTGTTTACATGGGCATTGATTTATTCAATATTTTCAAGAGTTTTACATGTACTCCTTTATTTATTTATTCATGCAACAGATAATAAAACAAAAATTAATATTCCTCTTAGCTTAGGCTAAGTAGGAATATTACAGTCCTCCCCTCCAAAATGTTGCTTTTCCTCAAGCAACTGATAGGGCAAGAGCTGTAGTACTTCTCCAATCTCTCCTCCATTTATGGAATCATCAAGGATCAAGTCCTCATCATAAGCCAAGTGCTCAACAAGCCAATACTGCATGAATTTTTCTTCCAAGGTCAACATAATATGTGCATAGTCCATCCCACCAGGAGTGAAAAACTCAACAAAAATAAACATGGTTGGAGCAATGCTACATCTAAAACATGTATCATGAAGTACAGGTAGAAGTTCAAAACCATGTGATACATCCACACTACCCATCCTCTGTCCATACAATCCCATAAACAATAACTATATCATCCAAGTATGGAAGCAAGACTACATATATGCAAACTAAAATCTGACCTTGAGGAGGTGGGTCAAAATCCCACATGTGATGCCAACGTAGTGCATCACCTGCCTGCATGAGATCATGGTGTGGTAAGTGGTATTTCCACCGCACAATTGCTGCATGAGTCACCTTAACATGGCTAAATATGATAGGTAAGTTTGGTGCCTTTGGAAAACAACCATCATGAGAAGAAATCTCCCTTTGCACAATAAGGGAGTGGCCAAGTTCAACATCTCCATTGGCCCACCAAAACCCATGAGATCCACATGATCTCTCACTCCCATTAGGAGTCATATCCTGAAAAATCATGGCAAAGGAATGTAATACATTAGAAAATACAACTTTCTTGGCATGATCAAATCCTTTACCATCATAGTCCTTCGTACACATGGAGTTGTGCATGAGCATTCCCCTTCTCTCAAGAAAAGGAAGAGCTGGCTGAGATGGCTCTTGCAAAGAGTCCATTGGCTGCCCCAATCCTCCATAGTTATTGCACTCTTGAAATTGTTGATGTAATTCCTCTCTCATGCCTTCCCAATCAAAACTCCTCATGATCAGGGTATAGATCTTCATTGAATGCATATGGCTGAGGAAGAATGCCTCATGAGCTCCTTGTAGGATCTTTTGCTTGTGCTTGGAGGCTCTAGCCAAGAAGACCTTACCATGATAATAGATGACTCCCCCTTGGAATAAGTAGCCTTATTCTTGCTGCATGCCATCTATTATCATCCCTGTGTGGAGATCTTTGGAATACTCTACAAGAAGTTGAGATTTCCAATAAAGATCCACACTGCTCAACAATGACAGCACTATTGATACAACCATGGAAGTGCTTGTCATGTTGTTGATTTCCTTTTTGACATTACACATGCCAAAATTGTTTTTTGGAAGGCTGATCCTCCCATTCTTCTCCTCCCACAACACAGATTTAGAAAAGTGAGAGGGTGATAGTGATGTAGGAAGAAGATCCTCCCCATTCTTGGGCTATCCCAAGCCTTCCAACGTTGCAACTTGGTCTCTCATTGCTCCAATCCTTCCTGGATGTAGATTTGGAGAAGCACTTTATGAGGCTTCCCCCATAAGATCTGAATCTGATGGCATTCCAGGTGGCTTGCCACTAGATAAGAATGTCCCTTGCAGCATCCTCATGAACATGAGAGAAGGGACTGTGAGATCCCTTCTTCCACTGCACAAATCCATCTCTGTTGTTTTTGTGGAAGTACTAGGTGAAGGATAAGTGTGCATGCCTTGAAACATTTGTGGTTTCCCACTCTTCAAGTCCACCCACTCCATCTGCAAATATTTCCAATCAGTGGTAACCTTCCCCAAGGTAATCAACCATTGGACACCCAAAATGATGTTGGTGTTTCGTATGTCAACTAAAAAGAAGTGATCCACCAGAATGTAGGATCGCATAGTGACATAGAGTGAGGGAACATATTGCATGCATTGCATGGTCCTATCTCCTGGGACCAAAACAGAAAATCCCTCAAAAGTGTCAGTGGGGATTTCTCTCCTTTGCACAAGATGAGCATCAATAAAGTTGTGGGTTTCCCCACTATCAATCAGGACAGATACTCTCTGATTCATGACTAAACCTTGTACTCTTAGGGTCAAGTACTTAGGAACTCCTCTCAAATATGCAAGAGTCCCACTTATTGGAGCAAAGGCTCCATTCCTGTCTCTGGATGGTGTTTGATCTTCCTCGTCATAATCAGCGTTGTGACCCCTCCTAGATTCATCATCTTCATATTTCTCCTCAAGATCTGAGAAGAGTTCTATGTAGTGTGCTTTCCCCGCAGCACATCTATGTCCTAGTGCCCATGACTCTTGGCAAGTGAAACACAGTTTATTTTTCCTCAATTCCCTCCTGAGATCAATATCAAGAGGCTTCTTCAAAGAGCTCTCCTTGGGAGGAGTAGCCTTTCCTTCCTTTCCCTTAGGAAAGTGAGGGGCCATGCTTTGTAAAGTTGCCCTTGCTTTTGGAAAGGAATCTTGGAGGTCTCTAGCCCTCTCAATGGCATCATGCAAAGTGATGGGCTTGGTAGATTTAACCAACCCATGCAAAGGTTCCTCCAGGCCATCAATGAACATGTAGACTCTCCTTGCTGCAGATAGATCAGGGACCATGACTGATTACCTCAGAAACTTAGAGATATAAGTCTCTGCATCCCCTGATTGCTTCAGCTTTGCAAGGCTTATGAAGGGTTCTTCAGGATCCTTCCTGTCAAAACTTTCCACCAGTCTCCTAGTAAACTTAGAATAGGTAGTCACATTGATATTTCCCAATGTAGACAACCCATGGAACCACCAATTGTGTGCTTCACCTTCAAAGTGCAGCACTACAATCTTGATGGCTTCAGTCTCAGGGACTTTATTCAACTGGAAGTAAATATCCAGATTTTTTACCAATGCCTTGGTAGAACTGGAGGATGATCCATCAAATTTGGGCAAAAATAATCTACCCATAGAGTGGTGTCTATCCTGATTATGAAAGAACCCACCATCTCTATACTGTTGCCTTGGTCTTCTTCTGTCCTTGAGGTGACAAAAGTATTGGAAACTCAAGTTATCCTTGAATATCTGACTCTGAGAATCATACTCCACAAAGTAATCTTCAAGGGAAGCTTGCTCTTGTGGTCCTTCATTCTCCATAGCCAAGAAGGTAGGCATAGTGGAGTGTCGTGAAGCTTGTGGGGCTTGTGGCTAGTTCACTGGTTGACCAGTCCAGTGATGAGACATATTGGACCTTTCCCCCAGATGAAATCTCCCAGGAGATTCCCTCATTCTATCCATCCTCATCTCTTTGATCTCTTTTGAAATATCTTGCATGGCCACCAAAAGAGTTCTTGCAAACTCTTCCCCTTCTTTGTCACTTGCAGTCTCAGGGGCTTTACCCTTGTCTTGATCTTCAGTAGTATAATCATACTTATTTTGACTTCTGTTATGATACCTCTTCTCCCTCTCAGTAAGAGGTTCATCTTCTTCTGAATGAAACATGACTGTGATGTTCCAAGGAATCACAGGCTATGCCAATAAAGGAGCTCTGATACCACTGTAATATTCCAAATCTGGAATAGCACAACAAGCCTACTGAAATAATGCACTCCTGGGAGCTTGATGTAAAGAAATGAGTTTACATCCCTTGGATCCATTAGATCAGAAGATATGGGGTCTAGATCCAAAAGGGGAGCAAAAACAAATCAAACTCAATGTGGTAAACAGATCTCCCACCACCTAGTCTAGCTAGAAAACACCCTACAAGAGGGGCTGCAGCTATGCACAACAAACTACTTCAGAAATAATGCAGTCTTGTAAAGTATGAGTAGGAGGCCATCAAATATGATTAACTTATGAATGTACAGCAGAAAATCATAATTAAAATGAATCTCTTTCAATATATAGTAGAATACATGAGACAATAGAGCAAGAAATATTCAGAAAAGAAGGTTGCAACACATATATAACTGCAAAAATGACTCAAAAACGTTATTTTAAGGAGCTACAGTAGCTGAATATTAAAACTCAAATCTGTGGACAAAACATCAGATCTATTTCAGATCTAGAAACTAGATAGTCTTATTTATGAGATCCCCTTGGGGTTTTGACCAAATCATGCATAAACAAGAGTAGATCTGAGTTTTAAGTTGCAGATCTGTAAAATGCTGTAGTAATTTCTGAATATAACTTTACATTACAATAGATCAGATCTAAACAGAACATGGATCAACAAGCTAATCCATGGATCACCAAAGTGAAAGGCAACGCCCAGCACCAGAGATCTCTCATCAAAATTGGGATAAAAAAACCCTAAAGAATCACATATGAAATAACGCAATCTCTCAATGAAAACTGTGATGTAGCTTGAATAACATAGATGGCCAGCTGCCAAGATACATATCTGAAGCAAAAATAGGATAGGAACTCTTCCAGGAGGTTAAAAGACACACTCCATGAGAAGAGGCTCCCAAAACAAGCTAGATCTCTGCAGATCTAGAATCCCACTTGCTGCAGCTTGCAAAAGCAGACAAAACCTCACTGGATCTATGCTACAATTGGAAGTAGAGCTTGGCCTTAAGCTTGATAGTGGATCAAATCAGCAAATACTCCTCCAAGAATCCTCAAAGGAAGAGGTGAAATCCCTGCATAGGAACTCCAAGTGCTAAGCAACACAATTCTCTACTAAACAATAGAGAATAGTATTTGTCTAAGCAGACAAGATACTCAGAAATATAATCAATCAACAACCTTCTCTTGCTGCCTTCCCATTAATTTTATAAGATGAAAGCCTTTGCAAACCCTAAACCACCTTGACGAGTTAGCTCCTTTCACATGAGGGGCCTCCTTCTAGAACTGTGTTGTCCCTTCATGAGGTACATTGAAGCTAGAAAACACTGTAGATTTGGTCAAGGTTAATCCAGTCTCATAGCTCAAACCCCTTTCACACCTGCAAGTGATTTATTTACATGGCCTAGATTTATCTTTGTTTACATGGGCATTGATTTATTCAGTCTTTTCAGGACTTTTACATGTCCTCCTTTATTCATTTATTCATGCAAAATATAATAAAACAAACATGAATATTCCTCTTAGCTTAGGCTAAGTGGGAATATTACACACGATACATATACTCCTTTTCTTCTTGTGTCTTGGGACACTGTTCAGCAGACAGCTTTGTGCCTATAGGAATAGGAACATTCACCGGTTTACTATCCTGCATATTGAACCTCTACAATATAGTCTCGACATACTTCCTTTTGTTTAACCAGAGCTTCCTCTTTGCCCGATCTCTCTTAGTTTCCATGCCCAAAATATAGTTTGCAGCACCAAGATCCTTCATGTCGAATTTGGAGAACAGTTGGGTCTTCAAATATTGGATAATTTCTTTGTCATTTCCAATCAAAAACATATCATCCACATACAATACCAAATAAATAACACTGTCACAAATTAATTTAAAATAAAAACATTGATCCTCTTTGCTTCTGGTGAAGCCACGTCCCCGTATATAGGTATTAAATTTCTGATACCACATCCTTGGTCACTGTTTTAACCCATACATAGACTTATTTAACCTGCATACCAACTCTTTCTTCCCCTTCACCATAAATCCTTAAGGTTGTTTCATGTATATCTCCTCTTCCAGATCCCCGTGAAGAAATGTTGTCTTCACATCCATCTGTTCTACCTCAAAATCAAATGCAGCAGCAACAGATAAAAGTAATCTGATAGAAGTAACTTTGGCAACAGGAGAAAAAATATCACCAAAATCAATTCCCGGCACCCGGGAATAACCTTTTGCTACCAACTGAGCTTTGTATTTCTCCACCTTGCCTTCTACATTCATCTTCTTCTTAAACAGCCATTTGCTCCCGATGGGCTTTCTTCTAGCCGGAAACTCCACCAGATCCCATGCCTAATTTTTATGTAAGGATGCCATTTCATCAACCATGGCCTTCTTCCAGAGTTTTCCATCCTTTGAATCTACTGCCTCCCTGACAGTTCTGGGATCATCATCAGTTATAGTTAAAGGAAAATTTGAATAGAAAGTAGATAGACTATACCTTTCTAGTTGTCTTCTTTCTCGAACTGATCTTCTCATAGCTGGAGTTTGTGGCTCTTCCTCTTCTGAGTCTTCTTCTATTGTAGAGTTTGATTCATCCTCCTTTAGCTCAAACTTTATCTTCTCAGGTTCCTTTGGTAGGACTTCATGTTTAAAAATATCTTTCACCTCTCTAAATACCACATCTCGGTTGTACACAACCTTCCTTGTTTCTGGGTTCCAAAGCTTGTAACCCTTTAAACAATCCTTATACCCAATAAAGATGCACCTTTCAGATTTATTATCCAACTTTCTCCTTTTCTCCTTTGGAACATGTACACGTGTATCACATCCAGATACCCTCAGATGTGAAAGAGAGGGTTTCTTACTATTCCATACCTCATGTGGAGTCTTATCCTCCAACGCTGATGAAGGTGATCTGTTAACCAAGTAACATGCAATCTCCACTGCCTCTGCCCAGAATTCTTGTCTTAACCCGGTACCACTGAGCATGCTTCTTGCCTTTTCCATCAATGTTCTGTTCATTCTTTCTGCAACTCTATTTTTCTGAGGAGTGTATGGAGTAGTCTTCTGCTGTGCTATACCACACTTCTTACATAACTCTTTAAATTCCTTTTTGCAGAACTCCCCACCATTATCTATCCTCAGCACCTTTATCTTCTTCTTTGTTTGGTTTTCCACCAGAGCCTTAAATTCTTTAAATCTGTCAAAGACTTCAGATTTCTTCCTCACGAAATATATCCATGTATTCCTTGAGAATTCATCTCTAAATGAAACACAGTACATAGACTTACCTAGTGATGGAACCGACAACAGGTCCAAACACATCACTGTGCACAAGCTCTAATATCTTGTTCACCCTCTTAGCACTAGAAGGAAAAATCAACCGATTCTGCTTCCCATATACACAATGTTCACAGAAATCAAAATCTAGAGAGCTATTAGACATACCTTCTACCATACCATTTCCATGCAGTATCCGAAGGCCCTTCTCTCCAATATGTCCAAGCCTTTGACGCCATAGCATGGTATTTTCCCCAGAGACCACTAGGCTTTCTGCTCCAATTTCGGGAACCAAAAAACTGTTGCACCCATCAATAAGAGTGCTACCTTGAAGTTTGTACAAAGTTCCAATGTGAACTCCCTGCATTAATACCAGTGCTCCCCAAACCATCTTATAGGTATCTTTCTCGAACATTGTTTTTACACCTGCATCATCCATCTTGATTACAGAAATTAGATTTCTAGCCAATGCAAGAATATGCAGAACACCAGGAAGTGTTCTAATCCTTCTACCTTGTTACTTCATCTTGACCTTTCCACATCCGATGATTCTAGCCTTCCTATCATCCCCTAAGAGGACATCGACACCATCATACTTCTCATACTCGTAGAACCACTCCCTATGGGGAGTGAAGTGAAAGGATGCACCCGAGTCAATCAACCATGACTCATGATCTACATGTGTATTTGAAGAAGAAGCCAAATACACATCCCCACCTTCATCCAAGGTGGTTTTTGCCTCTACAGAAGAAGCATCATCAGATCCCTTTCCTTTCTCAGGAGCTTTAGATCTGCAGTCCTTTTTCTAGTGCCCTTCCTTTCCGCATTTCTAGCACACTTTTATAAACTTTCCAGGAGATTTAGATCTCCCTCTAGATTTAGATCTCCCACTCAAAACCTTATTTTTGTTTCTATTTTGGGACATTCCTCATATAGATAAGGCATCTCCATTTTGACCCTCCATATTTCTCCTTCTCATTTCCTCCGACAACAAGCTGAGACAATATCATCAAAATTCAAGGTAGTTGTATTGCTACCTATTGCAATAAGCAGACTGTCCCACGAGTCTGGTAGAGAACACAACAAACTGATGCACTTGTATTCCTCTGAGATTTTAATATCAACAGATGAAAGCTGACCTACCATAGTATTGAAGGCGTTCAAATGCTCTGTCACCGAGTCTCCATCCTTTATCCTCAGGTTATACAACTTTTTCCGCAGGAACAATTTATTCACCAGAGATTTAGATTGGTACAAAGTCCCTAGCTTGTCCCACAAGGTCTTCATCGTAGCTTCTCCAGATACATTCAACAATACTAAATCTGAGACACACAACCAATTTCTTCCAGTATTCATCTAACATTGCCATTGGTTTAGCACCCGGATCTACCGCAATTCACTGATCTTTATCCACTAGCAGATCCTCCATATTGAGTTTCCACAACTCAAAACTCTGACCATTAAATTTCTTGATCTCTATATTCCCACCGCTCGCCATATTCTTTCATCACGAGAATCGATCTCACGGATCTCCCACTGAACAGTGTATACTTTAGGCCTGACCAAAAACCCCTCAGTAGCAAAGGCATCCCCTTGAAGCCAAAACTGCTTTGATAACAATTGTAGGCTTTAACCCTGTATAGAAATTATCTGCAAACGAGTCTTAAAAAAAAAAAAAAACAATAGCGAGAGCATAAAACATAAAACACATAAACACATCAATTTTCCCCTGGATCCCAAATCAGCACGACCAACTTGATTTTTCATTATATTCCTTTTAGTGTTACAGCACATATATACATGCTGAAGCATACATAAACCCCAATCCATTAACCCTGGATTAGAACATAACTGCAGTTCCCTTGACCGGATCTACAAAATACCAGGGGTCGAAAACCATCGTACCCCAAAACCATCTGTACGAACCATGCACCAAAACCGTAGTGAGATCACACCCACAGTGCCGGGGGCGCGCACGGACATAAACGAGGGGGCTACCACCCCCACCATGACCCCAGTTGAACGTGGGTGCAACGTGCGGAGAACTACTACTGTGTTACCCCCCGCACGTGATTAGTTATGGAAAGAATATAACACGAACCCAACATTTTACAACAAAAGAAGGAGGTGATAAGGTGGCTCAAGAAGGTCTTGTACTCATGGATTCATAGATGAAGGTGTCTTGGAGGTTGTGGCAAGGTTAAGTGAGTTGGAAGATGGTTTCTGGCCTGAAGGAAAGGCTAACTGGTGCTGCTAGAGAATCTGCTACAGGTTTCCTATAGTGCTACAAGATGTCCTGTAATGCTACAGGAAACAATATGAGGGTGTTTTGAGGAAAATATTTATGAGAAAAGGGGTAGGAAAGGTGAAATGAAGGTGTATTTAGGTGGATGAAAGGTGTCCAATCCCTTTTCCAAGTGCAGAACTTATTTCAAATCCCACCTTTCACTTCTAGGAGCTGTGGTGGTGAAAATTTGAAAAACAGGGGTGAGGGCGATTTTGTTGAAAGGAGGTTGGTGAAGGGTGAGAAATGGAGCTATGGATGCTGGTGGAGTTCTCCTGATATTCTACTCTACTCAAACCTGCAAGAAAACTACATGTTCATGCAATAAACATTGACAAATCTATGATGAAGAATATGGAAAAGATGAGTTAAATTTGATAAGAAAACCTAATTATGCATTAAAACATAAATCTAACTCAGTATTCTCAAAATTTTCCTGACAAATACAACAACCTATCTATTCTTTCCAAGAAATCATAAATTGAAAAGCAATTTTGGGCATGTGGTGAATATTTTTCCCTCCTCAAGCTCCAATGAAAGAGGTGACAGAGGGAGGCTTTGACACACAAATTTTGGAGTTTATATGCTACTGTACCATGATCTACAAGAGCCTAACTATAGAAAATGTGAAATGGAAGTAAACCAAAAACAATAAAATGAAATGTAAGAAAAATAGTTAAAACTCATGAAGTAAACTAGCTACAATGGCATAAAAATAAACATAAATACACAAGAGAGATACTAAGGCCAATGGATTGGGCCCTAACCCACAATCTCAAGTCTCAGAAACTAAATCAGTGAAGGACAAACTAAATACTAATTTTATTGCAAAAATAGTCTCATTATACAACCATGAAAGTCTCAAAAGTCTATCACAAGAGCTAAGAGTCTACTAGCTTCCTCCAAAATTTGAATCCCAATGATCACTTTCTCTACCCTATTTAACCTAAAGGGTAGCTATCAACATCTCCCTAAAAATTAGGTGATGTATCCCCTTTGATTGCAAGAGAAGTGGAGCTTTGCTCCACTTGCTTGGTTGCCTTTGATTTCGAGTTGTTGGAGGGAATATTGAGGATCTCTTGGTTGCCTTCAGGAGTTAAGGAGGTGGACATCCCTCCTATAATCTCTCCTTGTTGTCTACTCTGAGCTTTGATTGCACAATCTTCAACAAAATGGGAATATCTTCATGATTATCTTGCATTTAAACTGTATTAGGCATTTGAAGTATGACAAGCCTTAATCACCATTTACACTAAGTAACATGTGACCATAATGTAATAAAATGTGAGAAAGAGAGACTAATAAGGCTAAAAATGTGACAATTAACCCCTTCAATTATACATAATTATGGTGCTCATCAGAAATTTTATTTACAAATAGTAAAATTTAAGAATCCATGGCTAGTATAACTAGCCACGGGCGCTAAAAGAAGGGTAATCACTATGGTGGATGGTTTTCCAGTAGAATTGATAGACCAACCAATAAAAGTAAATTCAAATTTTTTACCCCTAAGATCATATTCCATTCTAATTGGTATGGACTGGCTAGAAAAGAAATGGTCCTTCATAATTTGTATGCACACAACCATTAGTTATTTGAGTGAGGATGGTATGAGACAAGAAGCTCAAGGTGTGAAAAGACCTATGAAACTAAGACCGATTACAGCCTCAAAAATAAAAAATGTATTAGGAAGGGGTGCCAAATTTATGTAGTGCATGCGGGGTATATAAATTCTAAAGGGAAAAATTCCACCTCGGGAAACCTGCCCATTGTGCAGGACTTTACTGATGTTTTTTCTAAAGACATTCCTGGACTACCTCCCAAAAGGGACATAGAATTAACCATTGAACTTGTCCTAGGAGAAATTTTTGTATCTATAGCATTGTATCACATGATTGTCCCCAAATTTACTGAACTCAAAATGAAACTGCAAGAGTTACTGGATAAGAAGTATATTCGCCCATGTGTGTCACATTGGGGTGCTCTAGTACACTTCACTAGGAAAAAGGTTGGACCTTTGTGATTATGTATTGACTATAGAAAAATGAATAAAATTATAGTTCAAGAATAAATACCCCTTATCACAGATTGGCAATTTATTCGATCAAGTGAAAGGGGTTACTATATTTTCTAAAATTGACCTGCATTCTGGGTATCATAATATAAGAATTAAGGAGGAGGGTATATAGAAAACAACTTTTAGAACCTAATATGGGAATTATGAATTTGTAGTTCTACCCTTTGGGCTAACTAACGCCCCAACGACATTCATGTGTGATCTAGACCTTGAGGGGAGGCCCCCAAAATATAAAAAATTGAAATGGATCTTGTGGGGAGGCCCCCAATATTTGAAAAATTAGAATTCCAGAAAAAGGGGAGAACACACTCTAAATAAAACCACAAAAAAACCTTTTATTAAAACTAATAATAACTGTAAAACGTTGGATTGTGGTGGACAACCTATCCTTTTAAAAAATGTGACTTGTTACTTATAGTCTTTTTTAGTTACAATACCACAGTTAAATTCCATGGGTGGGTAAATACCATGGATGAATATCATGGGTAGATATCACTTATAATATCATGGGTGGATAAATACTATGGGTGGATTCCACTTACAATACCATGGGTGGATGAATACCATGGGTGGATTACACATACAATACCATGGGTGGATAAATACCATGGGTAGATGTCACTTTCCATTCAGATCATTTCTCCCTCATTAAGAAGAAATGGTCCCCATTGTGAGAATTTTTCTCCTAATAAGCCTGATTTGAATATGAAGAGCCACTGAAGAGAAGGGTTTGTGTGGTTAACCCATAATCATGATAAATGAAGATATGAGCATAGAGATACCTTGTAATGCTGGTGACCAACTGTGATATTGAAAGTGTGCGGCCTAGAAAATGGACTTCGATGAAGTGTGAATTTTTGGATTACCTATAACCATGACAAATGAAGATTCGAGGATAGAGATACCCTGTAATTCTTGTGACCAACTATGATACTAATAGTGTGCGGCCTAGCAAATGGACTTCGATTACAAGGATTTTGTGTGGTTGACCCATAACCATGATGTTGACTATTGATGAAGTAACAGGTGCCTACATAACCTGGGGTGGGAGGGAACGTCTCCAAAGAACCCAAGCCGAATGCTACTATGCTAAAAATGATAAATGTGAGATAGGTGCCTACTAAAGCGGGGTGGGAGGGCACGTCTCCAAAGGGAACTCGCTCCGAATGTTGCTCCATATGTAAAAAATAATTTAAAATGGGAATAACTTAGCCAATATAACTCAGAATCTTTATTATCACTTGTTTTAGGAAATAAAATGACCACTCTACATCTTCTCATGTGATTGAAATCCCTATCTGGACATATGGAAACTTAGATTCACACTGCAATTATCAAATCGTCACAAAATTTCTGAAAAAAAAATAACTGATTTTAAATCAACGATATATCCCTCATCCAAACTCTGATTCAACCAATTTTTTATTTTGAAATTGGGTGATTTTTCAAGAGGAGCTCATATCGGTAATTATTTTTCTGAAATTCTGCACAAAAAACTAAAAAAGGTGGTAGGAGAGTCGTTGTCTACAAATTGTCGTAAGAAAAATTTCTGCAACATAGATTATTTTAAATCAATGATATCTCCTTCATATGGACTCTGATTCGACCAATTTTTTTTTTGAATTCGAGCATTATTTCGCAAGGAATCTAGATCTGTTATTTTTTTTTGGTAAATTTTGCACCAAAAGTTTAATATTTGATCTGAAAACGTGCTACCCAAAAAAAATCCTGCAAAAAAAAAAAACAAAGACAAAATTTCTTCCAAGTTGGCCAAAGAAAGTGCTCTGTGGAGGCCGTGGAACTTGCATGAAGTTTTCTGCAAAAATTTGAAACTGGAATATGTGTCAAACCCTCATTCCCATGGATTCATAACCTGAATCTGGTACCACTAATCTTTATCTTGGGGGAAGGCCCCCAAAATCTAAAAAATTGAAATGTATCTTGGGGGGGAGGCCCCCAAGGTCTAAAAAATTAGAATGCCAGAAAAAGGATAGAACACACCATAAATAAAACCATAAAGAATTTTTTTATTAAAAATGAGAATAATTGTAAAAGGATATTTTGTGGTGGACAACCTGTCCTTTTAAAAATTGTGACTTGTTACTTGTTAACATTGGAAAATCGTATAGGAAAAATACATTAGAAAAATGTCAAGAAGAAAGTACAGATAAAGTTTTTCAAGGAGAAATACATTAGGAAGGACAAAATTTAAATATTCCTAAGTTTTAGTTAGAAATTGGTGGACAACGAACCCAAAAACAAAGAATTTTTGCGCACATGCTTAATCCTTCGATAGTCGCATGGTCCTGGGGATGGCGAAAAGTCATTATCCGGGACCACTTGACACACTTGGAAAATATTATTCTATATCAATTTCAATCAAGGACAGCTGAATTTGAGTCACCTTAGGAGGCCTGTAGCCCACAAAGGAATCTCTTCTCCTACTCTTGGGTCATTATCAATCTTGGGCCAAGAGAGGGAAGAGAGTTCAAAAAATTTATATATAAACTAGCCATGGGAAGAGAAAAAGGAGACACATTATTATGCTGGCCAAATTTCTCGATAGAAAACCAACTTGCAAGTGTAGCAACAAAAGGATTGGAGAGACTAGCATGTCAGCCACCCAACATCTTAGTCGAGAGGAGAGCTTCATCATATGAGAGTGATCACCATCCTTTTGAGAGAGGGAGGAGATACTTGCAGGGAAGCATAGGAAATGAACCCCCCTTGTGTTGAGTATTTGAGCTCCATAGCTCAATGGATTCATTACGAGAGAGTTAGCATTGTATTCTTCATACCACTAGCACCCAATAAAGGGATATTTCTCCATTTATTTCTATTGGGTTGTTGCTCCATTTGAGCATTTGTATCTTGTTTTTTTTTGTTTAAGTTCATGTTATTGATGCATTACTTACCTTATGAGTTTTTTCTTACATTGTTTATTCTATTCACTGACAGCAACATCATCTTCTCTATGACCTTTTGTAGGTAGCAACCAACTGCTAGAGAGGTGCATTTTGGTACACTTGTGTAGAAAAATCACCACCATATGAATGGTGACCATACTAGACTATTTTTGTTAGTCATTGGTTGTATTTGCATGTCATTCTCCCTGATAAAATAGTTGCAAAGAATTCAAACATTCTTTGAGAGACAAACAGAGAGCCCAAATTTTTTTATCTTGTGCATCAACGAGTGTTATTCTCTGACAGATGCGCACCCTGCACCTGTCAGAAAACAAGTTGCACGACATACCAACAAGAAAAAATTCACTGTATTTTTTCCATTTTTAAGGTGATTGGAAACCCCTAATGACTTTCCAGCTCTTTTGTTCTGCATTTTACTATTTTTAGGACAGTTAATTGTTGCACTAAACCTCAATTAGCATAGCAGTTAGGTGTTTTTAATTTTAGTTTATATTTTCAAATTATACATAACTTAAATAGGAGAAAATAAAGTGGCCCTAATCCACACATGCTTTTCGAACAAGTTGTTTGCTTATATAAATAAAAAACACATAGCTTAATTAGTAGAAAAATTAAGTGTCCCACTAAATCCACACATCTTTTTACTAAAATTATTTCAATTTTTGCATTAGATTCGGGAATAGGGTCAAAGTGTCGATAACGAA
Source organism: Pinus albicaulis (assembly GCA_034641835.2). NCBI lineage: Eukaryota > Viridiplantae > Streptophyta > Pinopsida > Pinales > Pinaceae > Pinus > Pinus albicaulis. The sequence continues at coordinate 1,264,407,507 of CM076570.1, forward strand.
AGTGAGTAATCTCTGCCACCCTTGAACCTCTTGGTGAGCCTAGGTATGCATATGAAATATTTCCTAAGACAGTTTTAACTACCATCTCCCTAAACATAGTCTAATTAGGAAAAGTGTAAGCGACCCCTAATCCGCAAATCATTTCAAAGTTTTTGCAAGGAAAAATCACACATAGTGTAATTTGAAGAGGACTGTAAAGGATCATCGCATATACAAATATCAGCACACTAATTTTTCACTCAAATACACACATGAAGCACTGGTAAGCTTTGAACCAAAAGGCACCCAGTGTTTTGGAACCTTTGTTCTTATGTTACGTTTTCTTCACAAAATCACACCCTAAGGAAATTTGAGACTCTTTAAAAACAACCATAATTTGAAATCACTAAATTCTCCCCACAGGGACCACAAAAGAAAATTGTAGTTCAGGTTAGGACCATTGGGGGTAGGCATCTAATAAGCCAACGTAGTCATAATACATTTTGAAAAATAGATGTTGATTTTTTATGGAGCTTTCAAAATCCTTCAATCTACCCACAGAAATGATTACCCAAGAATTACATAGACCCAATTTAGAGGGGGTTCGGCTTAGTTCTAGTGTGTGTAGTATTATTTGGGGCTACCCAACCCATCTAGTATAGGATACTCGACCCATCTAGTGCTCAGTACTAGTAACCAATTACCAAGAAGGTAAAGACTCGAATTCTCATGTGGGAAAAACGCACTTTAGTGGCAAACAACTAGGGCATTCTTTCCCTATAGGTGATGGTGAGGGAAGCACTAAATCCTTAGACCATTACCTTGGTTTATTCTTCAGCTATTGGAAGGCATCACCAGTTCTTTTGGGACGTTGGCCCCAGTACCCATCAGAATTTATCTCCGCAAGGCCCAATTACAATGCAAGTGTGAGGATGATTAGGTCTATATAGGCTTTTGGTATCATATGTATAATAAACAAAAACCTAATTTTTTTCTTGATTGATCACATAGTTTAAATTTAAAAAGAAAAATTACCTTTCCATTTTTTTCTTTGTTTTATGCATGTGATTATATTATTTCTTTGATAGAAATCATCCTTCCTCCAAAATAAAAAACACCAGCAAGATTACACTAATCGACACCATAGGGGACCCAACAGGACCCTTTCGAACTAGGTGTTTCTTAAACCTCCCTCCATTAGAGGGAGGATTTCCATGCCTCCCGTCATTTAGGCATAGAGGACGTCACACCGCCACTGTTATTGGATCTTCCTTTATCAGGGCATATTTGATTGGAACCCCCCAAGGGTCATCAACCACCATGCCAGTGGAGACCTCTCCAAAGTCACCACACTCAAATTCTCCCACGACCCCTTAAGGTCAAAGGATCTCTACCCCTCTAGGGAGTCAGCAAATCACCCCTCAAGGAGCGCCACAAGGAAATATTTCTCAGGCACCTCCCTAAGGCCACCACATACACATACCCGTGCACCATTATCATATGATGTTTTTCAATAATCCGTACCTTTCTTAGCATCATTAAATCATTTAGATCTAACCAAGTTAACAAATGACCCCATTTCACATGGCCTTAACTGGCCACCCATGCCCATGAAGCTCCCTTTATATATTCCAAAATTTGAAGGGAAGCAAGCGAAAGACCCTAGAAATCATATAATGACTTTCCACTTGTGGTGTTTGTCGAATAGTATCATAGATGATACCATTCGACTAAGACTGTTTCAATGCACCCTGACACGGCCTGCGATGAAATGTTATGTCGATCAACCGTCTGCGACACATAGAACCTTTAACGCCCTTGCTACTATGTTCCTTACCTTCTTATAAACTCCAATTCACCATGATTCAGGAATGGACCTACTTACTAATTTCAGAAAAACACCTACCATTCACATATCAGACCATCTCCATGAATGTTGGAGGCATCTAGCTTGTGAAAATCCAATCTCGATGATCGATTTCTTCTGGACTTATTTTTTAAAACACTCACAACATAAATATCAAAAGACATGGAAACACAAAAACCTTGCTCAGAGGAATATTCCATCAATAAATCCCGACAACTTGAGATCATTTACACCCAATCTAGATATATCTCCCATATCCTTCCAAATGCCTAGCGCTTGCAAACTTATAGTGAGTTACTAGGCACATCGAATACTACTGCCAGTTTGATAGGGTCCTTAGCCCAAAGTCAACCAAACAATAGTTATCACTACTTAGGATACTCTTACGGTACTACCTAGAATGTATCACAACTAGGGTACTATAATAGTCAACCTGCACCTCTGAATAACATGACTAATAGGGCAATGCCATACCATTAGCTGCAAGGAGTTCCATACCCTCCTTTGTATGGGAATTAATATTCAACAAGAAATTTTGATACTAGAGAGCCACCCCAACATTCATATTCCGACCAGGAACAAGTAAACCAATACTCCCCTTTTCCCGCACAAAATCCACCATCAGTATAGAACAACACACTGATTAATCTTGTGCAACCCTCCCACACTTAGCAGTAACCTTCATATAATCAGGAGAATAATAATAATCCTCCAAAAGCTACAAATAAAAAAAAAAATAGCAATCTAAAGGAAGACTCTGGACAGGGGGGAAGCAATTAGCAACTCCCCCCGTGATCTCAGCCTGGGGACAACTCCAAACGGAATAAAAACCAAGAATCAACCAATAACTCACAAAGGAAAAACAAGAAAACCAGTCTAAGGACAAATAATTCGTGTGTCACATGTGGTGAATATGGGCATTACAACCATCATTGTATTGAAATCCCTGAGTTGAAGCGACTCTAGGGTAACCGAGGAAAATGGGGACAAAAACAATAGCCTGCAGTGATGCAAGAACACTTCCCCTATCAGGCAGTGGTTAAAACCCAAATGCAACAACCACCCCAAAACAATTCTAGAGGAAACAACCATGATATCTTCATGACTGGAGAATAATTGTTCTCCCAAACATTGAATAGGAACTACAACGCACACTCAGATACCAACTCTTCAGTTATGAGTACGAGCACACCTGCCGCATTGTTAACCATCTCCAAAATATTGATTGAGCCCCTACCAAAAATGGTCAAAGGACCAACAAGGTGTGCAGGGAATCATTCCAAAGTTGCTCATTGCTAGAGTATAATAGATGACTTAGCTCAATCTCTAGCAGCCATGTCAGCATTGGAAGTCCTACAATCATGACCTACATAGTGGAAAGTCTTACTTTCCACTTTAGGTGCAATCGACCCTTTGGATTCTCGCCCAATGTTTTTCAATCTAGACTAGGCAAGCCCTAGGCTTCCTTTTCTATTCACTTTCCAAATACCGGTTTCAGTTCAGAATATCACCGTACAACATTGCATCATGGACAAAGTGCCCACATGCATCATGTCCAAAATAATTTGGAAAAAGTTAGGATCGGTTGAATTAAAACCATCCGACATCATGATTAGAGCATATGATGAGCGCCCATCAACACTCATAGGTATTTTTCAAAATGTACCAATGCACCTAGCCAACAAAACAGTCCTCATAGACATTGAGGTCTTAGACATGTAATTAGACTACAAAATCCTCCTTAGGTGGAGTCACATGTACGTTATGACCACAGTATCATCCTCTATTTTTAGGGTGATATTGTTCCCTCATGAAGATAGAATCGTCACCATTGACCAGCTCACATAATACTAAAAGAAACTAGTGACTGCTATAGATGTTGTACTACCATACGTAGATATAACCAATCACAAGATATATTGAATTTTTCCTCGGCCAATTCAAACCATCTTCTATCCTGGGAACATACCCATTAGATCCCCCTATCATACTAGGAGAAGCATAAAAAAGCACAGAGGTAGCATTGTGCATCATGAGTTCATCAAAACACCAAAACCAGTCTAGAACCATAAACTAGCAACATGGATGTGGTTGCCTATGATTTGACATTCGTACCATATGATATCTCCCAAACCCAATTTTTGTATCCCCCATCTAGTTTTTTTCGCAACAAGTTATGGCAGCTCTTACATTGCCAAATATGTATTTTGCAATACCAGTCTCGTATTTGGCTCCTTCATCTGTGTTATGAAACTCGAGTATTACCTCTATAGGCATAACTCCTATTACCTCCCAAGAGGTCACAATAGCAAAAGAATCCCCTGTACCGACACAAGATGGTACTATTGCAAGGGATAACAAGAAAGAGAAGAAGGTCGATACCCATAGGATTTCTAGGGAACTATAACCTTGTGCATTGTGCAACATCATAGGTCATCCTACTAACATTTCCCTAGAATTAGATGAGTTGAAATATCTTCTACAAACCAAAAGAAATGTCATGACCTCACCCACCCATAAAAAGGAAAAGTTCATGAATACCTAAGGAAAATAATTACGCACCTACCATGTGTGCGCCATATGCAACCAATATGGGAATTACACCCATAATTTCCTGGAAATGCCTCAATATAGGGATGCATTACAATCCATAAAGCAATCCAATCAAGAGGACCCCTCTACAACATCCATGCAAATGGAAGAGGATAGGTCCAAAACCATCTTATACTTATGAGAAGATCTTGCATCATGCTCGTACTCAACAAACCCAATGGCTTAAAGTAGGCGGACAAAGGCCACACCTCATGTCCCAGTTTGCGCGTTGTGAGATGAACCTGATCACTGGATCGTGAATTCCCTAAATTAAGGGCATTCAGCCGTTGGTACCCAATCCCACCATTTGACCAAATCAACTTATCTCAACACATATGACATACATCTCAAATATTTCGAAGAAAACACCACATGTGTCGTTGTCCCCATATCCATCGTATTCGATCTATGTTAGATTTCATGTGATACTTTATTAGTGAAAACCCTAACTTAGAAAAATAGGACACATAATCTGCGGACAAAACTACAACTCAAGGAACTCAAGCGACTAGGACCATTTATATATATTGAAAGAGAGACAACCACCAGGATATCCACCTCCCTCCCATAACTATCCTCAGCCTCAAGTACCTCTTTGTGCATTATGCAATGCATATGATCATTTTATCGCTCAATGTGCAACTTTGGAGTTGTTTCATAGAAGGTACCCATTCAATCTAATGGTCCACAAAGATTTAATATGCGATCGACATTCGTGCCAGATCTGCCAAGGTAACCAACATCTTCATCATTTTCCCTACGTTCCCTGATTCCATTTAGCATTAGATTCTATACGCCTATTTGTAGCCAATAACGCTGGCTCAGAAAGGTTGGATTCAGAGTTTGTCGAAAGTTTTACAACCTAGGAGAATGAAGAATCTAGGTCCATCCTCTCTATGTCTGAAGAGAGGAAACCACCACAAAGGAAAAAATTCCCACCCACAACCACCCTCAACACCGAGTCCCAGCCTGCACATTGTGTGACAAACATGATCATTTGATCACTCAGTTCCCATATTTAGTATCATTCCAAAAATGGTACCCAATCATCCCAATGGTCCAAAGGTATTGGAACACAAAGGAGTGATATTATTGTCTAATTTTCCAAGTTAACCACCATGCTTGGCATTGTCCCTACGTCCCCTAATTTAGACTAATGCTAGACGTCATGCGCTCATTCATCACCAATAACCCAAGCGTATTTTTTTTCGAGATACAAAAACAGAGGTAGTCAATAGCAATGAGGCCTTCCCCTTGTTGTGGTTCATTTGCATTTACTTTTGAAATATGTCTCAAAACACCAAAAAAAGCATATATGTTAGAAAATGTGAAATTTTTGTATACCAAAAAAGAATTTTTGATTTATATGTTGATGTGTTAACATTATTTACGGAGATGTGAAGGCGGGTCGAGTCGGGCTTATTTAAGCAAGATAGAAAGATAGAAGCAGGGTTCCAAGTTTTGGATCTCTGGAAGACTAAAATTTTGGTACTTATTGTTAACACTAGAAAATCGTACAACAGAAGATGACATTAATTAATGTCAAGCCTAAGGATTTACAGGGCAGGAACACATTATGGGATTAAGAAAGTATTTAAAATCTCTAAGGTTTTGAGAAAATTAGATTTGAACTAGTCTTAAATGCTAAAATACGCGCTTAATCCTTCGAGAAGAGCGCCTTCTGCGCGCCTTTTTTCCTGATAAGCGCACATTCATGGAAATGGAAAAATGTCACTTTCCGGGACCACACCAAGCAAAGGACATTTATTCCTTGTATGAAGCTGCCTAAGGACAACCACCAACGCCTCCTTAGACACTATGTGAGCACAAAAAGGAATATTTGGAGCACACAATGGAATCATACCTCTCCCTTGGGTCACCATCCATCATGTACCAAAGGAGGGAAGGAGGATTTGAAACTCCCCTATATAAAGCCCCCAAGAGATGAAGAAATGGTGATCACATTGTTATGCTGGCCAAAGTTGCCGAATCAACACTAGCAGTGTGTGACCCAGAGTTGGAGCTGAAGAGGACTCGATTGTTTTCCACCCAACAATCCTAGTCCACTATGATAGAGAGAGATGGAGAATACATCAGAGGCAGAGCTTGGAAGGAAACATCCTTGCATCGGGACCTAGAGCCATTGCCTAGGTGCCCTTTGGCAAGTGGGTAAAATTTGTTCTCCATTTCAAACGTTTAATAAGAAGAGGCCTTTGAGCCATCGTTGGTATTATTATTGTTTTGACTCTCTTTGATAGCTTCTATATATTTGTCTTTTAGTTTTAGTTTACTTTGAGCATACATTCGCATACCTTTTTCACTAAATTGTGTGCTTTTGAGCTCTACCACTTTCTTCCTGTTACTAATAGTTTAAAGAGTAGACCACACTCTTTAAACTGGTGTGATTTCTTATACCTGTGCAACTAATCCACCACAACAGGATTGGCGACTCCACTGACGTGTTCCAAGTTTATGTGGTTGTGGCATCTTTTGCAAGAGATCCTTTGTCTATGCTGGAGTGGAGCTGACAGTCCTTTGACCCAAATTATAGTCCCTAGATTCACTAGAGTGACAGACTGAAGAAGGCAACTCCTATTATTTTTTACTTGCAGGATTTTTGCACATAGTATTTCCTCATAGACGCACAGAGAGTTCAGCTCTAACCTGCGCATAGGAAGGTGCACCTGTCAAGGAATTTTGCGTGCAAATGGAAGAATGAGATTTTTCTTCCTATATTCTGCATTTTTCTGCTTGTAGTGTGCTGGGTAGCCCCTAATGTATCTACCTGCACTTTTGTTGATACCCCACAGCTTCTGAGAACTCACCTTTTGCCGCTTTCTGTAGGCATAGAGTTAGTTTCTCTTTAAGTTGATTTTTTGCAAAAATCTTCACATAGTTTAAGTAGGGGGAAAATTAACCATTGCATTTTGAACAATTTATGTTTTGCAAAAATTTTGTATTCACACTTAGATTAACTAGTCCAATTAAGTGACCCAAGACCACACATGCATAAGCTAGTGTAGAAATTGTCTAGCTTAATTAAAATTTTGCATTTAGGAAATTGCGGGACTAGGATTGAATCGCCGATTAGAGCAAGTAATCTCTGTTTCCTTTGCACCCTACGATGATCTTAGGCAAGCATATGAATGCTCTATTTTTGCAATTCTCCATCTCCCTTTAGTTAGTCACATAGATTAACTAGGAAAATTTGAAAGCGGCCCTTTATCCTCAAATGTTTTCCATTTGAGCTAGGAACAACATCACATAAATTAACTAGGGGAATTTTGTAAAGGATCACCGATATCCATATGTTCAAACTATGAGATTGTTCACCATATTATCACACACACTCACCCACTAAGAAAAGAAAGCCACCTAAAACTAACTTAAACAAACTCACTAAATTCTCCCCACAGGGGCCACAAGAGAATTTATAGACTAAGTTAGGATCAAGGGGGTATGCATTCAATAAGCTGCCTTGATCACACTTCATATTGAAACATAGAAGTTGTGTATTTAGGGAGCTTCAAAATACACCTATTAGCCCATAGAAAAGAAAACTCAAGCACCACAAAGACTCGATTCGAAGGGGGTTAGGCTTAGGCGCAGTGCATGCAGTATCAGTTGGGGCTACCTGACCCGGATGATACTCGGTACTGTTAGCTGAATACCAAGAAGTCCAAGAATTGAACGCTCATGTGGGACGATGATTCTTAGTGGCTAAAAACTAGGGCATCCTTTACCCTATAGGTGACGGTGGAGACATGCGTCAGACCCTCTACCCTTACCTTGGTGGATTCTCTTCCGCTGATTGGGGGCGTTGTTAGCTCTTACGGGATGTTGTGCCAGCACTCGCAAGAAATATTCTCAAGGCCCAGTTACTTTTGAGTGTGTGAGGATGCATAGGTATTCTAGGATTTTGAGTATCATGCGCAAAACAAACAAAAACCATCTTTTTTCTTGATTGATCACATAGATTAAGTTAAAGGGAAAATCATTTTATTTTCACTTTTGTTTTATGTATGTGGCCATAATTTTGATTTGACCTAGACTCTATCCCATCAAATTTTTCCAAAACCTAACCTGGTCGACACCCAAACAGTCCCAACGGAACCTCGTCGATCCAGGTGCCTTTTGGATTTCCCCCCATTATAGGGAGGGGTTCTAGGAATTTCGCCATTTAGGCATCAAAGACGGAACACTGCCACCATCATTGGTTCATCCTTCATTGGGGAAACCATAGTTGGGAACCCTGGTCGGTCTCCTAAGACCACACCACACACCACTCCCCCCTTGACCCCTATGGGGTAGAGGAGCACGTCCCATTCGGGAAGCCAGCTGAACACACATCAGGGTACGTCACAAACTAACCCTCATTCTAACCAGAACTTCATGTCTTCACATGTTTCCATGGTGTCAACCTCCCAATTACCCTTCTTAGCTGCGTTAAATCTACCCAATTTAACCAAGCTCACAAATGACCCCATTGCACACGATACTTCATGGCCTCCCATGCCCACGAGGCTCCCTTTGGATATACCAAAGTACGAAGGAAAGCAAGTGGAAGACCCAGGTAATCATATAATGACCTTTCACCTGTGGTGCTCATTGAATAGTATCATCGACGACACTATTCGATTGAGGCTATTTCAATGCACTCTCACGGGAGTAGCCACGAAATGGTATGTGGAGCAACCTCCTGCTTCACATGGAACATTTAGCGCCCTTGCTACCACATTCCTCACTTATTTTCAGATATCCATTCACCATGATTCGGGAATGAATTTACTGACGCATTTTAGACAAACCCCCTTGTTTGGTCAATTTAGTGTGTCCTAAATTGCTGCATTTAATTTGTCAATCCGGGATTCGTAAGCTGATGAAGTGCGGCGCACTATATGTGCAAGATAACCTATTTCTTAACTTTTTGTCGTTTTTGGTTTTCTAAGGTGAGATGGAAATTCTAAAATAAAAGCAAGTATGGTTATGTTTGTTCAAGGAAATGATATCCTCTATAATGATTTACCAACTTGAAAATTAAAAAGGAATTTGAAATTTAAAATGACAAAACTTGAAGGAAATGAAAATGCGCTGCTGAAATGAAAAGGTGCTGCTAGTCTAATAAATCAAAACAGTGAACTATTGAGCATGAAAACCAAACTATTCTTGCTGCTGTCTAAACACAAAAGAAACTATGCTTTAAAGAAATCCAAAATTACAACAAAGTAAATCTAAATCAGATTACATCAACTTGTCTTCTGATCCCTCATCATTAGTCCAGCTATGATTTTCGGAAGTAACCATAAACAACTTGAGTAACTGATATCTAACTTGCAGAAAGTAAACTAATATCAAACCACACATTCATAATTCAATCCTTCACCATCAGTCCAGCTGTGGCTTTCGGAGGTAACTGAAGATGTCATGCACAATTTAATATTTCTAACTTGCAGAAAGGAAACTAATATCAAACTACACATCCATAATTCAATCCCTCACCATCAGTCAAGCTGTGGCTTTCGGAGGCAACTGAAGATGTTATGAGCAATTTAATATATCTAACTTGCAGAAATGAAACTAATATCAAACTACACATTTCATAATACAATCCCTCACCATCAGTCCAGCTGTGGCTTTCGGAGGCAACTGAAGATGTTATGAGCAGTTTAATATATCTAAGTTTAACTACTGAAGCAAATAAGCAAAACTGAATTAAACAAAGCAGTACTGAAATTAAACAGAAACTAAGAAAAACAAATTAGCAGCAGAATAATGTTAATTCCATGTCATTAGTCAAAAAGTTATGCAAATGCCCGGGCTGCCTATCTATAACCTGAAACAAGAACACTGATCAGTGATTAATAACATAAAACATGAAAGACAGAAGTAAAATGGAAAGTATGAAAGATTATAAACATAAATGAAGCATATATACCATGAAAGATGCAATGTATAAACATGTGAATGGATTATGGCACAATGAGCTTTAAAGAAATAAAATAAGAACTATACAATAATGCACAGAACCTTGGCAAGTGCAGGGGCCCTCTACACCAGCCTTGGCAACGATCTTCAAATACGAATTACGGTTGAAAACAGAGTCTTCTTATATTAAAATGCAGTCATTACAGAATGGTGATGTTACGGCACAAGTGCAGCGTAATTACATTACAGAGCAGACTAATAAAAGCTAACACAGACTAATAGAGACTAATCTATATGCGTATACAAACGCGTTATTTATAACGGAGGAAATATAATTGATTCCTAATGTTTATGCTGGTGGAGAACACGTAGACCATTACATCCACGGATCTAGGATCATGGCCGTATTGAAAAGTAAATCTATGAGGAGTGGATGTTTGAATTTGGCTATGGAGCCCTGCACAGATGTTGATTTGTCCTCTGCAATCCAGAAACGGCCATAGGAACCTTCACGTGACACGAAACAGAGTCCTGTCACCGTGGAACTCTACGGTTGACTTCCATGTGGACACCTTTGACCGCGGCCTCTTTAGACGGATTTGCTCGAGCCAATAGGACACGAACCATGTCCACATCATTTCAGACTTGCCCATGTGGCTCGTTTCTCCTGAAGACACCTGTAGCATAGAGTTTCACAAAATATCTACGGAAAGTTGCAGCAGCTGCGGAAAGTGGCAAGATTCCGCAGCTGAATGAACAAAATCTAAATCAAACAGCATACACAAAAATATAATTAAAAACCATGTTAGATGCTCTTTTGCAATTAATATACAATGATTTTGACAACTTGGGAGGTTTAGGTGAGTGAAAAAGGTATATAAAAGTGTATGGAAAAGATGCAGATTTAAGACTCAACATACCCCCACTGTGAAGGTGTTGCATGTCCTCATGCAACCAAAATTTTGATATTCCTTCCTTAGTTCATATGCCTTGACACTTCAGCCAGCACATCCAATCCTCTCCTCCTCTTCCTTGGTGCTACCAACATTCTGGGTTTCTTCATTAAGCACCTAAATTTGATAGTAACCAGTGCTCTGCTTAGCTTCTGACATTTCCTTTTCAATTTCTTGTTCTTCTTCTGCCATATTCCCAGATGTAGCATGGTATTATCATGAATGATTTTGTCCAATTTACCTTGTTCCTTCAATGTCTCATTTTCATTTTTGATGTGTCTATTCAAAAGCTCTAGCTCAAAGATTTCCTGTTTTAATGATTGGACTAAATCATCCTGTACTGTGTGAGGCGGGATGGACGAAGTACTGGGGCCGGTAGCTGCTTTTTCCAGAGATTCTATATAGTCATATACTTCATGTTGCTTGGGGTCTATTTCAGGTGTCATTTTTATTGGGTTGTCCCCAAAATGCCGTGAAGGAGAGTTATTTTCAAAATCTGGCTGAGAAGGGCTCACATCAACATCTTGCTGAGAATGGGATGGACTATGTTCAATGTCTGACTGAGAATGAAATGAACCAGGTTCACTAACTAACTGAGAGTGAGATGGACTATGGTCAGCTGGGGATTGTTCAGATGTTTCTTCTCCCAAATCAATGAAATGGGGTCCTTTCATTTGCGTTTTCCTCAATTTCCCCTTAAGTCTGGAACTTCTTCTCACACGCTGTGGACCACTGTCCTTTTGCTTTTGTTTTCCTTTCTCTTTCTTCTTGGCTATAGATGACTGTTTTTGAAGATAAACTAATCTTTCAGATAACACTTGATGATCTTCTTCTTCGGAAGAAGGAGTTTGATGTATAGCCTCAATAGTTTTTCTCTCTTTTGGTGTTATTGGCTTCTTACCCTTGATTTCTTTCTTCTTCCTCTTTGACAGTGTCTCTTTCCTATCAGTTCTTTCAATTGTAGTAGTAGGAGTATTTTGAATTTCATCAATTGTTCTTTTTCTCCTACTTCTTCTTGCTGTGCTACCTTCAGGAATTTCTTGAGTAGGAGTAATTTGGGTTTCATCATTTATTCTTTTTCTTCTACTCCTTCTTGTTGTACTACCTTCAGGAATTTCCTGAGGTTCCTCAAAGAAATTTCTAATTAGAAATTGTTCCCATGTGTCTTTCTTCTCCTTTAACTCTTTTTCAATCAAAATTTTTACAAGACCATGGTGATATAGATGTGGTTCTACATCTCCTAAATGCTTCTGAACAGTCACAGACATTTTCTTCAAGCTATTTAATAGAAAATATGGGAGATTGAGAGCTTGATTATCTAGAAAATTCATCAGTAACCTGGTATGGTACATGTACATGGACCCAAAATGGCCTTCACAGGTAATGAATTTCTGAACAACTAGCAGCAAAGTAGCCCATTCCTCTTTCAATGCATGAACATGAATTCCTCTTTTAAAAATAGTTATGTCCATACCTTGGTTTCGTAATATTGTTCTCCAGGCTTCATCACTGATGCTTTTATTCTTAAACCAACACTCACCCTCTTGAAGAAGTTCCGTGGCAGATGCTATAGATGCTTCATTGACCGCAAACTTAAGGTCTCCAATCTCTACTTCCAAGCCATTAAATGACCTTGCGAATGATTTTGTTACTTCTTTATGATAGCCTCTGAATTTTTGGATAAACCACAGCCACTTTTCTTTCTTCAATATCTCCCTTACTTGCGGATATCCCTCCATGAACTTAGGTCCTTTTGGTTCTGCTCTTAGCAATTTACCCATTCTTCTTTTCTGCTCTTCACAAATTTACCTGCGTGAGGGTTCAATGAAAATAGAACGGCTGAATGCACAGAGATGAGCACAATGAATGTGGGTAGATATCCGAGAGTGGGAATGAGCACAATGAACGGAATAGAGTGAGACAGAACAGAGAGGGGTTTCGTGAGCATAACAGAGATACGGCTGGGAGATTGACAGAGTATAACACATTCAGCAGCGTTTTAAAATTTGGTGGCTGTGAAATAAATGTGAGCACGTTTCAACAACGGCTATGGATTTATGCGGCTGTAAGAGTCCGTGGTCAAATCAACTACGTCTCATTGTCACCGGTGGAATATTAGAACATGAGTGAAGATCGGGGGTTTAATGATGGAACCGTTTAAGAATGAATGCGAGAGGATAATATGGAGATCGTGAAAGGTTACGGAAGTTGTCAATATAATCATTGCACATAATGGATGGAGCTCATGGTTTAGAACTATATAAAAATGTGTTTTTTCAATGCTATTTGAAATGAATTTTACTCATACCTTTGGAATTTTTGCCTTTTTCCTTGATCTTCAATTAGTTGCTCTTGAATGCTCCATGTCTTCATTTTTGATCCTCTCACCTGCATTTTATTTCATGATTATGGAAATAACATCTGACTGTACATTCTTTTGAAAACAGAGTTGTAGCTGCGAAATTTGCTTCTGGCTGCGGAAACTGGAGTCAGCTGCGGAAACAGATGTCAGCTGCGGAAACTGACACAGCTATTATTTGGATGAATGGAGATGAACAGATGACAAATGACCAGATGGAAATGGTCATGAAAAATAATTTTATTGATGAAATGGAATGAAATAAAAAAATGAAGTGGAATGGAGTGAAATGAAGTGAAATGAAATGGAATGAAGTGGAATGGAATGGAGTGGGTGGTGACAAAACTTGTGAAATGAAAGAGAGAGATTTTTTTTTTTTTTTTGGAAAATATAGAGTGTCAGGTGTTCTTGATTTTCACCCTATATTTTCTATATAAGACTGCCAATCAGTGATTGGTTTTCAGGCTTATACAATTTTTTTTTTTTTTAATTATTATTTTTTAATTATTTTTTTATTTTTTTTTATTTTTTTTAACTGAAAAAAACAAAAGCTAGGCTGGTGGAGAAGAAGAATTCTTCTGTACCAGCCTGATTGCAGAAATTTCTTGAAACATTTTGACAAAATCCTCTTTTGAGAGTGGCTTATGATAAACTTTCAATCTATGGCCATTCACAATAAGAGGAGTTTGAAACTCATCAATGGTCTTGATTCTTACCACTCCATTGCTAAAGATCTTGTCAATCTCATATGGCCCAAGCCAATGAGTCTGAAATTTTCCTTGAAAATCTTTAAACTTGGAATCAAATAACAATGCCCAATCTCCTTCTTGAAACTTCTTCTCTTTGATATTGAACTAGATCAGTTCTTAAAATTGCTTCTTGTCTGATCTCATCTAGCTCATTCAACTGCTCCATTCTATGCTTTTGGGCTTCTGATAAGTCCATCCCCAACTGAACTGCTATCTTGAAGGTATTGACTTGGAACTCAATGGGGAGCAAGACTTCTTTCCCATAAACAAGTTCATAGGAAGAATGTCTTGTTGTATTTCTCCATGTAGTTCTATAGGCCCACAAGGCTTCAGGAAGCCTTTCTGCCCAATCTCTTCTATGTAGATGAACAGTTTTGGTGATGATACTTTCAAGAACTTTGTTTGTGGACTCCACTTGACCATTTGCTTGCAGATGGTAAGGAGTAGATCTTTTGTGCTTGATTTTGTATTCTTCCATCAATTTCTCCACCAAGTTGGATTTGAATTGGCTTCCTTGATCTGTCACAATTTCTCTTGGAACACCAAAGTGAGTAAAAATATCCTCATAAAGAAAATGAACAACTGAATTTTCAGTAGCAGATACTAATGCTTTGGCTTCTACCCATTTAGTAACATAATCAGTACAAACCAATATATACTTCTTTTGCTTAGATGGTGGATTAATAGGTCCAATGAAATCTAAAGCCCATCTTTCAAAGGGTTCAATGAGTACCTGTGTTTGCAATGGCATTTCATTTGAAAGGGTAGGTTTCCCTACTCTTTGGCAGCTGTCACACCTTTTGACATATTGTTTTGTATCTTTGAAGAGGGAAGGCCAATAATATCCTAAAGAGAGGATTTTATAGGTCGTCCTTTTGTGTGCAAAGTGTCCGCCGCATGGTTCATCATGACATGCCTTAAGAATATCAGGCATTTCATCTTCCCTGACACATCTTCTGATCACAAGATCTGGCCCTATTTTAAACAATTTGTTAGAAATCCATGAATATTTTGAACTCTCCTGAATAATTTTTCGTTTTTCACTTGGAAATAAATGTGAAGGTATTTTCCCTGTAACCAAATAGTTAGCAATATCTGCATACCAAGGAGTCTTAATAGTTACTACAAACAAGTATTTATCAGGAAACTTATCCTCTACAGGAGAATCTTCTTTAGTATTCTGAATCCTAGACAAGAAATCAGCTACTGTATTCTGTTTTCCTGGTCTATCCAACACAGTAATATTGAATTCTTGAAAAAGTAAAATCCATCTTGTCACTCTGCCATTAGTAACAGGTTTGTTCATTAAATATCTAATTGCAGAATGGTCAGTATGAATAAAAGTTTCATAGCCTGTTATGTAATGTCTAAACTTATTAATTGCATGAACAACGGCTAAAAATTCTTTTTCAGTCACAGTATAATTCAACTCTGTGGGAGTCAAATTTTTACTGGTATAATAAATGGCATAAGGAACTAAATATTTTTGACCCAACACAGCTCCTAGAGCTGTATCTGAAGCATCCGTAGAAATATGGAAAGGGAGTTTCCAATTTGGTCCTCTCAAGATAGGTGCTTCAGATATTCTTGTTTTCAAATTTTCAAAGGTTGATTGACAATCAGGATCCCATTTAAATTCACAGTCTTTTGTAAGAAATTTGAAGAGTGGAGATGCTATTTTAGTGAAGTTTTCTATAAATCTTCTATAGTAACCAATAAATCCTAGAAAACTTCTAACATCTCTTTGACAATTTGGAATAGGCAACTTGGAGATGACTTCAACTTTTGATCTATCAACCTTAATCCCATCTCCTGAAATATGATGTCCTAAAACAATCCCTTCTGTAAACATCATAAAGCATTTTTCATGGCTTAATGAAAGGTTTGTTTCTTTACATCTTATAAGAACTTTTTCCAAATTTTCTAATGCCTCTTCAAATGAATTACCATAAACTGTAAAATCATCCATATAAACTTCTACACAATCATGTATTAGATCAGAAAAAATTCCTAGTACCGCTCTTTGGAATGTTGCTGGTGCATTACATAACCCAAAAGGAAGCACTCGGTAGGCAAAAGTTCCCCATGGACAAGTAAATGTGGTCTTATCTTGATCTTCAGGTGCTACCTGAATTTGATTATAGCCACTAAAACCATCCAAAAATGAAAAGTACTTTTTACCCGCTAATGTATCTAATACCTGATCGATAAAAGGCAAAGGAAAGTGATCCTTCAAAGTTGCTTTGTTCAATTCCCTGTAATCAATGCATACCCTCCATTTACCATTCTTTTTAGGTACTATAACCAAAGGAGAAACCCATCGGCTATCCGAAATTGGATAAATGAAGTTTACATTGAGTAGTTTTTGGAGCTCTTCTTTCACTATCTCCCTAAGATTTGGATTCATCCTTCTTTGAGGTTGTCTGATTGGTCTACTGTTTTCCTCAATATAGATATGATGGATGCAAGTCTTAGGATCAATACCTTTCATGTCAGTATACTCCCATGCAAATGCGGTAGAATGTTTTTGCAAGATTTTGGTTAGTTCTTCTTGTTGTGACTTTTCCAAATGTTTGTTGATATTCAATGTTTTTCCTGGAAAAATCTCAATAGTAGAACTACCAAACTCTTCCATAGAGTAAAGAGACATTTGTCTTGATGAAAAATATTCTATGTCAGATTCCAACTGAAATTGTGTGGGGTCATATTCTGAAGATGTCTCAAAATTTTCTAATGTGTTCAGAATTTGACTATCCTCACTGATTTCAGAAATGGTAAAGACAGGTTGTATAGTGTCCTCATCATCGACCCATTCGTTGTCTCCTACTTCTGTGATTGCTTTTGCTGGAGGATACAAATTGAATTTCTTTGTCGAATTACCATTAGAAATGTACATATCCCCAGATCTACAACTAATAAAAGCATCAGCCGTGGCTAGCCAAGGTCTTCCTAAGATAAGTGGGTGCCCTCCTAGATTACTCTTGGGAGTCAAAATCATAAAATCTACCGGATATTCCCAAGAATCTAAGGAGACTGAAATATCTTCTAATACACCATCTGGTTTAATAATTGATCGATCTGCAAGTTGCAGTAGAGTAGGTGTAAAAATAAGGTTAGGAAGTTTTAGCTGGTCCATAGTCTGTCTACTCATAATGTTGATAGCAGCCCCTAAGTCAATCAATGTGTTTGGAATTTCTATCCCATTTATATGTGTCTTGACAATTGGACTTCCTGGATCTACATACTTATGTATGGTAATTTTTCCCATCATAATATCTGCAATCTTTCCTACCAGGTGGATTCTTCTTGTGTCTTTTAGTTTCCTTCCTGGTCTTTTGAAACTCAACTCCTTTATGGTTTTTGCTAGAATAGGAATCTCTCGAATAGCTTGTAGCAAGGGAATCTTGATACAAACATTCTTCAATTCATCTAGGAATTCATAGTTAGGAAACAAGATTTGTTTTTCATCAATTTGTAGTCTTTCAGGGAAAGGAGGTGTAGATGAAGATACAGGTTGCTCAACTATAGGAGTTGTGGGTGTTAAATTTTCTTTTTCTTTTTGAATGTTTGAATTTTGAAGAGATTCTTCCTCAGAACCCTTGTTGACTTGAAGAGAATCCTCCTCAGAGGTATCTTGCTCTTGAATATCTATAGAAGGTTTTTCTAAAACTCTACCAGATCTGAGTTGTACATCGTTGAGAAGAACAATCATATAGGTAGGAAATTGTTGTCCTTCTACCATGTAAGTATTCTGAGGATTCTTATTGTTAGGATTTGGCAATGGTTGAGCTGGAAGTTGATTTTTCTTTTGTTGGTATGGGAGCATGAGTTGAGGATTTGGATTTTGTTGAGAAGGTTGTTGTTGTGGAAATGGCAATGAAAGTTGTGGATTTGGGTTTGGAAGTTGTGGAGCTTGTTGATTTTGAAAAGATGGAGGATAATGATAAAATTGAGCAAATCTCCCATAAGGATTTTGCATCCCTTGTACCCATGGCTGATATGGATTTTGATGTTGGGGCCAAGGTTGTTGCCAAGGATTCAAATTTGGTGGGGTTTGAAGATTCATAGGGTTGTTAAACCCTTGAGTTTTTTGTCCCTACCAAGGTCTTCTTGCAACAAAACAGAGAGATTCTACTGAATTTGGGTCTTCTTGAAAGACAGCTTTGAGTCCAGGAATTGAAGGACAATCCTTGATCTCATGATTCTCTGAGCAAATCATACATGTTTCTACAACTTTTTCATCCAAGGGACATTCCCTTAAAGCATGTTTCTTCTTACATTTCGAACAAAAGATGGCTAAAGCGTCTGTTTCTGCTTTCTGCTTGTTTTGGATTTCAAGGGTGTCTAGTTGTTCAATAAGGCTCCCTAAGATATTAGTTTTGAAATCATCAAGCATGTTACCAATCTCTGCCCTACTTACTGATCCAGTTGCAGATTTGTTAGCCCTAATAAGAGAAGGATCCCTAAGCCCTTTTCCTGTTTTAGATTTTCCTCTTGAGAGATGGACACATAGTTTTGTTATGTCACGAAGTGGAAGTTGAGAAATGTCTCCTTTTCCCATCATGTTTAAAATATCTATCCATTCATCTCTAATGGATTTTAATATGAGGGCTTTCAAGGTTTCGTCATCTAAGTTGCTCATCTTTTCTCTTTTCAAGTTGTATTGAAATCTCTCAAGTAAGTCTTCCAAATTTTCATCTTCTTTTTGCATCATTTTGAATACCTCATCCTTGTGATTGGTGGGCATACAATAGTCCAAGTATCTATCCAAAAATGTTTGTTTCATATTATCCCAAGTCCTAATAGATTGAGTGGATAATCCCATGAACCATTTCAAAGCAGCTCCCTTCAATGTTGAAGGAAACAATTTGAGTTTTTGAGAGTCTTCCATATAGTCATAAGTTTGGCACACAACTTCAAACTCAAACAGAAATGTTTAAGGATCCTCACTTCACAATCCATAAAATTTAGAAAGGACAGATGGTGAGATATTTTTCATTGTTGTATGAGTTTCCTCATCAACTATAGGGAATCCAAACAAGTTGTCTCCTTCCCTATTTCTACCATTATTTCCTTCACCATTGTTGTCTCCATTGTTTCCTCCTCTCCTACCTCTACCTCTACCTCCATCTATTACTTCCTCTGCCATGATAGTTTCTTTAGAGTCCTTAAATTCCTCTAGTTCTTCTATCAAGGGAGGATGAGAGGGAGTCTCTTCCTTTTCTAAATGAGATTTAGTAGGTGGTATAGGAGAATCCTCTAATTCAGCTACTCCTTGAATTCTAAAAATCTTAAGGCTAGGGGTAGATGGTGGTGATTCTTGTCTATGCCTTGAAGAAGATGGAGTTGTGAAAATCGAACTCTTGGCTTTAGCTATAAACCTTCCCCTAGAATCTCTTGCTCTATGCATGTCATTTTTTTATTTTTTATTTTTAAAAAAAAAGTTGGGCTAATAATTCTCTTTCTGATCTTCCAGATCACACTAGGTGCAAGAAGAGAGCATACTTAAGAAATTACTAAACCAATAACTCTCTTTTCTGATCCTCCAGATCACACTAGGTGCAAGAGGAGAGCATACTTCAGGAAGTTATCAAGTTTTCCCTTCTTTTATGATTTTATGTTTTTTTTTTTAAGAAATTGGCTACCTAGTTACACTTCCCCGGCAACGGCGCCAAAATGTTTGGTCAATTTAGTGTGTCCTAAATTGCTGCATTTAATTTGTCAATCCGGGATTTGTAAGCTGATGAAGTGCGGCGCACTATATGTGCAAGATAACCTATTTCTTAAACTTTTGTCGTTTTTGGTTTTCTAAGGTGAGATGGAAATTATAAAATAAAAGCAAGTATGGTTATGTTTGTTCAAGGAAATGATATCCTCTATAATGATTTACCAACTTGAAACTTAAAAAGGAATTTGAAACTTACAATGACAAAACTTGAAAGGAAATGAAAATATGCTGCTGAAATGAAAAGGTGCTGCTAGTCTAATGAATCAAAATAGTGAACTAGTGAGCATGAAACCAAAATATTCTTGCTGCTGTCTAAACACAAAGTAAATTATGCTGAAAGAAATCCAAAAGTTGCAATAAAGTAAATCTAAATCAATTTACATCAACTTGTCTTCTGATCCCTCATCATTAGTCCAGCTATGATTTTCGGAAGTAACCATAAACAACTTGAGTAACTGATATCTAACTTGCAGAAAGTAAACTAATATCAAACCATACATTCATAATTCAATCCCTCACCATCTGTCCAGCTGTGGCTTTCGGAGGTAACTGAAGATGTCATGCACAATTTAATATTTCTAACTTGCAGAAAGGAAACTAATACCAAACTACACATTTCATAATACAATCCCTCACCATCAGTCCAGTTGTGGCTTTCGGAGGCAACTGAAGATGTTATGAGAAGTTTAATATATCTAAATTGTAGAAAGGAAACTAATACCAAACTACACATTTCATAATACAATCCCTCACCATCAGTCCAGCTGTGGCTTTCGGAGGCAACTGAAGATGTTATGAGCAGTTTAATATATCTAAATTTAACTACTGAAGCAAATAAGCAAAACTGAATTAAAAAAAGCAGTACTGAAATTAGACAGAAACTACAAAAAGTAAATTAGCAGCAGAATAATGTTAATTCCATGTCATTAGTCAAAAAGCTATGCAAATGCCCGGGCTGCCTATCTATAACCTGAAACAAGAACACTGATCAGTGATTAATAACATAAAACATGAAAGATAGAAGTAAAATGGAAAGTATGAAATATTATAAACAGAAATGAAGCATATATACAATGGAGATGCAATGTATAAACATGTGAATGGATTATGGCACAATGAGCTTTAAGGAAATAACTATACAATAATGCACAGAACCTTGGCAAGTGCAGGGGCCCTCTACACCAGCCTTGGAAATGATCTTCAAATACGAATTATGGTTGAAAACAGAGTCTTCTTATATTAAAATGCAGTCATTACAGAATGGTGATGTTATGGCACAAGTGCAGCGTAATTACATTACAGAGCAGACTAATAAAAGCTAACACAGACTAATAGAGACTAATCTATATGCGTATACAAACGCGTTATTTATAATGGAGGAAATATAACTGATTCCTAATGTTTATGCTGGTGGAGAACACATAGACCATTACGTCCACGGATCTAGGATCATGGCCGTATTGAAAAGTAAATCTATGAGAAGTGGATGTTTGAATTCGGCTATGGAGCCCTGTACAGATGTTGATTTGTCCTCCGCAATCCAGAAGCGGCCATAGGAACCTTCACGTGACACGAAACAGAGTCCTGTCACCGTGGAACTCTACGGTTGACTTCCATGTGGACACCTTTGACCGCGGCCTCTTTAGACGGATTTTCTCGAGCCAATAGGACACGAACCATGTCCACATCATTTCAGACTTTCCAATGTGGCTCGTTTCTCCTGAAGACACCTGTAGCATAGAGTTTCACAAAATAGCTGCGGAAAGTTGCAGCAGCTGCGGAAAGTGGCAAGATTCTGCAGCTGAATGAAAAAAATCTAAATCAAACAGCATACACAAAAATATAATTAAAAACCATGTTAGATGCTCTTTTGCAATTAATATACAATGATTTTGACAACTTGGGAGGTTCAGGTGAGTGAAAAAGGTATAGAAAAGTGTATGGAAAAGATGCAGATTTAAGACTCAACACCCCGCCGTCCATATCTCTGACCATCTTCATGAGTGGAGGCGGCGTCACAGTTTATAAAAAGCTAAAATCGACGATCGGGTCCTCTTCGATTTATTCTTGAAAAATCTGATGGAAGAAATTTCAAAGGATGTGGAACATCAATACCCCACATTCTAAGAGGACGCAATCAGTAAAGCCCAGAAGTTTGAACTGATTTATATGCAGTCAGGATACATTTACAATATCCTGCCTAACGCCCCGCGCCTGCAAAATTATCAAGAATTTCAAGGCAAGTCGAACTCTGCAGATGGACTAGTTGGTTCAATGACCCAAGGGTACCTAGGCAGCAGTAGCCACAATCCTAGTTACACACATAATTCTACCCAGAACATGTCTCAACCCGAATTTCAAAGTCATCACATGCCTTAGCAAGATTTGACTAGTAGGGAGTAAGCGTATCACCAAGGAGGATCCTATCCTTTGGCTGAGGGGACCTAGTACGTAGGAAGAAACACTAATGGAAGATATCCCCCCCAACGGCCAGGTGCAAACAAAGGATAACATTATGCTCAGTCCCAAGCACACGAAAAACCTATGCAAACCAATGCACAGGTGAACTTTCTACAACTGTCCCAAAATCAACCACACCAGTATAACCAGGACAACTACCCTCCTAACGTGGTTAAGAAAAAATAAAAAAAAAGGCCTAAAGGGAACCATGGACAGGGGGTAAGCAACCAACAACACCCACTGCGATCCCAAGCTGGAGGCAACTCTAGCAGGAATCAAAACCAGGAGCCAAGCAATGCCCAACGGCAAGGCAAAAGGCCATCTCTGCGAACAAACCATTCTTGTTCAATATGTGGTGAGTACGGGCACTATAATCACCACTGTCCCGATCTCTCTGAGCTAACAAATCTTTAGAGTAACCTAGGACAAGGAAGATCTTCCCAGCAGCCTGTTGTTGTGCAAGAACCTTTCCCCCACCAAGGGACAGTCAGCACTCAGCAACAAAACCCAGATGATTACAGGAAGAACATCCATGAAATTTACATGATTGGGGAAGAAATGTTTTTCCAAACATGGAATCATAGTTACGACACCCCACTAGACTCCACTACATCAGGGGCTAGTACTAATGCGTCGACTGCACCTTTGACCATTTCAAAGATGCCTATAGAACCATTTCCAAAGATGGCAAAGGGACCTAATAGGCGAGTAGGTAACTACTCCAATGTGGCCCATAATTATAGCATCATGGACGATTTAGCTCAATCACCCACTGTTGTGTCCATGTTGGAAGTACTGCAGTCGTGCCCAAAGCAACAGAAAGCCCTACTTTCTGCATTAGGTGCTATAGACCCTGCCAATACGCGCATGATGGATTTTGATTTAAACAAAGCCACTCCTAGGCTTCCTTCTATTGTCGCATTCTAGATACTAGTATTAGTACAAAATATCATTATTCACTGATGTGTCATAGACGAGGGTGCATTGATATGCATCATGTAAAAAAACATTTGGCAGAAGTTGGGTTCTTTTGAACTAAAACCCTCGGTCATAACGCTTCGAGCCTACGACAGTCGTCCCTCAACCCCCGTCGGCCTCTACCAAAATGTGTCGGTCTGTTTAGCTGGCAAGATGGTCCATATAGACATTGAAGTCTTGGACGCTCACATGGATTAAAATATACTCCTTGGGTGGAGTTATATGTACGCCATGTCCACCATAGCCTCCTCCGTCTTCTACATTATGATGTTCTCCCACAAGGATTGCATCATTACTGTCGACCAACTGACGTACAACGAGAAGCATCCCCTAACCAACATAGATGGAATTCTACACTATGTAGAAACAACCGCAGATGGTCTTTCACACTACCAAGAATATGGCCCTAGCTAATTCAAACCATCGTCCATCCTACGGTCATTCCTTGGAGATCCTCCCATTATCCCTGAGGTGTCACCCGATGCCATAGGGGCCCCAGTGTGCAAGATGTCCACATAAAAAAATGAGGTCAGTCAAGACACAGACTCAAGAAGTAACGACATGGAGGCATCAACCACGGCAACCTCTCTAGCCTATGCCTCCTCCCAAACCCCTTTCCTCTACCCTCTAGCTGGCTTCATCTCCCAGCAAGTTTTGGCAACACTGGTGTTACCCAACACATCGTTGGCATTCCAAGTTTGGTACCTCATACCCCCTTTCGGAACAGGAGCCACTAACGTTACTGCCATAGGGTTAAAGCCCTTAAGTCCCAAGGAGCCCCAACCAACCCATGAAACGGTCGAGACCGCCCTCGCAAAGGAAGTTCCCATTGAAAAACCGGTTATCACGGCCAAGAAAACCGCAAATAGAGGAAAGAAGATGGTGACCCCCGCCATTCAAAGGGAATCACCAGTCTGCGCCATATGCGATGTTATAGGCCATCCTACCCACATATGTCTAGATTTGGATGAGTTAATACCACTCCTTAGCTTTGAAGCAGACGTCTCGATACCGCGTTCCCATAAAAAGGAACCTACCTCAAAAGGTAAAGGCAAACCGTTGCTTACCAATCACGCATGCTCTCTCTATGGCACCTATGGGCACTATACCCACCATTGTCTAGAGATACCTTGGTATAGGGATACCTTACATGCAGTCGAGTGGTCCTATCAAGAGGATCCCTCCATCCAATCGGTCAACGACGAATCTCGTATCATCCTATACCTATAGGAAGAGTGACAATCACCAGAAAGAAATCTATTTTCCCTCCTCCCCCCAAGCCACCATTCACCAACCAGGGACAGGGGAACATGGTTGCCTCATCCTCTTGAGTTATCCTGCGCATCATTTACTGCAGACGGTTTGATCGAGTCTTTGACCCAAGGTCACCTAGGAAGCAGTAATCTGTATTCGGGGAGTGACCATGGACGTCGATTCTGTAGACGACTTGATCAGGTCTTTGACCCAAGATCTCCTAGGCAGCGGTAACACCCATGATACTCAGAGAGTTAATAGGTAGGTAGATTCTGCAGAGGGCTTGATCAAGTCTTTGGCCCAAGATCACCTAGGCAGCAGTAGTACCATGCGCATCGATTCTGCAGACGGATTTATCAGGTATTTTTCCAAATATCACCTAGGCAACAGTAGAACCATGCACGTCGATTCTGCAGACGGTTCAATCAGGTCTTTTCCCAAGGACACCTAGGCAGCAGTAATCAATACCTTGGATACTCATATGATTCTACTTAGAATGTATCACAACCTAGCTATCATGAAAGTCACCCCAGAACTCATACACCAACTAGGGACAGGGAAACCTAGTTGCCTCGTCCTCTTGAGTTATCAGGCGCATCGATTACTGTAGACGGCTTGGTCGGGTCTTTGACCTAAGGTCACCTAGGAAATAGTAATCTGTATTCAAGGAGATCCTGGACGGGGGGCAGTAACCAGCAATGCCCCCCCATGATCTTAGTCTGGGGGCAACTGCAACTTAAATCAAAACTAGGAGCCAAGTAACAACTCCCAAACAAACAGAGGCGATGCCACACATTCGCACTCACGAAAAAATTAAATTTTCGGTGCCGACAGGTATTCCCTCTCTCATCTTCTTTTTAAAATCTCATGCCTTTCAATAATATTTGATGAAAAGAAGATGCTTTTACTTGAGGTAGTTGTTTTTGCAAGAAGAGCCCGCAGCCCACTTACAACACTATCCATTGAAAATATCAGAGCAGGTATCATTCTACCCCCAGCATGATAGATTTCCATAAAACTATGCATATACTAACATCATTTCTCCATCAGAATTAAACCATAGGGTCATCATACCCGACCGCATTTATCATCACCTCACCTTGCACATGATAAAAATTCATGTTGGTCTATAGAGCCTCCCCTCCATGGTGCTCGTCACCCAAAGTAGACCATATATCACAACACAAGTGACACCATCGCCATACCATTTCAGTCTAGGAAGCACCTTGTGCCCATCCATTCATCATGCATAAGGACAATTTTACCATTCAAACTAAAAACCCCCTTCCCGGACAATCAGGTTATATAAGAAGATTGAAAGTGCACCTCCGCACATCGAATTTGGCCCACCATACCTCTACCAACACAATCCCATCTGCGACACTTCTTCATCCGCTTCATCAACCCCACACATGAGACAAACCAATGGGACCCCCACCCCCAGCAAAACACTGTCCTCACACCTTCAGTGAGTGAACCCTTTCATGTTTTGGGGTACCCGTCTCTGTGTTTTGTACAAACCAAACCTCATTATTTTATTCTTTTGGTAAGTGTACAAAGACCGCCAACGATGCACTTCATCGCAGATTCATGCATGTCTCTCTCTCTCTCTCTCTCTCTCTCTCTGCGCATGATACAGAAAAGAAACTATAATGTATTTTTGTTATACAGTTCTTCTTAGACCTCACACATTAGGGGGCAACTTTTAACACTGGAAAATCGTACAACAGAAGATGACATTAATTAATGTCAAGCCTAAGGATTTATAGGGCAGGAACACATTATGGAATCAAGAAAGTATTTAAAATCTCTAAGGTTTTGAGAAAATCAGATTTGAACTAGTCTTAAATGCTAAAATGTGCGCTTAATCCTTTGAGAAGAGTGCCTTCTGTGTGCCTTTTTTCCTGATAAGCGTGCATTCCTGGAAATGGAAAAATGTCACTTTCAGGGACCACACCAAGCAAAAGACAGTTACTCCTTGTATGAAGCCGCCTAAGGACATCCACCAGCACCTCCTTAGACAATATGTGAGCACAAAAAGGAATATTTGGAGCACACAATAGAATCGTACCTCTCCCTTGGGTCACCATCCATCATGTACCAAGGGAGGGAAGGAGGATTTGAAACTCCCCTATATAAAGCCACCAAGAGATGAAGAAATGGTGATCACATTGTTATGCTGGCCAAAGTTGCCCAAGAAACACCAACAGTGTGTGACCTAGAGCTGGAGCTGAAGAGAACTCGATCGTTGGCCACCCAACAATCCTAGTCCACCACGGTAGAGAGAGAGGGAGACTGCATCAGAGGCAGAGCTTGGAAGGCAACATCCTTGCATCAGGACCTAGAGCCACTGCCTAGGTGCCCTTTGGCAAGTGGGTAAAATTTCTTCTCCATTTAAAACATTTAATAAGAAGAGGCCTTGAGCCATCGTTGGTATTATTATCGTTTTGAATCTCTTTCATAGCTTATGTATATTTGTGCTTTAGTTTTAGTTTATTTTGAGCATACATTCACATAATTTTTTCACTGAATTGTATGCTTTTGAGCTCCACCACTTTCTTCCTGTTACCAATAGTTTAAATAGTAAACCACACTCTTTAAACTAGTGCGATTTCGTACACTCGTGCGACTAATCCACCACAACCCTTACTTTTCCGAGGAATTAATGAAAGAATAATCAATTTTCCTACAACTGTTGATGGTGATTCATTTTTCCTGTGCCATTTTGTGTCCCTTCTTCCTGGAATGAAGTGAAGTAAAGTAGTTGTCGATCTCTTAATTACATCTGTGAGTAAGAGTTAAATAACCTTAATTCACGCTCCTTCACTCCAACTCCTCTCCCTTCACAAATTCTCTCTGAAACTTAAAAGTAAAATATTATGTGTTTGCAACATATTATTTTGAGTTTCGTCTCTCTCCATAAATTGATTCTGAAAAATAAAGCGGTAGATTATGTCTCATAGCATATCATTTTGAGTTTCTTCTACAATTCATCTTTTCCATTCATATATCAGTAGTTAATGGCATTGTAGAGTCTTTCAATATACTATATTATTAAGAGTTTTAAAGAATTAGTTTCCAAAGGGATTGAACGAAGACCATGTGATATTATTACTTCTGTGACACATTGTTAAAAAATGTCTTAAGAACTAATTCCTTTTCACAACCAAGGAATTGTATCTTAAGATACAACATTTTTTGGTGACATTGCTGTGGATGAAGCGACGGATTTTGTTTTCCTTGGGTTTTTCACATTATTTCCTCTGGTTGTTCAATGAGGAGGAAATATTTGGTTGTGTTTGTTATTCTCAAAATTATGGCTCACAAAAGGCCTCACATGAGGTCAGATACCTCACAGCAGAAGGTCCCTGCTTTGTCAAACCCTGAAATATTGGTTTCTACAAGGGTTCAGAAACCCAAAACCCCATCAACACCTAGTCCTACACTGTCTTCTCCTGGCAGTAGTTCTAGTAATCCTTTGTTTGAATATATCTCTAAAGTACTTCCTTTCTTGGAGCAAGATTCACCATTCACACCAATTTATTTTCAAGAACCTATGTTGGAAGAACACTCCTTTGAGTCTATTTCTTTTACTTTTATTGAAGTTCAACAAACTACAGTTGTTGGTCCCCCTTCTATTTTCCATCAACCCACTCCCATATCAGTTTTACCTCCACCTCTGTTCATTTTCATAGCAGATTCATTGATTGCATCTAACCAAGGAACAATCAATCAAGGTGCAAACATGGCAACACCAGCCTTTTTTTTGAACAGATATGCTCCACTTAACCTTCCACAACCGATGAATGAAATGCCTCAAGAGTATCTTAAATTACTCCCATGTTTTACTGGGGAAGATGAAATAAATACAGAAAAACACTTGCTTGTGTTTTGTAATTTTGCTGAAAATATGAATGTAGAACATCTTGATGTTATAATGAGGTTTTTTGTTGAGTCTTTGGATGGAGAGGCTAGAAGGTGCTTTAAGGGATTTCCAAATGATTCTATTAATACATGGGAAGAACTGGAAAATCAATTCACTCTGAGATGGGGTGAAAAAAGGGATAATGGATATTCACTAATAGAATTCAATGCAATCAAAAGAAAACCAGATGAGAATATATCAGATTTTATCAAAAGATTCAATAAATTGTATAACAGTTTTCCTGTAGAAATGAAGCCCCCTCCTTTTGGAGCAAAGGTGGTTTTTGTTGGGGCTTTTGAAGCCGATTTTAGTTTAACACTTAGAGAAAGGAGATCCCATACTCTAGAGAAGACACAGATAGATGCTTTAGAAATTGAAGCTAATATGATTGTAGCTGCGAAGGCAAAAGGGAAACAACCAGTCCAAGAGAAGGGGAAAGCAAAAGAAGAATCATCACAAGATCAAATAATTGAAGATATGACAAAGGTGATAAAAAATTTGTCAAATAATCTAGTTAAGATGGAATTGGAAATTAAAAAATCCCAAAGACAAGTACAACAAAACCGAGAAGGATTTAACCCTCAATTCAGAAGACAACCCCTGCAAATATTGTAGAGGGAAAGAAAATATCAAGACCAGGTTCAAGCACCATTGTATATAGAAGCAACACCCGAAGAGTCAGCAGAAGATGACCAAAAGGAGGCTGAAAATCAAATATCTGCTATGTACACAATATAAGATGATGAAGAGGAAGATTGTGAGGGAGAATATGCTGAAGCTGAAGGATATTTTGATCAAGATTAAATGGATGAATACTGCAGGTAATTCACAGATTTCATGCAACTTAAGTTACATAAAAAGTATGATTTAATGACTAGAAAGAGATCTAGAGTGCAGGATAATAAAGGTGAACAACAAGATTCTATTCCTCCTCCAATGGCGACTCCACAACAAAAGGACCCTGTAAAACAAGTCAGTAATGGGAAGCAACCTATAAATTTAGTTAATAGAATAAATGTGCAGTAGGGTGAACCTTCCCAAAGAAAATCAGTTGATACTAATATTTTGGAGAGAGTTGTCCCTCTACCCGAACAAGTGGAAAATTATAGAAAGAGTGAAGAAGAACCTAAAAATAATGTTAAACAAACTCATGCTTTTAGTTTGACAAAATATTTGGAGAAGGTAAAAATTCAGGTTCCTCTTCTAGAATTAGCTATAATATCAGTCTACAAGAAAGAAATTTCAGAATTTATTAATCTCACACATATTGAAGATATAAGTGACACTATGAACTTACAAGAAGAAAATCTAGTGGTCACCTTTGGTCCTCACATAGAATAAGTAGATCCTTCTATTCCACCATTCTATATTTCTCTATTGCTTCATGATTTTACTCTCCATAATTGTATGATGGACTCAGGTGCATCCCATAATCTCATGCCATTGTCTGTTATGAAGAAAATAAACTTGCAGATTACCAAACCTTACAGGGATTTGTATTTATTTGATTCCAAAAGGGTGAAATGTGTTGGGTTAATTAAAGATGTGGTAGTTTCTTTGGGACAAATTCCATCAAAGAATATAGTGATGGATATATTTGATGTTGACATTCCAGCCAGGTTTGGAATGCTCCTATCAAGATCTTGGGGAGAAAATTTGGGAGGTGTTCTAAAATTAGATTTCACTTATGCTATCATTCCTATTTTTAATTTGGAAGAAAGGATATTTTACAGGGAAACAAGTTCCGTGAAGATCACTACCAAGAAAGATGCAGGAAATTCCCCTATTTATAGTCAAGAAATAGAAGATATTTCATGTTTCATGCTGCATGAAGATGCATAATTTGCTGAGGACACGGGGAAGTAGCTCCCTTTAGCATTTGTAAATAATGAGATGCATTCAAAAAATATTTGGAAATGCTACTTTGATGGTGCCTATTGCAAGGAAGGAGCAGGAGCTGTATTCTTGCTGATATTGCCAGAAGGTAACCTCATGCCTTTTTCTTTCAAGTTAGAGTTTGATTTAAAAAACAATGTAGCTGAGTATGAGGCCCTGATCATTAGCCTTAAAGTTGCTAAATATATGGGAGTTCAGTGTATTTCAATTTTTGGTGACTCTAAATTGATAAAAATACAAATTAAAAATATTTGTCAAACCAATCATCTGAGATTAAGATCATATAGGAATGAAGTTTTGGATCTGATAGAGAACTATTTTGAAGCCTTCAATCTTTAGTTTATTCTGAGGGAGAAGAATAGATTGGTAGATTCTTTAGCAGTTGTAGCTAGCACCTTCAAGGAACCTATGAATCCAAGGTTAAGGTATGAGATTGAAATTAGACATAGACCCTCTATTTCTGATAATGTGAAACATTGGCAGGTGTTTGAAGATGATGAGAAGATAAATCATTTCTTGAAAATGATTGGAAACTTTGAAGATGTTGAGATAGATCAAGAAGAAGAACAAAGAGAGAAAAAAACAGAGGCAAGACATTTAAAAAATTCAACAGGTGATTAGAACATTATTCAGTTGAAATATAATTTACTCCCTAAAGGTTTGGTTCCTCTTGAGAGAATGTTTGATTCAAATCATGTTGCTGTTAATTCAAAGAAAATACATCAAGAGGAAGAGATGGAAGATTGTAATTTGGGAACTCAGCAGGAACCAAAAATGGTGAAATCATTCAAAGGTGTTCCCAAAAATTATAAAGAAAGATATATTGGTCTCTTTAAAAAGTATATGGATGTGTTTTCTTGGTCATATGAAGACTTGAAAACGTATGATAAAAGCATAATACAACATAAGATGCCATTGAAGGAAGGAATCGAACCACACATAAAAGATATCAGAAAAATTAATCCATTACTTTTAGCTCCAATTGAAAAGGAAGGGAAGAAATTACTACAATAAAAAATCATAGTCCCTTTTAGATATTCGGAATGAGTTTCTAATCTGGTTCTTGTGAGGAAGAAAAATGGTGAGATAAGATTGTGTGTACACTTCAAGAATTTGAACAGATCATCTCTAAAGGATAATTATCCTTTACCTAAAATGGATTATGTCTTATAGAGGGTGACAGAAGCTTACATGATGTCTATTGTTGATGTATTCTATGGATATAATCAAGTGGCAGTGAATTAGGAAGATCAGAAAAAAGATAGCTTTCACAACCCCCTGGGGCACCTTCATATATGCAAGGATGCCATTTGGTCTTATGAATGCAGGTGCAACTTTTCAAAGGGTTGTGGACATAGCATTTGTTGGACACAAGTATGTGGTTATATATTTGGATGATGTAGCTATTTTTTCAGGATCAGATGATGAACACCTGGAACATCTGCAAATAACTTTCGAAAAGTGCAGGAAGTATGGTCTATCACTAAATCCCAAAAATATTTGTTTTCCTTGGAGGAAGGTAAATTATTGGGTCACATAGTTTCAAAACAAGGGGTAAAGATTGATCCAGAAAGGGTGGAGGAAATTAAGACCATTCCTTTACCCATAATTAAGAAAGATATTTAGATATTTATGGGAAAAATAAACTTTCTACGAATATTTTTACCAAATTATGTTGAGATTGTGAGAAATATAACTGACATGTTGAAGAAAATTGCAAAAGTGAGGTGGGATAAAGAAGCAAGAGAAGCATTTTCCAGAATAAAATAAAGACTCCAGGAAGCTCCTGTTTAATAAGTCCTGATTATCAAAAGGTATTTCAAATATTTTCATTTGTTTCCCCCACTACTATTGTTGTTGTGTTATTGCAGAAAAATGAAGATAGTAAGGAACAACCAGTGTCATTCTTCAGAAAAGTTCTCAGAGATGTTGAGCTCAAATATAAAATTTTGGAGAAACAAGTCTATGCATTGGTTAGAGCACTCAAAGCCTTCAGAAGTTATGTGTTACAATCCCAAATAACCACTTATGTACCTAATTATGTTGTCAAGGACATGCTGGTTCAAAGTGATGTTGAAAGAAAAAGAGGAAAATGGATAGCTAAAATCTAGGAGTGTGACTTTATCATTAAACCCACCAAGTTAATCAAAGGACATGGTTTAGCAAAGTTGCTAACAGGAAAAAAATTTCAAGCATTAGGAATTAACCTCTTGGAACTAGTGGATGGAGCTGACAATGAAGAAGGTTAGAATAAGCCCAAAACAGATCTTTAGTACAATTTTTTATGTTCATATTGGTATAATGATGTTTTTCATTAGCTGTGTTTCTTTTCTTTCCCATATTCACTGAATAGAAACAAATACAGAGCTCTCAAGCTTAAATCTCAGCCATATGTCATAGAAGAAGCAAAGTTGTACTGGAAAGATCCTGATGGTATTTTGTTGTTGTGTTTAACTGAAGGTGAATCCATTGAGGTTATCAAGGAATATCATGAAATTCTATGTGGAGGAAATTATATTTGGAAGGTCACATCCCATAAAATCCTCAAGTCATGTTTCTATTGGCCCACCCTGTTTGTAGATGTACATAGATTGGTTAGAAATTGTCAGAAATGTCAGTTGTTTGCTGAGAAGAAAAGACTTGCTCCATTACCTCTTATCCTTGTATTCATAGAAGATCCCTTCAGGCAGTGGGGATTGGATTTTATTGGAGATATCAATCCACCATTAAGTGGGCAATTCAAATGGACTCTAACTGCCACTGATTACTTCACAAAGTGGGTTAAAGCAATCCCCACCAAGAAATCAAATGACCAAGTGGTGATGAAGTTTTTGGAGGAGAACATCTTCAGTAGTTTTGGTTGTCTAGTCAATATTTTAACTAATAATGCTCATGTATTTAATTATGCTTGATTCATTAATTTATGCCAAACATATAATGTAATCTTGTAACATTCCACAGCATATCATCCATAATGGAATGCGTTGGAAAAATCTTCAAACTAGACCCTGGCTAGGATTTTGAAGAAGAAAATCACTAAAAATTAGAAATAATGGGATTCAAAGTTGAATTTTTCTCTTTGGGCAGTCTGAGTAACCACCAGGAGGCTTACTGGCAAGTCACCCTATGAATTGGTTTATGGAACTCAGGCACTACTTCCAACTCAGTTGGCCAAACCAGTGATTGCTTTCCTTCAAGAAGCTTAGGAAGAACCTAATGCTCTATTGAGAATATTGAACAAATTGATTGAATCAAGTGAAAATAGAAACAAAGTTAGAGATAAATTTATTTCTTATCAAGCAAAGATGAAGTCCATATTTGACAGAAAAACAAATGAAATCTTCTTCCAAGTAGGAGATTTAGTATTAATATGGGACATGAGAAGGGAGAGTAAAGGAAAGCATGGTAAGTTTGACCCCCTTTGGTATGGTCCGTACATAATTTCTGAAGCCAGATCAAACAATACTTTCATCCTAGAAGATTTATATGGAGAATCTCTGCAGATGCCTGTGAACGGGCAACATTATTTTGAGCATTAAAATTCAACATTCCACCATTTTAAATACCGGATTTCTCATTTTTCATATGTTACCAAGAAATATTTGACTCCATAACCCAATGGATAAGACACTAATCTGCGATTCTTAGTGCTTTCATGGAAAAAAAGAACTATCCCCGGGTGGAGCTAGATGTTGTGGCTCATTTGCATTTACTTTTGAAATATGTCTCAAAACACCAAAAAAATCATATATGTTAGAAAATGTGAAAACAAAATTTTTTATTTATATGTTGATTTATTAACATTATGTGTGGAGATGTGAAGGCGGGTCGAGTCGGGCTTATTCGCGTATAGAACAGTTCAGGAGTCGGGCTGATTGATGCGTTGAGAACATTGCACACAGGTCAAGGTCGAGTCATGCAAATATACATGTAGAACAACGTTCAAAGGCTTAATCGCAATTGCACATGGAAGGCCTAATCGCATATCACAAATCACAATCGCAAGCTCTGGAGGAATGGCATTAAGGAATATGTTATAAATGTCGAAATGTGAAATGTGATACGAAGACCGGAGGCGATATAGTTTGAAGCCCGAAATTAAAGTATTTAAAGTCTGGTCGTGGGACCCTCTCACACATTGCACATCGCACATCGCAAGCTCAGGAGGATTGCATTAAGGAATATGTTATAAATGCTAAAATGCGAAGTGCGGCAAGGTTTCATATCGCCACTTGCAATTTGCGATCGGCCCCACCTCCACTTGCCACATCATCCCTACCTCCATCGCACATCGCACATCACAAATTTGGGAGGAATGGAATTAAGGAATATGTTATAAATGTTGAAATGTGAAATGTGATATGAAGAACAGATGTGGTATAGTTCGAAGCCTGAATCTAAAGTATTTAAATTCTGATCGTGGGACCCTTTCGCACATCACACATCACAAGCTCAAGAGGAACGACACTAAAGAATATGTTATAAAGGTCAAAATGCGATGGAAAGGTGAACGTGATATCATTCAAAGGTTAATTTAAATTTATTTAAAGTCCAATATTATTGGTGGTTGCATTGTTTTATGAAGAAATGTGAACACGGGCATTAGACTTGGGTAACACTCGACCCCTTGCACAACAGTGTTGTATGCAGTGGCACCTTGTAAATAAATGGAAGAGTGAATGTTGTGGGCACAAGCAGAAGAGGAAGATTCGGGCAGAAGGGGACATGAAAACATTGTTTGAAGCACAAAGGCATAGGCAGAGTCAAGAAAAAAAACATATGGTGGCATTGTTGGAAACGCAATAGTTGGGTCAAGTTGAGTGTTATTGCAGAACCATTCGAATACCACATAAGAAACAGAAAAGACATGATAGCAAGTAGAAAAGACAAAATGTTGAACTCCAGAAGAAATGTAAGGAAAGGATGTTCGATCTGTCAGGGAGACTCATCAGCACTTCAGGGAGACACATCAGCAAAAAGAATAATAATTCAAGTTTTAATTTGTTTTCTTTTTTCGTTAAGATCGAAGCTATAGTGATGTCCTCAATTAGAATGTAATAAGTAGTTTTAATAGTTTAGGTAGTTGAAGTAGTTTCAAGAAGTTCTGGCAGTTATGAATTGTCTTTGATGTATTTAAGCAAGATAGAAAGACAGAAGCAAGGTTACGAGTTTTGGACCTCTGGAAGACTAAAATTTTGGTGCTTACTTTTATGAGGAATTAATGAAAGAGGCATCAAGTTTCCTACAACTTTTGATGGTGATTTGGCTTTCTTGTGCCATTTTGTGTCCCTTCTTCCTAGAATGAAGTGAAGTAAATTAGTTTCTGATCACTTAATTACATCTTTGAGTAAGAGTTAAATAACCTTAATTCATACTCCTTCACTCAAACTCCTCTCCCTTTAGAAATTATCTCTGAAACTTAAAAGTAATAGATTATGTGTTTACAACTTATTATTTTGAGTTTCCTCTCTCTCCATAAATTCATTCTAAAATTTAAGTGGTATATTCTGTGTCACATCATATCATTATGAGTTTCTTCTACAATTCTTCTTTTCCATTAAGATATCAACAATTAATGACATTGTAGAGTATTTCATTATACTATATTATTAAGAGTTTTAAATAATTAGTTTCCAAAGGGATTGAACAAATACCACTTGATATTATTATTTTTGTGACACATTCTTAAAAAATGTCTTAAGCATTGATTCCTTTTCACATCCAAAGAATTTTCTCTTAAGATACAACACCCCCCATGTCACCAACCACCTAGATATGCGTAGGCAACCCATCGCCACAACAAGGTAAGAAGCTAATCACACATCTCATATTCCCTATGAGATAAAAATGA
The DNA here is from genome assembly GCA_034641835.2 of Pinus albicaulis. Lineage (NCBI taxonomy): Eukaryota > Viridiplantae > Streptophyta > Pinopsida > Pinales > Pinaceae > Pinus > Pinus albicaulis. The sequence goes on from CM076570.1 coordinate 1,264,444,023, forward strand.
CCACATGGTCAATCAATGTCAGGAAATTAATAATTTCACTAACATTCTTCCCACAGTCACCACCATACTCGACATTCACCTCTCTAATCAAGAGAAGATCACTCGCTGTTATTGCTAGATTTTCTCGCAATTTCGCCATATGATGGATTGTTAATACCTATTAAGGTTAAGAGCGGCTAGAACAAAATTAAATAAATTTTTCCCGAAGAAGCCATACCATCCAAGACCAAAGACTCGGAGGTGGCAGAACCACAAAAATGCACCAATGCACAACCGTCCCCAATCATCAACACTTTGCATGGAGAGTAGTACTGGGTGCATGCCATATACTCGTTAAGTACTTTTATTCCATGAAATATATGCACAAGTCATGCCCATGAGACAGAATCATGCCCTATGTTGCAAACATTTTAACACCTCTGGATTTGAAAAAATCTTCAATTAAGGGAAGATACTTGCACCCCTTGTACCAAGAAAGCATTAACTTTCTCTGGCTAAACTCAAAAAAAACATAATGGAAATTCTTTCGCCATCTAATTTTGATGACACACAAAATCATATAAAATTCATCTCATCATCCATGGGAACCATGACTCATTTTTTTTTCTCATAATTTCTTGGTGTCAAAACCACTACAAATACTGCAATGGTAATAGTACCTTCGACAGTGCAGACCCACCTCATCTGTGCTCTATCAACCACATAATCATATTCATGTATGTTGACCAATATTGTTAGGCCCAAACCCATTCCTCATGGACTGATGCAAAACAAATCCCCTTTAGGCATCTTGTTTCATTCTGATGAGGATATATTAGAGGCCATGACGAAACCTGATTGTCTGTGGGATGCTATGCATCATCGCTTATTTTTTCTACCAAAAAAAGCATTCATGCCTTGTAGGACAAAAAAATAGGATATTTATGCCATTGAATCAAAATTCTTCCTTCCATCAGGAAAATTATATTGGTTAAAGAATCCTATCCCAACACTCGACGCATTTGAGGAAGGGAATATTTAAAATATTTAACCTACCATCAAGGTAAATATTTCAAAAAAATCAAGAAAATTAAAATAAATATCTCTGGGGGTAGCATGCTCTCTAGAAGAAGTAACCACACACACAACCCTATTACAAGAGTATAGGGACATCTTCACATGGTATTATTCAGAAATGCTATGTTTAAGCCCCACCATCGTGGAGCATCATATTGACACATGGCCCGATGTCTCACCCTTTTGCCAAAAACAATGTCAGTTACACCCATCTAAAGCTGAAGCAATAAAATAGGATATAGAAAAGCTCCATAAAGTCAGATTCATCTATTTGATTGCTTACACATATTGGGTTTTCAACCCTTTACCCGTCATGAAAAAATAGGGCACCATTCGAGTCAGTACTGATTTTTGAGACCTCAACAAAGCTTGTCCCAAAGACAACTACCCCACTCTATTCATAGACCAAGTCATTGATGCTTGCGTCAGTCACAAGGCCTTATCCTTCATGTATGGATTCTCAGGGTACAACCAAATTCATATCTGACATACGGATTGGTACAAGACTGAATTCACTACCCCTTGGGGCACATTCGCATACCAAGTTATGTCATTCGGTCTTAAAAATGATGACGCCACCTTTCAACAGGGCATGAACTATATCTTCCATGACCTAAATCATCTCCTCCTGGGATATTTGGATGACCTCACGGTACGATCCAAGAAGTGAGCTGACTATTTGGAAGATTTATGTTTGCTATATCAATGATGTTGGCAATACAACCTATGCTTGAACCCTCTCAAGTGTGCCTTCTACATTAACGCAAGAAGAATGTTAGGATTCATAGTATCCCAAAAAGGAATCATAGTGCACCCTGTCAAAGTCCAGGCAATCAAAGAGGTACCACCACAAAAAACATTAAAGAAACTTGAAAGTCTGCAGGGTAAGGAAATCTTTTTATGATGCTTTGTCCCCGACTACACCACTTGCACATAAGGCTTCTTACGTCTTCTCCAGCAAGACATTCCTTTCAATTGGGATGACCAGGCTTAAAATAATTCGAGGCACTAAAAGACACCTTTTCTTCATCCCACCCAACTACAATAAATTCTACACCTTATACTTATCTGCATCAGATAAATCCATCACTGGGGTGCTAGTCCAGGATGGACCAGATAACAAAGAGCACATAATTTATTACCTCAACAAGAACCTAGCCTGACCTACACTGAGGTTTGAGAGAGAATAAAAGACATCCCTAGCCCTAGTAGACGTCGTACAAAAGCTTTTACATTACATCATCCTCAAGACCATAATAGTCATTGCAACTATCAACCCCATGCGATATTTTCTAACCCACTGCATGATGAACCATAAGTATGCCCGATGGATAGTTATACTGCAAGAATTTGACCTACAGTTCAGCTCCCCCAAGAGAAAAAAATCACTCATCCTAGTTGATTTCATCACTGATCTCCATAATGAGACCCAAGGATCCCCCCGGTAACGACTCACTACCTAATGAACATTTGTTCTTCGTAACAACAAAGGACCCTTGTATGACCACATTCTTCTTTTCCTGCTAACCCAAAATTTCAAACCCCAGCTCACCCGTGACAACTGAAGGCGCATATTCCATCAAGCCCCTCAATACCTTCAAATGGGGGACCTCCTTTATCGACGAGGCATCGAAACCATTTTACGTCGGTGCCTTACTCACGACCAAGTTGAGCAGGTACTAAATGACTACCATAGTAGGTCCTGCGACGACCATCTCTCTGGAATAGCCACCACCCAAAAAGTCTTACGTGTCTGTTATTTATAGCCCACCCTATTTCATGATTACATTCAAGCATTCAAAGGTGCAAGCGATGCCAATGCTACGTTCATAAGGAAAGAGCCCCTCCAGCTCCCCTACACCCCGTCATTGTAGCAGGCTCCTTTTTCAAATGGGGCATCGACTTCATGACTTACAACCCCATGTTTTCAGGAAACCACAAGTACATCATAGTGGTTATTGACTATTTCACCACAGAAATAGAAAAATATTTTTTCTTCAACCATGTCATCACATGGTTCGGTGCACCCAAGGAGTTAGTATCTGACCATGGAAAGCATTTAGAAAATTAAATATTCTAGGAGGTATCTCACCACCTTAGTTTTACGCATGTGTTTACGTCACCATAATACCCCTAGTCCAATGGCCAGGTAGAAGCTATCAAAAAATTACTCAAAACGATGTTATAGGGTATGGTAAACAAGCACAAAACCAACTAGCTCCATATGGTGTTTCATCCTTATGGGCATACCGCACAACAGTCAAATCCTCAACAGGATTCACACTCTTCCAGTTGGTATACGAAGTGGAGGTCATGCTTCCCATCAAATGTGAAATCCACAAATTACACACAACCATCGAGCTTCTCACTGATACTCAACTTTTAGAGCAACAATTGGTAAAACTAGAACTCATCGATGAAATCCGGCAAGACTCTCTCCAACACAATGAATCCCAAAAGAAAAGAGTGAAAGCATAACTCAACCGAAACATCACCCCTCACTCATTTTCTAGGGGGAACTAATCCTTCACTATAATGTTACAAAAGAATCCTTAGGACCTGGGAAGTTTGAAACATTATGGAAGGGTCCTTACGTTATCAAACACTGTCTCCTAAAAGGAGTATACATTTTGTCAAATCCAGATGGTACTACCTAAAAAACCCATCAATGGGATCTACCTCAATAAGTTTCACCCATAATGTGGAAAGCCTCAGTACCCTAGAGTAAAACTGTATGTAACATAAAATTTGTATGATGATCTCAATCATCATGAACTTGCTCTAAAAACCACGCTCTTGTGTCACAGATGGATCGTCCTCCCATCTACTATTTTGGATTCGCTGATGGAGCCTCTCGATGGTCACAAAATTTGGTTGCCACCACATGGGCCATATACTCTCCTAACCTATCACCATACCTCTCCAACACAGTGTGTATCGGGTCAGCCACAAACAAACAAGAATAATATGATGTAGCCATCAGACTGTTGAGCGATGCCTCCAACTAAGGCATCAACCATTTGCATTTCTTTCTTGGTTCCCAATTAGTGGTATCGCAATTAAACCAAACCTTTCAAGTATGGGATTCATGCCTATTTAGGAAATATTTGCAAGCACGAAGCTTGGTTCACCACTTTGATCACATTACATTTACACATATACCAAGAGATCAAAATCACATAACCAATCACATAGCTAACCATGTCCTAGACTGCAATGCATCTCATATAAATCACCAACTATGAGAAAAATACCATCATAAGAAAATAATCCATCATTAATATAACATCTGTCATAAAGATATAAAAGCATCATAAAAATAACCATAGACATGTCATAAGATCCGTCAAAATACATCTCGCATATATACATTAAAAATATGTCCTAGTATATGATAAAACAAGCTCGCGGGCTATCAAGTCAATCAAAAAATATGCATCACCAACATATGGATGCATCCTCATAATGGGTGCTTTCCATGATCATACAACAGCTCTAGGGCTGAGCCCTGCCAAGTGGGTCCTCTGGACCCACATGAGCACCTAGCGCCAGCATCAAAGCAACAACTCTCGTAGCAAGTGTTGCTCAGCGCAAACCCAAGCAATGCACCCTCTCTTGAGTCATCATTGTCTCTAGCCATATGTCAGATAGGTCATCAAAACCCCTGGTCGGAAAACCCCAAGTCAGCCTCTATAGTTGAATCCATGAATCCTAAAACTCCATAGAATGAGAATCTGCAACCTCTGCATGAGCCACAACATCTATCGCCCTAGCCTCAACAACTGTGAGCCAAACCTTGGCATCCACTACTCGGGCCTCTACCGCTAATAGGTATTGATGGCTACCACGAGTGCCTCAACCACTGCCACACATGCCTCTCCACCCACCAAAAGTGCAGCATCTCCACCAGCAGTCGCAACACTACTACCCTCCCCAGAGGGACGGCCTGCACCAATATGTTCCCCTAGCTGGGCTAGACTTGTACCTGACATGCCCCTCCTCCTAGGCTCATGGCCTACCAAGAAGGAAAGGGGAGGCCCTGTCTGCCCCGCATCTATAAAGAAAACTAAGAATGGTATCAATGTCACCATCAACGACATATATATACAAAAAAAATGAAACTCTAAATATAGAAAACATAAAATATCATAACTCTTGGTCCCCATGCATAACTAGGAGGGAGACCCATGTCTATATCCCCCCGAAAGTCGACCCCCTCAAATAGAAACTCGAGAAATAGTTGTGGGTTTGACTCGAACCATGCCTCAACTATCTCATCCAAATATTTATCTGCCTCACCCCCACAAGCACGCGGCATCGCAGGTGCCCATCAGCGCATCTGAGGATCCCTCGGAGGGCCCAAAGGCACCTGAAAAAAGGGTCTTATCATCCATTAGGGGAATTTTGAGGTCTAAAATGGGCCTCCTAAGGAAAATGTACAATCAAAATTCACTTTATGAGAACCAATCACATTTTAGGGGATGACATCATCCCTAATGGTTGAGGTGGCATTGCTTGAGTTAAAGGTACTTACTTGTCACATTCTCAATGGTGGATAAAAACAAATGGTTAACCATGGCAGTGCTCCAAGTACTTTTAAAGTCATAAATTAAAGTACTCATAATAAATGTCATTTCACATGTTAGTCATCAGTATTTTTCACTTGTTGGTGATGACTAGTTCTGATAGCCAAGTTTTCTAGCAGCTGATCCAAAATTTTTCATATTTTCCAGCAGGGAAAACACCCATAAACTTTTTTCCTTCTTACCTTTCAGTCCGCCCATGACAAGATGAAACCCCATTATCAAACCCTATCTAGCTTCAGCCATATTAGTCTGCCCATCAACTCTAAAGAGACAATCCAAATCTATTCAGACAGTCTTCCCTAAGTTAGGAAGTGGCGCTTTAAGGAATTTCTCCCTTGGCAAACTATCCAAGAGCCAAAAAACTCCATCTGCTATAGACCTGTCATAACAGACCTTCCTACTCTACTAATGAAGTTGGTTACAGCCCTAGGTCGCACCACTAATACACCCTTAAGTCTCAGTAATACATAGACCATAAGTCAAGCTGAGTTTAGGTGTTTTTGCAGTGTTTTATGGATATTTCAAGGACAAACACATACTAGCATCTCAGAAGACAATTTTTGGCTCCACATGAGAATACAATTGCTTCTTAATGTGATCTTGAGCCTGAGATACAGTTACAAAGCAAAGAGTTTTTTCATCAAGCTCTTACGACCTCATTCAAAGCCTGAAAGGACAGTAAAAGTAAAAACAACACTGTCAAGAGGCTGATGATGTGACATGACTAAGAACCTCATTCATTTATAAGCAGAGGGTTTGAAGACCAAAGAACCTCCTTCATCTATAAGCAGAGGGTTTTTGAAAGCGCCTCCTTCATCTATAAGCAGAGGGCGATAGCCAAAGTTTGACTTCAAGAGTTACAAGTGATTATAAGACAAATTTGTTTTTAATAAACAGTTAGACAACAACTAAAATGTCTCTGTATCAAAATGATGATTAAAGGCAGAGAGGTTGAAAGAACATCAGGCATTTTGCCAAGACAGGCCTCCTTCATTCATAAGCAGAGGGCCAGAGCAGTGACTGTTTTCAAGGTTTGACTGATCAAGAGACAAATGGTAAAAGCAACAGAAGACAGTTTGAAGTTTCCAAACTGAGCCAGCATGTAAAAAAACAAAGGGGATGCATCAGTACTATAACTATCAAAGAGGATGGCTTATCTCCTAACAGAGTTGCTTTCAAAGACAGTCTAGAGCCCAAATAAGATAGCCTTGCTGATGATTGAGAGATGGGTCATAGCACAAGCCAAAGATGATGATTATGTTTCAAAGAGTACTGATCTTCCTACTCATAAGGGAATGTCTTTCAAATTACTCATCATAATAGACAAGGGAACTTGAGTTTAGTCTTTCCCAAAAAAGGGCATTGCAAATAGATACACAAGTCCCAAAGGTTCAAAAAGGATTATGGCATGTTTTTCAATTTCCAGAGAAAATTTCAAAGCCCATAAGACATGCCACCATTACAAGTAATGGCATCTTCCTTATAAAAAGGGTCAAAGTCAGAGGGGAGCTTGAGAAGCACCTAATAGTTTGGGTCTTCCTCACAGTGAGCATTATCACCTTAAAAGCAGCAGAAATAGGAAATATCAACCAAGTTTTAAGAGACAGGTCATCCCCTTGCAAATGAAAAAAGATGCTTTCATCGATCATGGGTGTATTATTGATCAGATTTTCCATGTTGAAATGTTATTAAAAGGTCAGCAGGGGCAGATATTCCGATTTAAAAAGCACAGTGAAAATGTAGTAGAGGGGTTTTGGAAAGTCCTAAACAAAGCCTTTTTCATCTAAACCAAATTCATCACTACGTTCTTTGTTCAAATGTCCAACTTCGCTTTTTGTCGAAAGATTGGTGCAAAGGGTCGTTAAAAGATTTTCAAAGGTTTCAAATAACCTCACCAAACAAGTGTGAAAGGGAGTTTGACTTTTTCACTTTTAAAAGGTCGAGAAAAATCCCCTTGCTGTTCACCTTACCTAAGAAGAAGTTTTCGAGCAAGTTTGAAAAATTTTCCAAGGGTTTTGACCGCGCGGCGCTCCTGTACAATTGCGCGGCGCGTTCAGGCACACTTTTTGCAAAGAAATACACAGGCGTGCGGCGCGCCTGTAGCCTCCAGTCACAAGGGCCCGACAAGTGACCCGACAGTTACTTGCGCGGTGCTCTCTCCTGCTAAACGTGCCGCACACAATTCAAATGGTCCAAACGCCCTCAAACAGATCTGGAAGTTGCTCAAACTTGCTCACAAGGTTTGCCATCCATTCTTAAAGGTATTCTCGTTTCCTCACTCCTCATGATTGAGCTGCCAAGTGGTTTTCAAAATAGAGAAATTCTTGTTAAAAAGTCAAGGTGATTTGTGAGTGTTTCAATAAAATTTGTTACAGTGGGAACGAGGGTTGGTTTTTCTGTTTAAAAGACTTTAGTAAAGGGAGCTGCCACTGCAATTCAAAAGTGTTTTTGGAAAATTTGTGTGAGAAAATAGTGAACATAAGGAGCAGTGTTTTAGGTTTGGGACTTGGAGTTTCCATGGTCTCGTTTGTCCAAACCCTTACATAGTAAAACTGGTTGATTTTCATTACTGTCAAAGGACCATATAAGTTGTCCTCAAAACAATGTTAAAGGGTGAAGGCATTGTTTGAAAGGAAAGACTCAGTATTTGAAAAGCAAGCAGTGAGCCTAGCTTCAGTAGTAGTGATCATTATATAAATACCTTGCTTTTCCAATAGTCATCTCTGTAGGGTAAAAACAGAAAGGAACCACTATTACCTCTTTGACCTTAAAACAAGATGTAATATGTGAAGTTGTCACTACCATTTGGAGATGTGTGTCAAAATATGTGTGAGGGAAAAGAAAAGACAAGGAGGGTGCTGATTGTGAGGAGTTTTTCTGTTTGACTGCTACAAAGCTATATGTTCTCACACCAAATACACAAAAGGCTGGGTAACCTTACCCAAACACAGTGACCCTTTGTCTATATATCTTTGATTGACTGTGTGCTTATCATTAATACTATTTGTTTGGCATACAAAGGGAAGAAAAGACAGTGTTTTGGAAGGAGCAAAGACCTGTTATCATAGAAGCATCTCACACAGCATTTGAATCAGTTTGCCTTGGTAAGAAAGTAAAGAGTATCAGAAGCACAATTCCTCCAATGAAGGGCAAAGTGATGGGCAGTGAGGCAGTGATGAAAAGGAACATTATAGCAGCCAATACAGGGGAAGAGCAGCGCCATGAAGAAACTCAAAACAGTGATAGATGATGAGGGCAAGCAAATACAAAACATGAATCATGAAGGGCATTCTCCAAAGCATGTGCTAGCTGCCTCTCCTATGCAAGGGGCTATGACTTCTTCACCAAAACTGGAATGCCAAGCAACAAAGAAGAAAACCAAGAAAGACTCAAAACTGCCTAAAGAGGGCGCCCGGTGAGAAAAAAGGAGAAATACACCTCTAGGCTTAGAATTTTGGCCCAAGCTTCTAGACATATTTCTAAAAGGCCTTGAAGGTCTTGCTCACCAAAATTGAGTGAAATTCGACATGTTTTGGGTTTTTGTCATTTTTGGGTTTTTGGCCAAAACTCATGAGCATCGCCATTTTAGTTTGGGGGATCATCAGGGGATGAGGATGGTATCATTGGATGCCATAATTTCAGGGGCACATACTCAGCAATTTTTAGAACATTTGAAGATAATTTTCTCCCCCAAAATGGCAAAAAACACTCACTTTTTCAACATTCTGCCCCGTTTATCAGCAAGGTTTATTTTCTGTTTTTTTACACATAGTCCTATTTTTAGAGAACTTCTAGGTATTAGATTGGGAAAATTTTAGTTGTTCTAGAAATTAGACACTCAGAGCTTTCCAACGAGCTATCATGAGCCTCGTTTCGACAACGGGAAGGCTGCAAAATGTTGCCGGCAAGTCAGAGGACCTTTTTCTAATGTAAATTTTGAATATTTTTGGAAAATTTGAACCTTTAAAAAATGCTTTTTCCTAATGTGCGTTTAGCTATTTTTGCACATGGGAAGTTATGAAAAGTCAATTGAATTCCCTCTTTTAGCATTTTTTAGATATTTTATGAGATATTTTGTGCCTTGGGCTTTGCAAAGCCTCAAGGACAAGTTTAGATATTTTGATTAGGCCAATGGGATAGCAAGTTGAACCATGAGGTTTTCCTCACTTTGGCCTATTTATTCCAAAGGCTTTCATTGTAAAACAGAGGCTGAACTTGATGATAGAAACAATATATGATTATATAAGCTTTGGAAGAAATACTTGTCTCATGCTTTTGGATTGCCCCTTGGATGTTCTTGGATGATGAATAGAGGATTGTTGTTGGATTCCATGACTTGGTAGAATGGTATAGTGTCTCTTTCTCTATTTTTTCTTCTAGTTTCCATTCATGAATGCATGTTTCTTGCTTGCTATAGATTAGTAGAGAACAAATTTGAGACATGCCCATGGAGGCACCTCAAATTTCCTGTTTCTTTGTAGCTTCTTTGTTTTCTTCTTCCTAAGTAAAATTAAAGAATCCTTGACTGCTCTTTAATAATTTAGGATATTGTTGCTTGTTTCATTCATGGTTTTATACATGCTAAGTATGACTTACGGTACACCCTTCTTACCTATGGCTAGCTATAGTTCCATCCATGAAATTTCTCTTTGACTGATTAGATTATCATTTTGTTGAACCAAGGAGGCCTAGTTCCGATCTAGCCCTTTTTCTAAGACTATGCAAATCTTGTTTTCAAAGTGCCCAATAACTTGAAGTACTGTGTTTAGGCGTTCCGGCATAGTAAGTTAAGTTGTTTGTCTATCTTAAGTGTTTTCCCCAAAGTCTGATAGTCATTTCCCAAAGTTAGAGGGTCATATACCTCTATGCATGGCTTGAATGTTTATTTCTATGTATTGATTAGCTTATAGTTACATTTTGCATGATTAATGGTTTGCCCTACCATGTTTATGTTATCTATTGAACTAGTTATGCTTGAAACTCTTTGTTGTTCACAAACTTGATGTCCATTTACTACATTTTGCCCAAAGATCATTTCTACCTTGAATCAAATCGGCCCTTCAACAGCCTTGTATCACCGTCTGATAGCTTTCTTGAACTTTTTGACTCCATAGCCCAGTTAATCTGACATCTTTTTACCTATCTTATATCTTTGATCAGTTTCATCCCTCACAACTTAAAAAACTAAAACCAAAAACATACTTCATAACTAGCCTAAAATCAGAACACAATAAGCAAACACACAGATATCCCTTACACATATAGAGAGAGCCCTCTCTGAGTCCAGGAAGGCTTGGTCCTTGGGCTCCAAAGCTTGGTTTGATGTTACATTGTCATTTGGCTTGCCAATTAGCCAAATCACGGGACCCTAACATCACACTTTTTGAATAAATTATTATTATTGTCATTTCATATTTTTTGAAAGAAACAATGCATATCACTACACAATCTTCATGTATTTATACACTTTTCAATAAATATTATATTTGTATATTTTCAAATATTTATTTATAAATCAATTAAATTCAACATGTAATATAAAATTCATACATAAAACAATATATTATATTATATTATTTTTATATAGTATATTAATTACGTGTTATTATATAATTTAAATAATATAAATTTTAATTAATATTATATTCTATAATTAAGAATTTATGAAATTATATTTATATTTTATTTTAATTTATTTAAATACAAAGTAGAAATGCAATATTTGTGCAATGATAATAATTTTTTCTTCGAAATCTCATTCTTATTTATAGTCACATCAATACAATTTTTTTATTAATTCTATTTTAGTACAACTTTTGACTTGAATTTAACCACGGTTACATGGATTTTGGTGCAAAAAGTGAATTGAAAATTCATAAATATTATTTTATTGGCTTAGCTATTATTTTATTATTTCCTCAGGAGGCCCATTTTAGACCTCAAAATTACCCTAATGCACAGCTTGTTCATACATAATACAACATAGGATTCTCGCATAACCAAAGTGTAGAAATTTGAATAATTTTCTGAATTATTCACCGAGATTATCCTGGTCACATACTATTTGAGCTTCATACATAACACATAATCTCTTCTACGCATTAATCATCACATGCGGAAATAAAAACAACAAGCGGTATTGAAAACATTCACATGCACACATAGAAATTCAACACATATAACACAGTATGTATACCGGGGAAAGCTTACAGCTGAAAACCCCCTACTGTCTGTATATTATAATGAAGAAGAATCATGTAACAATCTCAGTACAATACTCCTCACAAGTACTCAGTATTGTCTCCAAAATTTACACACAAACTAGCTCAGTTTTGAACAAGTCACGGGTTCAAAACTCCTCCACTGTTTGCCTGCCTCTACTGCGCAATCCAAGATGAGAGAATTAGATGGAATGAATTCGAATTCCCTTGGCTTTAACTGTGCAATCCTCATTGGCAATCTCCTCCAATGATTGTGAAAATCTCATGCACACTATAGTCACAACTGATAGTAGACTCCACCCTTTCTCCTACCTCTAACACTGGTCTCCATTGAACTGTCCATGCATTGCAGTTAACTGATGTGTTCTTTAGTTGATTTATGAGTTAATAATTAGTGAATTAATTAATAATTAATTCACACCACTCATCACTAGTGTATTTTTCAGTTAGACTAAATACAACTAGTTCAACTATGTTAAACAGAACACAACTCCACCAACTGTCTCATCAACTCCACCAAAATCTACCACATGAGTTCTAACTGAAGTCAACCATGCAATAGCTCAACTAACCCCTAGGAATAGCGTAATTCCTTCTGTCAGCTGCATGTTCCACATCCAAGCATCAAACTGAAGTGCTCCAAGAGGATAAGATAATGTTTATAGTCTAAATATTATTAAGGGTTAATAATATTTTACTGTTCTATTTTTAGCCCGGCAGTCTAAAAATAGAAACCGCCCAATGTCTAAATATAGAGGTCCATCTATTTTTACCAACTCGACCAATCATCCATAAATAGCATCCCTTAACTCAGACCATGCTCCATATGTCTAAAAATAATTTTTCGACAAAAATCACATGTGTGGCCCCCCACCTAGTTTAGGTGATCACTTTCCAACTAGAATCAGGAAAGATGTTTCAGGATGCCTCCTTCACTGTTTCTTGTTGCAATCTTCAACACTCCCTCTCAACAAGAAAGGACTGTCTTTGCATGCGACATGCAACTCCATGCATTCGCCCCGCAACCTTCACAAGCGCCATGCAAACATCCTAATGCACTGAACTCCATGCATTCGCCATGCACCCTTAGCACGCGCCATGCAAAATCATGCATGCGCCATGCACCCTTTGCATGCAACATCTCTGAAACTGAATAGGCTCCAAACAACTCAATCAGTCTGATGCATCTATCATCAAGGTCTTCGACTTCTACTGGTACCAACTGCACATGTCATCAGGAACCACTGCGTTGTTGAACTCTTGCACCCATGCACTCGCACTTGCTTTCAACTCGATCCGCACTCCAAAGATTCCACACCGCCACTTGATCAGCTCGCATCAATCCAACTCCATCTGGGCACATCACTGTGGGCACCTTGTAGCTGTTCAACTCATGAGATCTACACCATCTCGTGAATCCTGCCCAGAAATCTCCTCTTGGGATTAATCATGCATGTCGCCCCACCTCTCACCTGGTGGTATAGCTGCATGCACTCCCTCTGCCCATCTGGCACGAAATTTATCTGCATGAGTGGTTTCTTCCACTCCATGATCCTCTTGTGGCTGCTCCACATCCCGAGGTTCACTATCACATGCATGCAAAACTTTCTCCCTCTCAAGCATCAGTTGCATGTCTTTCTCCCGCTTCCCAACAGTAGGAAGCTCCGTATACATCCCATCTACTTCAAGTCTGTAGAGATTCTTTGCTCGAATCCCAACCTTCTTGACTTGTCCCGTTGCCTTGTGCCAAAGGAAAAATTTTCCTTCTCTGAAGACAACTTCATACCCTTTATCCTCTAACATTGCGACTGAGATTAAATTATTTGTTAGACCTGGTACATGCAATACATCTTTTAAAAGAATGAGTTTACCTGACTCCCTCTGAAAGGTTATGGTACCAATGCCGGTCGCATTGTATCGTCCACCGTCGCCCAACTCAACATGCATCTGGAGACCTTTCTCCACCAAGTCACTGAAAAGATTCACATCTCCCGTCATGTGAAAGGAAGCGCCACTATCAAAATACCACCCTAATCCCAATGCACTAGACACCATGCATGCGATCAATGAGAAGTCCAGCTCAAATTGCGAGGCAAGAGCCTCACCAGCTGCAGCTCCAGCAGCCTGCTTGTTCTTCTTCTTTTGTGGACAATTCGTGGCATAATGTCCATGATCATGATAGTGAAAACACTTCACTTTGGACATGTCACGCTTTCTATCCGCACCTGATTGAGAAGCATTCTTGCCTTTCCCTTCCTTGTTTAAGGCGCTGGGGCACAATCTTCTTACCGGGCGGGCCCTTGACAAGATCTGCCTCTCGGCATCGCTCATTCTCTTGCACAAGATCGTACCGCGTTCTTCCTATCCCGGAAATTTCCTTTTTCCACCATTGACACTGTCTTGATATGCATGCCAACTTTTCGGAAGCCCGAGGAGAGCCAAGCTCACCAGTTCCTCACCCTCCACACTAACTCCTAAACTCCCAAGTTCATCCCTGTAGTGGACAAACTTTGTCAAGTATACCGGAATAGTGTCATTCTTCTCCATCTTTATTTTCCTGAGTTTATCCTTGAGTGCCAACTTCCTTTGGTCACTCTTGCTCTGGAACAATTCTGTCAAAGCTTTCCACATCAAGAATGGAGAAGCTTTACCATGCAGGCTGGATACTATGTGATCCTTCACGCCCTCCAACAGAATCCTTCGACACCTTGTTGTCTTCTTTTTCCAAGCTTCAATCACAGCAGCATCCGTAGAAGTAGGCTTTGGAATTTCTTTCTCTATGAATTCCAACAGCCCATTGTCATCTAACACTGCCTCCATCCTGTCTTTCCATGCAATATAATTCGAGCTGCCTTCCAAGGCATACTCCAATCGCAATCCGATGAAAGACATCTTTGCTTTTGACACCAAGAAAAACAATTCTGCAATTCGAATTCCAACAACTCCAAACTCCACCACTTCCGATCTAAAATTCATGAGAACAAATTATTTCCAAATCAAAGATCGACTGCATGGGCATTTACCAGACCTTTCACCTTCAAAGAAGGATGAATCCGGAGGCTACCTGGCCCGATTGCAGACTCTGCTTGAAGAAATAAAATGCAATCAGTTTCTGAATAATAGATCTGATGATCAATATTGCTCTGATACCATGTACAAATTTGAATAATTTGCTGAATTATTCTCCGAGATTATCCTGGTCACATACTATTTGAGCTTCATACATAACACATAATATCTTCTACGCATTAATCATCACATGCGGAAATAAAAACAACAAGCAGTATTGAAAACATTCACATGCGCACATAGAAATTCAACACATATAACACAGTATGTATACCGGGGTAAGCTTACAGCTGAAAACCCCCTACTGTCTGTATATTATAATGAATAAGAATCATGTAACAATCTCAGTACAATACTCCTCACAAGTACTCAGTACTGTCTCCAAAAGTTACACACAAACTAGCTCAGTTTTGAACAAGTCACGGGTTCAAAACTCCTCCACTGTTTGCCTGCCTCTACTGCACA
Source organism: Pinus albicaulis (assembly GCA_034641835.2). NCBI lineage: Eukaryota > Viridiplantae > Streptophyta > Pinopsida > Pinales > Pinaceae > Pinus > Pinus albicaulis. Next base: position 1,264,459,420 of record CM076570.1, read on the forward strand.
ATCCAAGATGAGAGAATGGATGGAATGAATTCGAATTCCCTTGGCTTTAACTGCGCAATCCTCATTGGCAATCTCCTCCAATGATTGTGCAAATCTCATGCACACTATAGTCACAACTGATAGTAGACTCCACCCTTTCACCCACCTCTAACACTGGTCTCCACTGAACTGTCCATGCACTACTGTTAACTGATGTGTTCTTTAGTTGAATAATGAGTTAATAATTAGTGAATTAATTAATAATTAATTCACACCACTCATCACTAGTGTATTTATCAGTTAGACTAAATATAACTAGTTCAACTAAGTTAAACCGAACACAACTCCATCAACTGTCTCATCAACTCCACCAAACTTTGCCACATGAGTTCTAACTGAAGTCAACCATGCAATAGCTCAACTAACCCATAGGAAATTCGAATTTCCTTCTGCCAGCTGCATGTGCCACATCTGTAGCTCGAACTGAAGTGCTCCAAGAGGATAAGACAATGTTTATAGTCCAAATATTATTAAGGGCTAATAATATTTGACTGTTCTATTTTTAGACAGGCAGTCTAAAAATAGACTTCGACCTGTATGTCTAAAAATAGATGTCCATCTATTTTTACCAACTTGACCAATCATCCAAGAATACCATCCCGCAACTCCTAGACCATGCTCAATATGTCTAAAAATAGACATAGTCTAAAAATAGACTTTTCGACAAAAATCACATGTGTGGTCCCCACCTAGTTTAGGTGATCACTTTCCAACTAGGATCAAGAAAGATGTTACAGGAGGCCTCCTTCACTATTTCTTGTTGCCATTTTCAACACAAAGGTCTTCGTGGCACCCCTCTGTACCTTAGCCAACTACCTAACCATACCCCGTTACAAAAATTGGGCCCAATCAAAGGAGTGACCCGACTTCAGCTGGCGCGACATCGCAATATGTGATCTTTATACTCAATGTGGTGACGACGACCCTAACAAAAAAACTATAATGGCCATAGCGGCTTGCTCAACCAAATATTTAACAAATTACACTCGCACATAACCTCGTGAGATGGGGTTACGACCGCAGTGAAAAACCTCCTCAACCCACTCATGGATATTCATTCCCCTAGTAGCGAGTGGATATGGAAAAGCCTCCTTATGAGGCAAAAGGCTCATCACAAAACAGATGTCATTTTGAGTCCGTATCCTTAAATCAATTTGTTGCAAAACCATCGCGTGAGCTGCTTATCCCAACACCTAACCAGATGCCGCAAAAATGCATCATGGAACCTCAAAATGTTTCTCTCACAAAACTTGAGTAGCCCATATCATGTCAAACTCTCTCGAGCACGCGGGTTTTGCACTACTATTGTGCGCAGGGCAGACTAGTCTCTCTCTCTCTCTCTCTCTCTCCACAACATTCCGCCACCAAGAAAACACCCAAAAAAATTAGTTTTGCAAAAATACCATCTGTTTAAGTTAATTCTGACAATCCCACACTTTCTATTAATTGGTGTTCACTAACCTTGTGCGTATTCCTAGCATAAGCACACAGTGCAACACGCTGAAATTTTTATATCTTGCAAGGCCATTGTGCAAAGATAAATTCTTTGGACAGAGACCACACATGCTAAACCTAGATCTCCTGTGCAGTCCTACCAAAAAAAGGACAAAATTTCGTACAAAGCCCGCCTGTACGACCCATGCAGAAAGAAAAATGAGAAAATTGAATAGTAGGAGGTTTTAGCTCCTGCCTCACGCTATCTGCATGAATCTCAGGTACTCTGGCTGACCGCAATGACAAGAAAATGTCTGGAAACAAACTTTGACCTCACACACTCAGAAAGCACAAATGACCTAAAAGTGGGCCATATTAGCATATATATCACATGTTTTACCATTTTCGGGAGACCATAACTAGAGCTCTGAGGATCTAATCACAAAATCACAAGAGACATAGCGATCAACACTTCATCATCTTCAATATGGAGCTCCTTGTTCCAGTTTTTAGAAGAATTTTTTTTTTTGGGCCCAACGCCCACCCCCTCCATACTACATTTCAGCTACACCCTCTCTTAATAATTAGAATTCAAGTTATTTAAAAATATTTGTATGAAAAATATGCTATTACTTTGGGTATTGGTTGCAGATGTTGTAGACATCCTAAATCACCATACTCCTTAGACAGCGAAAGCACAAGAGCATGTATCATTCTATTATCAGCATGATTTTAGGCTTCCCTAAAATTTTTTGCATATCCTGACATAATTTCCTCAGAAAAATAAAACCATAGGTTTCATTCACCCGACCATGTTTTAATACAGAAGTTTCCTCAGACACGTAATTTTATTAATAATGGAAAATAAATTACATAAAAAATTGCCAGAGTTTACAAACGTAAACTTCCACTAATTTGCAATTAGGAAACAAACCTATTTATAAGCTATATGTCCTAACTTAATTTAGTTATGGACCACTTGAAAAAATAACAAGTGTCCATTTACAATAAATTATCTTCTATCCAATCTACTAAATTTATTCCTATTTTAGAGCCTAAGATATGACTCAATTCTAGAGTCCTCTCTTTGCTAACAATATTCTATTTCTATTTATTAAATATTCTAATTTAATAAATATTTTTATCCTAAATTTACATTATTATATTTCGATCATCTAACATACCCCCTATGATCCAAAGATACATTACAACATATAACAAGTTCATCCGTGAACTTAGTAAATTTTATTCTACCAAGAGGTTTGGTGAAGATATCGGAGGTCTGATCTTCTGAAGGACAATAAATCGGCTTGATGACATCCTTTGCAATGAGTAATCTGATATGATGATACTTTGTGTCCACATGATTTTTCTTTGAATGAAAAACTGGATTCTTGGCAAGCTTTATTTCTGACTGGTTTTTGATGAATAACGAAGTAGCTTCTGATGGAGGAATACCCAAGTCTTGTAAAACTCTACACAACCAAACAATCTCACATGCTGCTTCCCATGCTGTTATGTATTCTGCTTCGGCTGAAGAAGTGGCCACTGTAGCTTGCTTCTTGCAACTCCAGGATACTGCAGCTAACCCCATGGTCATTAAATAACCTGAGGTCGATGCCCTATCATCAATATTACCAGAAAATTCAGCATCTGAAAATCCACCAAGTACAAAGTTTTTATTATTTTTTTAAAGAAGACCAAAATATTTTGTTCCTTGGACATAACAAAGAAATCTTTTGGCTGCATTCCAGTGGCTGTCTCATGGTTCCTGCATAAAGTGGGAAAGAATACTGACAACATAAGAAAGATCTGGTCGAGTAGTTTTCAGATAAATTAGGCTACCAATCAACTGTTGATAAGTAGTGCTATCCATCATTTCCCCCCCTTCAAATTTTGAAAGTTTCAAGTTTTGTTCCATAGGGGTAAGAACAGGCTTGCAATCCTGCATTCCAAATTGCTGAAAAATTCTGTTGTATACTTACTCTGAGAAATGAAGATATGATGTGGATGTTGGAATACTTCAACTCCAAGATTGTAGTGAAGTAGGCCCAAATATGTCATCTTAAAACCTACATGTAACTCCTTTTTCACCTGTGCAATGTGATCATCATTGTTTCCAATGATAATCAAATCATCTACATACATAACCATAATCACCAGATTTTTACCTTGTTGGCGTACATACAAGGTATCATCAGATTCACTTCGTTGAAAAACAAATTTCCGAATGTATTCATCCATTTTAGCATTCCAAGATCGGGAAGCTTGTTTTAACCCATATAAAGCCTTTATCAGTTTGCAGACTTGATGTTCCTGTCCTTCAATTTCAAAACTTGGTGGTTGTGTCATGTACACTTCTTCCTGTAAATCAGTGTTGAGAAAAGAACTTTTTACATCCATTTGATGAACTTTCCATCCTTGTTGAGCTGTTAAGGCAAGTGTGAGTCGGATGGTGTTCCATTTAGCTATAGGTGCAAATGTTTCCTCATAATCTATCCCTTCCTGATGCGCAAAACCCTTAACAACAAGTCTTTCTTTATACTTTTCAATTTCACCATTTTTCTTGTACTTAATTCGGTAAACCCATTTGCATTCGATGGGTTTAACATTCTGAGGACAATCAAAAAGTTTCCAAGTGTTATTGTCTTGAACTACCTGATATTCATCAACCATAGCCTGTTGTCATTCTTTATGTTTTACTGCCTCTTGATAAGTAGAAGGTTCAGTAAAAACATTTTCTGTCAAGGAAAAATTTCCTTCGTTTCTTTGTGATCCCCTTGTTCCTGTTTTATTCTGTTCATTAGGCCTTACATCTTTCAAAAGTTGAACTTCCCATTTTGGCAATTGATGTTCACTGGTTTGAGATTGTGAAAAATCACCATCATTGAAAAGAGGGTTGATGTAAACTGAAGTTTGTTGAGAAACTGCAGGTTTTGGGGGTGGAGAGTCATTGTCAGAAGAACTACTACTGCTATTAGAGTTGGATGAACTACTAGAAGACCCAGATGGTGCTGGTGAAGAAGACGGACTGGATGAATCATTTTCAGATGAAGGAAACTCAAGTTCATACCAATTTTGTGAATTTGGTTGACTTTGTAGATTTCCGTTTCTTTTATCACTTTTTGTTTCCAACTTTTGAAGAAGACTTTCAACTTCTTCAGGACTCTTAATTTCATTTTTCTCAAAAATCACATCTCTGCTTACAATAAATTTACCATTCAACAAAATTCGGTACCATTTCTTCTCATTAGAATGCCCAATCATTGTGCACTTCAAGCTTCATGAATCAAGCTTAGTTCGTTTTTCCTTCAGAACTAAGGCATAATATACTGATCCAAAAACTATGAGATTTTTAACCCAAGTTTTGAAGCCAAACCATGCTTCATAAGGTGTGATTCCATCTAAAGAAGCAATGGGAGATCTATTTCTTAAGTAGATAGTGGTATGAACTGCTTCGGCCCAACATAAAGGACTTAACTTTTTGAAAGTTAACATAGATCGCGCCATTCCTAACAAGGTACAATTCATTCTTTCTACTACTCCATTTTGATGTGGAGTGTAGACATTGGTAAGATGTCATTTTATGCCATTATCCATGCAATAAATATTGAATTCATTTGAAGTGAACTCTCCACCATTGTTAGTTCTAACAGTGCCAATATTCTCCTTTACTTCATTTTCAATAAGCTGACGAAAAGTTTTGAACTTTTAAAATTCTTTTTACTTTTGCTTCAAAAAATATACCCAAGTCATCCTGTTAAAATCATCAATAAAGAGTAATAAATATCGGCATCCTCCGAGCAAAGTTGGTAAGGGTCCACAAATATCACTGTGAACCAACTGCAAATGCCTGTTTGCGTGCCATGAACTTGTAGGAAAATTTTCTCAATGTTGTTTTCCAAAAATGCAAGGTTCACACTTTGCATTTCCCATTTTTAATGTTGGAAGTCCCTTAACCATTCCATGTTTTTGTAACTAAGAGTGACTTTCGAAGTTGAGATGGCCATATCTTGCGTGCCACAATCTGATCGGTGAAATGTCTGTACTTGTTGTTCCTGCAAAGTCATAATTTATTGGAATAACTATCCCTTTCATCCTTAACAGTTTTCCATCTTCATAACCTATCATTACTATTTTCATGTTCTGTTTGACTGAGTTAATTTTAACTACGCCATCTTCCATAATCACCATATGTCCCGCTTATCAAACCGTGACTAAAGATAAAAAAAATTTCTTAAATGTTGGGACATACCATACATTTGAAATCATTCTTTCTCCAATGCCAGGTAAAAAAAATTAACTAAACCTTTGCCAAAAGGAGTATGTTTTGTTTTATCAGCAAGATAGATTGAATTTAGATGGCATTGCTTGAAACTCCAAAATAAGTCACATCAAACAATCATGAATTGAGTTGCGCTTGTATCCATAATCCATGCATCTTCATAATCACTTCTAAGAAAGCTTGAAACCTGTAAAGTTGTTGATTTTGTATTGGTGAAGACATATTTGGTACCATTAGGATCATCTTCATCATTTGAAAACTGTGAAAAGTTTGGATGAAACTTCGGAATTTTCTCAATAGAAGTTTTACAATCTTCTGCATAATGGCCAACTTTGTTACATCTCCTGCAAACAATTTGACTGAAATCTCTACTTCTGCCTTGAGACTATCCTCTGCCTTGTTACTATCCTCTACCTTGATACTGTCCTCTACCTCTACTTTGGCCTATGTTCTGAGCTTTTCCTCTGCCTGGACTTTGTCCTCTGCCTTGATAATATCCTATGCTTTGATTGTTGCCTCTTCCTTGAAAATTTATACTGCCTGAATTGTAGCCTTTGCTGAAATTATTTCCTCTGCTTTGACTGCGACCATGACCTTGGGCTGCTTGATTTTGATTGAAATTGCCTCTTCCTCAGTTTCTTGAACTATCAGCTAAGGAGTTACTTGAGCTGGCTTCGGTGAAGAAGACATCTTCTCCAATCTGTTTCTTCTTCCCAAAATTTTTATCATGTTGGGCTAACATGTCACTCAATTCATCAAAATTTATCTTCTCTAACTTTCTAGTGACTTGCAAAGTTTCCGAAAAATGTGTATATGATGATGGCAATCTAGCAATTAAAATCGTAGTCAAGAAACTTCCATCAACAACTTGAAAACCAACATTTATTATTTCTTGCTTGATGTTTTTAAGTCGTGAAATATACTCAAGGACATCACCACCTTCAGTTAATTTTGTTGAAGCAATTTAAATTGAAGATCAACCTTCTTTGATTTAGGTTGTGTATCAAAGAGATCTTTGAATGTATGTAAAGCAGTCCTTGCATCTGAGGAATTTTCAATATGTATGTACATTTCATTATCAACTGAAGCTTTTATAAGAGCTAATGCCTTGGCATTTTTTACTTCCCATTTTGCAAGTGATGTTGCATATGTTGGTTTATTAGGCTTGATGTTTCCATTGCATATTTCATGCCACAATTCATTATATATGAGAGTTCTTTCAATTAGACATTTCCATGTCTTATAAGATTTCACCGCTTTTAGCTTATGAGATTCGAAGAATAGATTAATTAACTTCAACATTGTAGTGTTGAAGCAGTGTACCAAAAGAATCAAGCACAAAAAAGAATGAGCAACTCGTCACACGAAACACGCCACGCAAAGAAAAAAAATGATCTATCAGGGCTTGGCCTTGACCCTCGTATAGTTGTTCAAAAAAGGAGAAAAATGACTGAGCTTTGCACTTGGCTCTAGTCAATTTCTCGTTGACTGTTTACAATGAAATATTTGAAAAATTTGACCAATTGACAATGCCCTTACAAATTTCTTCTTAAAAAAAAAAAAAAAACTACCCCCCCTCAAAGTAAAAGGTGCTTTGAGTTACAAATAATAACCCTTATTTCTCCAAAATAATAATTCTTCTTATTCCTCCAAAAACAATAACAACATTTTCATTTTTTTACTTCACCTTATTTCTCCAAAAAAAATAAATTCAATTGTCTCCCTTATAACTCCAAGTTTTACAAAATATTACAATGCTCCTCATCAATGATTAGTCTCAGAGAGTTTCCTGTAATTTACTTATCACTGACTTAGACTGGTACATATCAATTACAATAACATATTGTGCATACAGAATACATTGATGGATGTTTTCATTACTTGCAACTATCTTTGTTCAACTATGATGAATGCTAAAGAGATCACATCACCTGTTCACAAAACATTGATATAACGATTAGCATGGTTAAACCATATGGACACAACCCACATTGTTCACTAGTGAACAATGTCATCAATATATATTGTAAGCTAGATTCTTTTCCCCATCAATCCTTTCCATCATCTAGACAAGTAGAACAACCTTGACATCATGAATTATATAAATGGCATGTGCTAAAAATAAAGGAAGATTTTGATCGTCCATTCCGTTACAAAGCACATTTAAATCCAAGTGTCTTTCAAGTCCAAGTGTCATCCTTGTCGAGTCATCTGTGTCTCAAACGACAGTTCTACAAGGGTAGCATTACCATAAAACTCTTCCAAATTATAATAGGCACGTTGCTGAGGAAGGAAAATGTGTACAACTACATCACCAAAGTCTAGTAGTGTCCATGAATTTGGTTTAGTATCCCCTCTAGGAGTTGTCTTAAACTGTTGTTCTACTATATCACGAATTTTCGACCCTATGGCATCAATCTGTGGACGTGAAAAGCAGGGAAAATTTTAAGGATGGAAGTTTATCTTAAAGTTTAGAAACCTTGGCGAATCTTACTAGTCCCCAATATGTAATTGTAAAATTTTTAACGTTATTTTTGTGAAAATATTTAGGTTTCTAATTATTTTATCCTAGTATATATATAAAATTTTGGCGATTTTTAGGGTAAAATAATTTTATACTATAAATTTTGGGTGAATCAATTTTCAAAAAAATGGAAAATGGCGAATCTTGTTTTTGGAAAATACATGGAAAATTAGCCCATCTACGAATATTAGCCCCTAAAATTTTCCCTGGTGAAAATGTCGTAGCAATGATAAAGAAGCGTGTCCAGTATACTAGAGGCTTCACACATAAAACTTGAATATCGACTGCCTTCACATCATTTGCAGCCTTTGCCAGAGCTACAACAAGTGATAAACTCTCGACATCCTAGCCATCTCACAACGATACTATATTAGTCATATAAGTATTTGCGGATAAATAGATCCGAAGACAGAAAAATACTAGCTTAAGGGTTTTTGATGTATCTAGCTGCAGGTCCTTGGTGCTTTCTGCATAATAAAGCAACCAAATACAAAAAGTATCTGATCATAGTGGTGAATATCAAAGATCTAGATCCGTCGGGCTTTGTCAGCTATTTTATGGGAATTCAATCTTGGCCGAGGAAGAGAGTGCTAGAGCCAAAGCATCAAGTCATGTGGAGGAGGATGAGAGATCCAGACGACAAGGTGTTAGCTATTCTTTTTCTGATCATGACAGAAACCAATCGAGAAAGGCAATTTATACAAGGAAAATGACCCTGAAAGCGCACAGGAAAGAGGGCCAATTCGACAATATTTTGACGATGCATGGTATGCAAAGGTAGAAAACATGAAAAGGAAGAATATTAAGGTAAAAGTAGGAGATGGGATGAACCATATTCCTTGTGGTCTACCCCAAACCCACATAATGAAAACATATATGCGGATAAATGTGAAAGGAGGATAACGAGAACGAGGGGAGGAGCAGAGTGTTAGCAGTGTGGAGGAGCAGAGTGTCAAACTGTGTGTGCTATTGCAGATTTGGAGGGCAGCATAGAAAAAAATAGACAGTGTTTGGGGGAAATGTAGAATCAAAAGTTAAAAAAAATGAATCAAATAATCTAGAACCCAATTTATAATTAAATTTCATTTCCCTAAAAAATAAATTTGACAAATTTGCATACCAATTCAATTGATGAACAATTTGTTGGAGTTTTCCATAAGATTGTAGAGCTAGAATCTCCTTCTCTTGTCAGCTGTATTAGTGAAACTCTGATACCACATTAATATAGAAGTGTTCTCAGACACATAATTTTATTAATAATGGAAAAGAAATTAGATAACAAATTGCAAGAGTTTACAAACGCAAACTTCCACTAATTTTCAATTAGGAAACTAACCTATTTATAAGCTATATGTCCTAACTTAATATAGTTATGGACCACTTGAAAAAATAAGAAGAATCCATTTACAATAAATGATCTTCTATCCATTCTACTAACTTTATTCCTCTTTTAGAGCCTAAGATATGACTCAATTCTAGAGTCCTATCTTTGCTAACAATATTCTATTTATAAATGTCTCTAATATTTATTAAATATTCTAATTTAATAAATATTTTTATCCTAACTTTACATTATTATCTTTGGATCATCTAACATGTTTATCATCACCTTACCTTGTATGTGATAAACACCCTTGCAGGTCGGTAGAGCCACACCTTCCATGGCATTTGTCACTCATTTAGACCATACGTCACCACCTAGAGCCATGGCCAGAAACTTCGGCCCAGGAACCACTTCATATTCATGCATCGATTATCAAACATCATTCATTTTTACTCATCACATATCGAAAACATTTTCTCAGGCCACCATTCTCTCTACAAGAAGATTAACAAAAACACATCACCGTGTTTCACATTTGGCCTACCACACCCTCAGAAGCATAGCCCATTAGTGACATTTCATCCACCTCATCACCATCACACTGAGACCAACCAATGAGGCCCCCACCCTTATTTCTGGAAATGTTACCCTAAAGGTATTTGGCTGATAAACCTTCACAGATCAGGGGCATGTCATTATAAGAAGGACTCACTTAACCAAATTTTATGTTAATAACTAGAAACTATAGGTTCCAGACCTGCAAACTCCCGGGAACCCTTTGTGCTCTGAAATCTATAAATCAACAAAGAATGAACACAAAATCCTAGTTGTACAACATATATATGTTCTATATGTTAGTGAAAAGAATTCATGATATCATAAAAGAAATATTAAATGAAAAAATTATGATCATTACACATGTATAAAGAATTATTGACACGTAAACATCGGGAACAAGATGGCTCTTCTATTATTAATGACATGTACAGTAAAAAAATGTGGAGAGATCACCTGAAATCTGCCACAACCTTCGAGCATACTGTCCTCTCGATCCATCCAGTCATAGCCTCTCAAGGTTTCTTCTAAGAATAGTGCACAATGGATGTCACATAGGGTGGTGAACATCTCAAGGAAACAAGGGTTTCCTAAAATTATCTAGGAAATGCAGGAGGCACGGGAATATATCAGACTTGGATAGGGCTCCAACAACGTATAATATCTATATTTCTCTCTCTCTTCCTCCCTTAGGTCATTCCCTTGAGGGGCTTTTACACTCCCTCAAATTAGTTTTTGCAGTTGGGAATAGTTAGGCCATGGGGTGGGGTGGTTAAGTTACTGGAACAACCATAAACCCCACCTTGGGAAACCCTTCCCTTCCCATTGATGTCATCGATCCTCTTGACATTCGACATCAACACTAGTTTTCATGTCAAAGATGGTATGGTACTTCATAACCATTGCACTTAGTCAAAATTTTTCGCAGACCCGTATATCAGTAGGCATCTCTTTCAACAATTCTTACACAAGAATTTCCCCAACAGTCAAACACCCATGCATACATTGAGCACTTTCTCCAAACATGACATACCAAGACAATGCACGTGGGTGCCACATTCAACATTTTTTGTTCAAAGAAAAAACACCCCCGAGGGCTTCAACAACTGTCCTCATCAACTAACAGTAGGTCACCTACCACAATGTGACATGACATAACCAGTATTTGTTAGATTACCTTAACTAGTCAGCATTCCGAGTATGGGACATGCCTATTTCTCATTTTATTATTTGCAGGCTTCCTACAAAGCATGGTTTATTTTTTACTTTAGACAAGGGGTTCCCCTAATTATTTCCACAGCAAGTTACTCTCTCTCTCTCTCTCTCTCAAAAGGATCACACAGAAAAGAAAATGTAAGTTATTCGGCTATATAGTTCCTCCTAGACCTCATACATCAAGGGGAAACTATTAACACCATAAAATATTACAGGAAAAGACATTAGAAAAATGTCAAGAAGAAAGTACACATAAATATCTTCAAGGATAAATAAATTGGGAAGGAAAAAATTTAAATATTCCTAAGGTTTAGTCAGAAATTGGCTGACAATGCACTAGCGACAAAGTTTTTTTTCACATAGTGTGCTTAATCCTTCAATAGCCGCACGGTCCATGGGATGGCGAAAAGTCACCATCCGGGACCACTGGACACACTTAGAAAACATGCTTCTTTGTCAATTGCAGTCAAGGATAACCAAATTCGAGCCACCTTGAGGAGGCCTGCAGCCCACAAAGGAATATCTTCTCCTACTCTTGGTTCATTATCATTCATGCACCAAGAGAGGGAAGAGAGTTCAAAAAAAATCTATATAAACTGGCCATGGGAAGAGCAAAAGGAGACACATTATTATGCTAGCCAAATTTCTCCATAGAAAACAAGCTTGCAAGTGTATCAGCAAAAGGATTGGAGAGACTAGCATGTTGGCCACCCAACATCTTAGTCAAGAGTAGAGCTTCATCATATGAGAGTGATCACCATCCTTTTGAGAGAGGGAGGAGATACTTGCAGGGAAACTGAGGAAGGGAACCTCACTTGTCTTGAGTATTTGAGCTCCATAACTCAAAGGATTCATTACAAGAGAGTTAGAATTGTATTCTTCATACCACCAACACCCAATAAAAGGATATTTCTCCATTTGTTTCTATTGGGTTGTTGGTCCATTTGAGAATTTATATCTTGTGTTTTTTTTTTTATGTTCATGTTATTGTATGCATTACTTAACTTATGAGTTTTGTCTTACATTGTTTAGTTTGCTCATTAACATCCACATCACCTTCTCTGTGACCTTTTGCATGTAGCAACCAATTGCTAGAGAGGTTCATTTTGGTACACATGTTTCGCAAAAACACTGCCACATTACTTATAGTATTTTTTTTTTTACAATACCATAAGTAAATTCCTTGGGTGGGTAAATACCATGGGTGAATACTGCGGGTAGATACCACTTACAATATCATGGGTGGATAAATACCATGGGTGGTTGCCACTAACAATACCATAGGTAGATTCTATGGGTGGGTTAATAACATGGGTGGATGCCACTTACAATACCATGAGTATATTCCATGGGTGGATAAATACCATGGGTAAATGAATACCATGGATAGATGTCACTTTCCATTTATATCAATGTTTCTCATGAATAGCATATTCCATTAATATCTGGACAAATTTATAGATGATATTCTTGTTTATTCAAGAAAAATGGAGGAGCACAAAAAGCATACGCAATTGGTGTTAAAAACCTTGAGGGAACACCAACTCTATGAAAAGTACAATAGGTGTGAATTATACAAGGAACAAATTCAATAGTTAGGACATGTTATTATGAAAGATGGAATAGTCGTGGACCCTAAGAAGATAAAAACTATAATGGAATGGTTAGTACCTAGAAATGTGGCCGATATAAGATCCTTTATGGGGCTGGCTGGGTACTATAGGACTTTTATTAAGGGATTTTCAAAGTTAGCTTATCTTATAACCTCCTTGCAAAAGAAAGGGAAAGCTTTCAAGTGGAAAGTCAAGTGTCAAAATAATTTTTACTAGTTAAAACACTTACTTAATAATGCCCCTATCCTGAGAATTTATAACCCATAAAAAAAGTTTATTGTTTGTAATGATGCTTGTAATGAGGGTGTAGGGGGATTTCTAATGCAAGAATGTAGAGTCATGGCCTGTGAATCTCAGAAACTGAAGGAACATGAAAAAAAATACTTAACTTATGATTTGGAGTTAACATCAGTAATTCACTCCTTAAAAATGTGGCAACATCATTTACCTGGGAAATATTTTTTACTAATGACATATCATAGCACATTAAATAATTATTTTAAACAATCCACATTGAATGCTCAACATGAACATTGGATTTCCTTCTTGAGAGAATTTAAATTTGAGATTAAACATATGAAAGATAAATAGAATCATGTAGTATATTCCTTGGGAACGAAGTTGAATTTTGTGTATGAAATTTCCTTTAGTGAAGTAGAAAATAATTTTAAGGAATAGATTAAGGAGGCTGCCTGAAAATATCCTGAATATCAGCTCTTGTGGAAGCAAGCAAATAACCCCAATAGCAGTGAATGAAAACAAGGATATGTGGTGAATGAGGAAAATACGTTTCTTTATCGGAACCGAATATATGTCCCCAATCAGATAAACATTAAGAAATTAATTCTCAATGAGTACCATAAAAGTCATAAAAGTCCTTATGAACCCAATCCCAACTATCAGAAGTTGATCACTTCTTTGAGAAAGGAGTACTTTTGGCTGGGTATGAAAAAGGAGGTGGCTGAATATTTAGCTAAGTGTATAGAATGCCAGCAGGAGAAGGCAGAACACCAATACCCAACTGGGTTGCTTTGCCCATTATCCATTCCTAAGTGGAAATGGGAGACCATCAAACTTGATTTTATTATTGGTCTACTGAAAACTAGGAAAAAAAATTAATCCAAAATGGTAGTAGCATACATGTTGAGTAAATCTGCCAATTTTATTCTAGAATAGTCTACTTAGAAAACTATTCAAATTGCTGATATATTTATGAAAGAGATTTTTAGGGTACATGGGATACAAAAAGTAGTAGTCTCTGACATATATGCCAACTTCACTTTTGCATTTTGGAAGGCTCTGTTTGATGGATTGGGTACTCAAGTAAAATTTAGTACTACATACCACCCTCGACATATGGGAAAAATGAACGAGTGAATCAAGTACTCGAAGACATGCTAAGGATGTATGTGAAGCAATGACCAACTAAATGGGAATACTACCATCAAATCATAAAGTTCGCCTATAATAATAACTATCAAACCTCCCTAAAAATGAACCAATTTGAAATATTCTATGGACATAGATGTAGAACGCCCATTAATTGGAGTGGCCCTAAGGATAAAATGATGTTAGTACCTAATATGCTGAAAGAAATGGAAGAAGCATTAAGGAAGTTGAGGATGAACATGAAGGCTTCCAAGATAGAAACAAAATGTACTTGTATGCACAACTAAGACTGAATAATACTACCTTACATTGGGGAGGTTGTGCCAATCTAGCTGATGAGTCCCATCAATACGTATATCTTGAAGATCATTATGATATCCTTCAACCTTAAAAATATCCTTTTCTCACATTAATTCATGTTTTTGGTTATAATATTCTTAGTAAGAAGAGTAAAAGGTGTTTGTCATAGTATGTGGCCTAATGTGGTTTAATTAGAGGAAAAAGAAGCATTTTTTAGGCATTTAATATGCAGGTTATTGATGGAGACAACCATGAGATAATCTAGGGAGTTTGTCCACCTCCTCAACTCCCTAACACAGTTTGGGATCACAAATTCCTCTCTCAACAATTCAAATTCCTTGAAAACTGAGTAACTCTTAGTGAAAGTGAAGCTTAAGAGGGACCAATCCACATTTTTCGAGATCAGGGAGCGAATCACTCCAATTTTAAAGGGAGATGTTATCAACTACCATTTTGTATGAATAAATAATCTGAAAATCTCATTAGGATTCTAATTTTTTATTCATCTAGGAGAACATATTGAGACTAGGGCTTGACATTTTCATTGTGAACTTCCGTGTGATTTATGAGACTACTATTTTCTGATAATGAGAAGTTGGTTATTAAGTTGCATTTGAGTTAGTTTCATATGGTTGAGACCCTTGGGTTTTAGCCCAACCCAAAGGATTTTGTCCCTCTTTTGTATTTTTTTTTTGTTCTTAGTCTCAATAATTTCATATCTTTCTTTCATTATAGTAGAGGTTAAGCTATAAAAAACTATGATTTCAATATTCCATATCACCTCTCATGTGGGAGAATGGTGGGAAGGATTTACAATCTCAGTCCAAAAACATTATGTTTTTTATTCCATGGAAATAGATAGATGTTATTTTTCCTTCTTCATATTTCCTTTTTATAACTTAGGAGTCAATTCAATGATCAGAATAGTGTTGTAGCATAAAATAGATTTTATTCAAATTCAACTCATATTTTACATCATAGTTTATATCATTATGTTAATGATCAATGGATGCATGTATGTGGCTAGTTGCATTGTTGTGTTTATCTGTAGGGGAGGAAACCTATTTCATATCCATTTTGGACTTCTCCATATTCCCTTTCCATCCCTCAATTCTTCTCCCAAAACTCTATTTCCACAGTCACTCTACCTAGGAACTTAAAGACATTGTGGGAATTCATCCTAGTGCAAGGCAGGCCTCTAAGAGGTCCTGGGATAAGATAGGAGGCTTCCCCAACATTCATTCACTCCCTCCTACCTTTATCCACCTCTTTATGCCCTTAAGACACCATATCCACCCTAAAAAGGCTCTCATAACCCCTCCTGTAGCATTACAGGTCCTCTTATAGCAATATAGGACCTCTTCTAGCAATACCTATAGCATACCTGTAGCACCACTTTCCTTCACCTGTTTCTCTCCCCACTTCAATATTAGCTCATTAAATATGAATAATTACCCCAAGTTGTGATTTGATGTTCAAGAGAAGCTCGTAGACCATTCCAACCACCTATTTTACTCACTGCAAAACAATGTAGAATTAGTGTTCTTTAATCACAAGTATGATACAAGTTAGACTTCTTAATTTTTAGGCAAGTGTGAGGTAGATAATTTATAAATGCAAATAGGTTACTGATTTGATGAATTATGCAGATAAATTAGATTTAATTCTACAAGTATATTCACCCTTTCTCTTTCATGTAAAATTTAATTAGCATTTACAAGTTGAGCAAACGGAATTTTCACTTTCATAGTTAGAATCAGTTTCCAATTGTGCTTCCATCAACAAGCTTTCACTATAGTTAAGTTGGAGGAATGGTATTTGAACAACTTAATCAAATTTCATGACCAAGGGTGGCCTGAGTAGAATATAACATAATGTGCATATATCACTGTCACCTCTAATTTTGTATGAACCCCAAGTTGATAATCTGAGTTGAGAAGCCCTTGGGAGATGCAACACTCTTAGTGTAACACCAGGGCTGACCAGTTTTTGGTGTTGTTTCTTGGGAGGTGTCTAAGTAGGTTTTTTTTTTTCTTAATAATGATTTTATGTTTTTTCATTTAGTATTTTTTCTTTGAAAAAAGCGAAAAACCAAAACAAAATTTATTTCATGCCTCGTAGGAGTAGGGATAACCAAGGAAAATTATTACCAAAAACCCCCACACCCTCAAGCAGTCAACCTTCACTCTTCTTCAGTGACTGTGAACTTCCCTCTCTAACTATAGGGGAATTAGAAGACCCTCTAGGTGAGCAACCTAAAATTTTTAAGAACCTATTAGGGAAGAATAAGAACCCACTTCACCTACACAAACTATGGCTGAAAATAGGAACAATGAGATTTTTCCCATTAGAGAAACTAATGAAGAGGCTAGAATGAAGAATATAAGCTTTTTTTCCCTTCCACACTTCCATCGCCTAACCTATGAGGATCGTGACACCTTCTTGTTTGAATTTTTTGGTGCTTGTAGGACGTATGACAATGCCTTTGATGAGCATGAGCTGAAGTTTTCCCCCTCTACCCTTAAAGATGGATCCTTGCATTGATTTATGGGTCTACCTAAGGGGAAATATCATTACCTGGGCCAAAAAAAACATGCCTTCAATAACAATATAGGGACTATTATAGGTCCAAAGAAACCAAAGAATAAAGGTTTAGGATAGCTCTTGGACCCGATGAATCCCTAGAGGACTATGAGGAAATATTTCAACTCAATTATAGGAGGGCCAACTATACCCTTGATCATGAGTCACTCAAGCTAATTCTTCTACGAGGGATCAAGGAGGATTTGATGGAAACCCTAAACATGTTATCTAGAAGAGATATATACCAATTACCATATGATGACATTAAAATTGTATTCAAGAATCACTCTAGGGCTACTAGGAAAAAGGGTGGGGCTAGTAAAGACTTGGTTAGTTCCCTTCCCTCCACAACATTCATCAAGAATGAGATATGGAACATGTTAGAGGATTTCAATATTTAAATGTTGCATACCTTTGCATTTAAAATGTATACCATGCAAATCAAAATAAATCAAGAGGAAGCAGAGAGGGCAATATCTATTTTCTACCCTAGATGCACTAAAATGCATCCTACGAATGAATACCCATTGAATGTCATAGAAGTATACCTAGTTTGTGAAGAGAATCATGCAACGAAAAAATGACCCTCTTTTCCAGGCTTGAGATTTGTATACCAAGGGGAAGAAGGTGGGTCAGAGATACTTTTCTTCATTAAGAAAATAAGGCCTCAACGACCTCAACCACATCAAAAGGGAATGCAAGGTGCATATTACTCTTATCACAATCCAAATCAGAATGTACCTTTCCAGCCTTATTACCCTTTCACTCATCCATCATGGTCCATGCCTCCTTGGCCTTACACTCCTCCATACCCTCCTCAGCATTTCAACCATCCTTTTCAGCCATATCCTCCCCAATCTTCTCAATGGGGCAACACATGGCAATAGTGGAGGCCTCAAACCAACCAACCTCCTGCTTTATCAACTCCACCCCAACCTCAAACACATCTCACTCATCTTACTCCACCTAATAAACCTCAAATTCCCACTCAACCCGATCCAAACGCAAACAATAAGCAGACACAATGGGTATATAGTGGAGAGACATCCTATCCTGCTTATGTTGTGGAAATCCAAGAGATCAACCTTTGGTATGGGAAATTGATCCAAGATAACCATCCACCTTCTTCACCTTCAGAGCTTGAAGAAGAGAAGGAAGAGATTTCTCCTCAATTCAATCCATATCCCTTCCCTGAAAGTTTGATCGACCCTAGAAAACACACCCCAAAAGAGGTTGAACTTATGGGAGAGTTAAAGAATTTGTGTGTCAAGATACCCCTTCTCCATGCCATTAAATATGTTCCCATCTATAATGATATTATCAAGGAAAAATGTTTCAAAAAACATTGGAGAATAAAAATATTTAACCCTCACCATCAATGTTTTTGGGAAACTATTTGATTTGATGCTTGGGATGGTGATATTCCAAAAATACTTAGACCTTTGTAGCCTAGTAGTGGATGTTCACATTGATGGAATTATGGTCCCTAATACCCTAATTGATCTTGGGGCTGCAATCAATGTGATGACTAGGGAAACCATGATGAAGCTCAATCTCCAAGGGGATTTGAGGAATATCACCATAGTGTTGCAACTTGCAAACAGATACACAATATCTCTTGAGGGAATTTTTGAATATGTTATGCTATCCAATGAATCGTAGGAGTATCCCACTGATTTCCTAGTTCTACGGCTAAAAACCAAGTTTAATGGCTATCCTCTCATCTTAGTAATACTTTGGTTGGCCATTGTTGATGCCTACATTAGTTGTAGGGATGGGAACATGAATATTAAAAATGGAAATTTTCCAAAAAAAATGGTATTGTATCCTCCTTCTCAACCTTTTATTAAACATGACTTATCCTTGTGGTTAGGCGATGAGGAAGAGGATGATTTGTATAACACAACCTCCTACCCAATTTTCACTCTAGATATTGTTATAGGAGGGGGGAAACTTGATGAAAATGACCTCATTGACCATATCTTACATAACCAACCTCCCACTGCCATACCAGTTGATTAACCGATGAAAGAATATGGGAGTATTCCTTTGATTGAATTATGCTCGGTTGACTAAAGTATAAAATATGTCAAGATTTTACAGTTTGGCCCATCCAAAACTTTAAATACTATCCCCTCTCTCTTGGCCAAACGAGAAGCAAAATTCTGCAATAGAATGAGGAAACACCAATATGATTTTTCTAGGGATTATAACGAAATGAAAGGGGTTGTGCATCCCTTAGTTTGTACTCATCATATTTACATAAAAAATGGATACAAACCTGTGCACCAACCTCAGAGGAGGATGAACCCATATCTTATGGAAATTGTGAAGGAATAATCACAAAATATACTAGATGTAGGGTTCATATACCCCACTTCAGATAGTGAGTGGGTGTCCCCTCCAGTTTTAGTCCCAAAGAAGAATGAAAAGTAGAGGATCTGTGTTAAATATAGAGATGTTAACAAGGCCACAAAGAAAGACTATTTTTCCTTTCCCTTCCTTGACCAAGTCTTATATGTTCTTGCAGGAAATAAATTATTTTCCTTCCTATATGGATTTAGTGGATACAATCGGATCCAGATCAGCCATGAAGATCAAGAAAAAACCACATTTACATGCCCCTGGGGTAATTTTTTCTATAGAGTTATTCCATTCAGTTTCTGAAATGCCCATGCTACTTTTCAAAGGAAAGTTTTAAGTATATTTTTTTAACTTGTTCATGACTCTGTTGAGATATACATGGATGATTTCACTTCTTATTAGTGTGACTTCCAGGAAGCTCCCTCTAATTTGTGCAAAGTATTGAAGAAATGTATCACTAGTAGAAAATAATGAAATTAGTAACTAGGTGACAAAAAAAGTTAGAACCGCAATTATTTCAAGTGAATTACTACTAAATTTGTGTAATTTTAAGTGACCGAACTAAAAATGACTAACTTAAACAACTAATTTAGTCTAGGGATACAATATATGACTAGATATTAAGTGACTAAACTAAAAGAGACTAACTTAAATGACTATTTAGTCTAATGACTAAAATATATGACTAGATAATAAGTGACTAAACTAAAATCGACTAACTTAAATTCCTAATTTAGTCTAGGACTGAAATATATGACTAGATAATAAGTGACAAAATTAATAATGATTAACGTAAATGACTATTATAGTCCAAGAATAAAAATATGACCAAATAACAAGTACAACATCTATATGAAATAGTCATTTATGTTAGTAATTTTTAATTGTGTCACCTTGGAAATGGAAAATTGCAATTTTGATACCAAAGTGTCACATTTCACTACAGGGGTCTCTGAATCCATCTGTGGTGTTAAATTTTAGAGACAAAGGGGTCTCTGAATCCATCTACAGTGTTAAAATTGTGAATACCCTTTTTTCTCTAAAGTTTAACACTAGAGGGTTGCTTCTACTGTCACCTTAGAAATAAATCCTCTCACTTTGGATTACTTATTAAATTTTGGGGATATCCCAAAGCGCAAATTTATGGGGTCTTTTGTGTGACTATATCATTAGCACTGAAAACCATTTCCCCCCTCATATACATTATGATATGTATAAAATGTACCCTCAAACTTGGTTAAATATTGTGCTCTTTATACACTTGTAAGCATCATATCCTAATTTATTCAGTGTATATATAAACACACATGATTATTCTTAACGAATATTACCACCACCACATTTTCACCCTAATTTAGTTTTTAACAATTAAATATATAAGTATGCATAAAATTAGAAAAGATGTGTATTAATGCAGAATAAAGACTTGAACATAGGGAAGTGGTCTATTTTCGCAAATAAAATTTATTAATATGGAAGAATCTAATAAAATAAAATTAAACTAATCAAATAATTCCATCTAGTTATATGAAATTAACAATTTACAAGGCGCTAGAGACATAAATCTTCCACCATGCATGTTAGTATCTTAAGGTCCACTCTCTATGTTACACTCTCACTTGTGATATTTTCCTCCTCTTGTAATTGTCTAAGAATTTATTTCCATATCTCTATATCAATATCTATTAGTCTTTTGTTTTTCAATCATTCTATTTTAGAGATATTTTTTTAACAATTTGTTTAAATTTTCCTAAAAACATAGAAAATAAAAAGAATTATAAAAGTCAATAAAAAACACAAAAATATAGAAAAAAAGAAAATAACTAAAAAAAAATGAATAAAAAATAGAAATACTATTTTAAAAAAATCTAATATGTGTGATCCCTTCCTTCTAACAACCTATGCCACCCTTTTCAAATAAAAGGACTAGAAAAATAAATAAATAAATAGAATAAAGAAAAGAAAGATTATTTAGAAGTCATGTAATGTGTGAAATCTTCCTTATTATAAGCTATAACATTCTCTTCATTACCCATTTCTCACCCAATTAAGAGTTCAGAGAGCCCTCTTTGTTTCCCTCTTCATTTTTTTAAAGTGATCTCGACTTTTCAATTTGATTTTATATTTCCCTCTACACATTTATTAATTTGGTGGGAGTTTAACATTATTAATTTGGTGGGAGTTTAAAGTTTCATGGTTTCAAATTTTGTTTCGACTATGTCCTGCTCGATTGTAACGTAATAATCCCATAAGACTCTGTCCTTCTTGATCGTAAGGTATTCATCTCAAATGTTGAATCCAAAATGCAGGATGCATTTTATAGATTTCGATTAATCCCAAACGTTGAATGCATTTGCTAGATTTCTATTAGGGTATTTTATTTTGCATGCAGTGTGTCCTAATAAATTTTGTGTGAGGTTCCTAGAGGATAATCGTGCGCATGTTTTTTCATTTTGGTAAAGCAGGGTTGTGAAGTGGAACATTATGGAAAAATGGGGGCATTGAAGAGTGGAATGGGTCCAAATATGGCACGGATGGAACCTCAATTCACTCATTCTCTTCAGTGTCATATAGTGAATGTTGGAAGAGAGCGAGGGATGTTGCAAGAAACAATGGGCATTCACAGAGCCCATTACCTTTCAAATGTCGATGGAGCAGTGAGTCATTATTCAATGAGACATCATTCCATGAGAAACACTTTTAGTACCAGTGCTAACTCTACTTATTCTCTTCTTCCTATATTCTCTCCTTCATCCTCATCGCTAAGAAGGTTTCAAGGAAGGATGCATTGTCATATGTTAGTCCACTGTAATGGAGGAATAATTTTGCGGATGCAATTGGTCTCTATGAATTTGTTCTGGAAATAAAGCCTATCACCATCATGGCTCACATTGGAAATGGAATTTGTATCCAAATACAAGGTCTGGTTCCGATGACATTTGAATGTTTTGTAGAAGCTCTTCCACTTGATCCCCATAATTCTTGAGTTCTCACGGACTATGGCGTTTTGTAAAAAGATGAAGGGCACTTGCTAGATGCAGCAGAGGTTTTTTTCTCACATCTGACACTATTTGTGGTTTTTTTCTTTTATGTACTTATTTTTTGTGTTACTTGTTTGTTCAAACTTCTTTATACTAGTAGGTTTTTTATATTGTATTTTGAAACCAAATGGATTTGAATATTACTAGGATAACCAAAACATATCCACAATAACTATGGCATCAATATAGAAATGTGAAAATAACATGATTTTAGTTTTGAAAAAAGAAACTATGCCAGTCCTTATACATTCTACTGACACAATTTTGGGGATGGCACCGTTAGACCTGTGAAGTTTCACCAAAGTCAACTTTTCAAAAATTTATTGTTAATGTACCAAGCATTTTTAAGGAATCCCTACCTATTATCATATCAATCAATGTTGATTCCATGGCATAGACATATACTAATGCTTGGGGTCACAATTCTACAAAATTATGCTACAAAGAAACCCAAAACATAATTGATACGATTTTGAACTTGTTGCCCTTTCATCAAATAGGAACCCTTAAGTCTTTGGCATGGTATCCTAACAACATTAAGAGTATTGGTTATTAACTTATTTCGAACAAAGATATTTATTGTAAAGTATCGATACATTTCAGAAGTACCCAAATGAATGACTTTGTTTCGGGGATAAAGATATATAGATCACATTGGATTCATTTTCTTCACAGATTATCATATTTGTTTATTTATTTAATGTGGAATTCACTGTATATTTAATTGCACAAAATTATGATATGTTATTATGAACAATTTGAAAAGAAAATTTCTTTTCATACAAACACATAATTTATCTACCAAATAACAACATAGTAGAATATAAATAATTTCACAAAATTTACAGAATAAAACAAACAATTTTTCTAGGGCAACCCTTTCTTGCTTCATAATTTTATTAAGGAAAATTGAGCAACATATCTGATACACATACAAGCTGGTTCTAATATGAAAATACAATAATTTTCCTACCTGTCCTAGGCCTAAAACTTATTCCTGGTAGATGACCTGCTTCCTTCTCCTATATGCACTAGAGGCTTTGATTTTCCAACACAAAGCCTTAGGAAATAATCTCCTATTTCCTATCATTTTCTAAGCTCCTATTAAATATGGATTTCTCCTATTGCTATGTGCACTCCAAAGAGAAAATTTCCTTCCTCAATAGTTCGTTCAAGGAACACTTGGCTCATTCCTCCACAATCTCTCTTGCTCACAAACTCATACTCAAGAATTGATTGATTAATTGTGTGCCTGTGATATCCTTATAAGATTTTTGATTAGGCTATTGTTAGTGATTTTTCTAAATTGGGAGTTGAATTGGAGCTTTTCTAGTTAAAAAAGGTCAATACTCTTAGTTAACTAGATCCTTCAAAAATTTAGGAGGCTAACTCCACTTATTCACTCAGTTCCTAATTTAACTCAAAGCAGAGGATAGATAACTCATCCTCCACAAAATTGCACTACTCAAACTACTTCTTGAACTCATAGTCATCACTAGAACTCATACATGTCTAAGAATAAGATTCCTTGAATCAAGGCAAAGATCAAGGAATCCATTCCTTCGCTACTTTTCAACACTCCCTCTTAGTGAGGAAGGGATTTTTTATAACTGAAAACTTATCTCTGTGATGAAAAAAACTACCTCTTGCTAATGCCTTGGTCAAGATTTTTGTCGTTTTCTCCCCTATTAGAATGTACTATAGCTTGAATATCCCCTTCTCCACATAATCTCTAAGATGGTGATATGAGATCTTGATATGCTTTGAGCAATCACAAAACATTGGATTCTCAGAGAGTTTAATGCAACTATTATTATCACAATGTATCATGGTAGGCTCCATCCTCTGTCTAAAAAGTCCAACAAGTAACTTCCTCATCCAAATAGCCTTGCAAGTTGCCTCACTAGCAACCATCTACTCGACCTTTGTTGAACAAAGTGCAACTGATCTTTGCTTCTTGTTATACCAAGAAACTATAGCTGACCCAATGGTGAAGATTCCACCTGAAGTACTCTTCTTGTTTGTATAGCTCCTTGCCCAATCTACATCAATGAAGCCTTCAATCCTCACTCAATCAACCTGTTTGTACAAAAATCCATAGTACGTTTTGCCTCTGAGATATCTAAACACATGATTTTCAACAACCCAATGCACTATGGTCGGTTAAAACATGAAATCACTTAGCTTGTTGACTACAAAACAAATATCAAGTCGTGTGTTGAAAAAGTACATCAAAGATCCACTGAATTTATTGTATACTCTAATATCCACTCACTATGTTGTAGTAGCACCCACCTTCCTCCAGTTTGTGACTATATGTGTGGCCATGGGCCTACAATATTGCATCTGAAATTTCTAGAGAATCTATGTTGTATACTTGCCCAGTCCCACAAATATCTTGCCATCACCTTGCCAAACCTCCAAGACAAGGAAATAGTGCACAAGCCCCATATCCTTCATCTCAAACTCCTTTGTAAGGTCCTCCTTGTAATCCTATATCAAGCTCTCATCTCTAGTAAATATAAGTTTGTCGACATAGAGAACTAGAATGAGAAGAATCCCTCTAATCATGATGTAGTACAAGTTGGCATCTACCTCATTCTTAGTGAAGCACAATCCTCAAAGATAGTTGGACCCATCTTACTTGTACCATAAATGGCTCTGTTCAGCCTGCAAATATCTGTGTCTCTGTTGAACTACTCAAACCCCTCTAGCTACTCTATATAGATCTCCTCCTCAACAACTCCATTGAGGAATGTTGTCTGGATCTTCCACCCCATATATGATGCAAGTGCTAGAATATTCCTAATGGATGAATATTGTGCTACTAGGGAAAATTCATCCTCATAGTCTATGCCCTTACTGTGTGAGAAGCCTTTGGCCATAAACTTGGCCTTGAAATTCTCCACACTCCCATCTGCTCCATGTTTCAACTTGTACACCCATCTAGATCCAACTATAGTTTTCCCCTCAGGTCATGGAAAAACTTCCCAAACATCATTCTTCATGATAGAGGAATACTCCTCCACCATGTCATCCTACAAAACTTGTTGAGAAGCTTCCTCCTCATAAGAAGAAGGCTCAATTTCCACCAACTTTTTCATCAGTGCCATATAACTTGTGTAACTTTGTGGTTGTTTACTTTTCCTAAACATGGTGCTAGGAGCCTCGATATGCTCTTGAGCCTCCTTGATCAACCTCTCAACCCACTTGACCTTCTTCCTTCCTATGGTGGTTGGCTTTGGTTGATATGTTTGCTCTCAGCCTGGTTTTTCCTCCTCATCCTACTGCGCTACCCTCTTTCCACTAGACCATGGTTGTGGCTGACTTTGAAGTGTTGGTTGTGCCTCTTGTTTGAGAGGGAGTAGCTCCTCCTTAGGTACTCCAATCTGCTCACACTCTAAGGAAACTCTCAGATCATGATCCTCCTGGAATCTCACATCTCTCTTGATAATTTTTTTCCTGGATCCTAGAAGATACATGCTACTATACTTCGAAAATTCAGCTGTTATATTGTCGTATTTTTCTTGAATTGTTCTTAAAAGATGCAACTTTTATTAGATATACGATAAACACAATTATCGTCGAATATCCAATGATACACTAATCGAATATATGACACTAATTATGTTCATCGAATATTTGATGATAATTGAATGTTTTCCAGATATCCAACAAACATTCACATTTGTTCCAATATACGACATTTGATCACATCAATTATCAAATGACCTTAAATTAACAAACTCAGTACATATAACACTTACATCAGTACTATTTTAAACTTGAATTTAATTCATTTACATTTACACCCTAGCCATTTATTTTTTCTTGATCATCCTGTAATTTGTAAGCTTAATGATCTGATCTTTGAAGTCACGACAAAACCCCAATAATCAAAGTGCGAGCATATGGTCATTAGAACTACTGAGACAAGACTAGAAAATGCATTGGGAAATTAGTTTCAATAGGGTGAACGCTACCTTGCCCTTGAAAATTTTGGCAACATCTGCTACCGGAAAATAATCCTTCAGGTATGTGTGAAGTCAAAGGTTTTCACATTGAAGGCTTCAAATTAGTGAACATTGGGAAGCCTAGTTGAGGATCCCTATCCTATTGAATACAAATTTTGTAATCATTACTGCTTTCACTGCAACACCTCTAGTAGATATTGATGGTGTTCATGAGCCTATTTTTGGTTCTCTTCTTTATGGAAACAATATTATCTGTGATGCCATTATTCCTGCCTTTGAAACTATCAATTTTTACTTCTATCCCACGGGGGAAGTAGCTTTATTCAATGAATGGCTACACAATAGGGACCCTATGAGCCAATGATTCATGTTGTTGATTTATTTTCCACACGCCACAAACATTCGATGGTCTATCATATCCAGAGACTCTATGATGGGTTTCATAGATACCCAACCTATGACAACAAGTTGCATTCTATGTTTGAATCTTGTAAGAAGTTGAAGAATTATATTAAAGCCTACTATGACATGTTACACTCACATGCTTATCTGGGTATTGAGAATCATACTTTCTTCATATTTTTTTTATCCTCTCCTTAAATTATCACCTCAAAGGAAGGCTGCAACCGTGTTTATGAGGTGTGAGATTGATATCCTTCTACCAAATACCAAAGGCATCTTTTATATCCTAGTTAGATTTATCTTTTACCTCATTTTTTTCATTTACTTTTGTTATATGTATGTGTGGATATGTAAAT
This sequence comes from Pinus albicaulis, assembly GCA_034641835.2. Classification (NCBI taxonomy): domain Eukaryota; kingdom Viridiplantae; phylum Streptophyta; class Pinopsida; order Pinales; family Pinaceae; genus Pinus; species Pinus albicaulis. The sequence goes on from CM076570.1 coordinate 1,264,486,818, forward strand.
ACCTGCGTTATCCTTTATAGGAGGATCATGACATTGTACGCGAGTAAGGAGGCATAACCCCTTTTGATTTTTTTGCGTATTATTTGATCTCTTTACACATATTCTAATAACATTTTTTATTATAGATGTCACATAATCATGGCCTCTTGTGCTCCTAAGAGTTTAATCATTTTGCATTCTTCTACCTTAAATTGAACACCGAACACAATTGAAAATGCCCTTCAAATGCTTGACCATTAAATGAAATTGGAAATATAAAAATTAAAAATACTTTGAAGTTGAAAACATAATCTAGAATGATTTTTAATTGATTGAATATTTTTATTTTTTAATATAAAAAGGTGGATTAACTATTGAAAATCCAAAGATATGTAAAAAAATGAAATTGACTTCCTTATAAATCACCACTAATATTATTTGGTTTGCTAAGTTGTGTGGGTCTTGATATGTATGCACACTCAACCTTTGGCTTGAATAATGGATACCCAGAGGCATCTAAGCCATTAAAATCACTAGGGGTTCAGACCCAAGGTAGGCCACACTAGCTCTTAACAGGACTATATTTTTTCCTACAAAGTTTTGAATTAGTGACCTAAACACCAATGAGAATCTTAACCGTACACCCTGTCATTGTCTATTATATGCCCGCATAAATTACCACTAATTATTTTAAATAATTTATTTTTATTTACATTATTTATAAATTTTAATTTAAAGTTATTACTTCAATTCTCCTCTCTCTACTTTAATAATCAATAGTGGATGAAAAGTGTTAATTTAAATTAAAAGCAGTAATCCACTTTCTCTCCACCCCCTTCCAACATATTCCAACCCATTTTATGTGGAGAAAAAAACAATACCCAAGAAACTTTTAGGGCTTACATGATAAACCCAAAAAACCAAAACCATCCCCCAAAAAAAGAAAATGAAAATTAAAGTTGTGCTAAAATGTTGACAAAATTTAAGCGAGAACTTAACACAGATTTAATGGGACGGGTTTTATAAAAGCCCATGCCTTGGGCATATATAATCTCATCATTTCCTTTTATTTTTCTTATCTAGTCTACAAGGGGTAAGAGCAGGGGTCGAATCATGCAATCCCCAAAAGATCATAACCAACACAGGAAGAAGGAAAAATGCCTAGAGAGATAATCACCTTATAGGTGGGGCAATGTGGCAATCAGATAGGTATGGAGGTCTAGAAGAAACTCTTCATGGAGCAAGGTATCAGCAAATAAGGCATCCTCAAAGATTTCACAACACAGGCATTTCCTTTTCTTAACCTAAGTACACCTGATCTCATTCCAATTTCTGTTTTACCTAGTAATTTCCCTTCAAGAACTTGGGGAATTTTGAATAAAACATTGATAACTCTAGTGTCGACATCTCCAGTAAAAGAGGGTAGTAGACACTTGAATTTGTGAACTAAACTTATTTAGTGCACAACATCATTGCTCTTTTCAAGTAAGCTCTCTATTAGATCATGTTTAATAGGTAGAAATGTAGTTTCCATATTCAATACAAAGAGTACATATACATATAAGTATAAAAGGTTGTATGACAGTGATATGGAAAACACAGTGATCTGGAAACACATCAAGGGCATTACATTATAATTGTACAAACCCCACCCATGATGTTGTCTCTTGTTTTCTACCTTTCTCCTTGCTCACTAGAATAATGAAGAGGTAGGTTCGCTCCGAATACCATTTTGAAATGGAGGAGGCGACAACTACTGCATGCAGTGATTGGATTCTTTGAACTTGATCTTCGTTAACGGCTTCGTGTAGTGAATCCAACATTATAAACTATTCAAGTAGCCAAATTTAAAAGATTTTCTAAATTATAATACGAAGAAATAAAAAAGAATAGTCTTGAATTACTGAAGACTATAAGCATTTATTCTTACGTAAAATTTAACATATGCCCTGGTAGGAAATAAAATCCCTAATAGAACTAGATTCTATTTAATACATATATGAAGAATGTTATTGTAAAATAAATTTTGATACCATATAGGAAGTTTGAGCGCCTCCGATATTCATCAGTTGAATTGGAACTGGAATTGGAATGTGAAACATTCGCATTTCGAGCACATTGTCGAAACTGAGAATTCGCAGTAAACAACCAAAAAGGCAAAAGATAAGAAAATAGAATGATACTCCCTTCATTTTATCCGTTGTTAAGAGTTATTCCAGCACCATTACTATCGGCGACCTCATAATTATTATTATTAATAACATTGGCAGTCCTTCCAATTGCAACATAAACATGCCTATTTTAATAAGAACATTAAGATAAGTATATATCCATGGATATTTTCACCTGAGTTGTGAGCAACACCATCAACTTATGCAAGATGTTATTCACAAAGAGGAAAACTGTCAGATTCTACAAGATGATTTGAAGCGTATGGAGAGACTTGTACAGGGAATTAGTACCCTCTTCCATGACCAACAGAGATTCCCCCCATAGACTGTGAAGGATGGGTTGGAAGAGCTGCGAAGATCCTTGAGATAAGCGCAGAGCCTACTTCATTGATCCCAAGAACGCCATTGGTGTCTAGAATGTCTCATGTGAAACCTGGTGATACTCTCTGAGAAAATAAGAGAATGGAAGGTAAGTTTCGATAACCTCTATCAACAACTTAAGGATGAGTTTTCAATATTTTTCAATGCTCACCAAATTGCCAAATTAGCACCGCAAAAGGTAGGGATTGATAGAAAACACCGTCACATTCTGAGTTCCTTGTAGAAATTTTTGGCCTTCGGGGTTATAAGATGCCCCCAGACATAAAGCATCATTTTTGGCCTATAAGAGTATCCATCCTCTGCACTCTCTGGAACCCCCATTTGCAATCCAAGCTAAAAAATAGGGCACAAATTGTGTTGTGCCAGCCACAGAAGAATACAATCTGAATGATAAATGTGTTTACAGGGCATCTCCCAAGCTTCACCGCCCACTTTGAACCATTCCTGGCAGATAGGACATGGAAAATATTTGTTTTCCAGATCCCTTGTGTTAGCCACCTATAAAATTTGTCATATCAAATGGTGGCTAAAAATTTCTTCTAGCCTTCAAGAAACAATTTTATGGCCAAATTGTGAGTTCTTAAAGTCTTATGAAGATAACTAATCTTTTAGTTAATCTTCACTACTGTTTCCCTCATAAACCTGAAAAATTTGCTGTTTGCCTAAAGAAGACTGCTAAAAAAACCCATTTTTTCCTTCATTTTACCCCTCCTTTCACCCATAAATAACCCCATTTTTACCCCTTCTTTCTTTCAGAAAACTCCTCCATAAGCCTCATTTAACGTTCAAATTCACTCCAAAACCCTTTTAAAACCTTTTTACCCCTTTCCATTTGGTTTAAAAAATCCTTTCCCTTCTACCGAAACCCTCAAATTGGCTTAAAAACCCTGTTTTTTAGCCTAAAAACACTCATATTATATTATATGGAACTTTAGCCCCTGAGGGCTTAACTCCTATAAATCTCGCTTCCTCATAGGACCTTAAGCCCTGCAAACAGGTGCTTAAAGGGCCTAAACTCCTCTCCAAACCCTGCCAAAACCCTTTTCTCCTTTGTATTTTGTAAAACCCGACTTTCCTTTGTATTTCAATAAAACCCGATAGTTCAAAGTTTAAATCAATATCAACCATCGATTTAAATTGATCAACGATCATCGGCTTATTGCATCACAAATAATCATATAACCCTTTTCTCTTGGTTCTTTCCTTTTCTCCAATGCAATCCTGCAATCGTTTCTCCACCGTTGATATTCTCTACTGCGCCCAAATCCAACGGTCCATATTGTTCCCCGTTCCAAACCTGGCATTTCACCTTTTTCCTTCATGATTAAATCTCCAACATCGATCTAGTTTTTAGATCGATGGCTCTTGCTCAATTGCAATCGGAAAATCACAGTTTCCCCTAACACTTTGCCATTTTTCCTTCTCCAATGCCGATTCCCCCGATTGAATCTTAGCCATTGAATCCACAAGAACCGACGGCTAAGATTTCTTCGCACTCCGCCCATAAATTTCCTCCTTTACCCCTCCGATTGAATATTGATCGTTGATATTACTCCCAAATTCGACGGCTAGTGCTTAATCGCATCGCTCTTGCCCTTTGCATATCCCTCCACCATCCCGACCTCCGATTAAATCCCCGCCATTGATTTCCTCTATTCCAACGGTCCACGTTGATCCCGCTTTCAAACCTAGCCCTTTTCATTTCTTCCCCATCGATAGATCTCCGTCGTTTATTCCCTTGATCCAACGGCTCACATTTAAACCATTGTTTGACCCTACCTACCTTTCCGTCCGTGCATCTTGCCCTCTGTTGCGTGCGATCCGCACCGTCGGATCTCTGACCTTCCATCCAATGGCTCACAATCATTTTTGTGTTTTATTTGCATCCGGGGTTTAACGCCCAGAAAAAACGTGAAAAAAGTGGTTTTCTAAGGGACACGTGTCAGTCAGCGAGGCATATCACAATTTTTTTGAAGATTTTTGAAACCACTTTGGAGCAGTGCGAAACCAGTGGTTTTTTCAGCCGAAACCACCTTTCCCCATCTCATTACATTTTCCTAGTTAAATCTCTGCCATTCATTCTTTTGATCTGACGCCCCAGATTTCATTAAAATCCCAAGTCTTTGTGCCTTCATTTGTTCTCTTGGCCATCTCATTGACTGTTTCCCATCATCGATCTCCACAAATCTATGGTCCTGATTAAATCTCCCCCTCAATTCATTTTCCATCGCATTTTCTCCTCTGCTCCCAAATGCTCTACCATTTCATCCCGACTGTTGATCATTCTAGATCAACGACTATCATTTATTCCGCTTCAAAACTTCACTTTAACCCCATTTTCGCTTCCACCAAAGATTTTTTCTCTTTTTCTTACATTTTCCTCCTTTCCACTATAACTTTACCATCTCTGCATTATAAACTCCCCAATCGACCTCAGCCGTTGATCAATCTAGATCAACATCCCAGACTTAATCTCCCCACCGTTTACCCAACCGCCTCCCCATTTGACCCCATCGAATGATCTCAGCCGTTGATTTTTCTCATACAATGGCCATGATCTAATCTTGATCCCAAATCTTCCAAACAGTGCTAAACCTATCTTTTCACGGGTTTTTCTTAATTTCGCCTGTTTTTTGCAGGGTTTTAAAGGTTTCTCCATTGTTTTAACAAGAAATGAATGGTCAGGAATGATGATCCCTCAGGCCATTATTCATGAAGAAGATAAATCTGCAGGGTTCACATCATGTTTTATCATGCCTCATGCGCACTGATAACATTATAAACCCTCTGCGCACCTGGAAAACATAGCAAAACACAACGAATATCAAACAACCAAAAAGTATCAGTGTCAAAGGATAAAATCAGAGGAAAAGTGAAGATTAATGATCTTAAACACAGTTTGAGGGATTAAGGCATGAATTCAACTATCAAAGGCCTAATCCACACAATTAAAGACAATATGAAGACCAATAGAAAGAAATTAGGCCTAATTAAGCCTAAAACATAGGATCGAGACAAATTAACAGTGTTTTAAGATAAAACAAGCATATCTATCAATACGAGAAGCCTCCACTGCCACATCAGAGGCTAATTGAATCCTCTCCAGCTACCAAAAGCCATCTACAGCCTCAAAGAAATCAAAGAAGGCAGAGTTATTGCCTCAGTCAGTGATATTTTGCCTAAAAGACAGCCAGAGTTATTGCAAACCCTGACCAAAGAGTTCTAAAGTCAACAAACTCTGCTAAGCTGCTAATTACTTAATGAAAACCAATTAATACAAAGAAATATCAGAAATATTCTCTGTTGAGCCCCTCAAAGGCTGAGGAGCATTAAAATGTATTAATTGAACTAAAGATCTTTCCTCCCATCCGACCTCCTCATTTCTTCTATAAATACTTCTGTAGAAGATGAGATAATGTTGGTCACTGCATATCTATTGCCTGTAAATAGTTTTCTGAAGCTGTTGTAAGCATTGTTTGTAATTGAAGATACCTAAGTTGAGATGAGAAGTTTGAAGCTGTAGAGAACCACTGGACTTGATGATTGTAACTGGTTTGAACGTCAAATACAAGCTAATTTATGGGATCTTGGTCTATGTCAATGGTGATGTTTTTCTTATTGTAAATTGTTATTTTCTTTTTGTTTCCATTCTGTTTACTTTCTCTGATAAAGAACAACAAATATAGAGCTAGGATTTACTGTCAAAAGTACCCTAATCTCATTGATAAGCTTTATCTTTATGTTTTCCTCAAATTGTGTATTTGAGAATGATTTAATACAGTCCAAGCAGTTAAGGAATGTTGGTGTTCCCATGTCTTACTGTCTAAAATTTAAACCTTTTTCTTGAATGTTATTTTCATTACTTACTAAGTAGAGTTGGACTAGGAAATTTTATGGTTTTCCCTGTCTTCTAGTTTTCCTCCAAAGGTTGTTTGAAAGTTTCCCTTTTGAGTATGTTGAAAGCAGGATAGGTTCAAAGTCCTTACTTGATCTTAGACTACTTTTTATGTTTATCTTGAATGTTTTCCTTTGATGATTCTTGCCTATCTTGTTAGCTGAATCAATCTTTCACTTTCATACACCTTCACCCTTCATTTAGACTTCCTTCACCTTCATTATATCTTTGCCCAACCAAAACCAAACAAAACCTTGTTCTTCATAACTAGCCTAATATCACATTTCAAACCTTAAAAGATAAATCAATCTTTGCACTTAAAGAGAGATCCCTCTCTGGATTCAGAAGGGCTAGATCCTAGAATCCAAAAGTGGTTCAAATGTTGTCTCTGCAGCTTATTCTTGCCAATCTGCTAAAATTACAGAGACCTAACATTTCTGGTGACTCCACTAGGGATTTATGAGTAAAATATTTGAAACAAAACACTTAGTATTCAGTGAAGTATAAGTATCTCCCTTCAAGCACTACCAAGCATGTTGGTATTCATGATAGGACTTATTTGAATCAGTGATAAACTAAGTAACCCTTAGGATTCTCATAGAAACTTATCAAACCTTGAAGGAATCAGCTAGCTAGGCCATAAGAGTAAACTCTATTTGTCTCATCACCTTAGCTAAGTATTGAATAGATTTAGGACACTCTTAGAACGCATAGGACTGAAAAAAACTCAGAAAACAAAAAAATATTTCAGATTGGATTCAAATAAACATGGTGGTGGACCATAAAACATTTTACCTCCAAAAGAGCTAAAAATTTCCACCTGGTGACTCCAAAATCCTAAACATACCTTAAGACTCCACTAGGAAACCCATTATCATCATAACATCATTTAAACTCAGTTAAGAAGACTTTAAAGATTAAATTTTTTTTGTTTAAAGATCAGTTGGCCTCTTAAAGATTGTCATATTTGGTTAAAATCTTCTTGTAAGTTGGGTCTGAAAAGCATAGCATAGTGGCTCCTAGAAGGATTCATACTAGAGCCTATCCTAACCCAAACCCTACTGAGATAGTTGATAACCCTGAAATAATAATTAGGAAGTCTCCCAAGGCCAAATTTTCAACTATTGTCAGATCACTCTATAGAGCTAATTCTGTTCCTGAAAACTTTGCAGCTCTACAAGAACCACAAGTTGAATTAAGAAATCCATTCAGAACTAGGTCACTTGATGATATAGATCAGATAGACCTTGAGCCTTCACTTTCATCCCAAGATAGAGTTGAACATCCTGGTAGCAGAGAAACTACTCCACCTGTTTTACATTTCCTTCATAATTTTGGTTTCTCTCATCATAGATCTGCTCAACAGTCTTTTGCTGGCCCATCCACATATGTCACCCATACACCCACTATCCAAACCACCCCATTTCATCAATCCCCAACCTTCTTACATCATCCACTTGTAAACCCCCCACTTTTTCCACAACCTCCTATCATGGCAACATGGTATGCTCCCCTAGTCCTTCCTTTACCTCTAGTCAATCTTCCATAGGATTATTAGTTCAAGATACCATTGTATGATGCTAGTGGTGCTACTACTGCTTCACAACATGTGGATAAGATGAATGACTACTTTGAAAGAAATGAGATTGATGATGAAACTGTCAAACTTATAATATTTTCTCAAAGTTTAGGGGGAGAAGCAAGAAAATGGTTCAAAGGCTTAACCCATCATAGTATTAATGATCTCTAAGCCTTCCATCAGTTATTCTTAAACAAATGGGAAGTTAAGAAAAACCCTCTCCAAATACTTTCGGACTACAAGAATCTCCAAAGAAACACTGGGGAAAGTGTTCAAGCTTATTGCACTAGGTTCAATAGTGTGTATAATGCACTTCCCCCAGATCTGAAACCTCCACAAGGCTTAGATTTAAACAAGTTTCCTGAAGGATTTGATCCTGAAATGGCTTATCAACTTAGAGAAAGAGACCCTCTAACTCTAGAAGATATGTAGAAAGGAGCCTTAGCTGTGGAAGTTAATTTAATGGAGAAAAGAGCAAGAATGAGGAATGAGAAGAAAGTGTCATTTAGAGAGGAATCTGTACCTTCCACATCTAACTCTGAGATGGAAAGAATGATGGAGGAGATGATGAAAAAGATGAGCATACTTGGGAGAGCACAAGCAAGTCAAAATCAATGAGCTCCTCAAAACAGAAACCAATCTCAAAACCAAAATCAAAATTTCAGGAGAAATCAGCCTCAAAACAGACCAAGAGACCCTAATTAGGAGATTATACCTCCTTTTCATCAAAATTATGTGAGTGAGGCTGAAGAAACAATAGAAAAACAGAGGAAGATGACATAAACATGTTGGGAGTAGACAATGATGATTTTGAAGTTCATTACAATAGGAAACAAGGTCTATACACACCCTATGATGAGAAAAGAGAAGAAGGTGAATTTTATTATCAAGAATTGGAAAATGTCATCATAGAAACCCTAAAATAATATGACCTTAGGAGTAAAAGAAATCAAGAAACTCCCAAGACTAAGACCTCTGAAAATTCTACAAAAAGCAGCCCTATAAATAAACCCAAAATTACAAAACAAAAAGACAAAACAATGGCTAGAAATTCTGATAAAAACAAAGAGAAAGGCACTCAAATGACTGAAAAACAGAGTGCAGACCTTAGCATTGTTGGTACTTCAGATAATTCTCCTATCAAAAAAATTTTGACCGATGTAAATAGAGGAAATCAACACGCTGATTTTGCTCATAGAGTGGTGATTAATAAGGCTGAAACAAACATTGTAAAAAATCAAATGACTTTTAGTTTGGAACAGGAAATTTCCAAGATCAAAATCCCTGTCCCCCTCATTGAATTAGTCACCCAAGATGTATATAGATCACAAATTTTGAAGGCTTTTAACATAGAAGAGAATAATGACACTATCAATCTTAATGATGACCAACCAGAGCTCATATTTGGTCCTAAGATTGAGGGTAGATATCAAGAAGGACCAGTTCCTCCTTTTTATGTTAGTTTAAAGATTCATGAAAAAATTTTACACAATGCTATGCATGATTTAGGGGCCTCTCATAACTTAATGCCCAAAGCTGTAATGGAGAGCCTAGGCCTTGAAATCACTAGACCATACAAAGATATTTACTCCTTTGAATCAAGCAGAGTGAAATGTTTAGGTTTGATCAAATACCTCTGTGTGAACTTAGCACAAATTCCAGCCAAGTGTTTAGTAATGGATATTGTAGTGGCTGATGTACCCTCCAAGTATGGTATGTTGTTATCAATATTGTGGGGATCTAAGTTACAAGGAACAATGCAAATGGATATGACATATGCTACCATCCCTATTTTTAATCAAACTAGAAGACTTTATAGGGAATCTCATATGCAATACATGGTTACCAACCAAGAGAGACCACAAAACTCTCCTCTTTATTCTCTACATACAGGCCTTGATTCATTTATCCTTTTCAATGATGAAACATTTAGTGAGCAAGAAACCTTGACTGAATTAGTGGCAGATATAGAAAAATAGGAAGACAAGACAGAAGTGTCAAAACAGTTTTCCAAATCAGAAAATCTCAGCAAACAAATCACAGGTCTAGAGCTGCAAATCGGTCATCCATTGCTTTGCAACCTTGACAGTCAAGAGAAGAGTCCCCAACACAATGACAAACATGAGGAAATAAAACAAATTGAACATAGTGTTGATCTACAAGAAAAATCCAAAAGCACACTAGATGAAGAGGATAGTAGTCAAACTAGTGAATCTGAAACTAGTCTTCTTTGGAGTATGAACTTTAATGGATCTTTCACTAAGAATGATGTAGGTGCAGGAGTGTGGTTTCACAATACAATGAACAATCATACTGAAGGGAATTCCTGCAAATTAAACTTTCAATGCACCAATAACATAGCTGAGTATGAAGCCCTCCTTTTAGGCGTGCACTTATTGAAGAAATTAAGCGTTGTTAGGGTCCCGTGATTTGGCTGATTGGCAAGCCAAATGACAGTGTAACATCAAACCAAGATTTGGAGCCCAAGGACCTAGCCTTCCTGGACTCAGAGAGGGCTCTCTCTATATGTGTAAAGGATATCTGTGTGTTTTTTTTATTGTGTTATGATTTTAGGCTAGTTATGAAGTAATTTTTTTGGTTTTTTAAGTTGTGAGGGATGAAACTGATCAAAGATATAAAATAGATAACAAGATGTTAGATTAACTGGGCTATGGGGTCAAAAGGTCAAGAAAGCTATTAGACGGTGATACAAGGCTGTTGAAGGGCCGATTTGATTCAAGGTAGAAAGGATCTTTGGGCAAAATGGAGTAAATGGACATCAAGTTTGTGAACAACAAAGAGTTTCAAGCATAACTAGTTTAATAGATAACATAAACATGGTAGGGCAAACCATTAATCATGCAAAATGTAACTACAAGCTAATCAATACATAGAAATAAACATTCAAGCCATGCATAGAAGTATAAGACCTTCTAACTTTGGGAAATGGCTATCAGACTTTGGGGAAAAACACTTAAGGAAGACAAACAACTTAACTTACTATGCCGAAACGCCTAAACACAGTACTCCAAGTTATTGGGCACTTTGAACAACAAGATTTGCATAGTTTTAGGCAAAGGGCTAGACCGAAACTAGGCCTCCTTGGTTCAACAAGATGATAATCTTATCAGTCAAAGAGAAATTTCATGGATGGAACTATAGCTAGCCATAGGTAAGCAGGGCGTATTGTAAGTCATACTTAGCATGTATAGAACTATGAATGAAACAAGCAACAATATCCTCAAGTTGTTAAAGAGCAGTTAAGAATTCTTTAATGCAACTAAGGAAGAGGAAAACATGAAAGCTATGAAGATTCAGGAAATTTGAGGTGCCTCCATGGGCATATCTCAAATTTTTTCTCTACTGATCTATATAAATCAAGAAACACGTATCATGAATGAAAACTAGAAGACAACAACAAAGCAAGAGACACTATACCATTCTACCAAGTCATGGAATCCATCAACAATCCTTCATCATCCATCCAAGAACATCCAAGAGGCAATCCAAAAACATAACAAAAGTATTTTCTTCCAAAGCTCATATGACCATATATTTCTTCTCTTCTCAAGTTCAGTCTTGTTTACAAATGAGAGCTTGTGGAATAAATAGGCTCAAGTGAGAAAAACCTCATGGTTCAACTTGCATCCTGATTGGCCTAATCAAAATATCTAAACTTGTCCTTGAGGCTTTGCAAAGCCCAAGGCACAAAAATATCTCATAAAATATCTAAAAAATGCTAAAAAGGGGAATTTAATTGACTTTGCATAATTTTTCATGTGCAAAAATAGCTAAACGCACATTTGGAAAAAGCATATTTTAGAGGTTCAAAAATTACAAAAATATTTCAAATTTACAACAGAGAAAGGTCCCCTAACTTGCCAGAAACATTTGGCAGCCTTCCTGATGTCAAAACGAGGCTCATGATAGCTCGTTGGGAAGCTCTGAGTGTCTAGTTTCCGGTGCAACTGAAATTTCCCCAATCTGATGCCTGTAAGTCCTCCAAATCTGCACCTGTGTGTAAAAAACCAGAAAATAACAGTCTGCTGATAGACTGGGCAGAGTGTGAAAAATACGAGCCTTTTTCGCTGTTTTGAAGGGCCAAATGGTCTCCAAATGTTCTAAGAATCCCTGAGGGCATGCTCATGAAATTATGGCATCCAATGATACCATTCTCCTCCCTTGATGAATCCTCAAAATGAAATGGCGAATTTATGAGTTTTTGATCAAAAACTCAAAAATGCCAAAAAAACCAAAAGCTGTCAAAATGGGCCCAAAATTGGTATGCATGACCCTCAAGGGTCCTTGGCAACATGTTCCGAAACTGAAGCCAAAATGTCAAGTACTGATGTGCCTTTCTTCTCTTTCCGTGTCGAGCGCTTTCCCTTTGCTTCCTTTAGTTTCTCTTGAGTGGCTTTTAGCTTGCACCGGGCAAACTGATTTAGCTTTTGATAGTGTTGTGTCATCTTCCTTTGCAGCTCCAAGTCTTTGTTTGCCTTCTCAAGCTTCATCTCCAAATGTTTATTAGCTCTTTCTAGCCATGCCTCCTTATTGCTTTCAATTTCTTGCTCAAGTAGTGTAGTGAGGGGAGTGGATTGAAGATGGGCTTGTTCTTCTTCCTTTTGCCTTTCAAGGGCTCTTTTAAGCCCTATGGTTCTAGGTCTTTTCTACCTAGGCTGGTCTTCTTTTTCACCCTCATCAAAATCACCTACGAGCTCCTCTATTCTTGCTTGTGCTTTGGCAGCCTCATTCTTGTATTTAATTGCCCGTGTTTCATAAACTGCCACATGGACACTCATTTGTCTATTTTGGATCTCCAAGAAATGATTGAAGTTCTTTGCCCGATGAAGATCATTCTCCAATGCCTCAATTTTCCCTTCTCTATGGATTAGAAGGTTCTCTAGAATGCGGGCCTCATTATTGCTGTCATCACTTTGGACTGGGATGATAGCCAATGCACCTCCGTGCTCTTGACTTTCTCCTACTTTGCCTTTCCCTTTGCCCTTGAAGGCTAATATTGCACTCTTCCTTCTTGGCATGCTAGTGAGAAGTTTCTTGGGCGATTTTCTTTTACTCCGGATAGCTCTTGTTACTTTTGGAGTAACCACCTTGAGCATTTGCTTCTTTGCTGTCTTGGGCTTAGTCTTCTTGGGAGATGAAGGCATGATGGCTTTGCCCTTGTCACTTTGTTTGTCACCTTTCAGAAAAAGCTTTTCCTCTTGAAACTGTTGTGCAACTTGAAGAGGCTGTAAGGTATCATGAGAGGACTGCTGTATGTTATATGGAGGCTGCTGCTGCTCACCTTCATCATGCTTCTCAAACTGTTGTCCCTGTTCATCGCTATCAAGCTGCTATTCTACCTCAATCCCTTGTTCAATTTGTGGTTCAGCCTGCTGCCCTTGACCATCAAAATCAAGCTGCTGCTGTGCTTCAACTCCATGCTCACTTAGTGGCTCAAGCTGCTGCTCACCTCCATCACTATCAAGTTGCTATCCTTCATCACTTCCTTCATGCTTGTCCTCCTCTTTTTCTACCTGTTCATGCCCCTCCTCTTCTTGTTGTCCTGATTGTTCTATGGTGATCCTGAGCCTTCTAGGAGTAGGCCTGCTGGAGGAAGGTAAAGGGCGATGAATAGGCGGGGAGGGAGATGTATGGACCGGAGGAACAGTGGAGAAATCCAGGTGACTGATAAAAACATTCCAAGAAACCCCTTTCTTCTCCAGCTGATGAAGAATTATGATTTTGATCAGAGAATGATGGAAGAGAGAAGCTATTTGCTGAGATGGAGGCTTCTTCTGGACTAGGGATTCCATTTTCTCGATGCTCTTGCACAAAAAGTAAGGGAGATTGAGCTGCCTAGTTTTAGTGAAATGCATCAATAGTCGGACATGGTAGGCATAAACTCGGGTAAATCTCCCTTCACAAGTAAAATACTTCATTATGATCTTCATAGGAGGAGCATAGCTAGCAAGAAGATGAGAGAAAGGAAAAATAGCAGTGCATGTTTCTCTGTGCTCGGGCTTGATGAAAGGCTTGTAGTCATCCAAGTCTAGATAGGCCTGCTTGAACCATTTCTCGCCAAGATATGGGATTTTGGTGGCATTAGATACCGACCTCGGGGAAAACTTGAAATCAAGGCCTGCTACTTGGAAATGTTTGCTTTGGAACCTCAAGGCGCATAGGTGTGTCAAGGGCGAGAAAATTTTGACCTCCTGTACTCCCTGGCAGAAATCCAAAAAACCTACCTCATGTGTATTGAAGAGGATGGATGGATGTGTATTGACCTCCTCAATAGAAATTGGCTCATATCTCTTGTGTAAACCACTTCTGCTGTCTTTTCTGGGTGGCATTTTGGGCTAAATATGCTCTTGAAGCACCAAACTGCCCCACTGTCTTTAAAATTCCTTCTTTAAGCTAAAATCTGTCCATCCACTGTTTTGATAAGGAAACAATGTCTTTGGATGTTTGTGCGCAATATCCCTCTCAATACAAAACCTCTACTCCTTTAAAATGTAGCTTTCTCAACCTTTGATATGTATTTCAGCCAGCAGACCTTTAAGTAGAAAAAACACAGTGAAAAAGGAAGATAGGCTGTCAATTGAATCTGTTGTGTATAGTGACCAAGTCACTCTGCTCTGTGATGTTCGGAGGTTAACAACTATTTTTGTATATTTTACCAAAGTAAACTTCCCAACTTCACAATCCTGCCCTTGTTATAGTATGCAAATCAACCAACAAAACTCACACCATATACAATCACCTTTAGTGCAGACACAGTCAATTTCACTGTTTATAGAACAAAGGTGACAGAGTTTTAAAAAAGTTTCAACGGTTTCAACAAAGCCTGTAGGAATTTTATCCTTTCAAACAATCAAAGCTCCTTTTCAATATAAAACCTTGTCCCTCTAGAAAAATGCTTTTATACCCTCTGAAAATCAACTTATCAAATGAGCTTGAAGAACAAAAAGGCAGTTAAGTAGTATACACAGTCAACAACTTATCCTTTTCTGTGGTTGGTAGGGGTAACCTGCCCTTTTGATGCTTTGAAGATATAAGATACCCTTGTTCTTTGATGAGGCAAGGTGAAAACACAGCTTCGAGTTCAAGACCCCTTTCCTTATAGGCACTTCATCAGCATATCAAACACTCTAACACAGTTTTAAATAATAGATATCCACACAGCAAAGCACTGTTTTTCATATATGGTGATGTAGAAGTTTAAATGTGGAGAAGCTCCCCTTTGATCAAAACCTTAACCCTCATATGTAGCTCAACAGATATATGATGATATATAAACTTAGTCAAACTCAATAATCTGCCTTATTTAACTCCTTCAGTCTTTGCACTTATTCGATTCATATACCCTCAAACTGTACATATCAGCCCTTTTATAGTTTTAAAAACAAGGTTTATGGTAGACAGAGTTTGACCTATTTCACCATGGTCTTTGTATGCAATAACTAGCCCTTTACCACTTCAACAGTTTTGAAAAATCCAAGGGCGGTTTCAAAAATACCTCTACAAGTCGTGGACAACCTTTTGAATGGTTTGAGCAACCTTTAGGATTGATTTGGAGGCGTCTTAAGCGGTCAACAGGTGCGCGGCACTTCAGAGGAAAAGAGCGTCGCGCAAGAAACATGGTCGAGTGGCCTGTCGGGTCGGTGTCGGGCGCCCGTGACCCGTAGCCACAGGAACGCCATGCGCGGCTACAGGAGTGTCGCGCGCCTTTGTTGCGCAATGCAAAAAAATTTCCCAGGAGCGCCGCGCACTTTTCCAGGAGTGCCACGCAGTGTTCCAACTCTAAAAAACTCTGAAAATTGACTTGAAAACCTCATTCACCACTTGGAAATTTCAGAGGGACGGCTCGATCTTGCTTGGAGAATTTGAAAATTAAATTTGCCACTTCAATTTACTCCTTTGAAAACATGAAAACCCCAACATTCGCTTTGTCAATTGATTTGGAGAGGGTGTATTTGAAAGGTTTGGAGATGTGTTTGCTTTCAAATCAAAACTTTAAACTTTGCTTTTTGGACTCCCCTATTTCCTTTATACCGTTTATCTGTTGTAGCAATGTGTGAAGAGACTTCTTCTTTGACAGTGGCATATTCATATTACCTTTACCTAGTCCTAGGACTTAAAACACATCTTGTGATAATTTTTGCACTCTTATAATCCTCTGTATTCATTCAGGATGCCTTTATGCTGGATAAGAAGTCTAACTGCTATTTCAGAATGTTTTATACCCCTGGCCTTTGAAAGGCATACCTATCTGTGTTATTCTGCAAGGGGATGATCTTTTCTGTTTGCAACATAAACTTACATTTCGCTTTGGAGTTAATGATGACTATTGTGAAATGGATTTTGACTATAGGTGTAAAATGCAGTTGTACCCACCCATGTTTGATCATCCCCTGTCTAGAAGGCGCTTTCTTTTTACATTCTTTCATCTGCTCAAAGTGTGCTGATATGATACCTCTTCACTTCATAATATATTCAAAAGGCTACCCTTTGCTCACTGTGCCTTTACTTTTGAAAGGTATTTAATATGCTTACCTTAGGGGCTCAAAACCATCTTGTGCCTGTAGCGGCCTAAATTCCATTCTCTTATCCAAAATGTGATAGCAGAGTGTTTTGGATTGTTTCAAAGGGAAAATGCCTACCTTTGTGACAGTAGCATGCATACTTTGCCCTTAATGAGTTCTAGGACCTGAAAAATGTGCCAAGGTCTTTCTTGCATCTTATGAACCTGTAGATTTATTTGCAGTGCCCTTTTCTGAAGAAGAAATTGAACTATCACCTCAATATCTTTTATACTTATGATTCTTAAATGGCATACTTGTCTTTGTCATTTGAAAGGAGATGGCTTATCTTTTTAACTTGGTTTGACAATCTCTGCCTCCAGGTGCCTTATCAATTTTTCTCCAACTGTAGGTGCTAACAATTTATTTGGATTTATTCAGACTTTGCCATGGTGTGTTGATCAAGAAGGGCGCTACTTCCAACACACTTTCTCTGCTCAAAACATACCAATATGGTGTCTCTGGCCCTTGAATAATGAACACCTATATTTTTCCTAAGATGTTTATCCAAAAACTGACAGTATGTCAAAACACTCCTTCTGCATATTATGAACAATAGTTTTCAGGGGTGATGCCTCTTGGGGAGGTCAAACCAGATTTTCTGTGTCAGCTGTGATAAACATATTTGAAAAGCACCTGTTTATATCTTTGTGTTGAGGAGAGAAATATATGAGGTATGAAATGGCTGATAGAATGACTCACAGACAACAAGGATTTTATTAGCCATTTTCCTCCTAATGGAGCCCTAACAGCTAGAGAAACAACCATTGCTGTTCCAGAAGTCAATAACCCTGCTGCATTTGAAGAAGGCACTTGTCTTTGTGGTGGATTGTGGATTGCAACGCCGAGACCTGCACTGGCTCTTTAAATGATATCAAGATGGCTTATGTCTAGGGCTATATACTACTTGCCCGATTTTTCTCAATGTTTATCTAGAAACCATAGACTATATTCCACAACTCAATAGAAACATAAGAGTACACAGAGGTCCTTTTTCACTGAAGTGTATTCTTGCTCAGCACTGATTTGAGCCATTCATACTAGCACCCCTGCAGAGATGTTTTGTTACAATAGCTTTGATCAATGGAGTCTCTTCTTATTGAGCCATGATGATGATGCCTGAAACTTCAATTGATCTTCTTTCTTAGGACACAATACCTAAAAACTCTGCTTTCTCCTGATTTGAACATTTCTGCTCTTAGCCCTGTTTTTTATCATCACTTTCCCTTATACACCTTTAGTTATTGTTTCACTGTTTATTAAAAAAAAAACCTGCCTTATAGTCAGTTTGAAATACTTCAAGTCAACATTGGCCATCGCCCTCTACTTGTAGATGAAGGAGGCGCTTTAACCCTCTGCTTATAGATGAAGGAGGTTCTTGGCCATGTCAAATTACAAGTCTGTTTGACAATGTTGTCTTTCTTCTACTGTGTTATCATGCTGAATGAAGCTGCAATATCTTGATGAGTAACTCTTTGTCCTGCAATTGCATCTTAGGCTTATGTTCACATTGAGAAACAGATGTCTTCTCATGTGGAGCCAAGAATTTTCTTCTGAGAAGCTGACATGTTTCCTGCGCTTGTAAAATCCATAAACAGTGTAAAACACCTAATAATCAGCTTGAGACTGTGGTCTATGCATTGCTGAGACTTAGGGGCATGTAAGTGGCGTGACTTAGAGCTGTGACTAACTTCATTAGCAGAGTGGGAGGTCTGTTCTGATTGGTCTATAGCATATGGAGGTTTTTGGCCCTTTGATGGTTGCCAAGGGTAAACTACCTTAAAGCGCCACTTCCTAACTTAGGGGAGGTTTTTTTAACAGAATTAGATTGTCCTTTTAGAGCTGACAGGCAGACTTAGTATGGCTGAGGTTAGGTAGGGTTTGACAATGGGATTTCAACTTGTCATGGGCGAACTGAAAAGGAAGGAGAGCAAAAAAATTTTATGGGTGTTTTCCCAGCTGGCAAATTTGACAAATTTTAAGATCAGCTGTTGGAAAAAAGGGCTGTTGAACTAGTCATCACTAACAGGTAAAAAATACTGATGACTAATAGGTGCCAAAAGAATAAAGGTTCATGGTGATTCTGAACTAATAATTAGGCAAGTGAATGGAGAATATAGTGCCAAACATCCCAGAATTAGAGCCTATAGAAATGATGTCATGGATTTATTGAAAACATTTGACAAGTTCCAACTTATTTTTGTCCCAAGAAACCAAAATATCCAAGCTAATGGTTTAGCTTTTGCTGCTAGAACATGCCTAACTCCTTATGAAGCCAAACAATGCACAACTCAAATTAAATTTTGACCAGCTGTCCCAGCTAATGAAAGATATTGGCAAGTGTTTGATGGAGACAAAAAAATAGAAGACTTCCTATAGTCCAGAAATGAATTTGAGCTACCAAGTTCAGATTCAGATTATGAATCAGACTGTCCTGTGGAAGAAAATCTTCTTGATGAAGAAGTAAAGTGACCAAATATTGCTGAGATAAATCTGTTAGCTAATAAACTTGAACACACCACAGAAATTAGTGCAGATTTAGGAAAAGAAGACTTAGAAACACTGCAATATAACACTCAAGGTTTGCCAAAAGGTCTGGTCCCACTAGAAGAGTTGTTTGATTTCAATGATGTTTCCAAGAAACCAAAGCTGCAGCCTGTTGAAACTGAAGTAGAGGAGTGTAACATAGGCAATGAACTAAAACCAAAAATGATCAAATTGTCTAAGACTTTTCCAGCTCACATCAAACTGAAATACATTGAGTTGTTTAAAGAATTTTCTGATTTTTTTGCATGGATTTATGAGGATTTAAAGTCCTATTTCACAGAGATAATTGAGCACAAGATATCTCTCAAAGAAAACCAAAAACCTTTTAAACAAAAATTGTGCAGAATAAATCCTGTTCAATTACCTTTGGTTGAGAAAGAAATCAAGAAAATGTATGAGGCTGGAATTATTGTTCCTATTAGATACTCAGAGTGGGTATCTAATCTAGTGTCAGTAAGGAAGAAAACATGAGAGATTAGGCTTTGTATTGACTTTAGGAACTTAAAAAAAGCCTCATTAAAGGACAATTACCCTTTACCCAAGATGGATCATATTTCACAAAAGCTAGTTGGTTCTAAAAGAATTTCTTTGCTAGATGGCTTCTCAGGATAGAATCAGATTTTAGTACATCCTGATGATCAACTCAAGACAGCTTTTACCATACCTTGGAGTACTTTCATGTATGTGAAAATTCCCTTTGGTTTAATGAATGCTAGTGCTACATTTCAAAGAGCCATGGATATTGCATTCTCGGAAGAATTAGGCTACTTCATCATTATTTATCTTGATGATATCACTGTTTTTTCCAAAACAGATGAAGAACACCTAGAACACCTAAGAATAGTCTTTGAGAAACACAGGAAATTTGGGTTATCTTTAAATCCGAAGAAAACAATGTTTGGTCTCCAAGAAGGTAAACTACTTGGACACATCATATCAGCAGAAGGAATAAAGATAGACCCAAAAAGGATTGAGGGTATATTGCAAATCAATCATCCTAGAAACATCAAGGAACTCCAATATTTCAATGGGAAGATTAATTTCTTGAGAAGGTTCTATTGAGGCCTCGAAAATTGCTGCTTCAAACATTGGGGGATAACCACCCGGTCAGGACCTTAGGACAACTCCTTTTCTGTTTGGTGTGGTGGCTCTGACTGGATTGATAGGACCAATTTCCTTATAACTTAAATGGGGTGGTGATGGAATGATTGGATGAATGGAAAATGGGACTAACTAACTAAAATAAACTATCTAATCTAATCTATAACTGATAAATAATTCTAAAACTAACCCAGGTATCAAATATGAATACAACTTTAAAATTGTTTCAATTAAACCGATAACCATGAAAATGTATTATAATTTAATTGAAATATGCAGTATCAGATAATGGTAACTCTGTTTAAGAAATTAAATAGAGTTATAATATCACATTGTACTCTTTATTTTATATATCATTTTCATATACTGTAAAAGATGAATATTTTCACACACTTAGAAATGATATGTATAAAGAAATATTATAAAACAAGTACATATAAATGATAGCAAATTTTAAAGAGAATATCTCATAACATAAGAAAATTAAAAGTGAATAGATAGAAATACCATATCCATCTTGATACTTTCCAATGTAATTCGATATCCAAATCTAGCAAATTCAATGTAAAACAGACTCCAAGATACAGAAATGCAATTCTTAAAGGCAATTTTGCATAGAATCACCAGATGTGATCTTTTATAAAAATATAAGAGTCAATGGAGTACAGAAATGTAATCACCAAGTCAAAATATTACAAATTCAAGACCTCTTTATAAATGCATGAAAGGGGTTTAAATAGATACTTAATAAAACAAAATAACTAAAACTATTCCTACATTCTATCTAATCAGAAATCTAGAAGCGGAATTGCGATCTTGAAGTGAAACCAATTCATTAATTGTCTCCTGTGTTTAATGTGCCCAGATGGTAGATTTTGTGCATATCTTTCACTTCTGTTGGATGACTTAGCCTTGAATGTAGCTGCCCAATATATGTAGCATCAGAGAATTCAGGAATGATACAATGAATAACACTTGAAAGGAATTTGATGGCCATCTGTTGGCTATGTGGCTTGATTAGATAAGTCCACATAATATCCCATGAAATTCCTTGAAGTTTGCTAATCTGTTGATTCTTATTGATTATCTCTTCCTTCCACCTAGAATCAGCTTCTTTTACTTTTGGTAATTTTCCTGGGGTACAATCTGAGATCAAACTAGTGGCATACAAGCTATCATTAACCAGTTGTGTAATATTATTCATCATACTTTTAGCTCTTGATATGGCTCTTTATAATTTCATCAACTGTTGTTCCCATTCCATAAATAAAATTTCCTTGTGTCTCTCCTCAATTCTGGGAAGACTAGCTTTTCTTCCCTGCTTTGTATCCTGCCATGAAAGGAACTCAGAAATTTTATCATCAGCATCATCAATTTATTGCCTAAGAGTGACTGCTTCATCTATCAAAGATGATGTTATTTTGCACAAAGGCTCAACTTGTGTCAATTTCAGACAAAACTCATTCAACTGCTGAGATAGCAATTTTTTTGTTTCAAGGGCTTCATTTTTGAATTTCTCTAATTTAGGATAATCCTTGAACTTGTTCAATGTTGATCGGAATATTTTCTCTTGTTCAATATTTGTATTTTTCTCACTTTGCAGAAGATTTTGTAGCTTTTCTACCTCTTGACTCAACTGCTATTGTGTGTTCAAGACTTGTTCATCAATCTTCTTCTTTTCAATGCTAAGCTTCTCTTCGAGCTATTTAGATCTGAGCTCCTGATCTTGCAATTGTTTTTCTAGCTTAACAAGCTTTTGCTGATCCTCTGTGGCCTGTTATTCCAACATAGCTATCTGTAAGTATTTTTGTTTCATCAACTGGGAGACTTCAGAAGCTTTATCTATAGTTTCAGCACTATAGGCACCTGCATATTGAGACAATTTAGTGATATCCTCAGATGGATTCACCTCAGCATCTTTATAAACAATATTCATAAACTCCACCTGTGATGTTGAAAGTGCATCCTGATCAGTTCTTCTCCTCTTCCTCTACTTTCTCACAACATCCCTATGTTTGGGACTGTAGAATATGTCTAGAGGAGGAATTTCCACTACTTTCAACATAATTTCACCTGTAGGATTTTCGGGAATGACTTCCATATCCTGATCTTCCAGGTCTTTAACCTGGGGATTATTTTGCAATCCTATTTGTTGGGAAAATTGATTATATTGGCTCAACAAATGGGAAGAAACAATAAGTTCAGCAGATTCTACTACTTTATCAGTAGTTTTCTCTCTTCCAAGTTGTAAATTTGGATTATTGTTCATATCTCCTGTTATTGCTTGTACAATAGCTTCATTGCCTATGTACTCATTTTCAGTATTCACATTGGTGTCAGCACCTGTGTTTTTCTTTTTTGTATGAGTTGTAGACTTTTGATCAGTATGTACATCAATTTTAGCAGCTGTTTCTTTCTTCTCAGTATCAGCTTTGCTTCTAATGTCTTATTTCTGCATAACAGGATTAGTTCCTGTTACTTCTTTTTGTGTTTGTATAATGACCTTGCTGGTAGATGTTTCTGTTACTGCTTTGCTAGATGTATCCTATTTTTTCTTCTGCTGTGACTCAGCCTCTTGCATAGGAATTCTTAATTGATCCAGAGGAGCTTTGAGTAATCTCTGGCTTCTAAATAACATAAACTTATTCATCTCTTCAGTCTGGAATTTTGACTTTGCCAAATTATAAACTTGTGAAAAATTATCTACAGAAACAAAAAAATCATCGAACTCATCTAGTTCGTGTTCAAATCGAGCAATTGAAACTGAAGTGGAAAAATCGAAAGCCACCTTCTTTGGGTCATATTGTCTTCTTGGGATTGTTGAAATATTGAGATTGGTTATCTTGCTAACTTCTTTCTCAGCATGAAAAAAATTATTGAGAGTATAATCTCCACATTTAAAAGGAAAAGTAGGCCACAATAGCTTCTTGTTATTCTTCAAAGACCTAGACATGCCTTCTACTATTAGCTGATATGAAATTTCCTGTGCTAACAGTTTATCTAGAACATATAGAGGAAGAATGTGGGGTTCTACAATGCTCCCAAAAACTCTGATATACATGAATCTTTCTTCTCTGAACCAATCCCCAATCAAGGATAAATCAACTTTATCCTTTTCAGAAAGTCTAGGAGGGAATCGGTTGAAAATGGTTTGAAAAACATGGATAAGGAAACCATGACAGATTCTATAAACATGGTTTTTGAAATGAACTTTCCACAGGAATTTGTGATATATATGAATAGGAGCAGGGTCTTTAGGGGTCCATTTCCATCCTAACAAGGGAAATTTAGAATTGAAGCAGAGGGCGTCTAGAATATAGGCACAAAAGCAAAAAGGAGTAGTATTTCCTGTGTTTTTGTCCTTCCTATACTCCAGAATCCTATTGGCTATCTTATCAGAAAGAATGACAACCTAGTCCATTATTTCAGAATTTACAGCAGAATGGATTAAAGGTACCATTTGTATAGAGAACCTAGCTGGGTCATTTCTGAATAATCTGCACATCATTGCTGCGGCATAACAGTATGGAGGCGAAAGGGATTCCACTAAGTACATACATGATGCCTCGTTTTTGTGCTTTTAGGGAACCCTTCTCCATTCTCTAATCGGCTCTAATTGATTTTCATTATTTGCAGCAAATTCTTTGATGAAGGATTTGTTGTAGATTTTCTGTAGGTCCGAAATGTGGTACATTGCTTTAATGTCCTCTGCTTTAAATGACCCAAATGTTGCTCCAGAAGCTGAAACAAACATCCTGTTCTGGATGGCCACATTGTCAATCACCCACTGAATCACATCATAGTATGGGAAAATGTTTGCCCGAGCTACAATTCGGTGCAAGAAAAAATTCGCAAGTGCTTGAAGAGAATTTTCTGAATCAGACTCCGAATCATCCTCGTCAGGAACTGTTGCCTTCGCCACAGTGACCTTAGGCTTTTCCCTTTCAATGAGGTTATATACCTCTTCCCAAGATATTTTTCCAAGACCTTGGCACAACGTGTCTGTAACCAGCTTAATTTTAGCTGGTTTCTCTTTAGGTGCCATGGGAAAATAGGGGCTTTTGCGGCGACAGTATCTTTTGCTTTCCTGGATCTCTTCGACATTTCAGTATCCAGTAACATTTCACTCACTCTGCGAATGAAAGGGTTGGTGTTATTTGGTTCTACAATGGAGGAAAAGCTTTCAGAAGTGATAGAAAGAGAATAATGAAGATAGCTATATGAAAGATCTATTCATTGATTTCTATTTATTAATCTCTGTATTAAACTTAAATTCTCTCTTTAGAAGTCACACTCAACGCATTTGAACTAGAATCAATAATAATTATTTGTTTGATTTTCTATTAATAACAAACTTACAATCGGAGATCGGTGTTTTTTGAATTGAAAACATAAAACTTTCCCTTTGAATCATGCGATTGCGGTGAATAAATAGCATATGCACAATGTAAAATATGAAGCTTAAGTATTAATCGCATCGGAAATTTTCAAAAGGGATAACAAACAAGATTTCGTGATTTCTCTGATTTCTGATTGCGATGATATATATCACATCGGCTCTTTTCAAAAGAAATGAGTTACAAACGATGTTAGCCGATTTTGCACCATTGAGATTACAGTGGGGCCCATCGCATCGGAGATTATAATATCATGAGTGAATATCACTCGTTTCTCTGAAATGTGATTGCGATTGATCGCATCGCATTGGAGTTGTGCCATTGATCAAATAAAGAGATTGCATTTACGATTTGCAATTTGCGATTTGCGATGGTGGTGGGGCCCATCGCATCGGAGATTTATAAAACAAGTGCATTCTATATTGCTTTTACGAAATGCGATTGCGATCAATCACATCGCATCGAAACAAATATGAATTTTAAAACCTTTGTGATTTGCGATTGCAATTGGTTCAATCGCATCGGAGTTTTTCAAAAACAAATATACAACTTATGATATCTCCGATTTGTGATTGCGATTACTGTACATCGGACTTTTTTCCATTCAAATACCTTTATGTAATAAATTCTTTATATTTGATTGTATCAGAAATTTTCAATGTTGTATTTGTTTATACACACTTGCTAATAAAGATATGCAATATGTCTTTCTAACAATGAACACTTATTTCTAATTCAAAAATGACCGGATTGCTTCTAAGTCTTTTATTTCTATCTAAAAAGAAAGAGAGGAACTATTTCTAAATGAAAATTATTCTAAAAATTTAGAAATGGGGAGGGTTTTTGTACAGTACAATAGGTTCATACCCAACTTAGCTGAACTCCTTAGAAACATAACAAACATGCTGAAAAAGGAAGGAGTTAAATGGACCTTAGAAGCAAAGAAATCTTTTGAACTGGTAAAACAAGCATTAACCAAAACACCAGTTCTTATAAGTCCTGATTTTTCAAAAGATTTTTTCATTTTTTCATTTGCATCAGAACATACAGTGGCTGCTGTCCTATTGTAGAAAATCCCACAGGGACAAGAGCAGCCAATTGCATTCTTTAGTAAGGCATTGAGAGATGCACCTCTGAAGTACAATATCATGGAAAAACAAGCCTTTGCTTTAGTCAAAGCCTTAAAAGACTTCAAAGTTTACATTCTACACTCCCACATAATTGCATTTGTGCCAAACTCAGTTGTAAAGACATTCTAACATAGGACCCAGATGGAAAAAGAGGGAAGTGGATAACTGTGATAGTTGAATATGATTTAGAAATCAAGCCCACTAAACTAATAAAATGCCAAGGACTAGCAATATTAATGGTTGAATCTAATTTTGAAGCTCTTGATATAAACATGGTAAATGCATTAGATGAATAGGAGGAATTATCAATTCCCATTGTTGAAGATCATTTTATGAATTCCTCCTAGTATGCTGATATTTTATATGTTTTGCTCAATTTGAATACACCTCCTAGTTTGTCTAAGACAAAGGCAAGATTTTTAAAGTTAAAAGCTATAAATTACTGCATTTTAGATAAATGCCTTTATTGCAAAAATGCTAATGGATTATTGCTTAAATGTTTGCCTGAGAATGATGCAGATAAGATCAAGCATGAGTTCCATGAAGGAGAATGTGGAGGCCACCTCTATTGGAAGACAACTGCCAACAAAATCCTTAGAGCTGGTTACTATTGGCCCACCCTCTTTCATGATGTTCATAAAATTATTATTGCCTGTCATAAATGCCAACTCTTTGAAGGCAAAAGAAAATTTCTTCCTTTACCCTTGCATCCAATCACTGTTGAAGCTCCTTTTCAACAGTGGGGTCTAGAATTCATAGGGGAAATCCATCCACCATCATCTGCCCAACATAGATGGATTCTCACTGCAACAGACTACTTTACCAAATGGATAGAATCCATCCCTTCTAGGCAAGCCAATGACTCTATCATCATAAAATTTATTGAAAATCATATCCTATCTAGATTTGGTTTCCCTAGGAATATTATCACTGACAATGTTGCTGCATTTGGATCCAAAAAGATGGTTGAATTCTGTCCCAAATATCAGATTACATTGGGCCATTCTACTGATTATTACCCTCAAGGTAATGGGCTGACAGAATCCTCAAAAAAAAGTTGGCTGAACATAATCAAGAAGTTGCTAGAGGACAATAAGAAATCTTGGCACACAAAGCTAGTACATGCATTATGGGCTGACAGATTAACACTTAAAAAATCAATTGGAATGTCACCCTACTAGCTTGTTTATGGAGTAGATGCAATTTTTCCAACCAGCCTAGGAGTGCCAGTCATGAAGCTGATCAAATAAGTACAGTCTGAAGACAATGACATGATCAGAAGAATTAATTAGACCATACATCTTCAGCAAACCAGAGAGGAAGTCTACAACAGAGAATTACAAAAGCAGGAAAGCATCAAGAAGCTTTTTGATAGAAGGACAAAGGCCAGTGATTTCAGCATTGGTGACAAAGTTTTAAAGTGGGATTCAAGGAGAGAAGATAACGGCAAGCATGGGAAATTTGATAATTTATGGCTTGGCCCTTATCTCATTCATTCTACTGCTAGTAACAATGCTTATTTTTTGCAAGAATTGAATGGAGCTTAGCTGTTTGGGGGTCCTATTAATGGCAGGATGCTCAAACATTATTTCTCTTGACCATACCAGTTTGGAAGCCTTTTTATTTCTTCTCATTGTGAATATCATACTCATCATTGCATTCAAAGTTAGAAAATGAAAAAAATAAAAAAACAATAGAAAGAGAAAAGAGGGCAGATTGTAAAAACAAGAAAGGTACAGCCCCATACCAAAAAAGAGAAACAAAATCTTAAAGTGTGCAAGCTCAAATGCCACTCCTAAGAAACACACTTCTAGTTAGTCATAGAGCCTAATCATGACTAATTAGTTTTAAATTTACTACTAATAGGTTAGTGAAATAGATTTTCCAAACAGCTCAATCTTGGCTTATCATTTAGATAGATTAGGATAGAAGAAAAAAGGGTTCAAACAAGCTCAAAATATGAACCTATGAATTCCAAAAAGAAAGAATGGCTCTAACTAGATAAAATCTTGAGCCAAGGATAACTAGTTCTAATATGCCCAAAGCTCTAACTAGAGAACAAAGAGAGAACAGCTCAAACAAATCCAAAACGGAGCTAAAAAAATAATGAAGGATGTTTTGATTTTTAGATCTTAAGCCTTCACCATTTTTCTTTAATTTCCTGCAAATTTTAGTCTATGTGTAACTTGTTTTTATGCCATAGATCAGCAACAAGTTAGACTATTCAATCCTGACTTGTCTTCTTTTAAATTTCTATTTTAGAATTTAGAGAATAAATTCTGTTAGACAGTCTAATCTTGACAGAGTGTAGTTAGGTAGAGAAGATTATGAACTCAACTGCTTAATCTGAGTTCATGGAGAAATAAGGGTAGAAATAGACTATTTTTATGCTCTCAAAAGAATAAAATGTTTGTAAAAAGAGTTTGCCAATCCAAGTGCACTCTGAAAGAAGAAAAAATGTTAGATCATTAGGATTGGGTAGGTATAAAGCTTGTTTTGATAGAAACCCATTGTTTTTAATGGCTACTAACATTGTCAGAGCAAAAGAAGATCAGCAGAGGAAGGAAAATTGCAGCCCAATGGATGAGGCATTGATAAGCTTTCAGAGAAGAAATGTCTAAGGTTCTTGACACCTCCAAGGAGTTGCCTTCCCAAGTTGGAGCCGCTGTTAGCCACCTATAAAATTTGTCATATCAAATGGTGACTAAAAATTTCTTGTAGCCTTCAAGAAACAATTTTATGGCCAAATTGTGAGTTCTTAAAGTCTTATGAAGATAACTAATCTTTTAGCTAATCTTCATTGCTGTTTCCCTCATAAACCTGAAAAATCTGTTGTTTGCCTAAAGAAGACTGCTGAAAAAACCCATTTTTTCCTTCATTTTACCCCTCCTTTCACCCATAAATAACCCCATTTTTACCCCTTCTTTCTTTCAGAAAACTCCTCCATAAGCCTCATTTAACGTTCAAATTCACTCAAAAACCCTTTTAAAACCATTTGACCCCTTTCCATTTGGTTTAAAAACTCCTTTCCCTTCTACCGAAACCCTCAAATTGGCTTAAAAACCCTGTTTTTTAGCCTAAAAACACTCATATTATATTATATGGAACTTTAGCCCCTGAGGACTTAACTCCTATAAACCTCGCTTCCTTATAGGACCTTAAGCCCCGCAACCAGGTGCTTAAAGGGCCTAAACTCCTCTTTGAACCCCATGAAAACCATTTTCTCCTTTGTATTTCCTAAAACCCGACTTTCCTTTGTATTTCAATAAAACCCGACAGTTCAAAGTTTAAATGAATATCAACCGTCAATTTAAACCGATCAACGATCATTGGCTTATCACATTGCACAAATAAATCACATCACAAATAATCATATAACCCTTTTCTCTTGGTTCTTTCCTTTTCTCCGATGCGATCCTGCGATCATTTCTCCACCATTGATCTTCTCTACTACGCCCAGATCCAACGGTCCATATTGTTCCCCGTTCCAAACCCACCATTTCGCCTTTTGCCTTCATGATGAAATCTCCACCATCGATCTAGTTTTTAGATTGATGGCTCTCGCTCAATCGCAATTTGAAAATCGCAGTTTCCCCTAACACTTTTCCCTTTTGCCTTCTCCGATGCCGATCCCCCCGATTAAATCTTAGCCATCGAATCCACAAGAACCGACAGCTAAGATTTCTTCACTCTGCCCATAACTTTCCTCCTTTATCCCTCTGATTGAATATGATTGTCGATCTTACTCCCAGATCCAACGGCCAACGCTTAATTGCATCGCGCTCGCCCGTCGCATATCCCTCCACCATCCCGACCTTCAATTAAATCCCTACCGCTGATTTCCACTAATCCAACGGTCCACGTTGCTCCCGCTTTCAAACCCATCCCTTTTCATTTCTTCCCCATCGATAGATCTCCGTCGTTAATTCCCTTGATCCAACGGCTCACATTTAAACCGTCATTTGACCCTACCTACCTTTCCGTCCGTGCATCTTTCCCTCCGTCGCGTGCGATCTGCACTATCAGATCTCTGACCTTCCATCCGATGGCTCACAATCCTTTTGACGTTTTTTTTGCATCCAGGGTTTAATGCCCAAATAAAATGTGAAAAAGTGGTTTTCTAAGGGACACGTGTCAGTCAGCGAGGCATATTGCGTTTTTTTTTTAAGATTTTCGAAACCACCTTTCCCCATTGCATTACATTTTCCCAGTTAAATCTCTGTCGTTCATTCTTTTGATCTGACGCCCCAGATTTCATTAAACTCCCAAGTCTTTTTTCCTTCATTTTTTCTCTTGGCCATCTCATTGACTGTTTCCCACCGTCGATCTCCGCAAATCGACGATCTTGATTAAATCTTCCACCCAATTAATTTGCCATCGCATTTTCTCCTCTGCTCCCAAATGCTCTACCATTTCATCCCGACCGTTGATCATTCTAGATCAACAACTCTCATTTATTCCGCGTCCAGACTTCACTTTAACCCCATTTTCGCTTCCACTAAAGATTTTTTCCCTTTTTCTTACATTTTCCTCCTTTCTACTATAACTTTACCCTCTTTGCATTATAAACTCCCCAATCGACCTCAACCATTGATCAATCTAGATCAACGGCCTGGACTTAATCTCCCCACTGTTTACCCAACCGCCTCCCCATTTGACCCCATCGAATGATCTCGACTGTTGATTTTTCTCATCCAACAGCCATGATCTAATCTTGATCCCAAATCTTCCAAACAGTGTTAAACCTATCTTTTCACGGGTTTTTCTTAATTTCACTTGTTTTTTGCAGGTTTTTAAAGGTTTCTCCATTGTTTTAAACAGAAATGAATGGCCGGGAATGACGATCCCTCAGGCCATTATTCATGAAGAAGATAAATCTGCAGGGTTCACATCATGTTTTATCATGCCTCATGAGCACTGATAACATTATAAACCCTCTGCGCGCCTGCAAAACGTAGCAAAACACAGCGAATATCAAACAACTAATGAGTATCAGTGTCAAAGGATAAAATCATAGCAAAAGTGAAGATTAATGATTTTAAACACAGTTTTGAGGGATTAAGGTATGAATTCAACTATCAAAGGCATAATCCACACAGTTAAAGACAGTATGAAGACTAGAAGACAGAAATTAGGCCTAATTAAGCCTAAAACATAGGATCGAGACAAATTAATGGTGTTTTAAGATAAAACAAGCATATCTATCAATACGAGAAGCCTCCACTGCCACATCAGAGGCTAATTGAATCCTCTCTAGCTACCAAAAGCCACCTAAAGCCTCAAAGAAATCAAAGAAGGTAGAGTTATTGCCTCAGTCAGTGATATTTTGCCTAAAAGACAGCCAGAGTTATTGCAAACCTTGACCAAAGAGTTCTAAAGTCAACAAACTCTGCTAAGCTGCTAAATACTTAATGAAAACCAGTTAATACAGAGAAATATTATAAATCTTCTCTGTTGAGCCCCTCAAAGGCCGAGGAGCATTAAACTATATTAATTGAACCTAGATATCTTTCCACCCATCCCACCTCCTCATTTATTCTATAAATACTTATGTAGAAGATGAGATAATGTTGGTCATTGCATATCTGTTGCCTGTAAATAGTTTTGTGAAGCTACTGTAAGAATTGTTTGTAATTGCAGATACCTAAGTTGAGATGAGAATTTTGAAGCTGTAGAGAACCACTAGACTTGATGATTGTAACTAGTTTGAACATCAAATACAAGCTGATTCATGAGATCCTGGTCTATGTCAATGGTGATGTTTTTCTTATTATAAATTGTTATTTTATTTTTGTTTCCATTCTTTTCACTTTCTTTGATAAAGAACAACAAATATAGAGCTAGGATTTACTGTCAAAAGTACCCTACTCTCACTGATAAGCTTTATCTTTATGTTTTCCTCCAATTGTGTATTTGAGAATGATTTAATACAGTCCAAGCAGTTAAGGAATGTTGGTGTTCCCACGTCAAACTGTCTAAACTTTAAAACTTGTTCTTGAATGTTATTTTCATTACTTACTAAGTAGAGTTGGACTAGGAAAGTTTATGGTTTTCCCTATCTTCTAGTTTTCCTCCAAAGGTTGTTTGAAAGTTTCCCTTTTGAGTATGTTGAAAGCAGGATAGGTTAAAAGTCCTTACCTGATATTAGACTTATTTTTATGTTTATCTTGAATGTTTTCCTTTTGAATATGCTGAAAGCAGGATAGGTTCAAAGTCCTTACTTGATCTTAAGCTATTCTAAGTGTTTTAAATGCTTTCTATTGAAAGTGCATCAAAAGCAAGCTAGTTTCAAAGTACTTACCTGATCTTAGATTACTTTTATGTTTTTCTCAAGTGCATGCCAAAATCAGGATAGTTTCAAAGTACTTACTTGATCTTAGGCTTCTCTTTGTTCTTCATTTGTTTTTTCTTCATCTCTTATTGTTTTCATTCCATAAAATCAACTTAAAGAGATCCTTTGACATAGATGACTTGCCCCATGGACCACTCTTGAACCTTGCTATTTCAATTAAATCCTACTATGACTCCATAGCCTAATGGATTGAAGCTGCTTCTTGCCTATCTTGTTAGCTGAATCACTCTTTCACTTTCATACACCTTCACCCTTCATTTAGAATTCCTTCACCTTCATTATATATTTTCCCAAAACAAACCAAACAAAACCTTGTTCTTCATAACTAGCCTAATATCACATTTCAAACCTTAAAAGATAAATCAATCTTTTCACTGAAAGAGAGATGCCTCTCTGGATTCAGGAGGGCTAGATCCTAGAATCCCAAAGTGGTTCAAATGTTGTCTCTGCAGCTTTAGTCTTGCCAATCTGCTAAAATTATAGAGAATTAACACCTAGAAATTATCTTAATTGTCACCATCGCATTCACAGAGGTTGTCGCAGCAGGGGGAGGGCTGGACCTATCGTTCTCAGCCAACTGCTAAATCAGCTGCTCCAAACCGGAGACCATGAAATAATCTCCACTATTTGCAGACAATATCCTCGGCTGGGTTTCTTTTTGTATGTTAATCGATTATGTGTACTGTCATGTAAAAAAATTTCTATTTATTGTGATTTGAATGAATTCGTACAATGAAGTCAGTGGTAGTGGTAGTTTATTACTGGTGTTATTTGGTAAGCCCTAGAGATGACCTACGGACTAGATCTAGGTAGTTTAGTTCCGACCTTATGGGAATGTAAACCAAAATGACTGATAAAGGGATAATCTCATTTACAAGAGCATGTAGAGGGAATAACTCTATGAATGGTATGTGGATCATTGATGTTTATAGCATGTACGAAGTGGAGATGTAGTCTGGGAGCCTAGGTGTTGATTTTGGAAATGTTTTTTTCTTAAATTCCATCCTTTAACTATTACTACTATTACTATTAACATAACATATATGCATTTTATGCAGCAGCCACAAGCCCTAAATAAGTTTAAGAACAAGGTTGGTTATCCATCCAAAGCTTCCATTAACCCAATATCGCTCCCTTGGGAAAACAAATACCATAAACTCATATAAAGTATACAAATTCTGGAAAAAAAAACAATCAAAAGGCCCAAAGCCCATGAAGAAACACAAGTCCAAAAGCGCCAGGAGCTGCAAGAAATGACATTTGGAGACCCTACTCTACTCACTCTCTTAAGATAATGATTAATGAGTCCCACATTTATCTTTTTTGTTTCCCTCTTTCTACACCATCTTGTCAAGAAATTTTTTTCTATATTTTCAAGAATACTTTTTCTATAGTACACGTCATCGAGAAATTTGATCTCGGTGGAAATAAAATATTTTTTAGAGGTAAATTTTGAGCTAGGCTTGATTTGGTAGCATACACATACATTTAATAAGAAAGGATATATAATCGATATAACTTTGTGGATCGATCGTGTTATAGGTCTATTTGGGCACCATTCCCAATGACTTGGTTAATTGGACATCATCTCCAGGACCAATGACTAAGGGTCTATCATTCCCTATCATTTCAGTTGCTACATGCCCTAAGACAAGAAACAAGACAAATTAAGCAAGAATTTCATCAAGCAAAGGTTTCCAAGGTTTGAAGCTTATTATATAGCATATGAGAGCTCACCAATGCAGGCTCTAAGGGGCATAAGTGTGTTGCATATGTAGGTAGCCCAATGCAAGGCTGCTCTGCAAAGAACTTCTCGACATTCACAGGTGCATTGGTCACATTGGGAGCAAAATTCTCATTGTTCCAGAGTATCCACTTGGCTAGTGTCTTCTAGAAGAGTTCACATGTGTCAAGCTTCAGATCCAAGTGTCCATTTGACATCTACATGATTGGAAACATGTCTTTCATATTATTGGAAATTCATTGATTGCAAAACAACCTACAGTTCATCTATAAATTGAGCATAGATCTAAGTGATTGAGGAGGAAGAATTTGAGTAGAGAAATGCTGGAGGATTTTCAATTGAGAGCTATATTTGTATAGCTGCTACTAGAGAGACGTATACTGTGATGAGGCTTGGGGATGTTGCTGGAAGGGTCACTTCAAATCAGTCACATGGTTGTAACCTCTCCTTCTATCATCAATAAAGAATACTTCTTATTTTTCCCTATATTCATCTGTATTGGCTTTGATTTTCCATATCGTAAGATATTAGTTGATGTATATGGTTTATAATTTACTGATTTAGCTAAATAGCTTGAATAGATATCTATAATATTGCATCTTCTGCTATTTCAGTGTTCTTTCTTGCAGGAAGCATTCAACACAAAACCGCTTGAATTTGAAGTTGCAATAAAAGAGACAGAAGGAGCCATTTGGAAGTGAATGATCAAGTAAGCCTCCAATCCTCTCTCTATATCTATTATGAGTTAGGAAAAATAGTTGTATAGTCTTTCACCTATTGTTCTAGATTAGCACTTGTCTAGGGAAGCATGATTTATCCGTAATTCACAATTCTGGCCCAACAAATTGGCGACTCCACTGGGGAGAATTTCTCTTAGTTCTAGGTGTTTAAGCCTCTGATTTGATTTTTTTATCCACCCAGTAGTTGTTACTCATCAAGATTAAAATTTTTCAAAGTCAAATTTGCAAAGATAGTGAGTTAAACAGTAGTATTTTTCTTTTTATACTGCGCCCAATGCACCCTTAGGCTGGACACAGTGCTTTGTAAAGAACTATCTCCCTTCCTAGCCTATGTTGCAGAGCACTGTCTCCCCTTTGAGACTGCGTTGACTCCTGAAAACACCCAAATTCCCTTGAATTTGCCATTACAATTTTCTTCAGTTTTGTTTGCTGTTGTGTTTTAAAAAGTTTGATCCTTAATTGACCAGTAACTCTATATACTTATTCCTCCTTTGACTGAAAATTTGTTCAATGTTTGTTTAAAAAGTTTTTCTTTATCATTGAAAAGTTGATTTCAAAGTAATTTTTATGGTTGCATTAAGAATCATTTGCTTTCGAAATAGGAAATTGTCGTAAAATCTTCATTTCCTTGATAGGAGAAATTGTTGCTGAAGTCCTCGTTTTTCCTTCAAAAGAGAAATTGTTGTTTGAATTCTTCATTTCTCGAAAGTAAAAAGCATTTGAATTTTTGATTTAGTGCACTTATTTTATTTTCATCATTCATAACATTAAAGAAACTGGAAAGAAAAACCTGCATTTGCATGTATAATAATGTGTGTTTTGCAAAAGGAACATTACGAAATCTGCATTTAGTTTGTGCTCATTGATTTGTTTTGTTCATTTATTTGTTTGCTCACAAATTATTTGCTCTCTTCCCTTAGTAGCTAGGTTTTTCATTGAAAAAGCTGAAAGTGAAAGATTGTTTATCATTCTTAGCTTGCATTTTAGGAATTTCATACACATCATCGTGGTGAACATTTGAAAGGAAAATTGTTAAGCAAGATCAACATAAAATTAATCTCAATTTACTTAACAATGCATTGGAACCATAACGATAACATTTAGAAGGTATAGGCTAGAGACATGTTTCGGCATCGTAAAACATAGCAACTATCGTTAACTTCTCTGGGATACATTCCGAGTGTGATACCTCACTCCACGTATGTAAGTATATCATAGCTCGTCCACGTACTTTCGGGTATATCAGGCGGTGTTACAGTACGATAAGTATAAAAGGGTGCTCTCACTGTGCGGTTTTGCATCAGACAATGCTAATATGTACTTGGGCTTCCACGTACCTTCAGGTATATTTGGGAGGACAAATTTTAGGTGCTATCCATACATAGTGAACCGATTCGGCCACCTTGAAATTGTGATACACCAAACATAGCATTCGGGGAGTTTGCCTGCCTATACTTCTTGGTTTGCCAGGAGGTATTCTACAGTTCATAGTTTCTTGGTAAACCCTTTTCCCTAGCATTACCATCTTTTTATTTATTTATTTATTGGTTAAAATAAATCAGTAATCATGGAAGAAAAAAATCCTATCCCCCGTTGTTCATGTAGATTAGCTTTAAAACCACCTTTACCACCAGAAGTTACTTTTGGTAGGCGAAGGTGATCACGATCTATCGAATCAAGTACAATCCGTACCTCTGGTGAAACATCGTCTTTTAAACCATAATTAGCTCAAATTGTTTCCACATATCCCGGTTCATCTACTATTGTCGAAATAGAGTCTGCACAGCTACCCATGGTCACGATCCATCCAATCAGTGAGACCATACCTCCTGGAACTGAAGTTGTTAAATCACAAATTGATCCAGATCCTATCTCTTCTTTCCCAGAACATCTGAATCCTGAAGTCGAACAACCATAAGTTGTTCCTACCTTGGTCATCCCACAAACTTCTGTAGCTATTGAATCTCCCATATCACACAGTCAACCATCTGAAATATATTTTGGGCCTGTCGGTGAAGTTCTTCCTCTTGGTTTAATTACGATTGAATAAATCCCACAAGACGATACACCTTTAACTTCAACCAATTTTGGGGGGGACCTTTACCTGTATGAGTATTTTCCTCAATCGTTTCCATCTGCTTTTGTTGATCCTATTCCCATTCAATCTCCCGTTGATTTTCAAGGGTATACATTTGGTTGAACAACCATGTCTGAACCAACATCTTTGGTTGGGTCCGTTGTTCCAATTACGTCAGCTCCTACCCTCGCTACTCCATCGAATTTCACAACTTCACCAAAGTCATATTTGCACGATGGCCCTATGGTCCCAACAAGTTACAAATCATTATCTGGCACTTTCTCTGGTGCATCCTCAAGACCATGGTCTTTGCAATGTCATCATCTAGTATTTTAACTGGTAGTCCTATCGTTAGTACTGAACGACTTGATTCATTATATATATCATCAGGGAAATATCAAGTCGGTCCTCTTGGGTCAATTCCTTTAAGTACCATATCAACTGGACTCCTAGCATTTGGAGAAAATTATTTTCCATCTTATTATTCTCCTCATGCTAGGGGGCAACCTTTGGTCACCCAATATGATAGTATTCCATCGCTTTTTGGTCAAACTAATACTGAATTGAATTTTTTTCAATGGCAGCCCACTCTGCCTATCCAACCACAAACGGTTGTACACTCGTATCAATCGGTTCAACCTATTACATCCACTTCATTACCATTTGTTAATACATCTTTACCCCTGTTACAGACTCAAAATATTGTACATAAACCTTATTAGGTGGGTCCTTCAACTCAATATCATCAAATTTTGGGTCCACAGAATCCAAATCCTTTGGTTAATTTACAAAAACCTGTATCAGCCATCATTTATTCACAAGATGGTGTACCATTTTATGGGATGTCACAAATGCAAACTGGTAATACATATCAACCAAATCCAAGTTATTCTAATTTGAGTTGTAACATTAGTGGACAGACCCCTTGGGAACCTCAGGCACAAATGCCTCAAACTTCATTTCAACAAGTATCATATCCAAGATTTGGTCAACAGAATCCTTGAGCGTTTGCTATGCAAAACAACCCCTATCTGGGTTACCAGCAACAGATTCCATATGCTGGTGCTCAAAGATCTGTTGCTCAAGCAATTCCATCTTACCCTAGCTATGCTCAACCTAACCTTAATCGACAATTGCCTTTTGTTGCAACCTTAGAATTACCAGATTTAAACCGGTTAACCAATGATCCTATAAATTATGCTCCTTGGTGGCCGGTGATACCCCATAAATTACCCTCTAATATTCCTAAATTCAATGGAAACCCTGGAGAAGATCTGTCGACTCATGTCATGACTTATCATTTATGGTGTTCATCAAATTCCCTGAATGATGATTCTATTCAACTACGTCTTTTTTAGCGTACGCTCACAGGTCCGGCTGCTAAATGGTACATTGAGTTACCTAGAGATTCTTCTAACAATTTCACTGCTTTAGCTACTATGTTTTGATCCATTTCCAGTTACCTATCAAATACAAAACTAGAATGGAACTCTTGACCAACTTCAAATAGACTAATGCTACTCACATTTCTGATCATATTCATGAGTGGCATCGTCATCAACAAATGGTTAAAAAATTTGTTCTAGATCAGCTGCTTGCTGAATGGTTCATTAAGTCCTTGTTACCATCTATAAATGAGGATGTGGCTAAGGGTGGTGTCGTCACAGAAGAGCAAGTTATCACTCATGCCAAATATTTAGACTTGATATACACTAGGTCTGGCACACTCTATGAAAAAATTCCTAATGCACCACGATCTAATTTCAATGTTCCTCCTCAAATAAAGGACTATCATGCCAGAGACGGCTTGATAGGCTCTGTAAACACACACCACGCTATTGCATCTAATCCTACTCCTACTTTCAAAATTAATGTCATGTCATTTGACAAAGGCAAGAGTGACAAGCAACCAGGAAGTAAGAAAAAGGGGAAATCAAAGAAAAAGAAAACTTCTAACCCATAGGAAATATGATCTGATCAACCATCTGGACCACGGAAACCTTGTTATCCATGCATAATCTGTAACGAGGAAAATTTTTTTAGGGATTTTCCTCACCGTGCTGAAGTCTCAAAAATCATTAAGACTTCCCATGCATCAGTTGTGTTGACAGACCCATTTCCAAATCTGGACACTAACTTGGTTGCTACAGATCTATCTCCTAGTTCCCAAGTGTTAATGTTATCCACCACAAAACCTTCACAAGGTATCTTGGTGTCGATGCGGAATAAATACTATGGTAGTCCAGTTACTGATCAACCTACTACCTCGACAATGAATCCATCTATTGAATCAGTACCACCTACTGTTATTCCTGAATTGACAATTAAATCACCAAAGGGAGTGAATCGTAAATCAACATA
Organism: Pinus albicaulis; assembly: GCA_034641835.2. Classification (NCBI taxonomy): domain Eukaryota; kingdom Viridiplantae; phylum Streptophyta; class Pinopsida; order Pinales; family Pinaceae; genus Pinus; species Pinus albicaulis. The sequence continues at coordinate 1,264,525,851 of CM076570.1, forward strand.
TAATATTCAAGCAAGAGCTGCACAAAATTATAATATAGTTGAAGATTTGGATCAATCTCCTTTAGCTATATCTCCTCTTGAGGTATTACAAAATTTTCCCTCCCAGAAGCAGGCTTTATTGTCAGCCATTGGTGGAATTGATCCTACTTATTCCAATCTTTTCGTCTTTAATCATACGGGCTATGTACCAGAGCTACCAACAGAATTGGCTTTCTCCATACAAGTAAATGTTCTAAATCACCTTGTTCATCACACTATTATTGATGAGGGAGAATCTACGTGCATTATGTCTCTAAATTGTTTGAAGTCACTTGGCTCGCCACGATTATCGCGATCATCAACAACATTGAAGGCTTTTGATGGAAGAACATATAAACCTTGTGGTATTATCAATAACCTGCATGTTGAACTAGGGGGAAAAACAATAAATATTGATGTCAAGGTTGCTAACGGACCCCTTGACTATAATATTTTACTTGGAAGACCATAGTTATATGCAATGACTGCAATTGTTTCTACATACTTTAGAATGATTGCTTTTCCACATAAAGGTACAATCACAGTCATTAATCAATTATCATTTTTTTCCTCTACTTCACAGGTAACTAGAAGCGTTCTATTTGTTCACTTACCCCAAATATAAATTTATAACATTGGTGTAGGACTCTTAAAGGATTTCACTCTCATGGGAACCTTTGCATTACCGCCACCCGCGACTTCGGCAGAAATTGCAATTATAGAGACCTGCTACATGATCTCTTCCACTCTATCTAGCTTAAGGGAGAGTACGGGTGGTTCTGTTATTTCTACGTTGGATGAATTTTTACTGCCCAACCCTATTGAGTTGGCATAGAAATCAATCTATTTGGCTTGGGCAGCAAATCCAAAATCAGCGTAACCGAGTGTTTGTGTTAATTGTTCCTTATATTTTGATACTCCATCTGATCCATTTTCCTCAAAGCTTTCGACAGATGAAAATATTTTGGAAGCTATGATGTCAGAAGGAGAACCATGGGAATATTATCATCATCGTTCCCATATTCCTGATTATGAAGAAAATAATCTTAGTGAACTATATCACCCATTCATCAAAACTTTTTTTTCAAATTCTTTACTGATTAATGCAATTGATTCCGAGCGAAATTTATCAAATATTGAAGAAACCATTTCTATCGATATTTCGAAAAAACTGGGTGTTGTAGAAAATATTCATGTTGGTGTATCTTGTTCTCCATCAGAACTTGAATCATATCTCTCTTTATTTCATGAATTTCATGACGTATTCGCTTGGTCTTATGAGGAAATGCCAGGCATAGATACTAGTATAGTTCAACACACTATTAATACGTATCCTAATGTCAAATCGGTGCGCCAACGACTTCGTCCTATTCATCCGAAGAAAGCCGCTACCATCAAAGCAGAAGTTGAAACACTTTTGCGTGATGGTTTCATTTACCCTATTCCGCTAACTGAGTGGGTTTCTAATATTGTTCCTATCATGAAAAAACAAGGAACCATTAGAGTGTGCGTCGATTATTGGGATGTCAATATGGCTTGTCCAAAAGACAACTATCCTACTCGCTTTATTGACCAGATTATTGACGATTGTGCTGGATGTGAAATATTCTCGTTCATGGATGGATTTTCCGACTACAATCAAATCAATATCCGCCCAGATAAGCAAAATAAGACAACATTCATCTGTCCCCGGGGCACATTCGCATGTAGGAAACTTCCATTTGGTTTAAAGAACGTTGGGGAAACTTTTCAGAGAGCAACATATTATGCTTTCAATGACATCAAGCAAATTTTTCAACCATATCTAGATGAATTACCAGTGCATTCACGAAATCAGACTGATCACCCGATGCATTTGAAATCCATTTTCTTACATTGCCGACACTACAAAATAAGCCTCAATCCACATAAATGTGTGTTTTTTGTTGGTTCTGGTCGATTGCTCAGATTCGTAGTCTCAAAAGAAGGAATTTGAATAAATCCATTGAAGGTTCAGGCCATTCTTGATTTTCCTACGCCATCAAATTTACTTCAGATACAGAAACTTCAAGGAAAGGCTAACTTCTTGAGAAGGTTCATTCCAAACTACACCAAAATGGCTAAAGGATTTACTCGATTATTGAAAAAGGGGGTTCCCTTCCATTGGGACCAAGTTGCGCAAGCTTCTTTTGATGCTGTCAAGGACCATCTTGTTCGAGCATCATTAATGTTTCCTCCTAATTATCAAAATGATTATTTCCTATATATCGCTGCAGCTGAAATGACCATTACCATGGTTTTAGTCCAAGTAGAAGATGGAATTGAACATCTGATCTATTATTTGAGTCGTAATGTCAATGATACGGAAGTTAAGTACTCGTACATGGAAAAGCTTGCCTTGGCAGTGGTTCAAGTTCTCCAAAGATTTCAACATTATATCCTTCTCCAAAAAACAACAATAGTTTCAAATTGCAGCCCCATGACTTATATCTTATCACGTGAATTGCTGGGGGAAAAATATTCAAAATGGATTGTCATTTTGTAGGAATTTTATTTGGAATTCATCAAATCCAAGTCAAAGAAGTCTTTAGTTTTGGTTGAGCTTCTCTGTGACCTTCCCTCTGATAGCACTGCAACTACGTCGGAACCATCAATTCTTGACGAGGCTCTGTTTTTGATCGGATCATTTGATCCTTGGTATGGGGATTTCATCATTTATATCCAAACACAAAATTTTCGTCCTAATATCTCTCACTCTGAAAAACGACGTATTCGATACCAAACCAAAGATTATCTGATCGTCGGCAATGCACTTTATCAGCGTGGTGTCAATACCATTTTAAGGAGGTGCCTCACTCATGAGGAGGCCAAAATTTTTTTAAATGATTTCCATGCTGGGGCTTGTGGTGGACACTTATCTGGATATGCTACCATGTAGAAGATACTCTACATCGGTTAATTTTGGCCTACTATTTTTCAAGATTGCATCCTCGCGGTTAGAAGTTGTCATGCATGCCAGGTTTTTTATCATAAAATCCGCAAACCGCCAGTGCCAATGCATCCTCTTTTCTCTGCTAGACCATTTAAAAAATGGGGTATTGACTTCATGACCTATAACCATCCTTCGTCTGGGGGGCATGATTATATTATTGTCGCAGTCAAATATTTTACCAAATGGGCCAAAGCGATGCCTACATTCAGCAACACAGGAAAAACAACTGCATTTTTTTTCTTCAACCACGTTATTGTACGGTTTGGGGTCCCTTAGGCTATAGTTACAGATCATGGGAAGAATTTTAGCAACCACATGATGTGTGAATTGACTACTAAGTTAGGATTGTGGCATGATAATTCTACTCCTTATTATCCAAAATCAAATGGACAAGTTGAGGCTATTAACAAAATTCTTAAACAAATGATTAAATGAATGACAGGAGTCTGTAAAAGGAACTGGCATTTGATCCTATACTCCGCTTTATGGGCGTATCGAACCTCGGTGAGAAATGCAACCAGATTTACTCCTTTTCAATTAGTGTATGGTCTGGAAGCTGTCTTACCAATCCAATGCGAAATGTCATCATTAAAACTCACAATATACTTGTTACCTGACACCTTAGAAGAAGAAGAACGTCTCCTTAACCTCATCCATATTGATGAAACACGTCGTGAAGCCCAATTGGCCAACGAAGTGCATAAGAGACATAAAAAGGTGCACTATGACAAAAATTTCCAGCCTCGCATCTACTCAAAGGGTGACTTGGTCCTTCTTTACGATCAAGAAGCTGATGTAATAGGTACAAGGAAATTCGAGCCATTATGGCATGGCCCCTATATTTTCAAAAGAGTTCTTGCTAAGGGTGCCTATGAGTTAGTTGATTACGATGGGATTCCATTGGCACAGCCTAGAAATGGGTTGTATCTTAAACATTACTATGCTTAACCATGAGCGTAGTAATTTTTTGTATTATATTGTTTATATGTTGTTGATTTTCATTCACTATCTTAATTTGTTTTTAGAGTTTTCTAGACGTTAGTAATTTTCTTTACATTTTATCGCAGATTTCTGAATCTTCGGAACCATTTTTTGGATATACTGAATTCCACCTTTAACACTGATTTGTTTAATCTAAGAAGAAATGGAGAAGGAAAATGGTACACATAAACATCAGTGAACTTAAAATTACATGGAGAAAAACACCATCAAAACACAGAGGCACAAGGATCCCAAAGAGTGTTGCAAAACCCTAGTCTATTCCTTTGCCAAAATTGCAGAAATGAAATGTACAATGAAGTGCCAAGCAATCCCAAGTGTCCAACCTTGAAAATGACTGAGAAAATAAATAATATAGACAAGCCTAACTCCTCCCCATGTCTCTAAGGTTCGAGCTCATCATTCTAGGAGCTGTTTCAACCATATCTAAACTAGGAACTGAAAAATAGGCAATGAAACAACTTGCTTCTATATGCTAGGAAACTGATTCATTCACTTACATTTCACCTTTTGGTGAATGAATCTTCTAGAATGAGTAAAATTTTTCCAAAATTACATCATGGTCATGAAATTACATCAATTTACATCAAGAGTTACATGAAAAATTCAAACTGGCCAAAACTAGGCAAAATTCTGAGCTGCTGAGTGAAAAATAGGCCAAAATTCTCTATGCGCCGAGCCCAAAATCTCTATGCATAGCACAAATTTAGAGCTGATTTTGAGGCCCTTCCCGAAGTTTAAATTGAGTGTAGGATAGCTTTTTGGAAAGCTCTACCTGTCTACTTTCCAACCCAAGTGGAATTTTTGAATTTGGTTTCCATTTGATCCTCCAAAAAGCAAATCTCCCAACACTGCTTCTTGTGTGTCCAAAAAGTGGCAGAAAGGCCATTTTTAAGGTGTTTTTGACCCTTCAGGAAACCCAAAACTTGTCAAAATCCTTAGGTAATGGGTAGGCATGCATAAATTTTGATGAAAAATCTAGAAATACAAATTTTTCTTCAAGAGGAGCTGCCAATTATAAGCGTGCGCCAAGTGGCGCTACGCGTCGGGCAGGAAAATCTGTGTTAAGGCCAAAAAATTCAAAATTGAAAAAATGTTTCCCAAATTTCTTGAAATTTGGCCTGAATGTCCACCATCAAGCACTATGCTGGGCCAAAGAAGCTTCAGCCAAAATTTGAAGTCTATCATGCCTTTTGCGACGCTTTAGTGCCCTCTTTAGTTTTGCCTTCAGGATCTTGATTCGCACCTTGCAAACATGATTTTGTGCCCAATAATGGTTCTTCATGTGACTTAGCATGTTATTTTCCTTTATTACCTTCTCCAAATGAATATTGACCCTCTCAAGCCAAGTCTCTTGATCATAGGATGTATCGGTATCTGTCTCCATGAGAATTTGCAAGGTCTGTGTTGTCTTGTATGATAATGAGAACTTTGATTTTTTTGTTTAGAAAACCCATTTTCTAATGTTTGATTTTTGGCACTTTGCACTTTTTAATGTAAACTCTGATTTTCTTGTTTCCTTTGATTTTTGGAGCTGAATGATGAAACTTTTGTCTATTTTTTGCAGGGATGGCTGACATGGAATTTGGCAAAGGCGACCAGGGCTGCGCCTAAAGAATTTCACAACTGAAGAAACTTTGAAAATTACATTATGTTTATTACGAAAGATAAAATGGACGATTTTTCTTCAAAACAGAGTTTTGAAGAAGAATCATGATCAAATATTGCGATGATGAAATTTTTGCAGTGAAACTTTATTTGAAGCTTCCTCATGTGCCTGCTAGCATTATTGGATACTTTGAAGACTAAATTAACGAAACCCTAAACCTGATGAAACTGAAAACCCTAAAAAACTCTTTGCCCACCAAAAGACCAAACATTGACTGTCATTGACTGGAAATGATTTTGATGGATTGACACAGACGAGCAGGTACATGACATGAGGGATATTTGATAAAAGACCCTTCCGTCAGAAGATCCATGCTCTTAATGGAATGCAGCTGACTGAACTGAATGAGACACCTAAAATGAAATGCAACAAAAGAGAGTTTGATCTCTGACGGAGGGATGAAAAGACCGACTCTAACAGAATGGAAATGAAATGAATACCAAAGAGAAGAGGAGGTTCATGGTACTAACCTGGATCAAATAGTGACGAAATCTGTCCACAGAAACAACCGCAATAAATGACTGAAGTTCGAGGGAAAAATCAGGTTTAGAGCTCCAAATGCAAATGGTAACTATGGAAAGGTAAAAATGAATAGTGAAACTGCTTCTTAATAGTCATTTAATTATTTTCAAGTTAAATATATTTCTATGACTATAGTTTTATTATATTTTTATCATGAAACAGGTATTTTTAATCCATTTGATGTTGTTTTGAACATGAAATACAACTGATGAACAGATTAGTCGTGCAGATTTATTCAAAGAATGACTTGACCACAAAGCATACTTTTCCTCCTTATTTTTCAAGCTTTGATAAAAACGAAAAAGGATTTGAAGAGCACTTTTATCTCTTTTTTGAGCTTCGATAACAGCGAAAAAGGAACCCATGTAGTCTTCTTTCAGCTCTTTTCAGACTCCGATAATGTGAAAAGATTGCCGAGCACTTGTATTTTCAAGCTCGTTAAAGTAAATGAATTGATATCTACTCAGTATAAGTTTAACCCTTCTCCGGACTAAGATAGATTATTTACAAAAAAGGAATACCTTGGTTAAACATGACCAAAGAGGTTCTTTCAGATATTATTTTACACTTTTTCGGGTCTAAGAGACAAATTTACGAAAAAGTACTTATGGAGTTCTCTTTCGTCCTCTTTTTCGGACTCTCTAAATATGAAAAAGGACCAGGCTATCACTGTCGTTAAGCTTGTTAAAACATAAAATAGCAACGGGCTTGCCGATCATGGCAAGAATCGAGTTTCATTCATCACTAGACTCGTTAAATTATTAAATAGCGATACTTTATTCATCCGAAGGGTTGAATTATAGATCAAGAAAATGTTATCCTCCTCAAGCTTGTTAAAAAATAAAGAGGTACGGGTCAACAAATGACCAAGGAAAATTTAGGAAAAGTGAGCAAAGTTTCTTTTTGGTAGCAAGTCGCTCTTGAACATGACAGTTCTTTCACTCCATGTTCGTGACTATTTGGGTTGGGTAATCATCTTGACGGTTCATTTACACCTATGGTTCATCATACCTTCACTTTGGTTTTGTGTCAATGCTTCCAACTCATCATAGTGTCGCCGATATGTTCAAGAGAAGTCATCCAGTGATTAAAAACTCATCCTTCTAAAATACTCGTAGACCTTCATTTTCATGACCATCATCCCTAAAAATTGCTATATCAAGTCATATCCTTGTCTTCGAAATCAGTAACTCCAGTTTTGCAATAAGGTGACTTCCTGTCAACGACAAATCAATATCCAGGAAGTTCACTTAGAAACATCAGATTCCAATGCCATGAGGCTTGTTACAACATCGACAAAATCCTTTCTTCCAGACCTTCGACTGAATTTAATATTCCCAAATAGGGAAAATAATCAATGTTGGGAATACCTTATAATATCCCAAGATTCGAGATCCAACAATACATGAAAATAATAATGAAAGAGCAGTGATACATCAACACATGAAATGTAAGAAGAACCAAATAGCCATCATATTGGTATAATAGCAGCAAATGTTTACAATATTTTGAGGAAACAATCACTCAAGCTAGGCAATACAAGCCCCAAGAAACATGTACATGGAAAAATGAAGATCACTGCTACACAGAAAATGCCCAAGGCTATGACAGTGTATTTTTATTATAGGAACTACTGCTCGAAAGCGTCAATACAAAAATATGGAAATATAGAGCTCATACAATGTTGGGAGCAATGATATAAACCCCCAAACACAATTCCAAGACAATCCTGGAAGGATTTCTTGAAATATGCAAAATGGAAAAAATGTCGGAGCAGCAGGGCTGGGTAGCAGCTGCAACCCAAGAACTAGATGGAGATGGTTGTAGATGATACACAAGCTAAAAAAGCCTCCTCCAATGGATCTTCCAAGTGAAATGCTAATCCTAACAATATCTCACCCTCCAAACAATCACTGCAACCCTCACTGTAGATGCTCAATGAAAATAACGCAATCAATGAGAGGGACTGTACTGTAGATGATGGAAAATGGTTGGCTTAATGCCAAAGATGATGGGAATCATCTCAAATTATTCCTCACTGGCTTCCTCCTCTGAAAAATAGCTTCGTAAGTCGTGTTGTAGAACCTCCACTACAACACCCTACAACACAACATTATACTTCAACAAAAATAATTTTGTAGTTGAAGGAGGTGGCTTGGCCTTGAGCCTGGATGTGGAGAAATGAAGTGCAAACTCCCTTAAGAGGTCTCTCAAGAAAGGAGATGGGATTCCCAGCTCGGGAACACCCGATGCTAAGCAGCACAACAACTCTGCTAAACATCAAGAGAATACACAAGAGTCTAACCAGACCATAAAATCAATAATACATAGCATGAATAACAATGGTTTCCTTGCCCTCCTTTTAAAAAAATGGAAGCCCTCTCATCATGGGTCCCACTCATTAGGGTTTCCTCCACCAAGGAATCTTCCTCCCATTCATATTGCGCTGTCTTTCGAAGTGTTCTCCACCTCCTATCCAAGCATTGTTGACTTGGTCAAACTTGACCTTGTCCACATGCAAATGACCCTGTTCACACATGAGGGTGTGAAATATAGCTCCTATGATGATCCCTCTTCACACTATGAGGGATTTTATTCTTATTTCTGAAATGTATGGGCCTCCTTACCCAGTTATTTATCTCCTAAGTGACATGAGAAAAAATTAATATTCCAATTAGCTGTTTGCTAATTTAGGAATATTACACTGAAAGATTTTGTTTGGCGTTTGACATCAAATCATCTATTCACGACTTAAAAAATGTACTGCAGTACCTAGAGGGCCATTTTCGTTAATGGTGGTTCTCGGGTTTTTTAATAGCTCATATCATTGGCTGGTAATCAAACGACGTCTTTTCATGTTCGACTACAAATCATATATTCGCATGGCTAGACTTGTACCTGAATGATCGAGTGAACGAGATAAGAAGACCCTAGATCTCGTTTCATCCATCCAGGCTGCAATTTCAGGATTGTTGTACACATCATTTTTACAGTGACCTTACATACATATTGTCATCCAAGCATGGGCCTATATCTGTAGGCATGTCTGCATCTGGGCAACATTCCAATGAAGACGACTTTCTAAATTATGTACATGTTATTAGATTGTTTTATGTGCTGAATATGGGAATGCCTAACCTCAAAAATTATGATCAAAGAGGATATATCATGATGTAATGTATTGTAATATTGATGCAGGTGACCACTTCGCTTCGTTTCCAGGCTCATCACAGTGTAAAGCATCTCAATCAAATGTTCTTGTTATTTGTATCACATGCTTTAGGGGGAAATTGTTATAGGTCAATTTGGGCACCATTCCCAATGACCTGGTTAACTGGACACAATCTCTAGGACCAATGAATAAGGTTCTGTAATTCCCTATCATTTCAGTTGCTACATGCCCTAAGACAAGAAACAAGACAAATCAAGCAAGACTTTCATCAAGCAAAGGTTTCCAAGGTTTGAAGCTTATTATATAGCATATGAGAGCTCACCAATGCAGGATCTAAGGGGCCTAAGTGTGTTGCATATGCAGGTAGCCCCATGCAAGGCTGCTCTACAAAGCACTTCCCGACATTCACAGGTGCATTGGTCACATTGGGAGCAAAACTCTCATTTTTCCGAAATCTCCACTTGGTCAGTGCCTTCTAGAAGAGTTCACATGTGTCAAGCTTCTGATACAAGTGTCCATTTGATATCTACATGACTGGAAACATGTCTTGCCTATTATTGGAAATTCATTGATTGCAAAACAACCTACAGTTCATCTATAAATTGAGCACAGATCTAAGTGCTTGAGGAGGAAGAATTTGAGTAGAGAAATGTTAGAGGATTTTCAATTGAGAGCTAGATTTGCATAGCTACTACTGGAGAGATTTATACTGTGATGAGGCTTGGGGATGTTTCTGGAAGGGTCACTTAAAATAAGTCACTTGTTTGTAACCTTTCCTTCTATCATCAATAAAGAATACTACTTATTTTTCCTTATATGCATCTGTGTTGGCTTTGATTTTCCATATTGTAAGATCTTATTTGATGTATATGGTTTATGCTTTACTAATTTAGCTAACTAGATTGAATAGATATCTATATTATTGAATCTTCTACTATTTCAATGTTCTTTATTGTAGGAAGCATTCAGCACAAAACTGCTTGAATTTGAAGCTGCAATAGAAGCGACAGAAGGAGCCATTTGGAAGCGACTGATCAAGTAAGCCTCCAATCCTCTCTATATAGCTATTATGAGTTAGGAAAAATAGTCGTATAGTCTTTCACCTGTTGTTCTAGACTAGCACCTATCTAGGGAAGCATGATTTATCCGTAATTCACATTCTGGCCCAACAGATCATCCTCATTTCCATCCATTCTCTCCACTTTAAACGAAATTCCAACGCCCTTCAAATTTCCCTCTCTTTTTTTCTCATCTCGTAAACATGGAGTAAGCGTAGAGGTCGAATCATGAAATCACCAACGAAGCATAAACAATAGATGAAGGAGTAATCATGGGTAGGGAGATAATCACCTTATAGGTGGGGTAATGTGGCAATTAGATTGGTATGGATTTATGGAAGAAACACTACTTGGAGCACCACATAAGCAAAGAAGGCATCCTTGAAGATTTCGGCACAAACGGAGGTGACATGAAATATGTTTTCTTTTATCAATAAGATTATGAGCTCTCCATTCCATGAGATATTTTGATGGATTTGGAGCCTCTAATTATCAATGGAATTCAAAATAGTGAATAAAGAAACCTTTATAAGCATGAATATATATTTTTTTCATTTCCGAAAATAATTGGGCGAGTGGATATCATGAGGGGGGACATGTTGAAGAAGATATAGTGGACATGATTGATAGATAAGAAGATGGAATTGACATCCTTGAAGGCTTTGTTATGTGCCATTCAACAGCTGGAGGAACTGGTTCAGGAATGGGCTCATATCTGTTGGAAGCTTTAAATGATCGATACAACAAAAAGCTAGTCTAGACATACAATGTTTCTCAAAACAAGATGGAGACTAGTGATGTTGTTGTACAACCTCACAATTCTCTTTTGAATCTCAAGAGACTGACCTTGAATGTCGATTGTGTTGTGGTACTTGACAATACTATTTTAAATAGAATTTTTGTGGATTGCCTCCACTTACCAAACCCAACATTTTCACAAACAAACTCCTTGGTGTCAATAGTAATGTCCACCATCACAACAACACATTGCTACCTAGGATATATGAATAATGATTTGGTCGGTTTGGTTTCCTCTTTGATACCAACACCAAGATGCCCATTAATGCACATATATATTTGGTTTCCCCTTATTTTGTCTTTGTCTTGACTCTTTCCTGAGCAGAGGATAGGCCATAACGATATGGGTGTTGGCTTATTGACCACAGTGAAAGAACTACGTTGATGTGATCTCACAAGGTCATTCTTGTTGCATTTGGGTTGATGCAGTATACTTCAATGGATTGGGTTTATCACTTGTGACGAGTTTGGAAAAGTATGAGCATTTATAGAGTTGGTAGTCACAACCCTATTGATTATAAGAGCTTTAATTACCTCTTACTTGAAGAAACTCAGTTTCTTATCACACGTCAAGATAATGATTTGAAATTGATTGTTAGTTAATGTTTTGCTAATATCAGTTTCATAATTAATGTGAAAGTGCTTTGGTTTGCTTCTTATACAAGGGTTTATACATGTGCTTATGATTGACAATTCAATAAAACTTGATGAAATTAAGTGTATTTCATGAACTTAAAGGCATGGAAATGAAATTCTGAATAGAAGCATATAAAAGCACAACAAGCACAAATAACAAAGTCAAATACAAAAGTTTTTGATGAAGGATTTCACCCCTTCTAGGCTACATCTCCTTGGTCCAGCTTCATAGCTTGGGCCTTTGTATTAGCTTAAATTGTGCAAAAGTGTTGTTTACAGTCTCTTGTTGCCTCTACAACCTACTCCAGTGGCTCCAAAACATAAAAATATATGAAGAATGACTCTTCCTGAGCCAAAAATGGTCGCAAATTGCCTCAGTTATGGAAAAACCAAATTTTCCTAATTTTTCTCCGCTAATTCTGGAAGTCTGCCCGTTAACTCCACTAAAAATGGAGATTTAGCCGCATCTGGTGGTTCCGCCAAACCCACCGCTAAGATAAGCCACACTTAATTAGAGATAAGTAAGGATGAAAGGAGGGTTAATAACGCGTTTAGCGCTAAGTGGTTTTAACGCCATAACTTCAGATTAAGTGGCTTAACCACGAATTATCGTAATAACACGGTTTAACTCCATTAATTAATCTCCTACCAAATCTGTCTTGGGTCATGGTTCTAAGTGTGCGAACATGTGGGAGGGGGTTGTCTCCCTTCAAAACCCCAACTTCGACACCATGTTAATTCAAGTAGTGGTAAAGTCCTATTGGAGTAAGGACTTGTGGTATGGTGCAATTGTTGGCATTGGCGTTAGTTTGGGGGAGATCGTGGGGTTGACCCTGACCTCCACCCCTCCGGTCATAAAATTTTGTTGAACATAATCATAGCACGAAATTTGGCTCAAAAAATTTGTATTATATATATATATATATATATATATATATATATATATATATATTGTGCCATTGACTATGGTTCACACCTTGATATAAAATGTATGCAATAATATGTGCCCAACATTTGAGTTCGACCGTCGATATGAACCTTGGCCTAAATATAATGTGCCCATCCAACATTGCCTAGTGGAGGGCACGCGGCAGCCTCTGGCTGCACCACGTGGCCTTTCTCCATTAGCCCAAAAACTCACCATAAATAATAATAATCCACCATAGAGGAAATTTCAAACTTAGGATTAGGAGGAAAAAAATTCAACTTCCCCAAGCAACATTGGTGAATCTGATTCTGACACTTTCACAATGTCACTGGCTAAAATTGGAAGAATATTCCCTAAAGATTCTTGAGGTTCTGACTGGACTGCCAAGTCATCAATTTGTCATTGTTCTGCACATTTTTTACCTATTTGAGAAAATGAGCAACAGACCATAACTTGCTCATACGAACATGGATTTTGATGAAATGAGTTTTGTTGGAATTCTAGTGACGAGCTCTATCTGGTCATTCTGGTTTGGAGAATTTCTGAGCACTTTAATTTTTTAGCTAAATATTGAGCCTCTGATCAGCTGACAAAGTTGGTTTGATTTGTCAGTCCAGTATGAGGACCGACAGTAATAATAGTCTCATCTTTCTAGAGTTTTAATATATGAAAAATATTTTTTTTCTACCACACAATGAGTGGCTTATATTATTAGTGTGCATGACCACTAAAAGAATTTGTATCCACAAAATTCTTGACTACTACATCAATCTAGATACATCGTAGTTTAAAGAAACTTAGTTTTCTTGAGGGAAGTTGAGTTCAACTAATTATCTAGCATTGGTATAACAACTTGATTATTGCAACTACAGGAACAACTCAAATGCATGTAACTTGAAGAAACTTAATTTTCTTGTTATATTTTGAGTTGAGAAAGTGCCTTTGTATCAACAACCCCATATTAGTACTGGTTGCATCCATGTGATATTGGTTATTATTTTATCGAGGTTGGTAATCGAAGAGAATATATTGTCATATCAGAACATGAATTAATGTTCATCATATTGTCTCTATCTCATGGAAACTTGATTACCATGTTTGAATTCAGTCGTGTAGATTGTAACTTGAAGGGAATGCACCCTCCTCCCTTCTCAAGAATAGAATGAGTTCTAACTCACTCCTATAAACTGTCCTTTATGTAATAGCTGTCATTAAGGGATGAAGACAATACCTAAAATGGAGTGCAATTGTTGTTTATTTGTGTCAGAATTGTTGTCATGTCAGGGTTTTAATGCTTGACAGTTTTCAAAATAGGATGATGCCTTATTAAAGACAACTTCTGAAGAACCATATTCTATGTAAGGAAAAATTTACACCCCCTTCTTGACGGAAATGTTGTTCCTTTTGCCAAGAGTGATCCTGAGTTCTACATATTACTAACACCAAAACTTTGTCATCTCCTAAAAAAATCTTATTTCTCTTCCTCAACTTCCATCATATTCGTGCGAGTCTGGAAATAACTAAGCACAATGAGTTTTAGCATAAGAATATAAGAAAGAACAAAATTTCCAGTTGGGAAATTTCTTTTCACTATTAGTAACACACCACATATTGTCGTAGAAAGTGTTATTGGCCTAGATTTTGTCTTTTGAGATGAACTCTTGAAAACTTGTACCAGAGACATAAAAAACAAAGGGACACCAAATACCATCCACATATGCTAAAACCTCCATCATGGTGTGGCCGGAGATGAAAGTGAATTTTCGAAAAGGTAAGAAACACCAAAACTGCACAATGAGCTATATCTCAAATTTTTCCATCACTAAATAGAACTACCATCAATGTGATCTTCAGATAATTAGTCATCTAACAAAAACTAAAATATAGACCATGTAAAATGCTTCTCCAAAAATTGATTAGAGAGTTGCCATGACTTTGGATATTGTTTTTGTAAACATCATTATCTATAGCCTCACTCAAGTTGGAACTAAAGGGTAGCTATAATGAGTATTTTTCAAAACCTATTGTCCTTTCCCTGAATCCAATATGTGCATGAAGCATGAGACAAAATATCAGAGTTGAGAAAATAATCAGCTCATGAGTTAAGGCTTGAGGACCCCTTTTAGAAGGATCAAAAAGTTCTTTAATACCACAAAATTGTTTGTTGTTTTTCAAAACACATGATAGCCAAAATATTTTTATTTTTTATTTTTTAGTGTCCAATGAAGATGAAAATTGAAAATATAAAGGGACCACTCTCCTGAAGCAGACACAAACATTTTTCTTTGCTGAAAATGCATGGATGTTAATCGATATAATATAATACATGAATACCTCCATGTTCTTTGGTTTTCCAAGAAATATAAAATTAGGAACACCACCCATCCATATTTCACCTTCGGTGTCATAGATGGGATCCTCTTGGAGATACACACACTACCCATCCCATTTATGCTTCAAATTAGAAAAAGAGTGTCAATATCTTCACAGTCTTGGTTACCACACTCTTCTTTACATGAGGGAGTGGGAGCACTTGACACATCTCCAACCTCCAAATTATTCAAAAAATATTCTTCCTTCATATTAGCAAACAAACCCATTATTAAATCCAAATAATTGAATGGGAATGTTGTTTACCGAACCCTTTTCTTCAAAAGGAGCTAGATTGAGTGCTTAAACCTCTTCATTTGAGTCTTTCCCATCCATTTCATCAAATATAATTTTAAACAAGGGCTGTAATAATTTCATCTTGTATTTTTTCATCAATTTCATCCACCATATCAAGTTTCTTAGGCTTTAATTCTTATTATATAGTGGGGGTCTTAAAGTGCTTCATTTTTTTAGTGTGTGGAGGCATACAAGTCTTGAATGTTTTTATTCCTCTTCCTATTAGGACCTACAATATAAATGCCTTATAGGTGCATGTAGGTCTTCAAAAGCTTCACCATTACATGCAAATGTCCTTGTTTGTGTCCATGTAAATGTAGAATTTATTTGAATTCCAATACATTTTCTAGCTTTATTACTCCCTACAAAATTCCATATGTGCATTCCACATCTACTTCTACGTATAAATATAACTTATATTTTTTTCCACTTCAGGTCTCTTCTTCTAAAAATGATACTCTTCTTTTTTATTAGTCCTTGCGCAATAATTACACTTCATGCTCTTGTTGGTTTAAGTATTACCTCTTGAATCTTGGGAATTACTCTTGAAATTTGGTTCCCAAACATTATGGCTTCCTCAACCACATCAATTTTCTTCCTTTCAATGTTATATCACATCCATTATCTCTTCATCCTTCTCTCACTTTTCTTCTTCCTATAACTGCAATCCTAAAACTTCCCCAAATGAAGGCACTTCCACTCTTACTGCATAGAAACTACACAAGTTGGGATTTTTGAACCCTCCATCATGAAAATAACACAGGGGTTTGCAGTGTTTGGGTCAAACTCTATGTTATTATCCCCCACCATTCCAAGGGTGGAATGAGAATTACTCAATTATAGTAATTTTCATTCCCATTAAAATTCCAAGATATCAGATCTTATTTTCCTTAGCATATTTTTTTGCAAAGATTATCCTTTGCACAACATAATCACCAAATTAACTTGGAACCAAGAAATTTCAAACCAAGGTTGGAGGCAACCAATTATTTTATTCTTATCAATATCTGATTACAACTAATCCATAATTCATTTCTTAATAAATCCAAATCCACAGAAATCCATTGATTTATTTCTAGTCACATTTGCAATGAAATATAAACATATTGTAGTAGTGAAAAATGGTCCAACAAGGTCGTCCACTACAACAAGTTCAAGTTCATTCCAAAGCTAGCCCAACCTGATCAAAAACAATTTTTTTTCATATCACTTTCCACATCTCTAGCCATATAACCCTATATCCAATTTTGTTTTTGTGGTGGTGTGGAGGGAGATGGAACTTTCTTATACTTGTTGTAGACCAAACATAGAGGCTTCATCATTTGGGACATTATTGGTGCATTTAAATTGCAATATGATATAGAATGATTAAAATTCTCCAGTAAGGATTTCAAGACAACACCAACTCTAGCTAATTTTGGGCACAAACCTAGTTTTAAATGTAACACCAACTCCTATCCTAATTTAGGCACAAACCACATCAAAATGCATCTTTTGCATAACATACAATAATTAGATTCCTACATCACTCCCTAGCCATCAATCCATCATTCAAATGAAATCCATTTGTCTCTTAAAAATTTAGGTTGAACATAAAGATAACGGCTATTAATTATGAAAATTCTTATCACCAGTCAAGTTACCCAAAGTAGTGAGCCTACACCAATATAACAATTTGGAAAAAGAAACTTTTAATTTTTTCTCAAAAAGAAGTAATGATCCAAGAAATT
Organism: Pinus albicaulis; assembly: GCA_034641835.2. Taxonomy (NCBI): domain Eukaryota; kingdom Viridiplantae; phylum Streptophyta; class Pinopsida; order Pinales; family Pinaceae; genus Pinus; species Pinus albicaulis. The sequence continues at coordinate 1,264,543,019 of CM076570.1, forward strand.
TTTTTCTAGGATAGGTTACAAATGAATCAAGGTGTGTGTTAGCCACTGATAAATTTTGTTATACCAAGAAGTGGCTAATTTTGTTCTTCAAAAAAATCCAAGAGACAATTCCCCTTTGAGAACCTATCATCCTTGAATTTTTTATGAAGACAACTAATTCTTTAGTTAATCTTCACTGCTATTTCCCTTATAAACCTGAAAAATCTGTTGTTTTCTTGAAGAAAAGACCGTTGAAAAACCCCATTTTCATGCCTTTTTCTTCATAGAAACCCTCCATAAAGCCTCATTTACCCTTCAAAATTCACTCCAACACCCTTTTTAAACAATTTGGTCCCCTTTCATTTGGTTTAAAATTTTCTTTTTTCCCTACCGAAACCCTCCAATTGGCTTAAAAACCCTATTTTTTGCCTAAAAAACACTTATATTAGATTATGTAGAATTTTAGCCCCTGAGGGCTTAACTTCTATGACCCCCGCCCCTCATGAGACCATAAGCCCCGCAACCAAGTGCTAAAGGTCCTTAAGACCCTTTTCCAAAACCTTTTTCTCCTTTTTATTTTGTAAAAACCCGACTTTCCTTTGATATTTCATAAATCCCATAGATCAAAGTTTAAATGAATATCAGTCGTCAATCTAAACTTATCAATGGTAATCGTCCCATTGCATCGCAAGTCCACTTCGGGTCCGCCCGTTTCTTCATATCCTTCAAAACTTGTGATGCGATCAAACCTCAGCCGTCGATCGCCCTTTCGATCCGACGGTCAATCCACAATCGCAATTTTTCATCCTACCCCTTTATTCTTTCCCTCCTCCGATTGCGATCTCGCGATTTAATCTGAGCCGTTGAAATCCACAAGAACAAACGGCCCAGATTTAATTGCACCACACCATAGCCCTTCGACATTAAACCGGCTGATTCAATCCTGGTCGTCGATCTCTCCTAGATCTAACAGCTCGTGCTTAATCACATCGGCGCATTTCATTGTTTCCTTCCCCTTGCCTCCACCGATTTGCGATCTTGCGATCAAATCTGGGCCATCCATTTCATCGATCCTATAGTCCAGATCAGACCTAACTTTATTTGTTGTTTCACAAAGCCCCACAGTTTAAATTCCTTTGGTGAAGATCCATCGTTGATCTTTTTAGATCAATGGTTCTTATTAAACCCAATCTTCCCCCAACCCCCGTCTCATATTGCTCTCATTTCCCCAAGATTAAATCTAAGCCATTAATATTTTAGATCCTACGGTCCATATTCAACCTGATAGGCCCAACTCCTTTGGGAACTACCTTCCCTATCAACAGATCTGGACCATCCATCCCCGTGATCTGACGGTCGGGATCTAAACTGCCTTGACCCTGCTCACCATTTTCCGTCCGCGCATCTTATCCCATCGCGCTCTCACTCCCACTGTTAGATCTCTCCACCCTTCATCCAACGGTTGCTATCCCATATTGTGTAGTTTTGTGCCTGAACGTTAATGCCAAAAAATTACGCGATATGGGCAGTATTTAAAGGACACGTGTCAAGCGCAGACTTGTATCGCATTGTTTTGGAAAAATTCTAAAACCACTTTGGGGCAGCGCAAAACCAGCGGTTTTTTTAGCCGAAACCACCTTTCCCCATCACATTACATTTTCTCATTTAAAATCTCCGTCTTTTGTTCTTTTCATCCAATGGCCCAGATTGCATCTAACCATTAAGCCATAGCCCTCCATCATTCTTCCAAGAGATTTCATCAAAGAATCTCCACCATCGATCTCTGTTAGTTGATTTGATCCAATGGCCTAGATCATTCCGTAACCCCAAATTTCATTTAGGTCCATTTTCACTTCCGCCAAAGGTTTTCTCCCATTTCTTTTGCAAATTCCTCCATTTCGCTATAATATCACCCTCCTCTGCATTATAAACTCCTGATTAATCTCGGTCGTTGGTCAATTTGATCTAACGGCCCCGAATTAATCTAACTCTCATTCACCCAACCGCCTCCCCATTTGACCCCAGCAAGCAATCCTCGCCATTGGTTGATTTCATCCAACGGTCATAATTAAATCTGAACCTCCAAAGCAGTTTAAAACTATCCCCGCAGCATTTTCTTAATTTTTCTATGTTTGTGTAGGTTTTAAAGGTTTCTCAACTGTTTTAAGAGAAAATCAAGGGTCGGGGATGACGATCCCCTAGGCCATTATCCATGAAGACAAAGAATCCGCAGGGTTCAAATTATTATTTTATCATGCCTCATGAGCACTGATAACACTATAAGCCCTCTGCATGCCTGCCAAAACAACAAAAACACAGTAAAACTTAATTATACAAAGAGTAATAATGTCAAAGCATGGAATCACAATAGAAATGAAGAATCAAAGGTTTTAACACAATTCTAAGGGATTAAGGCATAAGTTCGACTATCAAAGGCCTAATCCACACAGTTAAATACATTATGAAGATCAGAAGATAAGAATTAAGCCTAATCAGGCCTAAAACACAGATCAAAGACATATTAAAGGTGTTTTAGGTTAAAACAATGAGATCTATCAGTCCAAGAAGCCTCCACTGCCACATCAGAGGCTAATTGAAACCTCTCCAGCTACCAAAAGCCACCTGCAGCCTCAATAAATCGAAAAGAAGGTCTAATTATTGCCAGAACAGAGGATATTTGTCTAACTACAGCTGAATAGTTATTTCAAACAAAAGAAGATATTTTAAACTATCAGTAAAGTTATTGTAAAGGATAAATAGGCCTCGAAGTCAATCTTTTCAACCATTAAGCCTTAAACAGCATAAACAGAGGAAATGAAACAGAGTTGTAATTCAATGCATTCCTGCCTTATGCCTTGCATGGTTTCCAAGATAAGGAGTTGCATTTAGTGTAGAATTTATTACACTTCAATCCTAAAAACTCTTCCACCTCCTCGTTTCTTCTATAAAAACTTCTGAAGAATATGAGATGTGGCTTGATTGTTCACTAGTTGTAATACTGAAACTCTTTGAAATAATACATAGTATGTCTAAAGTTGAGGAAGAAATTGAAGTCTTGGAAGCTTGATGATGTTGAAACACTCTTGTTCTTGAGAAGGATCTATCATTGGATCTATGAGCTTGGTTGTTGGTGAAGTATTCGGAACTGTTTGATGTTTTCTCCTATTTTCATTTTGTTACATAAATTCTTACTACGGTAGGATGAAAGTTTTAGGCTAAGAAATGACTCCTAGAAGCACCTTAGACCTGTTCATCCTTCACTATTTTATGTTTTCTTCTGCAGAGGTATTTTTGAGTCTTTAATCTCTCTCTTTAGTCCTCATGATTGTTTATTTCTCTAATAGTTTGAATAGTTGGTTTCAGCATGATTTATGGTTCTCCCTACTTGTCTGTTGCCACTTGAAAGTTGTTTTTGAAGTCTCCCTTTGAAGTACCATTGTTTATAGTTAGCCAAGGAGGTCTGTTCTGATCATGCCCTTTGTCCTTGCTTGAAAATTTATTTTAGAGGTCTGTATAGTTGTGATCATAGATGTGTTAGGTTTTCCCTCTTCTATGACTACAATTATCAGTGAATCTTTTATGTTTTCTAAGTCATTTGAAATAAAATCTTTAAGGAAATAGGATGTTCTCTCGAATCTTAGATTTCATTTTCAAAGTTGTCTTGAAGTCGTTATTTTCCTGAAGTGTGTTTGTAGAATTTATGGCTAGCCCTGTCTATTAAATACCTCTTTATTGTTCAAGTTATGTTTTCAAGTTCCCTTTGTTGAAAATTAAATTTCTCTTTCCAAATCATTGATGTCCATCTCATTCACAAAAGCAAAGGATCCTGCGGCCAAGTTAGATTTTCCCTCTGATATCCCATATCCATTAATGAGTTTGTCATAAACCCTTCTTGACTGCATTTCCCAATGAATCTAACATGTCCCCTTTCTATCTATCTCTCCTAGACCTTTCATGTTCTGCTATGACATTCAACCAAAAAAACAAACAAACATTTTCACTTAATAACTAGTCTAAAACCAATACTCAAAGCACACAAGATAAACCTTTGCAAAACAAATAATTTGAGAGATCCCTCTCTGAGAACAAGAGGAATAGATCCTGGAACTCTAAATATTGGTTCTGATGTTGCCTTGTCTTTTGGTTTTCCAATCTATCAAAACATGGGACTCCAAAATAATGGTGATCATGGTGGGACCTTTCTGAGTTAGTGACAATCTAAGTACACCTTAGGACTCCAGAAAATCCCTTTGTCTTAAAGAATATTCAGTGATTATCAGCCACCTCATCGGTGGGACCACTGAGTTCACAGTTTCCTAACAAGCTCTTATAGACTCATTAGTCTTTCAAACAACCATAGAAACTTAGAAATACCCAAAAATATTTCAGATTGGCTTCCTAATAAACATGGTGGTGGAACCATTCAATGTTTTACCTTCATAGAAGCTAAAAGGTTTCCACCTGGCGACTCCATTAGCCCCAGTAGGCATATTAATCATCTAGGTCTCCAGTTTTTCCTTAGGACTGTTTTAAACAGGCTCGAGGAAGTTTAGAAGCCTAGTCCCATACTAGATAAGATGTTGTGAGAGGCAAAATTTTCAAAAAACAATCCTTAAAAAAAATATATATATATATATATTTAGCCTTTCTCATTTTTGAAAAGGAAGTCTGGCTTCACATAAGATGAACACTAGATCCCACCCAGACCCTAATCCTCCTACAATAGTTGACAATCCAGAGAGAATTCTGTGGCAGGCTTCTAAGTCTAGAAAATCAGTTGTTGATAGGAGCCTCTTAAAAACAAAGTATGTCCCTGAAGACCTTGTTGTCTTAAAGGATTTACACTTGTTGGAAAAATACTGAGAGGGGGGGGTGAATCAGTATTTAATGCAGATAATAAAAAAAAATTTACTTTTCCTTTCCAAAACCCATACGCTACTTTGCTGAAGCCAACTAGCATATATACACGGATATCCTTCACAGAACTTGCGTATGTCCAGAGATCTAATTATGCATTCAATTCTTAACTCAGATCATTGCATTATTCATTCATCAGTTATTTCAGGAAATAGTAAACAGGTGCAGAAAGAACAGAATAATCATCACACATAGGCAACACACATGAACACCAGGATTTTTAGGTGGAAAACCAATTCGGGAGAAAACCACCGCTGCCGTCGTCTCAGTCTTCAATATTTATTATAAAGAAAAAATTCTTACAATCATGTACTGGTGCAGACTTATACCAGCACGCAGCCACCCACCTGTAGAAGGCTACAACCTTCTCTCGTTTACCAGCCTCACCTGGAAGGGAGCTAAAACCCCTGCTCTCATTTACCAGCCTCACCTGGAAGGGAGCAACTACCCCCTAATATTAGCACCAGCCTCTGCTGAAAGAAAGATTCTATTATCAGACTGAAGGCTTCAACCCTCGGATCCACTGCAGACCACGTTTCATCAATTTTCAAACTGGATCAAACAGCTTCAACACAATTCTTCACTTATCAACAAACATCCCTTTTCATTTCATCAGTAAGAACAGTGAAACCACTATAACCAGAATATCAGAGATAGCCCAGACTTCAGAACAGATATGCAGAATCTCAATTGTCTTTTGTGCAATCATCAATTCAAATACCATACACTCTTTTCCTTAAACAGACCCGCGTATACACGCGTCTTTACTGAAGTGAACCTACGTATACATTTGTGCAACTTATCAGAAAAACCCTAACAGCCCATACGCGCTTTTGTCTGAATGGAGCCGCGTATACACGCGCTTTTCACGAAACGAACCTGCGTATAGATCTATATAAGATAAATTTTACTTGAGATCGAACCCGGATCTGAACTTACCGGTTTCTTCACTTCTTCATAGTTTGCACGGTCTTCATCACTTCTTTTAGGATCGTCAAGAAAGTTGTCGCTAGAATCAAGATGCGAACCTTTAATATGTTCATAAATTACCTCATAGATTAAAGTCTATCCAATTAAGGCGAGTTCAACCGTAGAGATATGCTTCAAGTGAAGTATTCATTAGCTTCAGTTCTGTACACTTTGCACAATGATTTTCTTCTCCTTATATAGGTTTACCCTTTATCAATACCATGAGCCAAAACCACACCAATTCCAATGGTATTCCTGGACGGGATCAAATAGACAACCCAGCGCTCAATACAATGGGTCAATACCATGGTAGTAACCCCTGGTTTTACACTTTTATAGTGCAATTGAGCATACCCGACTTGGTACATACTTTCCCGCGTGCATACGCTACTTCTACTAGACAAACCCGCGTATGCCTTGAGACACACTTTTCATCATTGCTCTAGCACATCCTGGAATTCCTTTCATCATTACATTTGAGCTGCTCTGTAGACACATCAGATTTACATCATTAATTATTATATCAAGTCAGTTTCCATCAAGTAAAACTTTCATCAAGTAGGTTGCCATCATATTTATTAAATGGGTTGCCATCAAGGACAACACTCTGCATTATATTGCCAACAATCTCCCCCTTTGGACTTGATGGCAACCACGATGGTGTTTGATCACAACAGATAGATACATTAAGCATAATGATATTCTCCCCCTATTCAAACACCATGTCACTCTCCCCCTTTGACATCAAGGGCAAAGGGCGGATCAACACCAACACAAGGTTTTTCTTCTCATGTCGAAAAAGGAGTGCTGTAAATCTGATGTGCACTGAAGTTTCCATGCTCCCCCTGAGTTCATGCCGGATCTTCAAACATGTTTTGCAATGAATTTCATGAAGGACTCATACTTACATCAAAGATCCAACCAAGTGGATTTACATATGAGACTCAAGTACCCAACCAAGTGGATTTACACATGTTGACTCAACTACCCAACCAAGTGGGTTTACATATTTGAACAAGTCCTTACATGACTGAATATTACAATTTTGACCTTTTCATCAAATTACAAATATGACTTTTCATGACCAAAACTAGAAAGACCTCAAGAGAGAGATCATATTACAGAACCATCATAATTCCAACAATGCATTATACTCAGCAAGGCTAATTCTCCCCCTAAAGCTGTGCATCCAATGCATATGACCAAAGCTCCCCCTTTGCTTGTGCATCCTGAACACTTTCAACATCAAATCATCAAGGCTTCTTCACCCAAAATCAAAGAATGAAACATAAATATAAGAGCCGAAATACCACCAGAGACTTCAAAAAGCATCAGAGATACCAGACAGCACCATAGCTTGTGCTGAAGAAATGCTGACCCATAAAAATTGTCAGCAACCACACATACCCGGTTTTCTATGTATGGACTCATGTATATACGCGGCTGTCTTTCAGGAAACCCACTTATCCAAATTAATCTTCAAAATTTTAATCAGATCTGATCCTCTGCATGGCAAAGACTACTCCCAGCTTCTATCTGAGATATTCAAACGCTTCCCTGGGCAGAGGTTTGGTAAATATATCAACAACTTGTTATTTGGAGGGAACATACTCCAACTTCACCTTTTGTTCAAGCACTTGTTCACGTAAGAAATGATACTTGATGGGAATGTGCTTGGTCTTTGAATGCATAACTGGATTCTTTGAGATACTGATGGCACTTGTATTATCACACATAATGGAGATAGGAGAAGTACATTTGATTTGAAAATCTTGTAGGGTTTGCATCATCCCAAGAAGTTGAGTGCAACAAGACGCGGCAACCACATATTCTGCTTCTGCTGTAGATAAGGCAATAGAATTTTGCTTCTTGCTGAACCAAGACACTAACCGGGGTCCCATATAGAATGCACCACCACTAGTGCTTTTCCGATCATTGACATTTCCAGCCCAATCTGCATCAGTGTAAGCATGAAGAGTAAGATCAGCATTCTTTGGATACCATAGTCCAAAGTCTTGAGTTCCTTGCAGATATTTGAATATTCTTTTAACTGCCTGAAGGTGAGACTCTTTTGGATTAGCTTGGAATCGTCCAACAATTTCAACTGCATGAATAATGTCTGGTCTAGTCCCAGTGAGATAAAGTAGGCTTCTTATCATTGATCTGTATTCTGGTTGATTCACTGCTGGAGAATCATCATGAGAACTGAGATTACATCCGGTTATCATTGGTGTACTTACAGGTTTACATTCTTCCATGCCATACTTCTTCAGGATTTGCTTAAGATATTTTGCTTGAGATAAGAATATACCAGTTGTAGTTTGATGCACTTGCAAGCCAAGAAAGAATGTTAGTTCTCCAAGTAAGGACATTTCAAATTCTTGCTGCATGACAGAAGCAAATTTCTGACTCATAGATTCTTCATTACTTCCAAAAATGATATCATCAACATATACAACTACAATAAATAGTTTATCATTTTCATTTTTTGTGTATAAGTTGCTATCAGCAGACCCCTTTGAGAATCCTTGTTGATGAAGATATTTGTCAAGCCGATAATACCATGCCCTTGGAGCTTGTTTGAGGCCATATAGAGCCTTTTTAAGTCTACAAACAAGATTTTCATCATTTCCCAAAATGAATCCTTCCGGTTGTTCTATATAAACTTCTTCTTCTAGATCACCATTGATAAATGCATATTTAACATCCATTTGATAAACTTTGATTTGTTGAAAACTTTTAAAAGCAAGAAACATTCTTATGGCTTCAAGTCTAGCTACAGGAGCAAAAGTTTCTTCAAAGTCTATACCTTCTTGTTGAGTATAACCCTTGCAAACCAGTCTAGCTTTGTTTCTTATAACATCCCCATTCTCATTTAATTTGTTCTTGAATATCCATTTAGTTCCAATGACATTTTTATCATATGGTCTTGGTACCAATTCCCAAGTGTGATTCTTTTCAATTTGATCAAGCTCTTCATTCATGGCTTGAATCCAACATTCATCTTTGCAAGCTTGATTGACATTGTGTGGTTCAATTGTGGATAGAAATGCCAGATAGCTAGAAGATCCCACAAGAGTCCTCCCTGTTTGTACACCTGATTCCTTATTTCCCAAAATTTGAGATTCAGGATGATTCTTTTGAACATATCTGGATGGAGCCTTTTCAGATAAATCATCTTCAGGTTCTTCATTGGATCCACTGTCTATATCATTTCCATTTGATGTAGAAGGACAAAAGTCACCATCATCTTCTTCTGTTGCTTGTTTTCCTTCTTTAGGAGCTGCAGGAGACTCATCAATAACAACATCAATACATTCAACAATCTTTCGAAGCCTTTTATTGTAACATTTGTATGCTCTGCTTGTAGATGAGTAACCAAGAAGTATCCCTTCATCTGATATAGGTTCAAACTTGCCAAGCTTTTCATCATTATTTTTGATAAAGCATTTACTTTCAAAAATTCTAAAATGCTTCACAAAGGGAGAATTACCATACCAGAGTTCATATGGAGTTTTGTCACTATTTACCCGAACATGTGCCTTGTTGAGAATGTTTGTTGTTGTATGTGCTGCTTCTCCCCAGAACATGTCAGGAGTTCCAGAATCATCAAGCATAGCTCTAGCCATTTGTTGAATTGTTCTATTCATTATTTTTGCTATGCCATTTTGTTGTGGAGTGCCTGCTATAGAGAAATGTCTTTTTATGCCATGTTGTTCACAAAATTCAAAGAATTCATTTGATGTATATTCTCCTCCTCGATCAGATCTAAGACACTTGATTTTTAGATCTAATTCATTTTCAACTAAAGCTTTGAAGATCTGAAATTTTTCAAATGCTTCATCTTTGTGTTTAATGAACCCAATCCAACACATTCTAGAGTAATCATCAATAAATAAGATATAGTATTCTTCCCCACGTGGTGAATTTTTCCTCATAGGTCCACATATGTCAGTATGAATGAGTTCAAGAGGCTTACTTGATGATCCTTCTTTGGCATTAAATTTTACTCTGGTCTGCTTACCGAATTGGCAAGATTTTCATATGATACTCTCTGGTAGAGTAATATTGGGAAAACCACAAACAGCTTGAAGTCAGCTTGCTTTGTTGATTTGAGAGAAGCTCAGATGCCCCAGCCTTCTATGCCATAGCCAATTTTCTGAAGATTTTCTCAAGTAACATTGATCTTTGTAGTTCTTCAATACATACAGGTTGCTTGGAGTTCTTTTCCCTTTTATAATAGTTTTACCTGTATCAAGATCACGAACCACACATTCTTTTGAACTAAAGACAACTTTTGTTCCTTGATCACACATTTGACTTACACTTAATAGGTTATGCCTTAATCCATCCACATACATGACATCATTAGCCTTCACCTTTTCTTTTAGAAACACGGACCCTTTTACTTTAATTACAACAGGAGTATCATTTCCAAATGTAACTTTCTTTTCCTTTTCTAGAGCATTATATGCAAGAAGTTTGTTTTTGTCACCTGTCATGTGTCTTGAGCACCCACTATCAATGTACCATTGATTTTCTTCACCTTCTGCAAATAACGCTATCCCACAATTTTCAACCTTTAATTCCTTCTTTTTCCATACTTTGGAACTTGAAGGAAAATGTTGTTTTGGCTAGACTTTGCTCCTGCATTCAGATTCTTCATGGCCAAAGTTATTGCAATAAGCACATTCAACTTCATTTTGAAGAGGAGAAAATTTGTTATAGGTGTTCTTCTTTGGTTCAATATCCATCCTTTTCTTTCTTGCTTCTCTTGTCATGATGGTTTTATATGCAACACATTGAACAGCTTTATGACCAAAATTGTGACATGAGAAACATTGTCCATTGAAGTAGAAATTTCTGCGATCATGAAATCTTCTATATGAATTTACCTGTTGATTGTTGCTTCTTTGAGAGATATCCCTGTTAGTGTTCCTTGTATTGTGATGATCATGCTTTACCTATAAAGATTCTTTATTCCCTTGCTGAGTGGCTGAATGTAGTAAACCAGTTGTAGCTGCTTTTAGATAATTTGGTTCTGAAGCCTGAGAAGATTCTCTGGTATATCCAAGACCTGTCTTAATAAGAGGAGAAAGTTGAACCTTGATAATCTAATCTAAGGTTTTAGATCCTTTAGCAAATCTAATATTCAGAGTCTTTACTTTCTCAAGTTATTTTCTTAGACTTACTACTTCACATTCTAATTTTTCATTATGTTTCTTTGCTTCTTCATTCTGCCTTTTCAGAGTCTCTATGATTATTTTAATTTCTTCCAAGCATATTTTGAGTTGATTGTTTTGATCAAGAAAATCATTGTCATCTAGAGCATCCATAAAAGCATCCTTATCGTCTCTAGAATTATTTTCAAATGCCATGAGAAGTCTAAGATCTTGTTCACATTCTTCCTCACTATCAGATAACCCATCATTGTCTTCATTTGTATAGTAGCTTTTCTTAGTGCTAGATCGATTCTTATTCCTTCTTGCTACTTATTTCTCTTTAGCAAATGTTTCTTTATAAGGACATTTTGCAGCATAATGACCAACTCTTCCATAATTAAAACATTTGAAAGGAAGCTTACCTTTGAATCTTCCAGTTCCTAGTTGAAGTCTTCTCACAAAGTTTGCCTCATCTTCTTCTGAGATATATCCTGATCCTTCTATTTTTTGAACTTATTTTCCTTTTTTAGAAGCTTTAAAAACAACTTCTTTGACTTCAGATGGTCCTCCTCTCCTCATTTCATATGCAGTCAATATGCCATGAAGTTGCACCACGGAAAGATTTTGAATATCCTGTTTTTCTTCAAGGGCAGAAACTTTTGATTCAGATTTTGCTGTTAGCGATCGTAAGATTTTCTCAACCAAAGTAGTGTCGTATATTGTTTCACCCAGATTTCTCATACGATTTACAACATCATCAATACGTAAAAAGAAACTGGCAATACTCTCATCACTATGCATCTTTAAATTTTCATATTCAATTCTGAGAGTTTGGAGTTTTGCATTTTTTACCTTTGCATCGCCTTCATAACTTAGAATGATTTTGTCCCATATTTCCTTTGTTGTATTCAGCTGCATGACTTTGACAAATTATGATTCAGTTAGACTTCCTGTTATAGCATTGACTTCTTTTGCGTTTGATTCATAATTCTTCCTTTCAGTTGGATCTGTTGGTGTAGCGACTGGATATTGATATCCTTGCTCAACAATAGCCCATATATCAGCTCCCATAGACTGAAGATAGGATCTCATCCTCACTTTCCAGAAGATTAAATTACTTCCGTTGAAGAGCGGGGGCTTGATAGATGTTGTTCCCTCATGATTGCTCATCTTGCTTGATCTTCCTTCTAGCGGCTAAGCGTTTTCAGAAGGACCTCCTCTGATACCAATTGTTGGAAAAATAATGAGAGGGGGGGGGGGGGGTGAATCAGTATTTAATGCAGACAACAAAAAAAAAATTATTTTTCCTTTCCAAAACCCATATGCTACTTTGCTGAAGCCAACTAGCATATATACGCGGATATCCTTCACAGAACTCGCGTATGTCCAGAGATCTAATTATGCATTCAATTCTTAACTCAGATCATTGCATTATTCATTCATCAGTTATTTTAGGAAACAATAAACAGGTGCAGAAAGAACAGAATAATAATCACTCATAGGAAACACACATGAACACCAGGATTTTTAGGTGGAAACCCAATTCGGGAGAAAACCACCACTGCCGTCGTCTCAGTCTTCAATATTTATTATAAAGAAAAACTTCTTACAATCATGTACTGGTGCAGACTTATACCAGCACGCAGGCACCCACCTGCAAAAGGTTACAACCTTCTCTCATTTACCAGCCTCACCTGGAAGGGAGCTACAACCCCCTGCTCTCATTTACCAGCCTCACCTGGAAGGGAACAACTACCCCCTAATATTAGCACCAGCCTCTGCTGACAGAAAGCTTTTATTATCAGACTGAAGGCTTCAACCCTCAGATCCACTGCAGACCACGTTTCATCAATTTTCAAACTGGATCAAACAACTTCAACACAATTCTTCACTTATCAACAAACATCCCTTTTCATTTCATCAGTCAGAACAGTGAAACCACTGTAACCAGAATATCATAGATAGCCCAGACTTCAGAACAGATATGCAGAATCTCAATTGTCTTTTGTGCAATCATCAATTCAAATACCATACGCACTTTTCCTTAAACAGACCCACGTATACACGCGCTTTTCACGAAATGAACCTGTGTATAGATCTATAAAAGTTAAATTTTACAGATCAGACCAGATCTATGAACTTACCCAGATTTATTCAACTTCTTCAACAGATTTGCGCCAGGTCTTCATCACTTCTTTTCAGATCATCCAAGAGATTCACTATTTCAAGATCTAGAGATCTTGAACCTTCAATATGTTCATAGATGCCTCATAGATTCAAATCTATCAATTAAGAGTAGAGTTCAACCATGCAGATATACTTCAAAGTGAAGTATTCATTAAAGCTCAGACACATGCACACACTTTGCACAATGATTTTATTCTCCTTATATAGGTTTACCCTTTATCAATACCATGAGCCAAAACCACACCACTTCCAATGGTATTCCTAGACGGGATCAAATAGATAACCCAGCGCTCAATACAATGGGTCAATACCATGGTAGTAACCCCTGGTTTTACACTTTTATAGCGCAATTGAGCATACGCGACTTGGTACGTACTTTCCCGCGTGCATACGCTACTTCTACTAGACAAACCCGCATATGCCTTGAGACACACTTTTCATCATTGGTCTAGCACATCCTGGAATTCCTTTCATCATTACATTTGAGCTGCTCTGTAGACACATCAGATTTACATCATTAATTAGTATATCAAGTCAGTTTCCATCAAGTAAAAATTTCATCAAGTAGTTTTCCATCATCTTTATTAAGTGGGTTGCCATCAAGGACAACACTCTGCATTATATTGCCAACAACACTTTGACTTACATCACACAAAGAAAATCTTTACAACTAGGTCTCAAGGTGATTTAAACCAAATTGATCTTGACATTGTAGAGTTGCTGAGCTTTAGTAAAGAAGCCTCAACTTCCATTCCTCCTGATTCCCTTTTTCATAACAAATCTGTTCAAAACCAGTTTTTTGGCCCAAGTGTTTCTTCCACTCCAATCCATACTACCACTGTTCAAAACACTCCATTTCAGCCCACTTTCCCACTTGTAAATCCACCTCTTGTAAATCCACCTTTCTTTCCAGCCATGGCAACATGGTATGCCCCATTACTGTTACCACAGCCTCTGGTTCCCTTACCAAATGATTATCAATAAAAAATTTCCCATTTCACTGCCAATGAACCTACTACTGCCCAATAGCATAAAGGAAAAATGAATGATGCATTTGATTACATGGAGATAGAAGATGAGACCATATAGATGAGAATATTTGCCCAAATTTTAGGAGGAGAAGTAAAAAAATGGTATAAAAGCCTAGCTCCTAAAAAAATCAATGATCTCCCTGCTTTGCATCAAACATTCATAAACAGATGGGAAATCAAAAGGAATCCTCTCCAAATCTTAGCAGAGTATAGCAGTCTTAAAAGAAATCAAGGGGAGAGTGTTCAGGATTACTCCACCAGGTTTAATAGTATCTATAATGCTCTTCCACCTCACATGAAACCTCCCCAAGGCACGGCCTTAGTAAGATATCTTGAATGTTTTGATGGTGAAATGGCCTATAAACTAAGGGAAAGAGATTACTTAACTCTAAAAGACATGCAGAAAGGAGCTGTGAGAGTAGAAGCAAACATAATTGAGAAAAGAAATAGGTTGAGATCAGAGAAACGGGTAACTTATAAAGATGACATTGTACCCTCAACCTCATCTTCTGACACCAAAATTGACAACCTAGTGAAAGTAATGGAGAAGATGCTTGAAAAGATCAACTTGAATGATAGAGTTACACCAAGAGAACCTCAAAACAACCAAAATAGAAATAGAAATCAGAATTATAGAAGATAAAACAATCAAGATAGGCCAAAAGAAAATGACCAACAGATTAGACCTCCCTTCCAACAAAACTATGTAGATCAATATGAGGAAGATAGGGAGATTGAAAGGTTGGGAGAAGGTCATGTAAACTTGATTGGATGAGACAGTGGGGATGATGTTTTCCTCACTGAAGAAGAACAATGTTTCTTCTCTGATCAAAATACAAACACCTATGAATATTCTGATGATTATAGATTGGGGTTTGAAAATGCAATCATGGAGGTGCACAAACAATATGATCTTAGAAGCAAAGGGAACATAGAAAATTCAAAAGACAAAAATACCAACACTGTTGTTAAGAAAAATGCAGAAAATAAACCTAAGAAAACATCAGACAAACCCAACATTTTGGCTTAAAAACCAGACTTAAACAAAGAGAAAAATAGCCAGCCAAATGTTGAACAAAGTACCCCTAGCACTTCAGCTAGTGGTCCTAACAAAACTGTCCCAATTACCATTCCAAACAAAGTTCAGCAAATCAAAATTACTGAAAGAAACTCAATTGAAAAAATAGATGTAAATATGACCAAATCAATAGTTCCTTTTATCCTTGAGGGAGAGATTGCTAAGATAAAAATTACCATCTCTCTAGCTGAACGAGTAACCCAAGAAGTGTACAAAAACCAAGTTTTGAAAGCTTTGAACTTAGGAAGTGATACTGACACCTTAAACTTGACAGATGACAAGCTTGAGGAGTTTTTTGGTCCAGAAGTTGAAGGAAAATACCAAGAAGGGGCTGTCCCTCCCTTCTATGTTAGTTTGAATATACATGAGAAAATCTTACACAATGCCATGTTAGATTTTGGAGCTTCACATAATCTTATGACCAAAGTAGTAATGGAAAGCTTAGGCTTAGAAATTACTAAACGATATAAGGATTTGTATTCCTTTGATTCAAGAAGAGTCAAATTCTTGGGTTTAATCAAATATTTATGTGTTAAATTATCTCAAATCCTTACTAAGAGTCTAGTGATGGACATAGTTGTAGCTGAAATTCCCCCAAAGTATGGCATGCTTTTGTCAAGATCATGGGGAGCCAAACTTCAGGGAAGCATTCGAATGGACATGTCTTATGCCACCATCCTAGTTTTTAACCAAAACAGAAGGTTATACAGGTAATCCCATATGAAATACATGGTGAGAAACATAGATAAACCAAAAAATTCTCCAATCTATTCCATTCAGTCAATCTTAGATTCCTTCATCTTATACAATGAAGATGAAATCACTCAAGAAGAAAAGGAAAACCAAGAGCAAATCAGTTCACCAGAACAATCAAACCTTCCCTCAAATCAAATTCAAAACATTGAAAATCAACAGCAATAAGAGAATGAAAATGAGGCTAATATACTTTGGACAATAAACTTTGATGGATCTTGTAACAAAACAAGTGCAGGAGTAGGTGTATGGATTCAAAATACAAATAAGAGATTTTCATATAAACTGGATTTTCCATGCACAAACAATATTGCTGAATACGAAGCACTTCTCCTTGGCTCACAATTGCCTAAACAATTGGAAGCCCAAAGGATATCAATCTTAGGAGATTTTTAACTTATCATAAGACAAATCAAAGGAGAATACTCAGCTAGGAACCCAAGACTTAGAGAGTATCGAAATGCTGCCCTAGATTTATTAAGAACCTTCGAAAAATATGAACTCATTTTCATTCCAAGAGCACAAAATCATCTAGCAAATGAACTTGCTTTCAATGCCAGCAACTACCAAATACCTGAGATAAATGAACAGCTTAGTGTAAAGGTGAAATGCAGGCCTGCAATGCCTGATAATGAAGATCACTGGCAATTTTTTGATTCTGACAAACACATAGATGATTTCTTAAAATCAGAAAATGATTTTTCCATACCAATATCAGAAACCAGCCATAAAGAAAAATGTTTGTATATTGAACAAATCCCAGAAGTTGAAATGACATATTCTGCTGATATAAATCAATATGAGAATTCTTTTGAAGCAGAATTAATTGAATGGCAGACCAGAAATACTTGGAAGTTTTACAGTGCAAGAATGATACAATTCCAAGGGGTCTCACACCTTTAGAACACCTCTTTGATTTAAATGATGTAGCCAAAGAACCAAAAATGGAGCCTGTGGAAAAAGATGTAGAAGAACATAACATAGGCAGCCTAACAGAACCCAAGATGATTAAATTTTCTAGCACTCTCCGAGCTCACATAAAATTGCAATACATAGAGCTGTTCAAAGAATATAAAGATGTGTTTGCTTGGGAATACAAAGATCTGAAATCTTATGATACTAGAATAATTCAGCAAAAAATTCCTCTTAAGGAAAATCAGAAACCTTTCAAACAAAAACTAAGGAGAATAAACCATGTTTTACTGCCTTTAGTTAAGAAAGAAATTGAAAATATGTATGATGCTAGGATTATAGTACCCGTTAGATATTCAGAATGGGTGTCAAAATTAGTTTCTGTTAGGAAGAAAACAAGGGAAATCCGGCTCTGTGTTGACTTCAGAAATCTAAATAGAGCCTCCCTAAAGGACAAATACCCCTTACCCAAGATGGACCATATACTTCAAAGGGTAGTTGGATAAAAAAGAATATCACTATTGGATGGGTTCTCGAGTTACAACCAGGTGTTAGTGCTCCTAAGTGATCAACTCAAAACTGCTTTTACTACACCTTGGGGCACCTTTATGTATGTCAAGATGCCATTCGGTTTGATAAATGCAGGGGCCACCTTCCAAAGGGCCATGGATATAACCTTTTTAGAATATTTTGGCTATTTTATAATTATTTACCTTGATGACATAACTGTTTTCTCAAAAACTGATGAAGAACATTTGGTTCACTTGAGAAAAGTTTTTGAGACATGTAGGAAATTTGGCTTATATTTGAATCCCAAGAAGACACTCTTTGGTCTCCAAGAAGGTAAACTTCTTGGTCATATAATTTTAGAAGAGGGAATCAAAATAGACCCTAAAAGGATAGATGGCATATTGCAAATCAACCATCCAAGAAGCCTCAAAGAATTACAATATTTCATTGGGAAGATTAATTTTTTGAGGAGGTTTATCCCCAACCTTGCTGAGCTATTAAAAAAAATTACAAACATGCTTGCAGAGAGGTGAAATGACCTACGTGTTTGCTAACTATTCAACAAGTTAAATGCTCTCGAATTTTAAATCACTGATTATAAATCACAGATTAACCAAATAATTTTACATTTTTCTTTTGCATCCGAGCATAATACTGTAGATTATCAAAAGAACACTTTGGGTAGAAAACTAATATCCTTTCTTAGAAATTTTTAAGAGAGCCTCCTCAAAGAGAATATCAGTGAGAAGTAAGTTTAACATTAGTGAAAGAATTAAAGACTTAGAAATTTTATTTTACACTCTTACATAATTTCTTTTGTTCTATCGTTGTCATTATATTTTTAAGTCAAGACCATGTAAAAGGGAAATACTCAAACTATCTTATATGACTTAGAAATTAAGCCCACCAAACTAGTTAAAGGGCAAGGATTAGCAAAAATTATGGCTAAGTCTAACTTCCAAGCACTAGATATGAACATGATAGATGTGTTGGAAGAAATAGAAGAATCTACTGCTCCTTTCATTGAAGAAACATTTCTGAATTCTCCTTGGTATGCTGACATCATTTATGTGCTTTTATATTTGAATGCCCCTCCTTCTTTGTCTAAAAATAAAGCTATATTTTTGAAACAGAAAGCTTTGAGCTATTTCATCTTTGATGGGGTATTGTATTGGAAGAATGTTGTTGGAATTTTTCTTAAATGTTTACTTGAAGATGATGCAGGAACAATCATGCATGAGCTACATGAAGGAAAATGTGGAGGAAACCTCTACTAGAAGACCACAACAAAAAAAATTCTTAGATCTAGTCACTATTGGCCCACCCTTTTCCCAGACGCTCAAAATTTAGTCATGTCTTGCCATAAATGTCAAATTTTTGATGGCAAAAGAAAACTCCTTCCCTTACCTTTACATCCTATCAATGTTGAAACACCCTTTCAACAATGGGGCTTGGACTTCATTGGGGAAATTCACTCATATTCCTCAGCCAAACATAAGTGGATCCTCACTGCCACTGACTACTTTACCAAGTGGATAGAAGCTATACCCTCTAGGAATGCTACTGACTCTGTCATTATCAAGTTCCTTGAAACAAATATCCTATCCAAATTTGGTTGTCCTAGAAAAATCATAACAGATAATGCTGCTACTTTCAAATCTAAAAGAATGGTTGATTTCTGTTACAAATACCACATTACCTTGGGCCATTATACTGCTTACTATCCCCAAGGAAATGGATTAGTTGAATCCTCCAACAAAAGCCTCATCAATATCATCAAAAAGTTGTTGGAGTTGAATCAGAAATCATGGCATAGTAAGCTGGTTCATGCCTTATGGGCTGATAAATTAACTACAAAGAAATCAATAAATATGTCCCCCTATCAGCTGGTCTATGGCATGGATGCAGTCTTCCCAACATCATTAGGAGTTCCAGTCATGAAAATCCTCCAAGAAGTGCATATTGAAGAAAATGATATGCAGAGAAGAATCATCCAAACAATTCATTTATAGCAGACTAGAGAAGAAGTCTATCAAAGAACATAGTTAGTCCAAGAAAGTATCAAGAAACTCTTTGATAAAAGGACTAAGGCAAACAATTTCCAAGTTGGAAATGTTGTCCTTAAGTGGGATTCAAGAAGGGAAGAGAAGGGAAAATATGGCAAGTTTGAGAACTTGTGGAAATGACCCTATATTATTCATGCTGAGAGGGGTCACAATGCGTTTTTCCTGAAAGAATTGAATGGAGAAGATTTATATGGAGATCCTGTCAATGGAAGGATGCTAAAGCGTTACTTCTGCGAAGAGTCATGAGTTTCAAAGAATTTTATTTTCCATTGTAAATATCATAGTCTGAACATTGCATTCAAAGTTAGAAAAATAAAAATACAAAAACAAATAGAAAAGAGAAAAGAGGGCAGATTGTAAAATAAGAAGGGTATAGCCCCATACCAAAAAAGAGAAACAAAATCTAAAAGTGTGCAAGCTCAAATGCCACTCTGAAAAACACACTTCTAGTTATTCATACAGTTTAATCATGACTAATTAGCTTTTCAATTTACTCCTGATAGGTTAGTGAATTAGATTAGCCAAACAGCTCAATATTGGCTTATCAGTAAGGTAGATTAGGTTAGAAGAAAGAATGTTAAAACATGCTGAAAACGTGAACCTATGAGATTGATGAAAAATTGGTTCTAATAAACTCAAAACCTTGAACCAAAAAAAGAAAAAAAAGAAAAAGAAAGAAAAGGCAGCTCAAACAAATTCAAAAACAGAGCTGAAAAGATAGTGAAGGATGTTTTTAATCTTCAGATCTTAAGCCTTCACATTTTGTTTTAAATTTTTTGCAAAATAACAGTCTATGTGCAGCTTGTTTTTATGCCATAGATCAGCAACAAGTTAGACTGTTCAATCCTGACTTGTTTTCTTTTGAATTTAGAGAATAAAAGTCTGTCAGACAGTCTAATCCTGACAGACAGTAGTTAGGTAGAGAAGCTTTACTCAACTGTTTAAACTGAGTTCATGGAGGATAAAGATTAGAATTAGATTAGTTTGTTGTTTTTCAAAAGAATAAAATGTTGTTGAGGAGAGTTTTCTAGTCTAAATGCACTTTGACAAGAATAAAAAATGTTAGGATCATTAGGAATGGGTAGGTAGACATGTTGTTTTGACAGAATTCCATTGTTTTTAATTGCTGCAGAATTCATCAAAAGAGGAAGGTTGTTGCCCAATGGATTAAGGCATTGGTTTAATAAAGGCCAGAGATTTGCAGCTGAGGTTTTAGACACCTAAAGAACCAGCTGTCTTCCCCAAGTGGAGCCACTGTTAGCCACTGATAAATTCTGTTATACCAAAAAGTGGCTAATTTTGTTCTTCAAAAACTCCAAGAGATAATTCCCCTTTGAGAACCTATTACCCTTGAAGTTTTTATGAAGATAACTAATTCTTTAGTTAATCTTCACTATTGTTTCCCTTATAAACCTGAAAATATGTTATTTTCCTGAAGAAAAGACTGCTGAAGAGCCCAATTTTTTCATCATTTTTACCCCTCCTTTCATTCATAAAAAACCCCCATTTTCATCCACTTTTTTTCCTTCATGTAAACCCTCCATAAAGCCTCATTTACCCTTCAAAATTCACTCCAACACCCTTTTTAAACCATTTGGTCCCCTTTCATTTGGTTTAAATTTTCCTTTTTCCCCTACCGGAACCCTCAAATTGGCTTAAAAAGCCTGTTTTTTAGCCTAAAAACACTCTTTTATGCATATATAGAACTTTAGCCCCCAAGGGCTTAACTCCTATAAACCTCCACTTCGTAAGACCCTAGCCCCGCAATCGGGCGCTTAAAGGACTTAAAAGCCTTTTCATAAACCTTACTTTCATTTGTATTTTTGAAAAATCTGAATTTCCTTCGTTATTTCATAAAAACTCGATGAAGTGATTCGGAACAAATCTTGACCGTCGATCTAAACCGATCAACGATCGTCGGCCAATCACATCGCAAGTTTCCAACTTACCCTTTGTTTTTTCCTTTCCCACCAATGCGATCCAACGATCAATTCTCGACTGTTGATCTGCTTTATTGTGCCCAGATTTGATGGTCCATATCGCTCCCTGTTCAAAACCTGCCCTTCCGCCTTTGGCCTTCACGATTAAATCCTGACCGTCGATCTAGTTTTTAGATCGACGGTCTTTGCTCCATCGCAAAATTTCTTTTGTCCATTCCTTTTCCCTCCTCCGATTGCAAAACCGCGATTTAAAATGAACCGTTGAAATCCACAAGAACCAACGGCCCAGATTCAATCGCGCTCCACCATAGCCCTCCGACATTAAACCCGTCGATTCAATCCTGGCCGTTGATCTCTCTAGATCTAACGGCCCGCGCTTAATTGCATCGACACATTTCATTGTTGCCTTCCCCTTTCCTCTACCGATTTGCGATCTTGCGATCAGATCTGGGCCATCCATTTCCTAGATTCTATGGTCCAGATCAAACCCGACTTTCTTTGTTGTTTCACAAAGCCCCAAAGTTTAAATTCCTTCGGTGAAGATCCACTATTGATCTTTACAGATCAATGGTCCTTATTACACCCGATCTCTGCCCAAACCCCATCTCATATTTCTCTCATTTCCCCAAGATTAAATCTGAGCCGTTAATATTTTAGATCCTACAGTCCATATTCAACCTGATAGGCCCAACTCCTTTGGGACCTACCTTCCTTATCAACAGATCTGGACCGTCCATCCCCGTGATCCGACGGTCGGGATCTAAACTGCCTTGACCCTACTCACCATTTTCCGTTCATGCATCTTATCCCATCGCACTTTCACTCCCATCGTTAGATCTCTCCACCCTTCATCCAACGGTTGCTATCCCATATCGCGTAGTTTTGCGCCTAAAGGTTAATGCCAAAAAATTACGCAATATTGGCGATATTTAAAGGACATGTGTCAAGCGCAGACCCATATCGCATTGTTTTGGAAAAATTCTAAAACCACTTTGGGGTAGTGCAAAACCAACGGTTTTTTCAGCTGAAACCACCTTTCCCCATCACATTACATTTTCTTATTTAAAATATCCGTCGTTCGTTCTTTACATCCAATGGCCTAGATTGCATCTAACCATTAAGCCATCACCCTCCATCATTCTTCCAATAGATTTCATCAAAGAATATTCGTCGTCGATCTCTGTTAGTTGATCTGATCCAACTTCCCAGATCATTCTGCAACCCCAAATTTCATTTAAGCCCATTTTCACTTCTACCAAAGGTTTTCTCCCATTTCTTTTGAAAATTCCTCCATTTCGCTATAATATCACCCTCCTCTGCATTACAAACTCCTGATTAATCTCGCCCGTTGGTTACTTTGATCTAATGGCCCCGACTTAATCTAACTCTCATTCACCCAACCGCCTCCCCATTTGACCCCAGCAAGCAATCCTCGCCATTGGTTGATTTCATCCAACGGTCACAATTAATTCTGAACCTCCAAAGCAGTTTAAACCTATCCCCGCAGGATTTTCTTAACTTTTCTGTGTTTGTGCAGATTTTAAAGGTTTGTCAACTGTTTTAAAATAAAATCAAGGGCCTGGAATGACGATTCCCTAGGCCATTATCCATGAAGACAAAGAATCTGCAGGGTTCAAATTATTATTTTATCATGCCTCATGAGCACATATAACACTATAAGCCCTCTGCGCGCTTGCCAAAACAACAAAAATACAGTAAAACTTAATTATACAAAGAGTATCAGTGTCAAAGCATGGAATCACAGCAGAAATGAATAATTGAAGGTTTTAACACAATTATAAGGGATTAAGGCATAAGTTCGACTATCAAAGGCCTAATCCACACAGTTAAAGACATTATGAAGACTAGAAGATAAGAATTAAGCCTAATCAGGCCTAAAACACAGATCAAAGATATATTAAAGGTGTTTTAGGTTAAAACAATGAGATCTATCAGTCCGAGAAGCCTCCACTTCCACATCAGAGGCTAATTGAAACCTCTCCAACTACCAAAAGCCACCTACAGTCTCAATAAATCGAAAAGAAGGTCTACTTATTGCCAGAACAGAAGATATTTGTCTAACTACAACTAAATAGTTATTTCAAACAAAAGAAGATATTTTAAACTATCAGTAAAGTTATTGTAAAGGATAAATAGGCCTCGAAGTCAATATTTTCACCCATTAAGCCTTAAAAAGCATAAACAGAGTAAATGAAATAGAGTTGTAATTCAATGCATTCCTGCCTTATGCCTTGCATGGTTTCCAAGACAAGGAGTTGCATTTAGTGTAAAATTTATTACACTTCAATCCTAAAAACTCTTCCACCTCCTCATTTCTTCTATAAAAACTTCTGAAGAAGACGAGATGTGGGTTGATTTTTCACTAGTTGTAATACTGAAACTCTTTGAAATAATACATAGTCTGTCTGAAGTTGAGGAATAAATTGAAGTCTTGGAAGCTTGATGATGTTGAAACACACTTGTTCTTGAGAAGGCTCTATCATTGGATCCATGAGCTTGGCTGTTGGTGAAGTATTCTAAACTGTTTGATGTTTTCTCCTGTTTTCATTTTGTTACATAAATGCTTACTACAGTAGGATGAAAGTTTTAGGTTAAGAAATGACACCTAGAAGCACCTTAGACCTGTTCATCCTTCATCATTTTATGTTTTCTTCTGCTAAGGTATTTTTGAGTCTTTAATCTCTCTCTTTAGTCCTCATGCTTGTTTATTTATCTAATAGTTTGAATAGTTGGTTTCAGCATGATTTATGGTTCTCCTTGCTTGTCTGCTGCCACTTGAAAGCTTTTTTGAAGTCTCCCTTTGAAGTACCATATTTTATACTTAACCAAGGAGGTATGTTCTGATCATGCCCTTTGTCCTTGCTTGAACAATTGTTTTAGATGTCTTTATAGTTGTGATCATAGATGTGTTAGGTGTTCCCTCTTCTATGACTGCAATTATTAGTGACTCTTTTATGTTTTCTAAGTCATTTGAAATAAAATCTTTGAGGAAATAGGATGTGCTCCCGAATCGTAGATTTCATTTTGAAAGTTGTCTTGAAGTCATTATTTGCTTGAAGTGTGTTTGTAGAATTTATGGTTAGCCCTGTCTATCAAATACCTCTTTATTGTTCAAGTTATGTTTTCAAGTTCCCTTTGTTGAGAATTCAATTTCTCTTTCCAAATCATTGATGTCCATCTCATTCAAAAAACCAAAGGATCTTGTGGCGAAGTTAGATTTTCCCTCTGATATCCCATATCCATTGATGAGTTTGTCATAAACCCTTCTTGACTCCATTTCCCAATGAATCTAACATTTCCCATTTCTATCTATCTCTCCTAGACCTTTCATGTTCTGCTATGACATTCAACCAAACAAACATTTGCACTTAATAACTAGTCTAAAACCAATACCCAAAGCACACAAGATAAACCTTTGCAAAACAAATAATTTGAGAGATCCCTCTCTGAGAATAGGAGAAATAGATCCTGGAACTCTAAGGGTTGGTTCTGATGTTGCCTTGTCTTTTGATTTTCCAATCTATCAAAACACAGGACTCCAACAGTGTGAATCATAGGTTCTAGTAAGCTATGAAAGAGAAGGTTGTCATCCAAGAAAACCTCTTATTTTGAAGGAACTCCTCCCCAACCAACTTAGATTCTTGTGGTTGCTAGAAATATGAGAGCATGCCACCACGCAGCATTATCAAAAATTTCTTCTAAAAGTGTTTCATGAAATCCCTTCAATAACCACACTTGCATTCTCATTACTAGGATTTAAAATAACCAACCTCTCCACAGCACCATCGTTTCTAACAATTGAAAGGCATGTATCGAAAGAAGTTAACAAAGCCAGTCTACCTTGTTTAATTACTCTTCCCACATTGATTGAAACAACTGGAACACATAGGCAATGCATAAGCATACCAAGCTATTATGCCTCCAAGATTTGTTCCATTTCCCTAATGCTTTTTTACAAGAAATTTTGGCTTATAATATCCTCTAATTCCCATTTGAGGATCATATTTTCTAAATATTAAATCACCATTTTCATTTCTAGATTTTTTTTAGTTGATTTCTTCACTCAATATTTAGTTTTTTAGCTTCTTCTTTTTTTCCATTGTGCACCACTCCGATGGATTCTCCTTATAACCCAAATGAGCCCAGATAAGCAAGGCTCACCTAACATGTAAAAATTTGTAAGCCCCCCAACATTAAAGTATATTTCTAGCCATGATTGCAATGAAATAGAAACATATTATAGGAGTGCAAAATGGTCAAACAAGATTTTCCACTACAACACATTCAAGGTCTTTCTAAAAATAGCCCAACTTGAACATAAATTTGGTAAAAAATGAATTTTTTTCGTATCACTTTCCACATCTATAGCCATATAACCTTATATCCAATTTTTTTTATGGTGGTGGGGAGGGAGCTAAAACTTTCCTGTGCTTGTTGCAAATCAAACACAGAGGGTTCATAATTTGGGACATTATTGGTGCATTCAAAATGCAATATGATATAGAAGGGCTGAAATTCTCCAGTAAATACAACACCAACTCTAGAAAATGTTGGGACAAAACATGGTTTTAAAAGTAACACCAACTCATGCCCTAATTTGGGCACAAGCCACATCAAAATGCTTATTTTTCATACCCTACAAGAATTAACTTCCTGGATCAATCCCTAGCCATCAATCCATAATTGAAAGTAAATCCATTTGTTTCTTGAATATTTAGGTTGAACACAAAGAATATGGTTATTAACTCTGAAAATTCTTATCACTAGTCAAGTTACCCAAAGTAGTGAGCCTACACTAATGCAACAAATTGGAAAAACCAATGTTAATTTTTTTTACAAAAGAATCGAGGGTCCAAGTAAAGTTGTTCTAGGATAGGTTAAAAATGAATCAAGGTGTGAATCATAGGTTCTAGTAAGTTGTGAAATATAAGGTTGATATCCAATCAAATATCTTATTTTTGAAGAAACTCATCTCCAACCAACTTAGATTTCTGTGATTGCTAGAAATATGGGAGGTTTCCACCACATAACATTAAAAAAAGGTAGTTCAAAAGAGTTTCATGAAATACCTTTAATAACCACACTTTAGGTCTCATTACTAGGATTTAAAGTAAAAAAACTCTCCAAAACACCATCGTTTTCAACAAATGAAAGGTATGTAATGAAATAAGGTGTAGTATCCCAAAATAGGGAATTTCTACAACAATAAGAATATCTTAAGATATTATTAAGTTTGAGATCTAGAAAATAGACTCATATGACGTGTTCAAAAACAAATAGCATTCAAATGAGTGAAACAACAGCAAAAGAAGAATGTCTACACATTCCCAAGTGGGGAAAATGCAGAAATTAGACCCTGAAAACGTTATTTCTGAAGATTTGAATTTTTACTGGGTGAAATAACACTTGGTTACCTTAGAATATGATGTTAGGCCCTCACATACAAAAGGGGATCAGAAATAAATCCCTTTTGATATGTTAAACAGACCTCCCAGCTTCCTAACAGCTTAAAAATGGCCAAATCCCATGACTTGAGTTATGCAGAAAAAGAATGAAGCATGTACAGTGTTATTTTATGAGGGTTTCTATAGTATAATGATGAAAGAACATGGCTATGGAGTTATATGGAATAATATGCCAAGAAAACAGAGATCTAACCTCCTTATTGTATTATAGAGTTAACCCGACAAGGGTTTCTTGAGACACATGTACAAGGAAGAGAAAATATGATTTATTCAGCTCAGAAAATGCAGTCTTACTGAAAAATTACAGAAATATAGCTGAATAATACAAAATATGGATGAGGATACCTTCCTCTAGCCTTATGGGAGAAGGTTTGGCCCTTTCCCTAGGAAACTAGCTTAGAAACAACGGTCTTAACCCTACTGCAGCAATTCTGTACAAAATGACGTAGTTCCTGCAAGGGACTGCACTGTAGGAGATGAGAGACACTTTGGCCTGCTTCCAAGATATGAAATGTGCTCATAAATATTCCTATCTGATTTCTCAAGAGAAGGAAGGCACCCTCTACTGAGAAACAGACCTGGAAATGGTGTAAGAATCCTCCACTGCAAAACCCTGCAATTTAGCAATATCCTGCTACAGAAATAATGCTGGGACTGAAGAATGATTCTTGGCCTTGAGCCTGGATGTGGAGCAATACATGACAAGATCTCCCAAGAGTCCTTTCAAGGGAAGAGGTGATATTCCCACTCAGGAACACCCAGTGCTAAACAACACTGCTACCCTGCTAAATAGCAAGAGGAAGCCAAGTCTAAATAGACAATATCAAAAGATCAAAATAAAAAAGCATACCTAACAAAGGCCTCCATCCTCTTCATATATAGCAAGTGAACCTCTCCACATTGGTTCCCATCCACATGTGCCAACAATCTCATGAAAGTCTTCCTCCACCAAAACTGCGCTGTCCATCAAGGTGGTTCAATGTGTCTAGACAGCTTTGTTGACTTGGTCAAAGTTGACTGAATCAACATGATCCCATCTCTGTTCACACCCAAGGGTGCTCAAATAAGCTAATTATTCTTACTCCTTCCACATTAGGAGTGTTATTGATCCTTATAAAAAGGTTAATGGGCCTCCCTACCCATTTATTCACCTACCTAGTTATGAAACAACTCTAATATTCCATTTAGCTTGAAGGCTAAAAATTTGGAATATTACAGTCCTCCCCTCCAAAATCTTGCTTGTCCTCAAGAAAATGTATAAGGAAAGAAAAATCCTCCCCTCCTCTGCTTGTGGCCTCCTCCTAAAAAATTCTCCACCACTGCTCAACATGATCTGCTACAAATCTGTCCTCCAATGTTTCTTCTCCAAGCATGCAAAACCATATGGCTCACATCATAGGAAGGTGGAAGATGTAAGTGGAAACCTCCCTGCTGTCCAATGGCCTCGTTAAGGTAGGAGTGATGATGAAAATGGGAAATATTATTCCCAATGAGTGACTTCCACACCCATGCTATCATCCAAATGAAATGAGCCAATCTAGTTAGCTCAAAAATATCCTCAACTTGCGATTCATACAATGTGTTGGGGCTACATGGAGAGATTGGATCCTCCCAACCAAGTGGTTTCTCTCTCCATTTATGATAAGTATGGGGCTGCTACTGATCTTGGGCTGAAATTTCTTGACCTACAAGAGTGGCCCAAGCTACCCCATCAAACAAATAAACCATGAAGTGCCTCCTCCAAAAACTAAAGTTCTCCAAATGGCTCCTCCTACATAAAGAAGAGAGATGTAATTTGGAAATCATGGGCTGTCCATTGCTCCTCCGAAAACATGCATCATGAAAATTAGGGAGAATCATACCCCCAATGGGCATCTTCAAATCATATCCCACTCTCCAAACAAAGCTTCCCATGAAATCAACAATACATGGAAGCAAAAACCAATAGAAACAAGTTGTCATATGACAACCGGAAAGTGGATCAAGGTCCCACAAAAGGAACCATCGTAGTGCATCCTTTTCCTACATTACATCAAACAAAAACAAGTGCCTTTCCAGACACTTGTTTTTGTTTGATGTAATGCAGGAAAAGGATGCACTACGATGGTTCCTTTTGTGGGACCTTGATCCACTTTCCGGTTGTCATATGACAACTTGTTTCTATTGGTTTTTGCTTCCATGTATTGCTGATTTCATGGGAAGATTTGTTTGGAGAGTGGGATATGATTTGAAGATGCCCATTGGGGGTATGCCCATTGGAGACACTTGTTCACTGCCACAATCATTTTACAAGATATAAACATGAAAGTACAAAAGGGTGTCAATGGTGCACACCAAAAATCATGTGGCTTCCCCCACAAACCACCAATGAGATAGCCAATCTCAATGCTAAAAATGACTTCAAGTAAATCATTATACAATATGCAAGAAGGAATAATCCTCCTTGGTAAAATATTCTGCTCATAAAAAGACAAGAAGTACAAAACATAAGGTGAAATTGTACATTCTCCATCATGCACTTGAGGTCTTGAGCTGAAATGGCTCAACTGAAAATGCTCCTTCACTCCCAATGAGTAGGAAGGTGGCTATGACATCCTCTCTATCACCACCCAGGCTAGGCATCTCTCCATATTCTTAAATATTTCATGTTGAATGCCCTCCCAAATGAACTCCTTTGCCAATGAAAGATATGCATGAAAATGCATGGAAAAGAGGTCCTCATGTGCTGCATGTAGCAGCTTCTCCTTGAGCTTAGAAGCTCTAGTCAAGAAGACTATACCATAAGAATATATGACCATATCATCCACCATATATCGGTCATCTCCATCAGGGTCATCAAGAATCATGTAAGCACCAACATCCTTGGAGTACTCTACCAAGTGTTGAGACCTCCAATATGGATCAATCCTCCCAAGAGATAGTGCTGGTGATCTAGCATGTGAAGCTCTCCTCATGTTGCTGCCTGCTACTTTGACATCCCGCATGCCAAATTCTCCCTCAACATTATTCACCTCTCCAAAATCCAAGAGTGGTGAACCAACTGGCAAGATTTCTCTTACCAACTGCGAATCTGGTGGCCGCCCCGGTGGAATGCCTCCATGTAGTGAGACATCCATGGTAAGAGAAGACTGTTCATATGGTTGGGCAACCTTTCCCTTGCCCTCACAAAGAAAACCATTCTCCTTCCTCCTTGCACCAGCTCTCTGAAATAGATAGGGGTGTGTGCTCCTCATCAAGTGATGATTTCCTTCCTCCCTACCTTCTCCTTCCATCAATATCATCTCACAATCATGCTGCTCATTGATTTTACTTTGCCTCCCATATGTGAGATCCTGGGGAGCTTCTTGCAATGACACAATAAATCCTCCTATTGGAGCATGTGCTCCTCCTTCCTCTATATGAGGCACTAGATATGCTCTAGATGTGACAGCGCGGTAACCCCCATCCTTCTCTTCATCTTCAATATGAATAGGAGGTAACTTCTCAATAAGAGGATCCTTATTTGCAAAAGGACCCTTCATGCCCTCTTGTCCAAGGTTATGAAACAAATATATTGCCTCTATCAAGGTATCATGTGAGATGTGATATCCTCCAATAGGTTTCTGAAGCGGTTTTGAGTTTGCAGGTCCTCCCAACTTATGCAAAAGTTTCATTGGTTTGATTGCCTCATGTTTTTTTATCAAATATTTCTACCAATATTTTAGTGAAATTTGAAAAATAAGAAGTATTAACATTTTTCAATGAAAATGACTCAAACATCCACCAAGCATAGGCCTTACCTTCAAAGTGCAGCACTGCAACTCTGATGGCTTCTTCTTTAGAAACTTGGTGCTACTGCAAATAAGTACACAACTCCTCCACCCAAGCTTTGGTTGAGTAAGTTGGGGATCCATCAAAGGTAGATAGAGAAAATATTTCCATGTCATGCAGATGGCTCCTCTCCACCTTGATCTTGAAAAAATATTTGAAAGTAATATGATCTCTAAACTTTTCAGTTTGAGACTCATACTCTTGCAGAAAATTACTAAGAGTTTCCATCCCCGACATTTCCTCTTTTTTCATCTCTTTCATAGAAAACCTGGGAATTTGACTGCACTGTGCATAATAGGGTGTAGCTGCACGCTCACACCTATCATGTACCAATGTATATCTGGCTCTAGATCCAAACTCCTCAGGAGATTCCATCTCTCCTCTCATCTTCTTAAGATTTTCATTGATGCACTGTACAGATTTTGGAAGAAGCTTTGTAAGCCTATCTTCCCTTTTTAATCCACATAATGGAGTCTTATTTATGTTCATCTCTCCTTCTCTAGATATCTGCATGGCTAAGTTCCACAGGCTAAGCCAAGATTGAAGCTTTGATACCACTGTAGTATCCCAAAATAGGGAATTTCTACAACAATAAGAATATCTTAAGATATTATTAAGTTGGAGATATTGAAAATATACTCATATGATGTGTTCAAAAACACATATCCTTCAAATAAGTGAAACAACAGCAAAAGAAGAATGTCTACACATTCCCAAGTGGGGAAAATGTAGAAATTAGACCCTAAAGACGTTATTTCTGAAGATCTGCATTTTTACTGGGTGAAATAACACTTGTTTCCATTAGAATATGATGTTAGGCCCTCACATACAAAATGGGATCAGAAAGAAATCCATTTTGATATGTTAAACAGACCCCCTGGCTTCCTAACAGCTTAAAAATGGCCAAATCCCATGACTTGAGTTATGCAGAAAAATACTGAAGCATGTACAATGTTATTTTATGAGGGTTTCTGTAGTATAATGATGAAATAACATGTATCAAGATTTATATGGAATAATATTCCAAGAAAACAGAGATGTAGCCTCCTTATTGTATTATAGAGTTAACCCGGCAAGGGTTTCTTGAGACACATGTACAAGGGAGAGAAAATCTGATTTATTCAGCTCAAAAAACATATTATTACTACAAAATTACAAAAATATAGCTGAATAATACAAAAGAGGGATGAGGATCCCTTCCTCTAGCCTTTCGGGAGAAGGGTTGGCACTTTCCCTAGGAAACTAGCTCAGAAACAAGGGTCTTAACCCTACTGCAGCAACTCTGTGCAAAATGATGCAGTTCCTACAAGGGACTACGCTGTATGAGATGAGAAACACTTTGTCTTGCTGCCAAGATATGAAATGTGCTCATAAATCTTCCTAGATAATTTCTCAAGAGAAGGAATGCACCCTCTACTGAGAAAGAGACCCGGAAGTGGTGTAAGAATCCTCCACTGCAACACCCTGCAACTCAGCAATATCTTGCTACAAAAATAACACTGCGACTGAATAATTATGCTTTGCCTTGAGCTTGGATGTGGAGCAATAAAGGACAAGCTCTCCCAAGAGGCCTCTCAAGGGAAGAGGTGGGATTCCCGCTCAAGAACACCCGGTGCTAAACAACACTGCTACCCTGCTAAACAGCAAGAGGAAGCCAATTCTAAAAAAACAAGATCAAAAGATAA
Organism: Pinus albicaulis; assembly: GCA_034641835.2. NCBI lineage: Eukaryota > Viridiplantae > Streptophyta > Pinopsida > Pinales > Pinaceae > Pinus > Pinus albicaulis. The sequence goes on from CM076570.1 coordinate 1,264,575,504, forward strand.
AAATACAAAAGCATAACTAACAAAGGCCTCCATCCTCTTCATATATAGCAAGTGAACCTCTCCACATTGGGTCCCATCCACATGTGCCAACAAGCTCATGCAAGTATTCCTCCACCAAAACTGTGTTGTCCATCAAGGTGGTTCAATGTATCTAGACAACTTTGTTGACTTGGTCAAAGTTGACTGAATCAACATGATCCCATCTCTGTTCACACCCAAGGGTGCTCAAATAAGCTGCTTATTCTTACTCCTTCCACATTAGGAGTGTTATTGATCCTTATAAAGAGGTTAATGGGCCTCCCTACCCATTTATTCACCTACCTAGTGATGAAACAACTCTAATATTCCATTTAGCTTGAAGGCTAAAAATTTGGAATATTACATAAGGTTACAAGGTCAGGCTGCCTTGTTTAATTACTTTTACCACAATGATTGAAACAAGTGGAACACATAGGCAATGCACAAGCATCCCAAGTTCTTATTCCTCTAAGATTTGTTCCATTTTCATATAAATGACCATTTTTCACCTCGTTACCTCCCATTGGCAAGGTTCTTTCCTGATCAGAACTCAGCCAATTGAGCTAACCCTTGGGGCCTAAAAACCAAGAGTTTTATACTCATTTACATAAAATTTTCATCAAATAATATTGGGGTTAATTATATTTATAATTAGAAGTTGGCATTGTTATTTGGTATGTATCTTACCTTAAAGCCATTAAATGCAGGAGATGATGTTGTGGGGATTGAAACTCTAAATCCTAGCTTTGAATTTTTACAAGAGAACAGGATACACATCTATTTAATGTTTGTTATTTATTTTTTCCACTTATTGATTATACCATTTGATATTGGAGAGGCACAATTCTGATTTGATCATTAATACCACATCAAAAGTAAATTTTAATCTCTATAAACAATTCTACAAACACAACATGGGAGGAAAGAATAGTTGGTGAAAGTGGGGTGTTGTTACATGTCGTATCCAATATCTTAGGCTTTAGGCTTGTGTCAAGTTGGTTAGTTTCGCTTCCTCTTATCCTCTGGGTCTCTAGAAGGTCATGAATTCAAGAATAAGTGTTTTTCGAGCCAATTATAAATGCCAGTGGCATATGAGGTCATTTGAGCTTGACAAAGAGTATTGCCTTGCTTGTGAGCAAACCATGATGGTAATAATGTTTTTCCAGGCTATGCCAACAAAATACTCTGATTCAAACACTCCCCTGCCAAGGAAAACTATTGTCTTACCTCAGGATTGATGTTCGCCTAGTGTTGAAGAGTGTAACTAGGTCAGTCTTCATATTGATTATGTAATTATGTATTTTATGTAAAGAAGAAGACAAAGATAATAAAATGTATATTGGTTATATTTGCTTCATGGGTTTCATGAGCAAGATTTTATCTTAGGTTAATATACTTCTTCTTGATGTCTATCTAGGGTTTTTCTTCTGTTTATAATTTTATTCAGTGTCATGTATATGAAGAACCTAGTCGGCATTGAATGCTCCAAGACCTTTTCCTAAAAGTTGTGGAAGAATGGATTGAAATAGTTCTTATATCAACGCTAGAAATATATGATGAAGACAACCTTCACACCCACAGTTAAGTCGACCTACAAACTAGTGGATGGTCGGCCTAAAAGAAAGAAGACTGCCACTATATATTCACTCCCTCTGCGGTCAATTATACACCAAAAACATTGTGGATCTCTGAAGCGACACACCAAATTGTAATGCGGTCACACCTAGAATATAATGTAGTCATATAATATGGTCACACCTAAAGAACAATATTTGAAATGAATCTCTCATTGATCCCTAAGAAAATGTGAATTCTTGATGAATGCAGGGAGTGTCCTTAGCCATTCCATATCCAAGGAAGGGATACAGGTTGACCCAAACAATATTTCCATCATCAAAAGGGTATGTACCCCTCAATAGAAAAAATATGTTAGGATTTTCTTGGGATTAGTTTGGTATTATAGAAGTTCTGTCAAGGATTTTAGTAAAGGGGCTTCACCTTTGTTTGGATTACTAGCCAAAGATTTAGATTTTTGTTGGACAATCAATTTTCAAGAGGCCCTTGAAGTGTTGGAAGAAAATTTGACCACTACTCCCATCCTTAGGGGTCCCGACTGGGCATTACCTTTCCATATCCACACTGATGCATTAGATAAATCTGTGGGGGTAGCCTTAGGACAGGTAGAAGATAATTTGCCTTATATTATCTATTTCATTAGTAAGAATATGTCTAAAGTTGAGTTGAACTATACTGTCACTGAAAAAAAAACTCTTAGTTGTAGTACATTATTTAAACAAACTTAGGCACTATATCACTGGGTATCAAAAAAATTTCCATACTAATCATGCATCCATTAAGCATTTAAATAATAAGCTTGATGTCAATTCTAGGATAATTAGATGGTTGTTATTATTACAGTAGTTTTATTTAACTATTATTTACAAACCAGGGAAATAAAAATTGGTTGCATATTTATTGTCAAGACTAACCATGCTTATAGATAATGAGGAGATCATAGATGAAAAAATTCCATATGAAGACATATTTTCCATCTCGGTGCTTTCTCCTTGGTTTGATGACATAACCAACTACTTGGTTGTAAGGAAAAGTGTTATTTCACATGGATTGGGGGAGATATTTTCAAATTGGAACAATATCAGATATTGAGGAGATGTGTAAGGGAAGAATAGGTCTTTGACATCCTCTCAACACGCCATGATGGACCTTGTGGAGGTCATATTTTTGCTAAGAGGACATCCTTTAATGTTTTATAGGTTGGTTACGATTGGCCCACTTTACATCAAGATGCAAGGAGATACACCACTAGGTGTGATGAGTGCCAAAGGATGGGAAAAATCACAACCACAGATGAAATTACCTTACAAACTCAAGTGGCATTAGAGCCATTTTATAAGTGGGGAAAATATTTCATTGGGCCTATTGATCCACCATCGGGACATAAGAAATATATCATTGTGTGAATTGATTACTTGAAAAAATGGGCTTATAAAAAGGAAGTTGAAGCAACAAATGAGCATAAGGTGGTTGAGTTTTTAAGATAAAACATATTCTACAAGTTTAGGTATCCAAGAGAGGTAGTCACCTATCAAGGAGCATAATTCGCATCAAATCTGTTTGAAGATATCATGAGGTAGCACCATGAAAAGCACATGACATACACTTCCTATCTCCCTCAAGAAAATGGGCAAGTAGATGTCACAAATAGAGCATTGGAAATCATTCTAACCAAGGTTGTTAGCACCAATAGGAAATATTTGGAATATAGACTAGTGGAGGCCACATGGGCCTATAACACCACTTGGAAAACCACCATTGGGTTCATTCCATATGACTTGGTTTATGGGAAGAAGGTTTTGATTTCCATTTAGTTTGAATATAAAACTTTGAGGATGGTAGCTCAACTGGATTTAGAATTCACCACAACACAACAAGAAAGGTTGCTCCAAATTATTGGCTTAGATGAGTTCAGTATGCAAGCTATCCTACACACCGAGGTCATACAATTGCAAAGAAATATATGGCATGATAAGAATATCATGGAAAATCATTTTCAAGAAGGATATTGGGCCTTGTTATATGATTCTAGGTTCAAATATTTCAAGGGAAATCTAATGACAATATGGTTGGGTTTATATCTGGTAGAGAAGTGCCATGAAAATGGACTTGCCCATATTAAAAACATTGATGAGGAAGGTATTCCCCTACTTGTAAATGGTTATATGTTGAAGCTATATAGAATACCTTTGTCTAAGGAAGAATTTTTCAGTTCAATCAGTAAAGAGTTAAATGTGATTGGAAGGTTCATAGCTTCCAGTCCACAATATTCCTAAAAAATTTTAAATTTTTTTAAAAAATAAGAAGTCCTGGATAAAAAACTCTATGAGACATCTAAGTTCAACTCTAGGGTTGAAAACCTCTCTAAGGTATCCCACGATAAAAAATAAAAGAAAAAAGAAAAATAAAATTTCCTCAGGTGAAAACCTCCTCTAAGGCACCTAGGGCAGGCATGTAGGTTTAAAACCTCTACAGAGGTAGCTTGCTTGTCTTAAAAAAAGAGAGAAAAAATGATAAAAGAAAAAAAAAAAAGGAGGAGCACAAGGAGGGAGCTCTTACACCATTTATGCTAACATTATTCTTATTTTGCATGACAACACATAGTTGGTAGATTTATGGCTACAAGAAAAAATCTAAAACACTCCCTCCATAATTCCAACCATAAAATTCATCTCCACATTCTCCACTCACATACCCATCTCTCTCCACCATCTAATCAACAAGAAACTCAAATTTTACCTCCTCGTTGTGATGCTACAGGAGGGACCTATATTGCTACAGGAGGTCGTGTAATTCTACATGAGGATCCTGTGAGGCTACGGGAGGAGCCTGTGATGCCACAAGAGTGTGATCCAATGGGAAGTATAGACCAGAAGGCCATGTTGTCTCTAAGAAATGATAAAGGGTGGTCCTCCTGTGATTACTTCATCACTCATCCATTCCATTTAACCAAAACTTGCTCAAAATTTTCACTTTTTCGTATCTCTAAAAAAAACATAAACCCCTATTTTTTGTTACTCCAACATATACACCAATTCCTCATGACTATAACCATGTCCTAATTACTATCATCACTTCTCCTCAACACCAACATGCAAGATGAAGACTTCAATGGATGATTAAATGACTTCTACAGGGAAAAAAACTCCTTTTGTAGTAGCTTATGCAATCACAACAGAAATCCATGAGATCCTTTTTTTTTCCACCCACAAAAAGCATGATGGACCCATGTCTACAAAAAATAAGGGACACATCATCCTCAGGAAGGCATTACACCAGTAGAAGAAGCTCAGACATCAGGGAGGCACTTGCACACACAACAAAGTATCAATTCGGGTGTCATCAAGTTATGAATACATGAAAAAGAAACAAATAAAATAGTCAAATCCCTTTGAGATCATGATATTATATGGCCTAGCTCCAACATACAACCATATCCAAATATTCGATCCACAGGTAGGCTCAGGTATGGAAACCCTCACCTCTTCCCTATGCATAAGATAAATAAAATGTGTAATTGTCGAGAAAGGATTTTTAATAGGCTGGAGGTGGTCAGTGAAGTTGGCCACCCTTGGCTAGTAAACTTAATTTTTATTAGTCACCCATGCAACTTGGAGATGTCAAATCAAAATGAGGTGGTGTTCATGAGGAGTGGGGTGATAATCATGAGAAGAGGAGGAATGATTGCAAAGAGTGGGGACAATAGTCCAAAAAGGAAACTTTTGTATATGCCATGTCACCAAATCTCTCAGATCCTTTACCACAAAGAGAATATTATGTACTATGCTCACTTCATTTTCACCATCGCTCATTTCCAAAAAAAAATAGTTAGAGGAAGGACGAGCTATTGTTATCAGACCACCAAGGGTTCCACCGAGAGGTTTTGAACCCTGTCTGTAGGTGCTATAGGAGGAAGCTATAGGAAGGTCTGAGATGCTACAGGAAGGTCGAGAAGAAGGTTCCGTTGAGATTCAACAAGATGATGAGCTTAGTGAAAATTAGTCACCTTCACTAAGTGGGCCCGCAGGCTATTTTTAGGTGTAAGTCTATTTTTAGACATGGTGATCATATTTCAGAAGTTGCAAGATGCTATTTGTGGATGGTTGGTCAAGTTGGAAAAATAGATGAAATTATATTTTTAGAATATTGGGTGTAGTCTATTTATAGATATTCGATCTAAGAATAGAAGTGTCAATTATTATTAGCTCTTAATAATAATCAGACTCTAAATATCAACTTATTCTCTTAGATCACTTAATTTCAGTATACAGATTTGGAAAACCAGTGGGCTGAAGGAATTATGAAATTCCTAGGGCTCACTGGTGGTTCATGCATGGAGGACTCAGTTAGAACTGAAGTGGCAAAGTTATGAAAGAGTTGGAAAGAGTAGTTCATGGAGTTGTTATTTAGTTTAACTCAGTTAATGGAATTAAACTCAATTGAGCTAGTTGTATCTAGTCTAACTGAATGATACACTAGTGAGAGTGGAGTGAATTAATTAGTTAATTAGTTCACAAATAATAAATCATTAATCAACTGAACAAATACAGTAGTTAACTACAGTGCATGTCAGTTCCAGTGGAGACCCAGTGGAGAGACAGGTGAAAGGGCAAGATGGACTATCCGTTGTGACTATAGTGATGCATTGAGTGCACCACACACACATTGGAGTTTCCAATGAGGATTGTGTAGTGCAAGCAAGGAATATTCGAATTCATTCAGGGGTCTTCTTTAGCAGGGATTGTGTAGTGGAGGCAGGCTATAAGGTGGCAAGAAATCAGTGTATGGATTTGCAGATTTCTTCTGATTAGTTTGTGACGATTGATTGTACTGAGAGCTTGATGTACTAATATTTGTATGAGATTGTTACATGATATCCATGATACGTAATATATGATATTTGGGCTTTTTAGCTTCAGTATTTCCCATTAAACAACTGTGTTATGTGCGATTGTATTTTATTGCTTCATGTGTTTGCAATTGAGTTTAAATTTCCACAAAAGATTAACAGTGGAAGGATTATTTATTTAGAAAGAAGATAAATATTGTTAGATTAGGAGAATCTGGATATATACATGCATCTTGTATATAATTTATACATGGTATCATAGCAGTGTTAATTCTTGAAGATTGCAATTGTGAAGAATTGTTGATTTTGTGTTGGTGGACAATTCGAATTTGCTGCAGAAATTTCTTGGTGCGACAGTCGAGTATACATTGAAATGTATTTCAATGGGTTGCGTTTGGATTATTCCCTTGATGGAAGCTCAAATTACATAGCCTGGAAGGATAGGATGGAGGTATTGCTGGAAGATAATGGACTGAAGGAGTTCATCGATAGCGATGTTCCTAAGCCGGGATCTAGCGATGTTGCATTACTTGACGCATGGAAAAAGAAGGTAGCAAAGAAAAGAAGAATTTTGTTGGAAGGTGTGAAGGACCATATTTTGTCCAACCTTCATAGGAAATCCACTCCATTTTCAATGTGGAAGGCTATGACAGATTTTTTCCAAAGCAGCAGTGACCAAAGGAAGTTGGCACTGAAAGAAAAGCTCAGAAAAATAAAAATGGAGAAGGGTGACAGTATTCCAAAATATCTCATGAAGTTTTTCCACAGTAGGGATGAACTGGGAAGTGTGGGGATTACTGTTGATGATGAAGACTTGGTGAGCTTGGCTCTCCTTGGGCTTCCAAATATTTGGCATAGCTACGAAGACTCTGTCAATGGACGGGAGAAATTGCTGGGATGGGAGTGACTTTAGTCGAATCTTGTGCAGGAGGAAATAAGGCGAAGTACCAGGGATTGCTCTTCATCAAAGAATGATGTTGAAGAGAATTTTTCTTTGGCTTCCAAAGCAAGGAAAGGGAAGGGGAAGAAATACCCTTCAAAATTTGAAGCTAAATGCAAGAAGCAAGATTTTTCCAAGGTGAAGTGTTTTCACTATCACGAACATGGGCATTTTACCACTAACTGCCCACAGAAAAAGAAGAAAAAGAAGTCTGTTGGAGCTGTAGATGGAGAGGCCTTAGCCTCACAATTTTAACTTGATTTCTCTTTGATCGCATGCTTGGTTTCAAGCTTAATGGGATCGGTGTGGTATCTTGATAGTGGTGCGTCTTTCCATATGACGGGAGACAAGGAGTTGTTTAGCGACTTGGAGGAGAGGGAACTCCAAATGCATATAGAGATGGGTGACGATGGTCGATACAGTGAGACTAGAATTGGGACCATTACCTTTAAGAGGGATTCAGGTAATCCATTTCTGTTGAAATATGTTATGCATGTTCCATCTCTGAAGAATAACTTCGTCTCGGTCGCAATGTTGGAAGACAAAGGTTATGACATTTTTTTTAGTGATGGAAAAGATTTCCTGCGACATAAAACAACGTGTCAAACCAAGAGGATAGGAATTCGAGTTAAGAATATCTATAAGCTGGAGGTAGATGGCTATGCTATAATGATGGGCAAAGCAGAAGAGGTGGTGAGCCGGGATGAGGGCGAATTATGGCACAGGAGAATGAGCCATCTTCACCATGGCTCTTTGAAGATTTTGTAGAAAATTTATACTGGAATTCCCAAGGGTACTCTTGCGCATTCAAATCAGTGCAAGGGATGTACCATGGGTAAGTTTGTGAAGACCACCTTTCATGAGAAGGAGAACCATGCTTCGGTGATCCTAGAGAGAATTCACACAAACGTGTGGAGACCTTTCTCAGTTGCTTCAACAACAAAACACAGGTATTATGTTATATTTGTTGATGACTATTCTCATAGATGCTAGATCTTCTTCATGAAGAAGAAGAGCGAAACATTCTCAAATTTCTATGAGTTTAAAGCATTGGTGGAGAAGGAGTCGGGGAAGCAAGTGAAAGATTTATGGAGCGATAATGGTGGTGAATACATCTCGGGTGAATTCAAAGACTTCTGTATCAAAGAAGGAATTCAAAGAGAACTCATAGCGCCTCATAACACATAGAAAAATGGGGTTGTGGAGAGGAAGAACATAACGATCATGGGTGCTACATGAGCTATGCTTGAGAGGGAGCTAGACTTGCAAGCAATGGAGGAACTACCTGTTCTGAAAGATGAACCTCCAAATGTGGACCAGCCACGGGAGGAATTTCATGGAGTGGAGGAGTCCACTTATGCAGAACCAAACATCAGACAAGGCAGAAAGAGTACCAAAGAAGCTGAGAGACTGAAGCTTGATGTAGCACAGAATGTAGGAGTCTTTACATCATAGTGCAGATAGAGACAGTCACCTGACTGATTTACTAGATACATGGCTCTCATGACCAAGTGTATCATGATAGAGCCATCTTCTTTTGAAGAAGCAGTGCAAGAACCCACATGGGTAGATGCCATGGTGGAGGAGTATGACTCCATTGTCAGAAACAGTGCTTGGGAGATTGTTCCAAGGCTAGTGGGTAAATCAGTTGTAGGATCAAGATGGATCTACAAGGTAAAGAAAGCTGTTAATGGGAGCATCGAGAAGTATAAGGCAAGAATTATTTCTTGGGGCTTCTCACAGATCGAGGGGATTGATTATGAAGAAACCTTTGCATCGGTCACACTTTATTCTTCCATAAGGACCATCCTTACTCTCTCAACATAGATGGGTTGGCACATTCATCAGATGGATGTGAAGACTGCTTTCCTTAATTGGATCATTGAGGAAGAAGTGTACATTGAGTAGCCTTTTCATCTTCAGCAGTGAGTCACATGTGTGTAGACTCAAAAGAGCATTGTATGGGCTGAAGCAAGCACCACGTGCTTGGTACACTCGGATCAACAACTATTTCACTAGATTTGGCTTCACCAAGAGTGAGGCGGATGCAAACCTCTACCAAATTGTGGTGGAGGGTAAGATTTTAATCATTTTTCTTTATGTTGATGATTTAATACTAACGAGTGATGAGCAGTTGATACACTCATGCAAGGAAGATCTTGCAAAGGAGTTTGAGATGAAGGATTTGGGCCTCCTTCATTATTTCCTTGGATTGGAAATATGGTAGCGAGAAGGTGAATTGTTTTTGTCTCAAGGAAAGTATGCTCGGGAGATACTTGAGAAGTTTCACATGCAAGGCTGCAAGCCTATTGATACTCCTCTTCCAGGAAATTGGAGGAGAGAGGATGCTACATCGGCAGAGGTAGTGGATACCACTGTTTATCTATAGTTGGTGGGTTCGCTCATGTATTTAGTTAATACAAGACCAGACATATGCTATGCGGTGAACCAACTTTCACAAGTGATGGTTAAGCCTACCAAGCTCTTTTGGAAGGCAGGAAATCATGTCCTGAGGTATCTCAGGGGCACATCTGAGTATGGCTTATGGTACAGACAGACGGATGAGGTGAAGTTGCATGGCTTCATGGATGCAGGTTGGGTAGGTATCCCAACAGACAGAAAGAGCACATCAAGAGGGATTTTCAGTATCAGATCTACAACAGTTTCTTGGTACAACAGGAAACAAAGATCCATGGCACTCATTTCAGTGGAAGCAGAATACATGGCAGCAAGTCAAGCTACATGTGAAGCTATCTAGATGAGGAAGATCTTGGTTGGTTTGTTTAGTTCACATTTAGATCCTACAGTAATACATTGTGATAATCAGAGTTGCATTAAACTCTCGATTAATCCTGTGTTTCATGATAGATATAAACATATTTATATCTGATATCATCATATCAGAGATTGTGTGCAAAGGAAGATCATGTTGCTTCAGTAAATTACTACAAAAGATTGGGATGCAGATATTCTAATGAAGGTGCTCGACAGGAGAAAATTCGAATACCATAGAGGTAGGATCGGGGTGAAGGATAACCCCTATCTTGTTGAGAGGGAGTGTTGAGATTCAAAAAGATGATGAGCTTAGTTAAAATCAGTCACCTTCACTAAGTGGGCCCGCAGGATATTTTTAGGTGAGTCTATTTTTAGACTATGTCTATTTTTAGACTTGGTGATCATATTTCAGAAGTTGCAGGATGCTATTTGTGGATGGTTGGTCAAGCTGGAAAAATAGATGAAATTCTATTTTTATAATATTGGGTGAAGTCTATTTATAGATCGTCGATCTAAGAATAGAAGTACCGATTATTATTAGCTCTTAATAATAATCAGATGCTAAATATCAACTTATTCTCTTGGAGCACTTAGTTTCAGTGTGCAAATTTGGAAAATCAATGGGTTGAAGGAATTACACAATTCCTAGGGTTTACTAGTGGTTCATGCATGGAGGACTCAGTTAGAATTGAAGTGGAAAAGTTATGACAGAGTTGGAAAGAGTATTTCATGGAGTTGTTATTCAGTTTAACTCAGTTAATGGAGTTAAACTTAGTTGAGCTAGTTGTATCTAGTCTAACTGAATGATACACTAGTGAGAGTGGAGTGAATTAATTAGTTAATTTATTCACAAATAATAACTCATTAATCAACTAAAAAAATACAACAATTAACTATAGTGCATGTCAGTTCTAGTGGAGACCCAGTGGAGAGATAGGTGAAAGGGCAAGATGGACTATCTGTTGTGACTATAGTGATGCATTGAGTGCACCAGACACACATTGGAGTTGCCAATGAGGATTGCGCAGTGCAAGCAAGGTAGATTCGAATTCATTCAGGGGTCTTCTTCAGCAGGGATTGCGCAGTGGAGGTAGGCTATCAGGTGGCAAGAAATCAATGCATGGATTTGCAGATTTCTTCTGATTAGTGTGTGACAATTGATTGTATTGAGAGCTTGATGTACTAAGATTTTCATGAGATTGCTACATGATCTCCATGATACATAATATATGATAGGTGGGGTTTTCAGCTTCATGATTTCCTGTTAAACAACTTTGTTATGTGCGATTTTATTTTATTTCTTCATGTGTTTGCAATTGAGTTTAAATTTTCGCAAAAGATTAACAGTGGAAGGATTCTGTATTTAGCAAGAAGATAAATATTTTTAGATCAGGAGAATCTGGATATATACATGCATATTGTATATAATTTCTACAGGTTCAGGAGTAATTTGAAGGTGAAAAAGGAGCCTATAATTGTCTCGAAACCATCATACACATACATAGTTGTTTTGACAAGAAGTGACATCCTCTTTCCTTATTTTTCCATCCACTTGCATGAGAAGTCTGCTTAAAATTTATAGCCTATTATAGACAATTAAGTAGTAGGAAGAAGTTTTTGAGATCTTTGCGGTTAGAAGCAAAGAAAATAGCTTTTTATTATTATATCAATTATAGCATCCTTCTCCCTCATTGATACCAATGGTTTTAACATTGTTCCACCACTGTGATTGGTTTAGAAATTTGAATTCCACACCTAAGTAACACCAAGGAGGGAAATATAATAAATGGGGGGAGGATTTAGTAGAAGAGAACCCACAGACACCAAGAGGTATCACCAACACACCCTTGTAGTGAACATATGTAAAATACATCAATGGTTGGGTTTCTTTGAATTGTTAAAGGGGTATGTTTGTGATCTCACTCATGAATTTTCCATGGCATTACATTCTCAAGGAGAATATAGTGCCACTACTATTGTCAGAGGGTTGGTCATCTCTCTAAGTCCTGGAACCATAAGCAGAGTGACTACCTTACCCATAAGAATTCGGTGGGGCAAAGAAGACTGTTACACCAATTCTTGGTCATCTAACTTGTTATATTAGATGGACCAAAGTACACCATGTAAGACCAATTTTATCCTAAGTAAAATTTCTTTCACTATGAAAAATAACTTAGTAATCCTTATTTATTAAGTTGTTTATGGTCTAAACATGAAACCCCATGAGGAAATATTAAATAAATCCACATTTGTTTGATTTTCCTCAAGGAATAGTTAAACAACAGTTTAATTAATATTCCTTGTCATATTTAACCCAAAACATGAAAATTAATTAGATAAATCATTATTTATCTTATTATTTTCTAGGAATAATTATTTAAACCTTATTTAAATAATATTCCTTGTTAAATTTGACTAAATCATTTATAAATAATTGAATAAATCATTGTTTATTTGATTATTACTCAACCATATCCTGGAAATAATAAATAAATCATTTATTTATTTATTATTTACAAATAAAGGGATTTGACCAAATTCAAATTCCTTTTCCCTCCAACAAATGTAATAAAATATTTCATAAAAGTTGGATCTAGATTTGGTTAATAATATTTTAATTATGCACCAATATCTAGACTAACTCAATATTTTGCTATAAATAAAAGGATTTTTCCATTCATTCACTTCCTTTTGTTGCCTAAATATCACTCTGGATCTATACCATTGGTCTGACTTTGATCCTCCATCATTGTCATATTTTGCTACCATTTTTCTTGTGAGCTCTCTTTGAGTTCCACTTTTGTCTGAGTTTTCTACACCATCAAGAGAGAGAGATTTTAGATCTGAAGTGCTGAGGACTTACAAGAACCCATCCCATTGAGGGTGACTGGTAACATATTTCTATGTTCCCTTCCCAGGTGTCAAAAAATACAAAATATTCTTGTCTTGTCTATTGGATGTATGGAGAAACTCTTTCTTTTATTTACTGCTTAATGTCTTTTATTGCATAGATCTAGATTTTGTAGCATTTATCTTGGTCAACTAACTACAGATCTAAAGAAATTGGCACCATATTTGATGTTAGGTTTGTTTTTTATGCATAGCTAAAGTGAGCTTTTTTTCGTACACTTGCGATTAAGATTCATACTAGCAACTGACGACTCCACAAAGGTTTACAATTACGACCTCTGTCATTTTTCAGATCCCTGCATGAATGGCTGCTTCAAACCCTAGGATTTCTCTTCAACTTCTTGTTTTGCCTTTCTTGATGTTTTTTTAACCTATAAAACCCTAAAACATTAAAAATTCTAACTTCCATGTGTTTTCGGACCTATTGCGCAGGTGACAGGCATTAGCCGTCGCTGAGAGGACAAAATTTTCTAAAACCTACTCCTGAGAGTTTTGGAAGTGCAGGTCGCACTTCTGGGGCCAAAACCCATGACCTGAAGCTCCATGATGCAGAAAACAGGCCAAAACCTGTGACCTCTGCAGAAAACAGGTCAGAAACTGCGACCTGAACTTTTTGCGGGAATTTTTCTGAGATTTTTTTGGGTTTGTCTGGGCCTCTGTTTAGGGTTTTCTGACCTTTGTCTCTACCCATTTTAGACCTGTACTTGTTTTTTTTACTCATCAAAGTGGGAACCTAGCCTCATAGGGCTTCAATACCCTCCACCTTTCTAGGATGAGCTTTAGCTGCAGCAGGTCATTTGAAATTTCAGTGTGTTTAGCCATTTTTCGGATTTGATCCCTTACCTTCAAATCCACTTTAGATTGGTTATTCATCCATCCAAAACACCTCCTTTTAGTTTTGTTTGGGTCTTCCTCTAGCATCCCCTTCGTTTCCCTCCAAGTTGTAGCCTTTCGCCACCTCATTTACATCAATTTTCCCTCTGATTTTTTGATGTTTTCTGCACATATTTCTAGTAGATTTGACCTTTAGATCATTGTCCCTCCTGACTTTAGATCCATTGGATATTTTGGTGTGTTCTGACTAGATTTTTTCCCACCCATAGACTATTTGTTAAGAGGCCCGCCTCCTTGGGTTTAGATTAATTCATAATTAACTGTTTATTTTTTGTTATTTCAGTTTCATTTACTGTTATCTGCAGATTTATTTACAGTTATATAGCACTTTTTTTTCTTTTTCTCTACAAATTTTTGGGTTTAAAAATTAAAATTTACACACTTATAACTCACACCCTAAGTGAAGAAGATCTTGGTTAACACCGTCAGGAAAAGACTAGAACGTTGTAATCAATTGATCCTGCACCTCTCTGCCCTTCTTTCGACATTGTGATCATTTGATCATGCACCTCCTTACCCTTGTTGCTCTCTCTTCCCTTTGTGTTGTCTTTGTGCTTTCATCATTGCGCCCTCAAGGTGTTTATCCTAGAGACTTCTTGGCCTTCATCCTCAGTTTCTAGTAGGAAGGCTTACTCCTCCGCATAGGATTCAAGTTAGTCATCCACTGAGTCCGCATTCCGACTCCTCTTCTGGTTCATTGGATTCCCCTTCGAGTTCCATCCCTGCTTCTCCCCCTATCACCTTCACCATGTATTGTTTGGGACCTAATGCTGGGAATACTAATAGCAGAACTGCAACAGGAACTATCTCGGCTACTCCCTTGCTCCCTTACATGGCAGGCCTTAATCTTCCCGATTTTAACCTATTTATCAATGACCCCATATGCCATGACATTGGTTGGCCTACTATGCCAACCAAGCTCCCTTCCCACATCCCCAAGTTTGAAGGTCTTTCTGGAGAAGATCCTACAAACCATGCTCAATCTTTCCACATGTGGTGTTCTTCTAACTCCATTGCCGATGACTATGTCCATATTCAGTTGTTCCAACGTACACTTACTAGTGAAGCTTCTAAGTGGTATGTTGATCAGGAATCCTCCTCTCATACCACCTCTGTGACTCTTTCCCAGGCTTTTCTATCTTATTTCCAGCTTCCCCTTTGATATGAAACTGGTACCGAACTTTTGACCTCTTTCTATCAATCATCTACGACCCACCTATCTGATCATGTCCAGGAATGGTGAAGAAGAAAGAGCCTATGTCAAGCCCCTACCTTCGAATACAGTGTCTACATGGGTTGGTTCCTTAGATCCCTTTTTCCTGCAATAGGAAAAGATGTTGTATCGCATTTCCCTCAAACTCAAGAAGGTGCTCTCCAGATTGCGTTAAAATACGACCTGATCTACGCTCAGTCTGGTTATGTTTATACCGTCCTACCTGATCTCCCTATAGCTGGTGGTGCCAACGCACCAGGGGCATCTCATGCCACCGATGGTATCATTGGAGCCTTTTCTCATCCATATGCTCATCCCCCCATGGACTATGGTTTCCATCAGGGAGGGGCCAGCTCCTCCAACACTTTCCCCCCTCCCAGTAGCATGTATCCAGGATATGGCATGACTCCTCCTTTTGCCCAATCTATCTACCATAATGTTATCCAACCTCCTTATTATCTATATCCGTAGCCTGGTGCTCCAACTCCTCTAGCATTAACACCCCTGCCTCCCTTGCCTTCTCAACCCTCACAATAGCAGCCATCGCCCTGTCAGGGGCAGTTGTATGCACAATAGGGCACAACTAATCCTCCTACTTCCAAAAAGAAGAGGAAAGGCACCCAAAATTAATCTTCCCTTGGTAATCTAGGACATAATCCCTAAGGGAATGCACCTAACACTGCTAACCAACAACATGGCACTCAACCCAAGCAGGACATGCCTTTTCGCACGAATAAGCCTTGTTCTTTTTGTGGTGTCTATGGTCATTACACCCATGATTGTCCTATTTTACCACATATGCGTAAGATGTGAGAGACTCAATCAACATCACGTGGACAGCAAGCCTCCCCTTTGGTTCCTCCCAATGCTGCACCTAGCCAGTCAGCTGTGTTTACCAATCCTTTCCCTCAGCAAGGATTCGTGGCTACCCAACCACCTGAAGGTCAGATGGCCACTCAACCTCCTCCATTTGGTACCTCCGATTACTAGATTCTCATGATGAACTCTGACCAACCTATTACCGTTGACCTCAACCTTCAGACTTGGTCCCGTCAATACAACAAGCCTCCCACTACGTCTGCCCCCAAGCCCCCTTCTTTAGGTTCTATAGAGCCTCTTTCAACAGTCAATGGTCCTTTACAAATCCCTCAGCCAAAGGCAAAGGTTCATGCCAAGATCCCTAAGGGACCATTACGCTGAAACGTTGCTTTCGGCAAAGTTTCCCATTCGTATAGTATAGTAGATGATTTGGCGCAATCTCCTGCTACCATCTCAATGTTGGAACTCCTCTAGTCGTGCCCTTCACAAAAAAAAACTCTACTAATGGCCATGGGCACTTTAGATCCTTCAGATGATCATTTGATCCTTTTCGATGTTGACCAGTCAGAACATCCTCCCCTTCCTGCTTCCATCGCCTTCCAAATCCTCGTCAAGATCTGGAATGCCAAAGTCTCTCATTGTATCATTGATGAGGGGGCATCCACCTGTGCGATGTTCACTTTGGTTTGGAAGAAAATCAGATCACCTGAGTTGGACCCCTCCACTATCACTCTCCGAGTGTGGGATGGCCACTCTTCCAATCCCATTGGCATGTTCTGCAATTTTCCTATTACTCTTGCGAGCAAGACTGTTTATGTTGACATCAAAGTCATTGATGCCCTTAGATTACAAAATTATATTGGGTCATAGCTACACGTATGAGATGACTGTTGTACCATCTGCGGTTCACTGCAAGATGTCCTTTCCTCACAATGGAAATATAGTCACCATTGACTAGTTGACGTATTACGAACCGAAGTCTCAGACCTCCCGTGAGTCCATCATATCTTCAGTGGCCAATAAGCGAACTGTTGAACCCTTGAACAATGTCTCGCCTAGAGTCTACAAAGACTCCTCTTTTCTTTGTTCATTCCCTAGTCTTACTCCTCCTATCTCTGATCCCAACTAATCGAATGTTTTCATGATGTAATCATCTCGGGCTTCCATCAAGAATCCCACTTTAGCTATTCAACAGCCCTGCCCTCCACAACCTGCTCCTAGCACTTCAACTCAGCCTTCTAGAAACCCTCCTCCTAGCCCTTCACTTGCATATGGTATCCATGAGCCTCTCTACCCTCCTGGCATGGTTCCTCCTGGCCTTAACCATCTCGGAGCTATCCCACCTAGCCATTACCCCTCCAATCATATACCATTCCTAGCTCCCCCTCCTGGACTATTTTAGGTACATATTATGGCTACCTTATCCCTTCCTAACCTGACCTTGGGGATCCCTGTCTGGTACATTGATCCCCTAGCCACTACCCTGCCTGGTCAGCCCAAACCTTATCTTGCTTTGACCTCGGTTCAACTGGTCCTATGACCCCTCCCTCTGCTACCGTGCCTCAGCCACCTCAACAGGAACCTTCTCATGTTGCGACAACTTTGGGTAAAGGGGACAAATCTCACAAGAAGGCACCTAAATATAAGGCTACCTTGACTGACCCTGCTCCTCCTCAGCCTCCAAAGCCTTGTGCTTTGTGTGATGTTTTTGGTCATGCTACCCATCATTGTCCTAAATTTCCTCATATTAAGCCCATGGTTAATGTTGCGTTCCCTGAGTCTATAGTCCCTGAAGCCTCGATTTCTTCCTCGACTGCAGCCAATAACCCTACGACTATTCACACCAATCAACCTTGTGCTTTGTGTGATCTCCATGGCCATTATACCCACCGTTGTCCCCGCCTCACGCATTACCGTGCCTCTTTGGAGGTAGTTCAGGAGTACGAGATTGAACAGAACTAGCCCGCCTCTCCCATTCTTGCGTAGTATGCTTCATGCCAGCTTGAGTATTTGCCTGCTTCCATTGACATTCCCCCTCCTGATGTCGAGATGAAGGAACCTGTGGCGACCATCCTCTACCTATCATCATTCATGAGATCCATGGTGAAAGCTCCCTTTGAGACTTCCCCTTTTATTTCACTTGACCACCCTTCAATGATCACCCTAGGCTCAACATCAGTGGATCCCTTATATTCTTTTTCTTTCATCACCCCTCGTGACAATGCGCATGTGAACCTTATTAAAAGAGAAACCCCATATTTTTCTTTCACCTGTTGCGGCCACACCATAGCTCAGTTTGAAAAACCGTCTATACTGTTGGAAAGCTCTCATTGAGCTCTAAAATGGGTATTTGTTAGTTTTTTGTGATTTGATACTTCACCAAGACACATTTTTTCCAAGAAGGGTCACTTCACCACTCCTCAAAATCAAATTTCTTCACTTGCAAAACGTGTACTTGGGGCACCACTTTTCCTATGCTTGAGTCGAATTTCATCATGAGTAACCACCTTGTACTCATGTTTTTATGGTCCCCATTAGACCTTTTCTGTGTGGCATCATCATCGAGTTGCCCTTGTTTAGAGCATCCAAGTTGAGTCATCATCACATCCATGGAGTCTATCCCAAGTCCCTTTGTATCCCTCTATTGTCCTCCATCCTTCATTACTTGGTTCCTCTCTCGTGTCGCACATCATGGCCTTCAGTCCTACTTTCCCCTGTCCCCTTTGATATTGTGGCAGTTGTTGCCAGGTCATCCATGCCCTTTATGCTCTAACAAGGGAAGTCGTTTGTCTTCTACTCAATACCCCCCATTTCATCATCATCCCTGGTGTCAGTTTGTCAGTCACTCTACTATTTTCTCTTGTGCCTTAGTTGAGGATCCCTTATTGCCTCACCTATGGCAGACCTCCTTCTGTCGACATCACATCATTCATTCAGAAGACATGTCTAGAGGGAGGTGTACCTTGTTTCCAGCTTCTACTCTTGTTCGGTGCCTCAGATCAGGCAAAGGGACTCCATATTTCCCTTTGAATTGATTGTTTCTCAGCTCCAACTCCTTACAACATGATCGAGATCTGTATACTTGATGGTTCAGTGATGCAGGAGATTGTACCGATGATTCTCGGGTGTGTGTGAGATGTTTCAGACCTCATGAGGGGACGGCCCTTCAGGTATCCCCCCACATGCTCGGATGACTTGTTCATTACAGCCTTTGATGCAGCTCCATATATTTGATGATGTCGGCCTCAACCGCTTGCAACACCTTTTAGTTTGCATGTATCAGTTAGATTTTCAAAGCCCTTTCCTATTTACAGGGGCACTGTGCTTGTACTTATATCTCATGTACTCAGATATTATTGTATAAGTCCTGGCTGTTATCCCAGGCACAGTATGTATGTTGGATTCATTATCATGTTTTTATCTGGCTCGTGTTTATGCTAGCATGCACTATATAGTTCAGTCCCTTGTTTACTGGATGCAATATTCTTTGTACTTTGTCTCGGCGGGCATAGGTATGCCTCCCCCGCCATCTATAGCACAGGTACTCACTCATAAAAGAGACTTGTTGCACCTGTAAGTCTCACCTCCTCAGGGTCTAGTCCTCTAGCGCTTTGGTATACCTTATATTTCTCTCTCTCTGACTTCCCCTTCGGTGTCTAGTGATTGATTTCATACAACGTACTTCGGCCATACGATTAGCTCCTAATGCTCGCACACTGGGGGGGCAATCTGTTACACCAATTTTTGGTCATCTAACCTGTTACTATTAGATGGACCAAAGTACACCATGTAAGACCAATTTTAACCTAAGTAAAATTGTTTTCACTGTGAAAAATAACTTAGTAATCCTTAATGAGTGTCACAACTAGGAAAATTTTCTTCATTTTGAAAGAGAAACATGACGAAAAAATAATGGAGTAAGAAGAGAAAGCCTACCTTTCCCCTAGGATGAGGTGGCTTATCATATCCTCCAATATATATCTTGTGAAGGGAGATTGAGTGTGGTATATTCCTACCATTTTAGATTTCTCCATGAGTTGAGATTCAAGGAAAAATTTCCTCTCCCTCAAAGGCTTAGTGTTCCCCATTTCCTCCTACATTCAATCATTGAGATGAGTGAGAAGGTAAGAGAAGGAAAGCACCAAAACTTAGCTCACCATGGCATCATCAAGTTAATTGTGATGGATTATTTGACACACTTAAGGAAACATGTCCTATGGAATGATTTTATTGACATGGAAATGGAAACATTCATTGAAACCCAGGCATCACACCTAGAGAAACACCAACCTCTAGCACTAGAGGTAAGGGAGGAAAAATAGAGTAAGAAGGGGGAGCAAAAAATGAGGAATAAGAGGGAGGAAAAACATAGGAAGAGGAGGCAATAGAAAGAGAGGAAGGAGAAGCATAAATTAAAGGAGAAGAGGGGAATAAATAAGTAGAAGGAACATTAAGCCTTAAAAAGACTTCTGAACCCCAAGAAGTAGAGAAAAAACCACATCATACAAGTATCTCTTTAGGGGATATTAAGCAAGAAGTAGTTGCAACATTGGCTACATTGGGAGCACCTGTCAAGCCCAAGAGGAGGAAACCAAGATAAGGTCCCCTATTTTTAAAAACAAGGAAGAGCACCACAATCAGGTAGGGGGAACCACAAACTCCTACAAGGGTCCCTATCATTATCAATGAATCACCAAGTAAAAAAGAAGAAGTAGGACCCAATGAGGGAAATATTGAGGAGGTCACCTCTCCTAAGACCAAAACCAAGTCACATGTAGAATATGTGGGTAGTCCCGCCACTAGGGAAGTGACCTTCAAGAAACCCAAGACAGAGCTTCCTTTGAGGAAGCATAAAAAGAGAAGCTACAAGAGAGACAAGTGTTTCTACAGGAGGAATAAAGGATCATAGAGGAGTAGAAAAATGAGCCACAAGAATAAGTAGCCACCTCAAAATCAGTTGAAAAAGGAATCCAAGAGATTCAAGAGCCTGATCCATAGCCTGTTTTTTGGTCCTACTAAAAATTCATTTAAGGAGGAAGGATTATCCTTGAAAATTTTGTAGTTCCACTCCTCTATGAGCTAGAGATAAAGAGAGGAAGAACACATAGGTGGATGAAAATTTCTAAATCTAAGAATGTAGAAGATGTGGGTCTCATGAAGGATAAATTCACTGAGATGGGAAAGGGGTTGAATGATTTGATACTAAGGGAGTATGTTATGAAGGAGAAGCTATAGGCATAAAACACAAGGTTGAGAGAGCAACTGCATGAGAAATAAACACAACTTTCTACCATGGAGATTCTCTCTATGGAAGCCCGACAAATGCAGGAAACCATAAAAATCCTATACTCTCTTTCTCAAGGAAAAGTGGATGCATTTCCAAATAAAAACTCTAGCACAATATGGGTCTTTTTATTTTCAAGATTACAGATATTTTACTAAGTTTTTCAAACAAACTATATGGAAGACAGGGAAAAGTTAGCTGAAATCTATATGCACAATTTCATTCTGACATATCTCAATTTATGGCCGGATCCCAATTCAATATTGGGATACATGAAACTAATGGCTTTAGCATCTTGGTTGACTCATGAAGAGACAAGGGTTGAGGAAGTGAAAAAGGTAATGACAAAAGAAGAGGAGCCTTATATATCATAGAAGAGCTAGTGAGCCCTAAGGTTGTCATCAACAACTATAACCTCATCTCCTTTGATGCTTCTTTAGCACCCAAGTACATTACAACCTAGTAGAAATTCATTCTTCACTTTGAGTACACCTTTATAATGTTGGAAACATAAAGTCTGTAAGATTGTCAGAGAATATGGCATGCCTTACCCCACAGTGTACGAGTCAAATAATATCACTCTCCTCAAAGGCTAAGGAATGCCTTGGAGAGAACACCATTGTACAAGACAGTCATGAAGAGTATGAAGATCAATTGAACAGGACTTAAACTCAATCCACCCCTATTTTTAGGCTTACAAGAAGGAAGAAACCAAACAGAAGAGCAGAAGGTATGGACTGAGGTAGAGACAAATGCAGGTTTTTACCCACCATAAAGCACGCCATCTAAGGTGCCTTGGGATGTCAAAGAGGCCACCAGGGCCATGAATGATTTTCACATGGATAAGTAAGTTTCTCAGAGGATGAAAAACACCTTTAGTAGTGGGTTGATAATGAGTCCCATCAATAGGTATATCTTGAAGATCATTATGCTATCCTCCAACCCTAAAACTATCCTTTTCTCACATTAATTCACATTTTTTGTTATAATATGATTAGTAAGAAGAGTAAAAGGTGTTTGTCATAGTATGTGTCCTAATTTGGTTTAATTGAAATAAAAAGAAGAATTTTTTAGGCATTTCCTATGTTGGGGCATAATGGAGAGAACGAGGAGAGCATCTACAAGGTTTTTCCACCCCCTTAATTCGGTAACTCGGTTTGGGATCACAACATCCTCCCTCACCAGATCGAATTCATTTAAAACTGAGTAACTCCTAGTGCAAGAGAAGCTCAAGGGGGACCAAATCCACAATTTCCGAGTTCAAGGACGGCATCACTCCTATTTTCAAGGGAGCTGCTATTAGCTACCCTTTTGTATAAATAAAAAAGTTTAAAAACTCATTAGGATTCGAAGTTTTGATTTAGATAAGAGTGTTTATTTATCTTAGGGATTGACATTATCATTGTGAACTTTCATGTGATGCATGAGACTATTATTTCCTGATAATGAGAATTTTCTTATTAAGCTGCAGCTGAGTTAGTTTCTGATGGGCCTATAAACTATACATAAATTAAGGCCCATATAAACTTTATTAAGCACATAAAATATATATTGAATCTCTCCTTCTACACTTAATAATGTTTTTTTATGATTTAATATGTTCTTATGAAGGTTTAAAGATAATTTCATATTTTTGCTTAATATTATTTATTTTTGTAGAATATTGTGAGAATATTGGGCAGATTATGAAGATTTGGAGAAGGAGATAATTTAGGGACTTGCTCCCTACTACTGGAGGATCAATATTTTAGAATAAATGAACAAAATTTCATAAAATAATTGAGAAATTGTGCAAAGATTCTGGAACTCTGATGTGTTAGGTATCCGTAGTTTGCAATATTGGCAAGTAAAAATGTTGTAGAGCCTACATCAAAACCACTTTGGAATCTGAGGATCTAGCCATCCTAGATTCAGAGAGGGATCTCTCTATGTATGTGTTTAAATATATGATATTTGAGGCTTGACGTATAATTTTAGGCTAGTTATGAAGAACAAGGTTGTTTTTTTTGTTTGGTTGGGCAGGATAACATGAAGATGAAGGAAGTCTTTATGAAGGGTGAAGGTGTGAGTAAGTGACAGAATAGTTCAGCTGATACGGTAAGCAAGGAGCAGTTTTAATCCATTGGGCTATGGAGTCATAATAGGATTTAATTGCATAGCAAGTTTCAAGAGTGGTCCATGGGGCAAGTCATCTATGTCAAAAGATCTCTTTAAGTTGATTTTATGGAATGAAACACTAAGAAATGGAGTGAAAGAAGTAAAACACATGAAGAAACAAAGAATAGTCTATGATCAGGTAAGTACTTTTGAACTAGCCTGATTTTGACATGCACTTAAGGGGAAAACACAAAAGTAACCTAAGATCAGGTAAGTACCTTGAAACTAGCCTAATTTTGATGTACTTTCAAGAGAAAACATTTAAAAACATAGAATAGCTTAAGATCAAGTAAAAATTTTTAACTTAGCCTGCTTTCAGTATATTCTCAGAGAAAACATTCATGATAAACATAAAAAGTAGTTTAAGATCAGGTAAGTACTTTTAAACTAGCCTACTTTCAACATACTCTTAAGGGAACTTTTCAAAGAAACTGTTGGAGAAGAAACTAGAGGACAGGGCTAACCATAGACTTCTCTAGCTCAATCTTTAATTAGCAGACTTTTCAAGAACATTCAAAGACAATATCTCAAGTTGTACTCAAGAAACATGGGCTTACCAACACTTCACTGGTTATACTCTATTGAATTACCTTCAAAACAAATTTAGAGGAAAACATAAAGGATAAAGATTTATCAATGAGATTTAGGGTACTTCAGAAGTAAATCCTAATCTATGTTTGATGTTCTTTATCATAGAAAAGTGGACATAATGGAAACAATAAGAAAATGACAATTTACAGTGAGAAATACATCACCATTTACATAGACCAAGATCCCATAAATCAGCTATTTGTATTTTATGTTCAAACCAGTTACAATCTTCCAGCCTAGTGGGTCTCTACAACTTCAAACTTATCATCTCAACTTATGTCTCTTCAATTACAAAATAGAGCTACAGTCGCTTCAAAAGCTATTTACATACAACAGATATCCAGGGACCAACCTCTATACTATCTTCTAAAAAATTATTTATAGAAGAATGAGGAGGTGGAGTGTAAGAAGGGTCTATCTGTTCAATTAATACAAAGTAAGTGCTTCTCAGCCTTTGAAGGGCCAAGTGGAGAAGGAATGACATGAATTAACTTTGCTAATTGATTATTACATTAAAGTTCATCAACTTTAGTCACTTTTATTGACTTTGGGGGTTTTTGGTAGGTTGGCAGTTAATGATGAGTTGTCTTTAGAAATATCTCTGAATGTGCATTTACTGCATGTTCTTTCAAGTAGATAGGCCTGCAGGTGGCACTTTCTAGCTTTCTGGGGATTAACTGGCCTTGATGATCTGGCAATTCAAGGTGGTCTTTTGCTGATCTATCCTAATTTATTGCTTTAAAAACTGATTTGGCTTTTGATATAGCTTTAAGACATCTTTGATTAAATTTATTCTTCAAACTGTGTCCTTAACCTTTGATCTTCAGATTAGGTCTTTTGGTCTTTGTGCTTCTGACTTATCCTGATTTACTTTACTCATCTTCATTCACTTTCTTTGTATACAGATGGCCTGCACTGGAGGGTTCTAACTGCAAAACCAATGCTTCATGAAACACTGATTAAAACATGACATTCGTCCCCCCTTTTTCTTTTGATCAGGCTCTGAGGATCATCACCCTTAGCCACTATCTCTTCATGGACTGTAGGGGGGCTTTCGGCCTTTAAAATCACCACAAAACCTACACAAACCATAAAACATGTTATAAAACCCTGCGTGATTGGTAAAACTGCTTTGGAGGCTAGCGGAGGTGGATGGAGTAGTGAGAAGGAGCGGAATATGCAGGCGAAGGAGTTTTTTGAGTGAAACCGGCGCAAATTTGGTTTTAAACTGTATTTGGCGTGAATTCGGGTAAAAGTGGTTTTCGAAATACCACGGGTGGTTCTCGCGCTACCCTCGGGCAGTAAGTGGTTTTTCCCAGAATGAACGCGATCCAATTGTATCACGCCACGTGGCTTTTTCAATACCGCCGGTATCGCATGATTTTGGAGTGTTAAACTCTGGGAGTGAAAGTTGCGCGATATTGATCATAGATCGTTGGATTTGGGGGGTAAGATCCAATGGCTACGGGTAAGCGTGATGGAGAGAGGTGCACGGCGAGATTTTAGTGGGGGCCAGGTGTTAGCACATGATTGGAAGAGGGCTTTGCGAAAAGGATGGTAGGTCCAGAAGATTTGGGTTGTCGGGGTGAACGAGAGCCGTTAGATCTTATGGATCTATGGTGTAGATCTCATCGGGGTATTGTTATCGGAGCAGGAAAGATACAAAGAAAAAGACATGTTTTGAATGAAAACGCAGATGCGATGGGGGGCTTAGTGCAGGGGCTAGGTAATGGTCACGTGGAGGGATGAGGTGACCAGGAGATGAGGAGGGGGGAGTTTATCACATCGGCACATCATCACAGAGGGGAAAATAAAAAGAAAAGGGAATAAGCCAATGGAGCAATTGCGATAAGGGCTAAGGTAAGGCCCAGGACATGGTCACCTATTCCAATATGTGACCAGGGGCTTTAAAGGCAAGGTGCTTATCACATTGGCAGTGGTGAAGGGTTAGCGAGGTTATGAACATGTGACAACGGCGATGCTATATCAAATGATGTGATGCGGTGGTTGCTTGCATAAGGTCACGGGCGTTAGTCATATGAAGTAGAAGATTAAGTGCTTGGGGGGTTTAACATCACATCGGCAAAAAACCTTTTACAAAGGAAAAAATTTGCAGGGAAAGAGAAAAGGCTGATGCTGATGGGCTTAGTGCTCTGGTCACGGGCACATGGTTTTGTGCGAAAAAGGGCTTAAGGCCTAAAAGGGGCGGAAGAAGTTTTTTAGGGATTTTTATGCATTTTTTCCAAGTTTCGATAGAGTAAAAAGGTAGGGTTTTAAACCATAAAAAAGGGATTTCATTGTTCAAAAGGGATTTAGAAGGCTTTTGAGGGGAATGAAGGGAAAATGAAAGAGTGAAAAGGAGCCTTTTTTCAAGGAAAATGGAGGATGAAATAAGGACCAAAATGAGTGAATGAAATGATAAAAAGGGGTTGTTTAGGAAACAGTTCTGAAGGGAATAGTAGATTTCTTGTTGGGTTTTTTGGAGGGAACAACATTGTTTTTAAGGCACAGTAGTTTAAGGAACAACAATTTAGGGAACAACAGACTTCAAGAATAAATGATTTTCTATCAAAATGATTCCTTGAAGGCTCAGGACCTGTTTTAGCCATCATTTGCTTATGACAAAAATTCGCTGATGGCTAACAGTGGCTCCACTTGGGGATGGTAGCTCCTTGGAGGTATCAAGAATCTTCAGAATTTGATCTCTAGGATGTAGGCCTATGCCTTATCCATGACAACCTCTTCTTCAAATGATCATCCTGCTTTAAAAAGATGATCAGTTTTACATTAAAACATAATAATTCATTCCCCAAACCACTACCTACACAGCCTATTTTCCTTACATTTTTTCTTCATAATGTGCATTTGGACTTGCATACCTTTGACATCAACATTTTATTCTTTTATTGAAAGCAGGAAACTAATCTAAATCTACCCTTATTTCTTCCATGATTTCAGATTAAACAGTGGAACTCATAAATTTTCTACCTAAGCTACTATCTGCGAGGATTAAACTGTCTGGAAGATTTTATTCTCTATTTTCTAAAACAGAAATTTAAACACAGTCAAATCAGGATTAGGCTGTCTAATTTTCCATGATGTCTATGGCTGTATGTACAAGCTACACATAGACTTTATTTGCAGAAATTTGAAACAATATTGAGAAGGCTTAAGATCTGAATATCAAAAATCATCCTTCATTTCTTTTGCAGCTCTGATTTGATCTTTTTGAGTTGTTCTTATCTTCCCGTGGTTCAGATTTTTAATTGTTTTGAACCATTGTATTTCTATCCTAATCTAATCTACTGATAAGCCAAGATTGGACAGTTTGGAAAATCTTCTTCACTAATTTATCAACAGAAAAATTGAAATCTATCTTAGTCATGATTAGGCTGTATGACTAAAATAGCAATGTTGTTTTTGGGAGTGGCATTTAAGCTTGCACACTTTCATATTTTCTTTTCCTTTTTGGTATGGTGTTGTACCTTTCTTGTTTTATTTCTGCCCTCTTTTTCTTTTTTCTATTTTTTTTATTTTTCTTTCTTCAAATTGAAAAACAATGTTATATACAATGAATAAAAAGCCTTGAAAGTAAAATATCAGTTAACTGTAATAATGTTTGAGAACCCTGCCATTAACAGGAACTCCAAAGTATTTATCTCCATCCAATTCTTACAGAAAAAATGTATTTCTTCCAATAATAGATTGGATGAGATAAGGGCCCTGCCATAAGTTACCAAATTTTCCATGTTTGCCCTTATCTTCTCTTCTTGAATCCCATTTCAAAACTTTATCACCAATCTTGAAATCACTTGCCTTGGTTCTTTTGTCAAACAACTTCTTGATGTTTTCTTGTAGTTGTTGTGATCTAATGTATACTTCATCTCCAGTTTGATGTAGATGTATAGTCTAGTTTATTATTCTTGTTACATCATCATCTTCAGAATATACTTCTTGGATCAGCTTCATGACTGGCACTCCTAAACTGGTTGGAAATATTGCATCAGTTCCATAAACTAGTTGGTAGGGAGACATTCCAATTGATTTTTTAATTGTCAATCTGTCTACCCATAAAGCATATACTAGCTTATTGTGCCATGATTTCTTGTTATCTTCCAACAAATTTTTGATTATGTTTACCAAACTTTTATTTGAGGACTCTGCCAGCCCATTACCTTGAGTGTAATAAGTTGTGGAATGAACCAATATAATCTAATATTTATGACAGAATTCCACCATATTTTTGGATCCAAATGCAATAGCATTATCAATTATGATCTTTCTAGGATAGCCAAATCTGGAAAATATATGATTTTCAAGGAATGAGATGATGACTGAGGCTGTGGCATTCCTAGAGGGGATGGCTTCTATCCATTTGGTAAAATAGTTTGTTGTTGTGAGGATCCATCTATGTTGGACAGATGAGGGAGGATGGATTTCCCCAATGAATTCTAGACCCCACTGCTGAAAAGGGGCTTCAACAGTGATTGGTTGTAGAGGTAAGGGAAGTAGCTTTCTTTTGCCTTCAAATATTTGGCATTTGTGACACGAAATAATCATCTTATGGACATCTTGAAAGATGGTGGGCCACTAATAACCAGCTCTAAGGATTTTATTAGCAATTGATTTTCAGTAGAGGTGGCCTCCACATTCTCCTTCATGAAACTCATGCTTGATCTTATCTGCATCATTCTCAAGCAAACATTTAAGAAATAATCCACTAGCATTTTCCCAATATAAACATTTATTCAAAATGCAGTAATTTATAGCTTTCAAATTTAAAAATCTTGCCTTTGTTTTAGACAAACTAGGAGGAACATTAAGATTGAGCAAAACATACAAAATGTCAGCATACCAAGATGAATTCAGAAAATGATCTTCGATAATTGGAGTTACAAACTCCTCATGTTCATCTAATGCATTAAACATGTTTATATCAAGAGCTTGGAAGTTAGATTCAACCATCAGTTTTGCTAGTCCTTGACCCTTTATGAGTTTACTGGGTTTGATTTCTAATTCATACTCTAAAATTACAGCAATCCACTTTCCTCTTTTGCCATATGGATCTTGGGTCAATATGTCTTTCACCATTGAATGAGGCACAAATGCTATGATGTGGGATTGTAAAATGTAAACTCTGAAGTCTTTTAAGGCTTTGACTAAGGCAAAGGCTTGTTTTTCCATTATGTTGTACTTCAGAGGTGCATCCCTCAATGCCTTGATAAAAAATGCAATGGGCTGCTCTTGTCCATTTAAATTCTTTTGTAATAGGACAAAAGCTACTGTGTGTTCTGATGCAAATGAAAATATGAAGAAATCTTTTGAAAAATCAGGACTGATAAGAACTGGTGTTTTGGTGAGTGCTTGTTTTACCAGTCCAAATGACTTCTTTGCTTCTAAGGTCCATTTAACTCATTATTCCTTATTAAGCATGTTTTTTATGTTTCTAAGGAGTTCAGCTAAATTGAGTATGAACCCTCTCAGGAAATTAATCTTTCCAATGAAAGATTGAAGTTCCTTGATGTTTCTGGGATGGCTGATTTGCAATATGCCATCAATCCTCTTTGGGTCTATCCTTATTCCTTCTTCTGATATGATATGCCCAAGAAGTTTACCTTCTTGGAGGCCAAACAAGGTTTTCTTTGGATCTAAGGACAGTCCAAATTTTCTGCATTTTTCAAAGACTTTTCTCAAGTGTATTAGGTGTTCTTCATCTGTTTTAGAATAAACAGTTATATCATCAAGGTAAATCACAATAAAGTAACCTATTTCTTCTGAAAATGCAATATCCATGGCTCTCTGAAATGTGGCACCAACATTCATTAAAACAAAGGGCATTTTCAAATACATGAAAGTGTCCCAAGGTGTAGTAAAGGCTGTTTTGAGTTGATCCTCAGGATGTACTAGAACTTGATTGTAACTAGAGAAGCCATCTAGCAAAGAAATTATTTTGGAACCAAATACCTTTTGTAAGATATGACCCATTTTGGGCAGAGGATAGTTGTCCTTTAGTGAGCCTTT
Source organism: Pinus albicaulis (assembly GCA_034641835.2). Lineage (NCBI taxonomy): Eukaryota > Viridiplantae > Streptophyta > Pinopsida > Pinales > Pinaceae > Pinus > Pinus albicaulis. The sequence continues at coordinate 1,264,605,550 of CM076570.1, forward strand.
GTTTAAGTTTCTAAAATCAATGCAAAGCCTTATCTCTCTTTTTTTCTTCCTCACTGATACAAGATTAGACACCCACTCTGAGTATCTAACAGGGACAATAATTCCAGCATCATACATTTTTTTAATTTCTTTCTCTACCAGAGGTAATTGAACAGGGTTGATTCTGCGCAATTTTTGTTTAAAAGGTTTTTGGTTTTATTTGAGGGGTATCTTATGCTTAGTTATTTCTGTATCATATGATTTCAGATCTTCATAGCTCCATGCAAAAACATTAGAAAATTCCTTAAAGAGCTCAAGGTATTTCAGTTTAATGTGAGATGGAAAAGTTTTAGATAGTTTGATCATTTTGGTTTTTTCTTTACTGCCTATGTTGCATTCTTCCACTTCAGACTCTATGAGTTCCAGTTTTGGATTTTCAGCCACATCATTCAAATCAAATAACTCTTCTAAGGGGACCAGCCCTTTTGGCAAGCTTTGGTCTTTGGATTGCAACACTTCTAAGTCTCCATTTTCAAAGTCTGTGTTACTTTCTGTCATATATTTGGGTTCATGTGTTAACAGATTTATTTTTGTAATCTCAGGAGACTTTTCTTCTTTAGTAAGTGGGTTTTCTTCATTAGGACAGTCTTCATCAAAATCTCAATCTGAGTGTGGTGTTTCAAATTCATTTCTGGACTGTAGGAAGTCTTCTATTTGTTTATCTCCATCAAAAACTTGCCAATATTTTTCATTATCTGGGACAACTGGTCTAAATTTGATTTGGGTGGTGCATTGCTTGGTTTCATAAGGTGTTATACAAGTTCTAGCAGCAAAGGCTAAACCATTGGCAAGGACATTTTGGTTTCTTGGGACAAAGATAAGTTGGAATTCATCAAATTTTTTTAACAAGTCCATGGCATCATCTCTATAGGCTCTAAGTCTGGGATGTTTGGCACTATACTCCCCCTTTACTTGCCTAATAATCAACTCAGAATCCCCATGAACTGTTATTCTTTTGGCTCCTAATTTTTTCAATAAATGCAGGCCTAAAAGAAGAGCTTCATACTCAGCTATATTATTGGTACATTGAAAGTTTAATTTATAGGAATTCCCCTCAGCATGATGGTTTTGAGTATTGTGTAACCATATGCCTGCTCCTGCATCATTTTTAGTGCAAGACCCATCAAAATTCATGCTCCAAAGAGGACTGTTTTCAGATTTGGGATTTATTTCATTTCTGTCCTCTGTGTCTTCTTTGTCATTCTGTTCCGTACAAGGGTCCGCACTGCATTTTTCTGCGTTGTGTTCCTCAAGGTTTTCAATGTTTTGAGGCTTTTCTTCTTGATTTTCATGATCTGCATTATTTTTATGACTGTTTTGGACCTCAAGACCGTTAATCTTTTTGCTGTAAATTTCTAAATCAGCAGACTGCTTTTTTGTTTCCTCTTTATTTTCCTCTTTATCAATGGTTGTAATTATGTTTGCATGTGAAGTGATTACAACATTTGATGGTTTTTCATAGACCAACTCTTGCTCTTTGGGAATATCATCATTGAAAAGAATGAAAGAGTCAAGGTCAGTATGTATGGAATAGAGAGGATAATTCACTGGTCTTTCTTGGTTACTCACCATATATTTCATGTGTGTTTCAGTATATAGTCTTCTAGGTTGACTGAAGACAAGGATGGTGGCATAAGTCATATCCATCTACATTATGCCTTGTAACTTAGCACCCCATGATCTTGAAAGGAGCATGCCATATTTGGGGGGTATATCAGCCACTACAATGTCCATCACTAAACTATTGGCAGGTATTTGAGCTACGTTAACACAAAGGCCTTTATTAAGCCTAAGCATCTCACCTTTCTTGAATCAAAGGAGTATAAATCCTTGTAGAGTCTAGTTACTTCTAAGCCTAGCCTTTCCATAATCACCTTGGGCATGAGGTTGTGTGATGCTCTTGAATCAAGCATGGCATTGTGCAAGATATTTTCATGAATGTTTAAGCCGATGTAGAATGGAGGGGTGGTTCCTTCTTGAAATTCTCCTTCAATTTTGGGTCCAAAAATTAGCTCTGGGGTATCATCATTTAAGTTAACTGTGTCATGAATGTCTTCTATTTTCAAAGATTTAAAAATCTAACCTCTATATACATTTTGAGTGACTAACTCAGTGAGTGGGACAGAGATTTTGATTTTGGATATTTCATTCTCGAAGCTGAAGGGAATCTGGTTTTTCAAAGTGTTTGATTCTGCCTTGTTAGTCACTACTTGTTCAGCAAAATCAGCTTGTTGATTTTTAGTACTTACAGTAGTTAAAATGGTTCTTTCAGGAGCATTAGTTGAGGTGCTAGTGCTATTGGGGTTAACACTCTGTTTTTCATTGGTTTGAGTATTTTTCCCTTTGTTTAAATCAGAATTAACAACCACTGTTTTCTGAGTTTGAGCTATCTTTTGGCGTGTATTTTCAGGGCTATTTTTGGAAGATTTATCAGAGGTTTTGTTCTTGGGAATTTCTTGATTCTTTTTACTTCTCAAGTCATATTGTTTTGGTGATCCTATGATGGAATTTTCAGATTCTTGTTCATAAAAATCAGTTTCTTTTCTTCTGTCATCATAGGGTGTATATAGACCTTGTTTTCTTTCATGAAGGAAAACATAATCATCATTGCTAACTCCCAGCATGTTCATGTTGTCATCCTCTATTTGTTCATTTATCTCTTCATCCTCATTAACATAATTTTCTTGGAAAGGAGGTCTGATCTGTTGATCATCTTCTCTTTGTTTGTTTTTAGGTTGATTTCTCCTAAAGTTATGATTTTGATATTGAGATTGATTTCTGTTTTGGGGAACTGATTGATTTTCCCTAGATTGTGCTCTCTCAAGTATGCTCATTTTCTTCATCATTTCCTCCATCATTCTTTCCATTTTTGAGCTAGATGTGGAGGGTGCAGTTTCCTCCCTAATTGATACTTTCTTTTCATTCCTCATCCTAGCTCTTTTTTCAATCAGATTTACTTCCACAGCAAGAGCTCCCTTTTGCATGTCTTCTAAAGTCAAGGGATCTCTTTCTCTTAGCTGATATGCCATTTTGGGATCAAATCCTTCAGGAAATTTGGCCAAGGCTGAAACTTGAAGAGGTTTCAAGTCTGGGGGAAGTGCATTATAAATACTATTGAACTTAGTGCAATAATTTTGAACACTTTCCCCCATGTTTCTTTTGAGATTGTTGTAATCTGAAAGTATCTGGAGAGGGTTTTTTCTGACTTCCCATTTTTTTAGGAATGATTGATGGAGATTTTGAAGTTCATTAATACTATGAGGGGCTAAGCCTTTGAACCACTTTCTTGCTTCTCCCCCTAAGCTTTGAGCAAACAATCTGAGTTTGACAGTTTCATCATCTATCTCATTTCTATCAAAATAGTCATTCATCTTTTCCACATGTTGTGAAGCAGTAGTAGCACTACTGGCATCATATAATGGTATCTTGGACTGATAGTCCTGTGGCAGATTGACTAAAGGTAAAGGAAGGACTAGGGGAGCATACCATGTTGCCATGATAGGAGGTTGTGGAAAAAATGGGGGGTTTACAGGTGGAGGATGTAAGATGGGAGGGGGTTCATGGAATGGGGTGGTTTGAATAGTGGGTGTATAGATAACAGAAGTGGATGGACCAACAAGAGACTGTTGAGTAGATCTTGGATGAGAGAAAACAAAATTATGAAGGAAACGTAAATCAAGTGGGGTAGTTTCTCTGCTGACAGTTTTCTCGCCACCGTGTTGGGGTGAGTGTGAAAGCTCAAAGTCTATCTAATCTATATCATCAAGTGACCTAGTTCTGAATGGGTTTCTTAAGTCAAATTGTGAATCTTGTAGAGCTGTAAGGTGTTCGGGAACAGAATTAGCTCTATGGAGTGGTCTGACAACAGTTGAAGTTTTAGAATTAGGAGATTTCCTAAGTATACTTTATGGATTATCAACTATCTCAGGAGGATTTGGGTCACAATAGGCTCTAGTATGCACTCTTCTAGAAGCCACTATGCTATATTTTCAAACCCAATGATGAGAAAATTTTGACCAAGTCTGACAATCTTTAATAGGCTAACTGATCTTTTAACAGGAAAACTTAATCTCCAAAGTTTCCTTAACTGAGTTTGTATGATATTATGATAGAAATGGGTTTCCCAGTGGAGTCTTTAGGTCTATTCAGGATTGTGGAGTCACCAGGTGGAAATTTTTAGCTTTATAAAAGGTAAAATGTTTTATGGTCCACCACCACTAATCAGTTTTGAAAACCAATCTGAATTTTTTTTGGGTTTTCTGAGTTTTTAATAGTCCTATGGGTTATGAGAGTGTCCTATATTTGTTTCAACACTTAGCTACGGTGATGAGACAAATAGAGTTCACTCTGTGGCTTACTAGCTGATTTCTCCAAGGTTTGATAAGGGTCTGTTAGAATCCTAAGAAGTACTTAGATTGCCACTAATTCAGAAAAGTCCTATCATGATCACTAATACGCTTGGTAGTGCTTGAAGAAAGCTATCTTTCTGTACTGGATACTGAGTGTTTTTTTTAAGGATTTTACTCAAAACTCCCCAGTATGGTCACCAGTATGTTAGGTCTCCATAGTTTTCAATATTGGCAAGTACAAACACTGCAGAGCCTACATCAAAACCACTTTGGAATTTGAGGATCTAGCCATCCTAGATTCAAAGAGGGATCTCTCTATGTATGTGTTTAAAGATATGATATTTAAGGCTTGACGTATAATTTTAGGCTAGTTATGAAGAACAAGATTGTTTGTTTTGTTTGGCTGGGAAAGATAACATGAAGATGAAGGAAGTCTTTATGAAGGGTGAAGGTGTGAGTAAGTGACAGAATGGTTCAGCTGATAAGGTAAGCAAGGAGCAGCTTTAATCCATTAGGCTATGGAGTTATAATAGGATTTAATTGCACAACAAGTTTCAGGAGTGGTCCACGGGGCAAGTCATCTATGTCAAAATATCTCTTTAAGTTGATTTTATGGAATGAAACAATAAGAAATGGAGTGAAAGAAGTAAAACACATGAATAAACAAAGAACAGTCTAAGATCAGGTAAGTACTTTTAAACTAGCCCGCGTTTGACATGCACTTAAGAGGAAAACACAAAAGTAACCTAATATCAGGTAAGTACTTTGAAACTAGCCTGCTTTTGATGTACTTTCAAGAGAAAACATTTAAAAACATAGAATAGCTTAAGATCAAGTAAATACTTTAAACTTAGCCTTCTTTCAACATATTCTCAAAGAAAACATTCATGATAAACATAAAAATTAGTTTAAGATCAGGTAAGTACTTTTAAACTAACCTGCATTCAACATACTCTTAAGGGAACTTTTCAAAGAAACTATTGGAGAAGAAACTAGAGGACAAGGCTAACCATAGACTTCTCTAGCTCAATATTTAATTAGCAGACTTTTAAAGAACATTCAAAGAAAATATCTCAAGTTGTACTCAGGAAACATGGGCTTACCAAAATTTCACTGGTTATACTCTATTGAATTACCTTCAAAACACATTTAGAAGAAAACATAAAGGATAAATATTTATCAGTGAATTTAGGGTACTTCAGAAGTAAATCCTAATCTATGTTTGATGTTCTTTATCAGAGAAAAGTGGACATAATGGAAACAATAATAAAATAACAATTTACAGTGAGAAATACATCACCATTGACATATACCAGGATCCCATAAATCAACTATTTGTATTTGATGTTCAAACCAGTTACAATCTTCAAGCCTAGTGGGTCTCTACAGCTTCAAACTTATCATCTCAGCTTATGTGTCTTCAATTAGAAAACAGAGCTATAGTCGCTTCAAAAGCTATTTACATACAACAAATATCCAGAGACCAACATCTATACTGCCTTCTATAGAAGTATTTATAGAAGAATGAGGAGGTGGAGTGTAAGAAGGGTCTATATGTTAAATTAATACAGAGTAAGTGCTTCTCGGCCTTTGAAGGGCCAAGTGGAGAAGAAATGACATGAATTAACTCTGCTAATTTATTATTACATTAAATTTCATCAAATTTAGTCACTTTTATTGACTTTGGGGGTTTTTGGTAGGTTGGCAACTAATGTTGAGTTGTCTTTAGAAATATCTCTGAATGTGCATTTACTGTGTGTTCTTCAAGTAGATAGGCCTGTAGGTGGAACTTTCTGGCTTTTTGGGGATTAACTGGCCTTGATGATCTGGCAATTGAAGGTGGTCTTTTGTTGATCTATCCTAATTTATTGCTTTAAACACTGATTTGGCCTTTGATATAGCTTTAAGGCCTCTTTGATTATCTTTATTCTTCAAAATGTGTCCTTAACCTTTGATCTTCAGATTAAGTCTTTCGGTCTTCGTGCTTCTGACTTTAATCTGGATTTACTTTACTCATCTTCATTCACTTTCTTTGTATACATATGGCCTACGCTGGAGGGTTCTAACTGCAAAATTAGTGCTTCATGAAACACTGATTACAACATGAGATTCGTGCCCCCTTTTTCTTTTTATCGGTCTCTGAGGATCGTCACCCTTAGCCACTGTCCCCTTCATGGACTGTAGGGGGTCTTCCGGCCTTTAAAATCACCACAAAACCTGCACAAACCATAAAACATGTTATAAAACCCTGCGTGATTGGTAAAACTGCTTTAGAGGCTAGTGGAAGTGGATGGAGCAGTGAGAAGGAGCGGAATATGCAAGCAAAGGAGTTTTTTGAGGAAAACCGACGCAAATTTGGTTTTAAACTATATTTGGCTCGAATTTGGGTAAAAGTGGTTTTCAAAATACCATAGGTGGTTCTCGCACGACCCTCGGGTGGTAAGTGGTTTTTCCCAGAGGGAACACAATCCAATTGTATCGCGTCGCATGCATTTTTCAATACCACCAGTATCGTGTGATTTTGGAATGTTAAACTCTGGGAGCGAAAGTTGCGTGATATTGATCGTAGACCATTGGATCTGGGGGGTAAGATCCAATGGCTATGGAGAAGCGGGATGGAGAGAGGTGCACGGTGAGATTTTAGTGGGGGCCAGGTGTCAGCACATGATTGGATGAGGGCTTTGCGAAAAGGATGGTGGGTCCAGAAGAGTTGGGTTATCGGGGCAAACGAGAGCCATTAGATCTTATGGATCTATGGTGTAGATCTCATCGGGGTATTGTTATCGGAGCAAGCAAGATATAAAGAAAAATGCATGTTTTGAATGAAAACGTCGATGTAATGGGGGGCTTAGCGCAGGGGCTAGGTAATGGTCACGTGGAGGGATGAGGTGACCAGGAGCTGAGGAGGGGGGAGTTTATCACATCGGCACATCGCCATGGAGGGGAAAAGAAAAAGAAAAGAGAATAAGCCGATGGAGCGATTGCGATAAGGGCTAAGGTAAGGCCTGAGACACAGTCACCTGTTGCAATATGTGACCAGGGGCTTTAAGGGCAGGGTGCTTATCGCATTGGCAGTGGGGAAGGGTTAGCGAGGTTATGAACATGTGACAGCACCGATGCGATATCAAATGATGCGATGTGATGGTCGCTTGCATAAGGTCACAGATGTTAGTCATATGAAGCAGAAGATTAAGCATTGGGGGGGTTTAACATCGCATCAGCGGAAAACCTTTTATAAAGGAAAAAGGTTGCGGGGAAAGAGAAAATGCCGATGCCGATGGGCTTAGCGCTCTGGTCATGGGTGCATGGTTTTGTGCGAAAAAGGGCCAGGACTTGGGTGAAAAAGGGCTTAAGGCCTAAAAGGGGTGGAAGAGGTTTTTTAGGGTTTTTTATGCGTTTTTTCCAAGTTCCGATAGAGTAAAAAGGACGGGTTTTAAACCATAAAAACAGGATTTCATGGTTCAAAATGGATTTCGAAGGCTTTTGAGGGGAATGAAGGGAAAATGAAAGAGATAAAAGGAGCCTTTTTTCAGGGAAAATGGAGGATGAAATAAGGGCCAAAATGAGTGAATGAAATGATAAAAAGGGGCTGTTTAGGAAACAGTTCTGAAGGGAACAATAGATTTCTTGTTGGGTTTTTTGGATGGAACAACACTGTTTTTAAGGCACATCAGTTTAAGGAACAACAATTTAGGGAATAGCAGACTTCAAGAATAAATGATTTTCTATTAAAATGATTCCTTGAAGGCTCAGGACTTGTTTTAGCCATCATTTTCTTATGAAAAAAATTCACTGATGGCTAACATGATGATTGAAAAACTTTAGGAATGTGTTCCATGTCATTTACAACAAACTCCTAGTGTTGGGAACCAGATCCACTATTTGAGGGATTTTGGAGGGTAAAGCTTCGTCCTTTCAAGGAGAATTCTCCTCATAATTTTGTGCAAGTGCCAATTCGAATTGGCCTCTAGGGGCATGTATTCTTTAGTCTTATTGTGGAGAAAACTTATTTTATGGCAGCTCCATTTTCTTTTCTTGCAAGGATGTACTTGAAATGATTCAATAATGGGATTGCTACCATTTTAACCTTCTAAGGCTTGGTTTCTTCCATAGGACTTTGAGTTCTCCTTGGGTTTGGCCATCCTAGAAGCCTCAATGCCCTCTTGCACAATTTCTTTATGTTCTTTGCACTTCTTATTCACATGCATCTCTTATTTCTGTTTTGCATATTTATGTATTTAGTATTGTTTCTTTTCCTGTTGTAAGATTTAGTTAGATGATTTAAGTGAGTTATTTTTTAGGTTTTTTAAAGGTTAAAAAGCATCATTCATCTTTATAATAACTTTGGAATGTCATCTTAATCATAAAGCTACTTGGATTTGATTACTATTTCACAAATATAAGATTTCTGGAAATTCCTTGTAGTGAAATAGTAGAAAATTTATTTTATTTTTTAGAAGGGGTTAATGAGATCCATTTGACCTGATTCCACTTTTATTAGGTCATAATAATGTTAAATTGGATGAAAAAAGTGACCCCATTTCATTTACTTGATAAGGTTAGGCATTTGATAGATTAACTAGCTCACTAGTTCTTGAATTTCCATAATTTAGAGTAGTAATTTTTTGTTATTTTTTAGCACGTGTGAAGAGGGGTATTTTGGAGTGATTCAAATTGGAATGGAGACCTAATACATCATAATTAATATAAAAAATGTCCCGACCCATTTTTATTTTATTTAATTATCCATTCGGTGATTTATTTCCAAAATAGACTTGCCTGTAGCAAAAACAGAGTTGCATGTAGCACTCCTGTAGCATGTGTAAACTCGACCATATTTACTCCCAAATGTTGGTTTTTGTCTCTTAGGCTTCAATCCTGACCCTTAGGACCTAAATACATGATTGAGGAAGAATAAACACCACTTAGGACATTCATTTTTGCAAATTAGATTAGGTATTTTTATTTGAATTCATGCTCTTAGGATTTCAATTACAAATTTTTGTTCTTTCCTACGATTAATTTCTTTTCAAAGCAACACTTCCATTTCTGAAATTAGTCTAGGCTTTGATTTCATTACATTACCTCCATTACATCAAATCAACAAAATAAGGACATATTGTATGTTGCACATATAGTGTCAATACCTGTTAAGTTTGTACGAACCCCGGGTTGATAAGTAAAGTTGGTAGCCTCGATAGTTGCATAATTATTGTTGCATTACTGAGGCTCATCACTTTTTGGTGCCGTTGTCAGGGAGGTGTCAAAGTATGAATTTTTTTCTTCCCTAGTTGATTCATTTTTTTTCTTTCTGCAAAAACAAAAACAAAAAACTGCATTAGGCATATTTCATTTCACAACAGAAAATTGCATTGCATTAACATTCTTATTCAAAAAAATATTTAAAAATACTTCTCCAACACCAACCCCCCTCCCACCCCCTCCCCCCCAAAATTGTGATCACGTGGTGTAGTAAGAACCACATCACCATCCACTTTTCCACGTAGAAGAAGAAGAAATGGCAGAGAAGGTAGAAGAAACATTGGATGGAGATGATGACAATGAAGAAGATCCTATTGGGTTTCCCATTCAATATATTGATATCAGCATGCATATGCAGGGGAATCCCCCCATATTTCCTTCCAAAATTCCATGGTATGAGGTCAGAGAATTTGGAAACCTTTCTCTTTGAATTTTAAATACTTTGTATATCTTATGGCTACTTATCACATACTCAAAAATTGAGATTGTTTCCTGCAACAATGAAGGACATAGATCTTAAATGGTTCATGAGTCTAGGTACTAATTCAATAAGGTCATGGAATGATATGCAAAATATGTTTCTAGAAAAATAAAAATACCATGATCTTAAGGAAGAAATCTTTAGAATGAATCAAAAGGAAGATGAGAGCCTTGAGGATCTAATAGATAGGTTCATGTTTAATGTTAAGAGGGAAAATTTACAACATTTAGGATTTGACACACTAAAAACCCTCTTAGAACAATTAGGGATGAATGGATTGATCTCCTTGATATCATGAGTAAAGGATATGTATACCAATTATCATTTGAAGAAATTTATGAAACATGCAAGAACATATCAAGAGGAAGGGAAAGAGTAAGTAAATAAACATCAACATTGGTAAGTCAAGATGAACTTGGAAATTTTCTTGATAAATTTAAAATAGAAATTCTTGGCAATATAAGTGAAAAAGTAGAAATTTTAAGAATGAAAAATGAGAAAAAATAAGATGTTGATATGTGTGTTGTCCATGCAGAATCATATTTCCCATCATCACCAAAGTTGAAGAAAGTTTACCAAGAAGACAATGGAGCAAGTCAATCACCACATAAGCTATGTTATGTAGCTCCAAGCCTAGTCAACTTGATATGATGTAAGAACCTACTTCACAATTTTCACATCCATCTTAAAATAATTGGGACACACTCCCTCCTTGGCAACCTTGTCCATCTCAACCCCAAAACCAATCTTGGAGACAAGGATGACAAGAACCTTATGGGATAAATCCATAATACTCTCAGTATTTTCCTCAATATCCTCCATACCCAACTCCATGATATCCCTACCATCCACCTCCACCACAAACGCTCAACCACATCCATCTCATAGATACACTCCCACTCAACTACTTATACCACCATGTCCAAACCCATACAAAGAAGTAACTTGGCCCACTTAAAATGCTGAGGTACAAAATTTCCAAACATCTCCTCTTGATCTAAATGGTATGCATATTAGTTCAAGAAAGGTATTGTGAAAAATATATTCTCTTGATTTCATTGAAGGACAACATTCAGAAAAAGAAGATTCAAATAAGAAGATCAAAGAATCAATGGCTGCACTTGAGGAAGAGCAGACATCATAATCAGATATTGAGAAATTTCCCTCGTGTCTACCATCGTTTCCTCCATGTGTTCAAGATAATAATCAACAAAAAGAGGAATATTTGAATTTCATGGTAGAAGAAGACATGAGGAATGATCCCAATGAGCAAGCAAGCCAAGGGAATCAAAGCTATATTGAAATATGGTTCCAGACAATCATTAAGTTTTAGCAACACACTCTTCTTCAACAATACCTATTATCATCTCAGTTAAAGAATTTGGTCCCTCATATTCAGGTACATGCCAAAGCATGTATTTAAAGTGTACACCTGATTTTATTTGTCATATTGATGCATACATGGCTCCATTGTAGGTATTCTTATACTTGAAAGAGATTTTGTTTTTTCCAAGTAGAGTAGGATTAAAAAAAATAAAAAATGGGAAAAAGAGAAAAAAAGGAAAAATAATAAAATCTCAGGTGAAAACCTCTTTTGAGGCTCCTGAGATTGGCTCACTGATTGAAAAAATCCATGAGGTAGTCAATGGGTTGAAAAATAAAGAAAATAAAAAGAAAAATAAAAGATCCTACGTGAAAATTGTTGGGCCAAGAAGAAGATACGTTTCACCCCATCTTTACCACAGTTTGTCATGTACTTTTATATATTTTCCCTTCATATTAGCAATAAAGTAAAGGAAAATAATTACAAAGTAAGGCAGAGTGGACTCATGATAAAAGGAGTGTTTAATAACATAAAAACTAATTTTTCACTATCTTTATTGATAGGGAAGCAAAACATCCAAACTGTTGACCGGATGACCAAAAGACAGCAGACAAGAAAGGAGAACGGAATCATATCGGCTCCTATGAATCAGCAGAAGATGTAGAGGCATGTCCACCCTTGGAGTGCTTATTCGATATGTAATGTTCCAAAATTTTAGTCTCAAAGCTAAATGGAACATTAGAGTTAGCAGTAGCTTTAGCCGGTGAATAAATGGGTAGAAAAGCCCATAAGTCTCCTAAGGAGGATAAAAACACTCCAAGTGTGAAAGGGGACATTCTTTCTAGCTCAATAGAACACCTCCATGTGTGAACAGGGTTAAAATCAAGCTGCTTTGATGAAGTCAACAGCGCAGTTTAGTGGAGGAGGAATCCAAGGACGAATAACGCAATTTTGGAGGGAGATGTATCTTGGGATAGAGATGACCTAATTGAGTGGGGACAAGGGAAAGAAAACTCATGTATTATATAAGGAAGAGGATGGCAGCATTATTCATCATGTCTTAGTTCATTATTCTTTTTTGCCAAGACTTGTTGCTGCTTTGCTGCTTAGCAGAGTTGTAGTGTTGTTTAGCACTGGGTGTTCCCGAGCGGGAATCCCACCTCTTTCCTTTGAGGAGCCTAATTGGGATATTTTGCATTCATCATTCCACATAAGGTTCTTAGGCCAAGCTTCAGCCATCTTCATCAGCGCAGTTCTTGCTAGAGATTGTGCAGTGTTGCTGGGTGCAGTAGTGGAAGGGATTGGAATCCTGACTTTTGAGCTATTTTCTCATTGGAGGAATGTTTCTTTCACTTGAGAGATCTGTTTGGAGAGCTCCGGAGCTTATTTCATATTTGTGGTATCAGACCACACATTTCCCATACATTCCTAGCACTGTTTCTGCTAGGGAATGCGTTATTTTGGAGGCAGTGCTCAGTGCATGGTTTGATGGCTCCGTTGCCGCGTTTCCTTATGATTGAGAGGTTCATCCTTTCATGGGAGGAAGCCCTTGAGGGATCTACATCAGATCAAAAATATTTCCAGCCTTGTACACTCATGTGCTTCAATGTTGCAGTGATTATTCAGTAAATTTCTGAATATCACATTTGTATACAAAGTGTTTGGACAAGAAACCCTTGTCGATTTCTTTTGTATTTTGTATAGGAGATTAGATCTTGTTCTTCAGCATTATTTATCAATACATGAGTATATCTATTGTTCTCCAATGATTTTATGTGTAAACCCTCTCTTAGACTGTGTAGTACTTTAAGCAACAACTCTGGTATTTTGCAGTCTTAGGGTTTTAGCACTTTTTGGCAATCCTAGGTGTGGGAGATCTGTTTAACCCACCTAGTTTGCTTTGTTTTAGCTCTAATCTTGGATTTCGAATTTATATTGATTAATTTATGGGATCCAAGGGTCCATTTTAGTGTTTTATTGCAAATTTTGTTGGAAATTCATTTTTAATGCATGATTCATGAGCTATTCCAGATTTGGAATATTACACGATAGCCATGAAGCAACAAGGTCTCATAATTAGAAGGATCTGTTACTAATTTTGAATTCTCATTTAAGCAATAAAAGGTTGAGGATGAACAATATGGACACACTGTAATATAATCTTCCTATAATAAACATATTCAGACAAAATCGTCAAGTTTGTACTAATGTATTTCTCTAAGGATTAATGAAGAATTTGGCATTTTTGGAATAAACAACCTCTAAGTATTCCTTAGCAGTAGGCTTCTAGTGGTTTTGGGCCCAACCCTAGGGGTTCTCCTGCTACTTCTGTGCTATACGTTTATTTACAGAATTTGTGTTTCCAGATATTCATTGCATCCCATAACATTATCATTGAGTTGGTTAATTGCAAGTGCGGGATGTTATAGTTTCATTTTCACTAGACTATATTTATCATTCATGTCCTCTTATTTGGAATCATTTCTTTTACAATTGTTAGACTAGTTTCAACACAGTTGCTATTCAATTCTGCATATAGTTAACGTTTAGATCTTTCCGTCGTAATTATGAGCATTTGTTTGATGTTTAATTTTGAAGGACGTTATTAGTTGATTAAAAGATCATTCCATTGCAAAATATAGAATAATTTATTGTTGTTCAATTTATTAGAATTTTTGTTCAATTCATTAAGGTAGTTGTTCAATTCATCAAAGCGTTTTGTTCAATTGCAATTTATTCTTGTCAGTCTTGAGTAGTTATTTCTGCATAAGCTTAGAACAAAATTAGCTCCTTTGAATAGTCTGAAGTGTTTCATAATTCACTTTCAAGTTGGTTTGATTGAACTTTGGGAATTAAGACAACCTTATTTACAACGATATAGAGTATTTAACCCCTGATGTCACTTGCATATTTTTTTCTTACACTCTTGAAATAACTAGACTTACCCTGGGTTGATAATTAATGTAAGGCATTAAGGTTAACTTTAAAAATAGTCACCTTTATGACCCAACACTTTGACGTCGTTGTCGAGGGGGGTGTTTAAGAGTGATGTCCTTTATTTATCTTTCCTTTTTCTGTGAAAGATTTGGGCATTGAAAATGAGATGTAAGAACCTTCGTACCAGCAAGCAAAATTCTTGCTCTCTTGCCTGCTTCTCAGCAATTTTGCATAGGTTAGTAGGATAGGTGTTCTTGTTTTATGAATAGGAAGAAAAGATAGAATCAGATCAAATCCCCCACTTAAATCCGCAAAAACCAAAGGATCGTTGGTCCTTGGAAGAACAACATATATAGATGAAATCTTTAAGAAGGTTGAATCCCAGGCATCCGTAGGACCTAGAACCATTCCTACTCAGAGTCCTACTACAATCCCTCAGGCAACAACTTCACCATATGCAGCCCATGTCGAGATTCACAGTGAAACAGAAGGGTCTGAACAAAGCCTTCACATTGCTAAGCATGTAAGTCCTGACCCTTCGCAAGAGGGAAATTCTTGCAATTTGCAGGAAGGAGAGGGAGAAATCAGTAGTGCATTACAAGTAAAAACTCCAGAGCCTGGATCCCCTGAGAGAGTGGTTGAGATAGACACACCCAGTATCCCATATCAGGGAAGTTTTGTAAGGCCTCCTCCAAATCCACTCCCTAATTCCACTCAAATTATTCCCCTAGAACAGGAAATCCCTGAAGATTATTGGCACATCTTTGATCAAATGGCCAACAACCAAAACCAGAGGCAGAGATCAACATTGGAGTATCCCATTATTGATCCAGCTGAAAATGCCCCTATGAAAGCTATTCCATTACAAAACATCCCCACCTTCCATGGGCTAACCTCGGAAGATCTGGATCCATTCTTATTTGAATTTCATGTCTTATGTAGGGGATATGACTACACCACTAACCCTCAAAAACTAAAATGATTTCCCTCTACTTTGAAGGGGACAACATTACGTTGGTATATGGGGCTCGGTGGAGGAAGCATTAATAGTTGGGATCAGATGAAAAACTCTTTTCTTAACAAATATCAAGACTATTTCCGAACCCGAGAACTAAAATACAAAATATTCAATATGTATGCAAGAGACAATGAGACATTAGAAGAATATGTTGAAAGATTTCAATATAATTTACAAATATCTCCATATACTACATTGTCTAAAGATATCTTAAAAGCAACAATGATTAAAGTAATGAAAGAAGAATGGGTCGAAACACTTAATATAATGGGGAAATGGGACATCTATCAAGAATAATATGATGACATTATTGCATTGTGCATCAGGTGTTCTCGAGGTAGTACACGAAGTAGGAAAACTGGGCGAGGCTCAACTACAAGGAATTATAAACAGTCCGGTGGCAACGTGACCGGAGCATAATTCGGTAATCTTTTAGAAGATTTTAAAACTGATATCTTGGGCACCCTCACAATGTAGCTATATGCCCTACAAGCGAAGCAGAAGCAAGCTATAATAGAACAAAACTTGGATGTCTTTTTTCCAGGTTGTTGGAAGAAGTACAACCAGTGGAAATGTCCATTAGACATGGTCTAGACATGTGCTATTTCTACCAAGTGTTAGGAATCTATAATTTTAGCAGATTGGCGAGACTAAAACTGCAGAAGCAACATTATTTCAACCAACTTTGGGATTCTAGGATCGAGCCCTCCTGAATCTAGAGAGGGATCTCTCTATGAATGGGTTCAAAGATGTGATCTTTAAAACCTGAAATAGTGATATTAGGCTAGTTATGATGAGCTTGGGTTTTGTTTTGTTTGTTTTGGTTGGGCAAGGACATGATGAAGGTGAAGGCAGTTTCAGAATGAAGGGTGAAGGTGTTTGCAGGTGAAGAAATGTTTTGGCTGACAGAAAGGAAAAGACAGCTTTAACCCATTGGGTTGTGGAGTCATAGAAGGATTTTAATTGGACGGCAAGGTTCAAGCAGGATCCATGGGGCAAGTCACTTATGTCAAAGGATCTCTTAAGGTGATTTTATGGAATGAAACAGATAGGAAATGAAGAACAAACAAATGAAGATGTAGTGAAACAGACTAAGATCAAGTAAGTTATTTTAAACTATATTTCTTCAGCATGTACTTAGAGAAAAACATAAGAGTATTCTGAGATCAGGTTAATACCTTTAAACTAGCTTGCTTTGAAGTACTTTCAGTTAGAAAACATTAAAAGACAGTTGAATAGCTTAAGATTAGGTAAGTGCCTTTAAACTACCCTGCTTTCAGCATATTAAAAAAAAAAAAACATAAAAGTATTCTGAGATCAGGTTAGTTCCTTTAAACTAGCCTGCATTGAAGTACTTTCACTTAGAAAACATTAAAAGACAGTTGAACAGCTTAAGATCAGGTAAGTGCCTTTACACTACCCTGCTTTCAGCATATTAAAGTTAGGAAAACACAGATAACAGTGACAAAGAGCGATTTAGATCAGGTAAGTGCCTTTAAACCGACCTGCATTGATGTACTCTTCAAAGAGAACGTTCAAGTGAAGAAAACATAGACAATAAAGCTTTCAGTAAGAGTAGGGTACTGTTGAGAGTATATCCTATCTCTATGTTTGCTGCTCTTTATCAGGGAAAGTGAACAGAGTGAAAACATTAAGCAAAGTAACAATTGACAGTGAGGAACACATCACCATTGACACAAATCAGGATCCCATAAATCAGTAGCTTGTATTTGATGTTCAAACTAGTTACAATCAGCAAGCCCGGTGGGTCTTTACAACTTCAAACTTCTCATATCAGCTTATGTATCTTCAAGTTGAAAACAGGGCATCAGTAGCTTCAGAAAATATTACATGCATTCAGATGTCCAGAGACCAACATTTTCTCATCTTCTACAAAAGTATTTATAGAAGAATGAAGAGGTGGGAGGATTTCCTAGGGGTCAAGTATCGTTAATTATGTAATCAATGCAATTCCTGGCCTTTGGGAACGAGGGAAGGCATAAGGCGGGAATGTAATCATTTATAACTCTGCTTCATAACTCCATTTGTGCCTTTCGAGGCCTAGTGATTGAAAAGATCTGCTTCTGGATTGTTCTTTAATATTTAAAATAGTTTTTCTGACAATTTAGAGATAAGATCCTTGATTAGTATTAATTGTTTGGTGGCCTTTGATTTTCTGTGAGGCTGCAGGTGTCTTAAAGAGTTGGAAAGGGTTCAATTGGCCTCTGCTGAAGGTGGTGGAAGCTTTCTCAACTCAACAGTTGTCTTTTTCTTTCCTTAAACACCTTTAATTTACTTGAGAACTGCGTTTTAGGATTTCAATCTCCTTTTCTGGTATGTTCTATCTTTGACACTGATACTCTTTGATCCGTGTACGATTAACTGTGTTTTCTAGTGTGCAGGGCTGTACAGGGGTCAAATGACATCAATGCCTCATGAATTCATTGATAAAATGCGAATTTAAAACCCTGCAAGTGATTTTGTGGTGAATCAAGAGCAGGAGGATCGTCACCCTCGACCTGTGAATTTTTCTTCAGCGTAGCGGAAAAAACCATTTAAACCCTGCAAAAATACGAAAAACTATTAAAAAATCCTGCATATATAGGCTAACTGCTACAAAGGCATGTGGAGGAAGCGTGGACGTTGGATGGCATCATCCAATAGTAAGGATTGATCGGAGAAGGCAGAAGAAAGGTTAAATCAGAGCCGTCGATCGCGCAGAGATCGACGGTCGGGAACAAGGGGGAAAGTCAAAAATGGAGAATCGTTGACTGGGAGATGGAATCAAGGTGATGGAATATGGACCATCGATCTACAGATTAGATTGATGGCGGAGATTAATAGGATGGCGCGCCGTAGCCCGGTTAACGATCAGGCATCTTCGGTGAGCGTTAACCGTTGGATGGCCCACCCCAGATTGGACGGTGGATAGAAATATTGCTGGGCATCCTCGTCCAAATGATAACACGCAATGGGCAAGCGGTTTTGAAAACGTACACGGGACGCGTGTCATGTGATGTATGGAATCGCTGGCGATCAGGGGAAAAACAGCTTTCGCCCATAGGCGGTGCGATGGATACTGCTGGTTTTGGGCAATCGGCTTATGGACAGCGGGGACCACAGGGAGACGGACTCTGCACCGTCTGATTTGCAGATCAGATCGACGGCGCGGAATGAATTAAAATTTTGCACGGGCAGAAAATTAGAATATAATAAAACCGACAATTTTAATATAAACCAAGGTTTAAACTATTCATTTTTGAATCAGCTTGGCACCCGACTGCGGGGCCACGGCCGCATGGGAGAATGATATGACCGGGGGCTAGAAAGGAGGAGTTAATCGCATCAGAGTTTTTCAAAACAAAGCCAATCGCATCGGAACTTTGAAACATGGCAAAAGACTTGCGTGCTTCGGATTTTTGCGATGCGATTAGCGCCAAAAGGTTTTTAGCGCTTGGTCTTAGCACCATGGACATACGGTGGGGAAGTGGTTGAGATTTGGCCCAAAGGGCTTAAACCCTTAACACAAAAATGGATTTTTTTATGATTTTCAATGGAAATTGAGGGTTCTGATAAGGCAAAGAAGGAATCTTTAAACCTTATAAAGGAGATTTTGATGAATGGAAGAAGAGAATTTATGAAAAATAGAGGAATTTTATGGAGAAATAGGGGAGAAAATGAAGGTTAGTTTTGGAAGAAGGGGAAAAGGGAAATGGTACTTGCAGCAATATTCTGGCTTGGAAATCAGCAGGATCTCTAAGTGTAAAATGGGAACAGCAGTGAAGATTGAAACAAGGATATGATGTCTTCCCGAGGCTTCAAGAGATACACTTTTCTGCAATGAAACTGTTCCTTGAAGGCTAAACAATGTTTTGGCCACCTTTTGATGGAACAAATTTTATAGGTGGCCAATAGTCGCTCCACTTGGGGATGGTGCCTTCTTGAAGGCATCCAGAACTTCAGACTTGCATTCTCTGGGAGGCTGACCTATGCCTGATCCATTGTGTTCTCTGGGAGGCTGACCTATGCTTGATCCATTGGGTTGTCCTTCCTTTGTTGGAATGATCTTACTCCGCTCTGAAAACATGTTAGCAGCCATAAAAAAAATGGATCTTCATCAATACAAACTTTCTACCTACCCAATCCTACTGATCTAGCATTTTTTCTTCATCAGAGTGCACTTGGATTGGAAAACTCTTTCACAACATTTTATTCTTTTGAAAGCAGGCAATCTAATCTATTTCTACTCCTTATTTCTCCCTGAACTCAGATTAAACAGTTGAGTTCAGATGATTCTCTACCTAATCGACCATCTGTTGGGATTAAACTGTCCAACATATTTTCATTCTCTAAATTCTAAAACATCAATTTAAAAACAGTCAAGTCAAGATTAAGTTGTTTGACTTGCTATGACCTATGGCATAAAAACAAGCTGCACATAGACATTTATTTTGCAGAAAATTTAAAACAAAAATGATGAAGGCTTAAGATCTAAAAATTGACATCACTTCCTTCATATTTTTACAGCTCTGTTTTGACTTTATTTTTGCTGCTTCTCTTTTTCCATCTGGTTCATATTTTGAGCTAATTAGACCAGATTTACATCTTTTTTTACTCAGAAAAATAAAACAGATTTGATTCATCTCTCTTTGGAAACTTAGGTTCAGATTTTGAACATGTTTGAACCTTTAATTTCTATCCTAATCTACCTACTAATAAGCCAAGATTAAACATTTTGGCAAATCAAATTCACTATCCTATCAGCAGTAAATTTAAAACTAATTAGTCAAGTTTAAATAGTTTGACTAACTAGAAGTGTGTTATTCAAGAGTGGCATTTAAGCTTGCACACTTTCAGAATTTCTTTCTTTTTTTTGGTATGGGGCTGTACCTTTATTGTTTTCACAATCTTCCCTCTTTTCTTTTCTTTTTATTGTTTTTGTACTTTTTCCTTTATGAGATTGAACAAAGCGAATGGTATTTATAATGGAAATGAAAGCTTTAAAATCAAACTCAACAGTATTAATGTTTAAGGACCCTGCCATTGACAGGACCCCCAAACAGATCTGTGCCATCTAACTCCTGTAGAAAAAAGGCATTAGGACAAATGGTGGACTGGATGATGTAAGGACCTTGCCACAAACTATCAAATTTTCCATGTTTACCCTTATCCTCTCTTTTGGAATCCCATTTGAGTACTTTATCTCCAATGTTGAAAACACAAGCCTTTTCTCTTTTGTCGAATAACTTCTTTATGTTTTCTTGCACCTTCTGAGCCCTATTGTAAACCTCTTCCCTTGTATGTTGGAGATGTATTGTCTGACTGATCCTCCTAATCATGTTGTCCTCTTCTGACTATATTTCTTGGATTAATTTTATTACTGGTACACCTAGGCTAGTAGGAAACACTGCATCTGCTCCATAAACAAGATGGTAAGGGGACATTCCAATGGACTTTTTTGTGGTCAATCTGTTTGCCCACAGAGCATGCACCAACTTGTTATGCCATGATTTTTTGTTCTCTTCAAGAAGCTTCTTGATGATGTTCACCAAACTTTTATTTGATAATTCTGCTAGCCCATTACCTTGAGGGTAGTAAACAGTAGAATGACCAAGTGTAATCTGATACCTGTGACAAAAATAAATCATCTTTTTGGAACAAAAAGCAGTGGCATTATCAGTAATAATCTTCCTAGGGCATCCGAATCTAGACAAGATATGGTCTTCAAGGAATTTTATAATGACAGAATCTGTGGCATTCCTAGAAGGGACGGCTTCAATCCATTTTGTGAAGTAGTTAGTCGCTGTGAGAATCCATTTGTGTTGGGCAGACGAAGCAGGATGGATTTCCCCTATGAAATCTAGGCCCCACTGTTGAAAAGGAGCTTCAACAGTGATAGGTTGTAATGTTAAAGGAAGAAGTTTTCTTTTTCCTTCAAAAATTTGGCATTTGTGACAGGAAACTATCATTTTATGGACATCCTGGAAGAGGGTGGGCCAATAATAGCCAGCTCTAAGGATTTTTATTGGCTATGGTTTTCCAGTAAATATGACCTCCACACTCTCCTTCATGGAATTCACGTTTGATCCTTTCTGCATCAATTTCAGGAAAAAATTTAAGTAATAAATCATCAGCATTTTTCCAATATAAACATTCATTTAAAATTCAATAGCTCCTAGCTTTCAACTTTAAAAACCTTGCCTTTGTTTTTGATAAATCAAGAGGAGCATTAAGATTTGCAAGCACATACAAGATATCAGTGTACCAAGGTGAGTTTTGAAACTGCTCTTCGACAGTGGGAGCAGGTAATTCTTCATGTTCATCCAAGGCATCTACCATGTTAATGTCAAGGGCTTGTAGATTAGATTCAGCCATTAATTAAGCTAAGCCCTGACCTCTAATAAGTTTGGTTGGTCTGATTTCCAAATCATACTCTAATATAGCAGCAATCCATTTGCCTCTCTTTCCATATGGGTCTTGTGACAAGATGTCTTTTACCACTATATTAGGTACATAGGCAATGATGTGGGAATGTAGAATATACACCCTGAATTCCTTTAAGGCCTTTACCAAAGCATAGGCTTGTTTCTCCATTATGTTATATTTCAAGGGTGCATCCCTTAAAGCCTTGCTGAAAAAAGCAATGGGCTGTTCCTGTCCCTCTAGGTTTTTCTGCAATAGGACTGCAGCCATAGTATGTTCTGAGGCAAAGGAGAAAATAAGGAACTCTTTTGAAAAGTCTCGGCTAATTAGGACTGGTGCCTGGGTAAGTGCATTTTTTACCAATTCGAAGGATTTTTTGGTTTCTACAGTCCACTTCACTCCTACTTCTTTCTTGAGCATATTAGTCATGTTTCTAAGGAGCTTTGCTAAGTTGGGAATAAACCTCCTCAAGAAGTTAATCTTTCCAATAAAGGACTGCAATTCTTTTATGTTCCTTGGTTGGCTAATTTGTAGTATTCCCTCAACTCTATTTGGATCTATTTTAATCCCTTCTTCTGATATGATATGGCCAAGGAGTTTACCTTCCTGAAGGCCAAACACTGTCCTTTTGGGATTTAAAGATAACCCAAACCTTCTGCATTTTGCAAGGACCTTTCTTAAATGTTTCAGGTGCTCTTCATCAGATTTGGAATAAACTGTTATGTCATCAAGGTAAATTACAATGAAGTGCCCTATCTCCTCTGAAAATGCAATGTCCATGGCCCTTTGGAAAGTGGCCCCATCATTCATTAATCCAAAAGGCATTTTCACATACATGAAAGTGCCCCAAGGAGTGGTGAAAGTTGTCTTGAGTTGGTCTTCTGGGAGTACTAAAACCTGTTTATACCCTGAAAAACCATCTAATAGAGAAGTCCTCTTTGAACCGACTACCCTTTGTAGAATGTGTTCCATTTTGGGTAAAGGGTAATTGTTTTTCAGGGAGGCTTTGTTAAGGTTTCTGAAATCAATGCACAATCTGATTTCTCCTGTCTTTTTCCTCACAGCTACAAGGTTAGAAACCCAGTCTGAAAACCTCACAGGTACAATGATTCTTGCCTCATACATTTTCTTGATTTCCTTTTCTACTAGAGCCAGTTGTATTGGATTAATTCTACGCAATTTTTGCTTAAAGGGTTTTTGGTTTTCTTTCAAAGGAATCTTGTGTTGGATAATTTCTGTATCATAGGATTTCAAGTCTTCATAGCTCCAGGAAAACACATCGACAAAATTTTTAAACAGGTCAACGTATTTTCTTTTCATGTCTGGTGGTAAGGACCTAGCTAATTTGATAATTTTAGGTTGACCCTCGGTGCCTATGTTGCATTCCTTGAACTCAGACTCTGTGTATTCTACGGTGGGCTTCTTTGCTACATCGTTAAAATCAAAGAGGTCTTCTAACGGTGCTAGCCCCCTAGGTATGTTCTTGTCCCTTGACGACAATACCTCAATGTAATCGTTTTCTGTGTCCTTGTATTCTTCAGTATGAGTTTCAAGTTTTTTATTTAACATGTTGATTCCTACGGGACCAGATGGTTTTTCTTTTTCAGGGGACTTTTTGTTTAGGCAATTTTCGTCGGATTTAGAATCCGAATCAGATAACTCAAATTTGTTCCTGCCCGACAGAAAATCCTCTATCTATTTGTCACCCTTATAGACCTCCCAATATTTTTCATTATCTGGCACAACTGGTCTGAACTTAATTTGAGTTGTACAGTCTTTGGTTTCAAATGGTGTTAAGCATGTCCTAGCCACAAAAGCTAAATTGTGTGCGGCGATATTTCTTTTTCTTGGAACAAAAATCAATTTGGACTCCTCAAAAGTTTTTAAAAGGTCCATGACATCATTTTGGTAAGCTCTAAGTCTGGGATGATTTGTGTTATATTCCCCATTGACTTTCTTAATTACTAGTTCTGAATCCCCATACACATTAATTATTGTGGCTCCTAACTTTTTTAATAGATGTAGGCCTAAGAGGAGGGATTCATATTCTGCTATGTTATTGGAACACTGAAAGTTTAATTTGTAGGAAATGCTTTCTATGTGGTTGTTTTCAGTGTTGGTGATCCAGACACCTGCACCAACATTGATTTTAGTGCATGACCCATAAAAATACATACTCCACAGAGGACTATTTTCAGTTTCGTCTTCGTTATTGTCTTCTTCAACCAACGTGCTCAAGGGTTGTTGTGAAATCTCGACACTTAGTTGTATTTGTTTCACCTCCTCAGGTTTGTCATGGAGCTGAGCGTGAGGGGTAATTTGTTGTTTTCCATCTTGGCTTTGTTCACTCTGGTCCGTTGTTTCAACGTGCTGTTCCAAAATTTCTCTCTTGTTTTCTTCCATATCTAGAACTGCATTTATTTCTAGATTTGGGGTGTCTAACTGTTTATCTGAGTCACCGTGTTCTGGCTTTGACTGTCTTGTGGATTCATTGTTGTAAAAGATAAAAGAATATAGGTCAGTGTGGACAAAATAAATGGGAGAATTTTCAGGCTTTTCTGGGCTACTGACCATGAATTTCTTGTGTGACTCTCTGTACAGTCTTCTGAGCTGGCTAAAAATAGGGATAGTGGAATATGTCCCATCCATCTGTATGGTACCTTGGAGCTTGGAACCCCATGATATTAACAACAACATGCCATATTTAGGAGGCACATCAGCCACCAAAACATCCATCACCATGCACTTGGCTGGGATTTGGGTCAAATTCACACAAAGATCTTTGATCAGGCCAAGGCACTTTACTCTGTTAGAATCAAAAGAATATAAATCCTTGTAAGGTCTGGTTATTTCTAATCCTAGCCTTTCCATTATCAACTTTGGCATAACGTTGTGTGAGGCTCCAGAGTCATGCATAGCATTATGTAGGATCTTGTCATGAACATTTAAACTCACGTAAAAGGGAGGTACAGGTCCCTCTTGATATATGCCTTCAATCTTAGGACCAAAAATGAGCTCTGGTTGGTCATCATTAAGATTGACTATGTCATTATTATCCTCAATATTTAAAGCCTTCAAAATTTGGGTCCTATACACATTCTGGGCAGCTAACTCAGTCAGGGGAACAGAGATTCTGATCTTTGAAATTTCCTGCTCTAGGCTGAAAAGAATCTGGTTCTTTGATGAACTTGTCTCGGCCTTACTAGATGCCAGTATATCAGCAACATCAGCTTGTTGATTTGTTCTACTTGTTTTTGACAAAATGGTCTTAACAGGAGTACTATCTGAAGTGGTAGTACTACTAATGTCCGCACTCTGTTTTTCATTATTTTGAGTGCCTTTCTCTCTATCTCTATCAGAATTCACAGCTATCGTTTTATCCTTTTGTTTAACAATTTTAGGTTTGGTTGCAGTGCTGTTTTGTGAAGATTTGTCAGAGGTTTTGGTGTTGGGAGTTTGTTGACTAGTTTTTCTTCTAAGGTCATATTCTTTTTGAGACTGTATGATGACATTTTCCATGTCTTGAAAATAACTTTCATTATCATCTTTGTTTTCATCATAAGGGGTATGAAAACCTTGTTCCCTATCATAATGAATCTCAAAGTCATCATTATCTACTCCCAACATGTTGATATCATCTTCCTCTGTTATCTCATATGTTTCCTCAACCTCACTTATATAGTTTTGATGAAAGGGAGGAGTGATCTGTTGATCATCTTCCCTAGGTCTGTTTGGAGGTTGGTTCCTTCTAAAATTCTGATTCTGGTTCTAGTTTTTGTTTTGAGGAGCAGTTTGGTTTTGACTTGCTTGTGCTCTCTCAAGGATGCTCATTTTCTTCATCATCTCCTCCATCATTCTTTCCATATTTGAATTGGAAGTAGAAGGTGTGGATTCTTCTCTAAAGGAAACTCTCTTTTCAGTTTTCATTCTTGCTCTCTTTTCCATTAAGTTGACTTCTACAGAAAGAGCACCCTTTTGCATATCTTCAAGAGTTCCAAAATCTCTCTCTCTCAGCTGATAGGCCATCTCAGGGTCAAACCCTTCAGGAAACTTGTTTAAAGTTGAGCCTTGTGGAGGTTTTAGTTCTGGGGAAAGTGCATTATACACACTATTGAATCTAGTGCAATAAGCTTGCACACTTTCCCCAGTGTCTCTATGGAGATTTTTATAGTCGGAAAGGACTTGGAGAGGGCTTTTCTTTACTTCCCATTTGTTTAAGAGTGTTTGATGGAAGGCTTGTAGATCACATATACTATGGGGGGTTAAACCTTTGAACCATTTCCTCACTTCTCCCCCTAAGCTCTGAGCAAATAACCTAAGTTTGACCGAATCATCATCAATTTCATTTTTGTCAAAGTAGTCATTCATTTTATCCACATGTTGTGATGCAGTTGTAGCATTGCTAGCATCATATAATGGAATTTTGGACTGATAGTCCTGTGGAAGATTGACTAATGGTGCAGGAAGGACTAAGGGAGCATACCATGTTACCATGATATGTGGTGGAGGTGGATTTACAAGAGGTGTATTAACAAAAGGGAAAGTGGGCTGAAGTGGAGTGTTTTGAACAGTGGATGTAGGGTGAGTAGAGGTGGATGGACCAGGAATAGACTGCTGAGTTGATCTTGGATGAGAGACACCTAAGTTGTGAAGAAAATGCAAATCAGGAGGTGTTGTTTCTCTGCTACCATGAGGTTCACTAGTTTCCAGGGATGATAGTGAAGACTCAGAATCTAAAATCAGGAGGTGTTGTTTCTCTGCTACCATGAGGTTCACTAGTTTCCAGGGATGATAGTGAAGACTCAGAATCTAAATGATCTAAATCACCAAGAGACCTAGTTCTAAATGGATTTACTAAGTCAACTTGAGATTGTTGTAGAGCTGAAATATTTTCAGGGACTGAATTAGCTCTCAAGGGTGATCTGAAAACAGTTGATAAATTAATCTTAGGAGACTTCCTAAGGATGCTTTCTAGGTTATCAACTATCTTAGGTGGATCAGGGTCGGGAAAGGCTCTAGTGCAAATCTTTCTAGAAGCCACTATGCTGTGTTTTTTAGATCCAAATAAACAAGATAAGTTCAACCAGGTATGACAATATTTAAGAGGTTAACTAGTTTGTTTTGGAAACATTTTAATCCTACAGTCTTGTGACTGAGTTTGAAAGATATTACAATGATAAGGGTTCTTCCCGGTGGAGTCTTAAGGTCTGTTCGGGATTGTGGAGTTGCCAAGTGGAATTTTTTAGCTCTTTTCAGAGGTAAAAGGTCTTATGGTCCACCACCATGTTTATTGAAAACCAATCTGAAATATTTTTAGGTTTTCTGAGTTATTTTTTAGTTGTGTGGGTTTTAAGAATATCCTAACTCTGTTTCAAAACTTAGCTATGGTTATGAGACAAAGAAAGTTTACTATTATGGCTAATCCAGCTGATTTTTCAAGGTTGGATAAAGTCTTAAGAGAATCCTAGGGTTTACCTATTTTTTCACTGATTTAACAAGTTTTATCATGATTACCATTGTTTGGTAGTGCTTGAAAAGGCTGCTTTTTACTCATAAGTTTTATGAAGTTTTTGAGGGAAGTACTCCCCAGTGGAGTCGCCAGAAATGTTAGGAATCTGTAATTTTAGCAAATTGGCGAGACTAAAACTGCAGAAGCAACATTATTTCAACCAACTTTGGGATTCTAGGATCTAGCCCTCCTGAATCCAGAGAGGGATCTCTCTATGAATGGGTTCAAAGATGTGATCTTTAAAACCTGAAATAGTGATATTAGTCTAGTTATGATGAGCTTTGGTTTTGTTTTGTTTGTTTTGGTTGGGCAAGGACATGATGAAGGTGAAGGCAGTTTCAGAATGAAGGGTCAAGGTGTCTGCAGGTGACGGAATGTTTTAGCTAATAGAAAGGAAAAGACAGCTTTAACCCATTGGGCTGTGGAGTCATAGAAGGATTTTAATTGGACGGCAAGGTTCAAGAAGGATCCATGGGGCAAGTCACTTATGTCAAAGGATCTCTTAAGGTGATTTTATGGAATGAAACAGATAGGAAATGAAGAACAAACAAATGAAGATGTAGTGAAACAACCTAAGATCAAGTAAGTTCTTTTAAACTATATTGCTTCAGCATGTACTTAGAGAAAAACATAAGAGTATTTTGATATCAGGTTAATACCTTTAAACTAGCCTGCTTTGAAGTACTTTCAGTTAGAAAACATTAAAAGACAGTTGAACAACTTAAGATTAGGTAAATGCCTCTAAACTACCCTGCTTTCAGCATATTCAAAAAAAAAAACATAAAAGTATTCTGAGATCAGGTTAGTTCCTTTAAACCAACCTGCATTGAAGTACTTTCAATTAGAAAACATTAAAAGATAGTTGAACAACTTAAGATCAGGTAAGTGCCTTTAAACTACCCTGCTTTCAGCATATTCAAATAAGGAAAACACAGATAATAGTGACAAAGAGCGATTTAGATCAGGTAAGTGCCTTTAAACCGGCCTGCATTTATGTACTCTTCAAAGAGAACGTTCAAGTGAAGAAAACATAGACAATAAAGCTTTCAGTAAGAGTAGGGTACTGTTGAGAGTAAATCCTAGCTCTATGTTTGCTACTCTTTATCAGGGAAAGTGAACAGAGTGAAAACATTAAGCAAAGTAACAATTGATAGTGAGGAACACATCACCATTGACACAAATCAGGATCCCATAAATCAGTAGCTTGTATTTGATGTTCAAACCAGTTACAATCAGCAAGCCCAGTGGGTCTTTACAACTTCAAACTTCTCATATCAGCTTATGTATCTTCAAGTTGCAAATAGGGCATCAATAGCTTCAAAAAATATTACATGTGTTTAGATGTCCAGAGACCAACATTTTCTCATCTTCTACCGAATTATTTATATAAGAATGAAGAGGTGGGAGGATTTCCTAGGGGTCAAGTATCGTTAATTAGTAATCAATTCAATTCCTGGCCTTTGGGAACGAGGGAAGGCATAAGGCAGGAATGTAATCATTTATAACTCTCTTTGTGCCTTTCGAGGCCTAATGATTGAAAATATCTACTTCTGGACTATTCTTTAATCTTTAAAATAGTTTTGTCGACAATTTAGAGATAAGATCCTTGATTAGTATTAATTGTTCGGTGGCCTTTGATTTTCTGTGAGGCTGCAGGTGTCTTAAAGAGTTGGAAAGGGTTCAATTGGCCTCTGCTGAAGGTGGTGGAAGCTTTCTCAACTCAACAGTTGTCTTTGTCTTTCCTTAAACACCTTTAATTTACTCGAGAACTGCGTTTTAGGATTTTAATCTCCTTTTCTGGTGTGTTCTGTCTTTGACGCTGATACTCTTTGATTCGTGCCTGATTAATTGTGTTTTCTGGTGTGCAGGGCTGTACAGGGGTCAAATGACATCAATGCCTCATGAATTCATTGATAAAATGAAAATTTAAAACCCTGCAAGTGATTTTGTGGTGAATCGCAGGCAAGAGGATCGTCACCCTCGACCTGTGAATTTTTCTTCAGCGTAGCAGATAAAACCATTTAAACCCTGCAAAAATACGAAAAACTGTTAAAAAATCCTGCATATATAGGCTGACTGCTGCAGAGGCATGTGGAGGAAGTGTGGCCATTGGATGGCATCATCCAACGGTCAGGATTTATCGGAGAAGGCGGAAGAAAGGTTAAATCAGAGACGTCGATCGCATAGAGATCGACGGTCGGGAGCAAGGGGGAAAGTCAAAAACTGAGAATCGTTGACTGGGAGACAGAATCAGGGTGATGGAATATGGACCGTCAATCTGCAGATCAGATCGACGGTGGAGATTAACAGGATGGTGCGTTGTAGCCCGGTTAACGATCAAGCATCTTCGGTGAGCGTTAACCGTTGGATGGCCCGCCCCAGATCAGACGGTGGACAGCAATATCACTGGGTGTCCTTGTCTGAACGATAACGTGCGATGGGCAAGCGGTTTTGAAAACGTACATGAGATGTGTGTCATGCGATGTATGGAATCACTGGCGATCGGGGGAAAAACAGCTTTCGCCCAAAGGCGGTGCGATGGATACTGCTGGTTTTGGGGAATCGGCTTATGGACAGTGGGGACCACAGGGATATGGACTCCGCACCATCTGATCTGCATATCAGATCGACGGCACGGAATGAATTAAAATTCTGCACGGGCAGAAAATTAGAATATAATAAAACCAACAATTTTAATACAAACCAAGGTTTAAACTATTAACTTGCGAATCAGCTTGGCGCCCGACTGCGGGGCCACGGGCGCATGGGAGAATGATATGACCAGGGGCTAGAAAGGAGGAGCTAATCGCATCAGAGTTTTTCAAAACAAAGCCAATCGCATCGGAACTTTGAAACATGGCAAAAGACTTGCGTGCTTCGGATTTTTGCGATGCGATTAGCGCCAAAAGGTTTTTCGCACTTGGTCTTAGCACCATGGACATACGGTGGGGAAGTGGTTGAGATTTGGCCCAAAGGGCTTAAACCCTTAACACAAAAAATGGATTTTTTTATGATTTTCAATGGAAATTGAGGGTTCCGATAAGGCAAAGAAGGAATCTTTAAACCTTATAAAGGAGATTTTGATGAATGGAAGAAGAGAATTTATGAAAAATAGAGGAATTTTATGGATAAATAGGGGATAAAATGAAGGTTAGTTTTGGAAGAAGGGGAAAAGGGAAATGGTACTTGCAGCAGTATTCTGGCTTGGAAATTAGCAGGATCTCTAAGTGTAAAATGGGAACAACAGTGAAGATTGAAACAAGGATATAATGTCTTCCAGAGGCTTCAAGAGATACACTTTTCTGCAATGAAACTGTTCCTTGAAGGCTAAACAATGTTTTGGCCACCTTTTGATGGAACAAATTTTATAGGTGGCCAACACCAAGGACCATGCCATTGACCATTGCCCTTCACTTCCAGGGTTGAAAGTGGTCTTTAAAGAGGCAAAATAAGAAATAGAACTAGTCTCTAATGAATCAGTGTGGCAGTGGCAAGCATGACCAGGTATGCCACAAGACCCACCTCAATTCTTTTCTTCTCCACAATTTAACCAACAGAACCCTACAACAGCATGGCAGAGCCAATCACCTTTTTTTGCCTAGCCATCCCAATCATTTTCCATGCCTCCTTGGCCAACACAACCCTCTTCAAGTAATAATTGTCAAGTTTTCCTTGTTCTCCCCCTTACAGCAAAAACAATCCATATCAGCCCCAGTGCCCTGCCTCCACTTCACAGAATACAAATTGGTCTCAAAACTGGCACTGACCCCTAGGAATGACCAATTTACTGATGGGGACAGGGACTCAGAATCAACCTACATTACCAGCTCCATACCCGGTCTAACACAATCCTCAGCCTATCATACGTCCTCAACTTCCAGCTCAACCCAATCCTAATCCCAATAATAGATCGGTTCTACTAATCCAGATTGTCGAAAACCCAAACCGCAGAACTGAACAGAAGAAATGAAATGAACTTAGGTTGAGATAAAGACACATTATTTCACCTGAAGAAGATACGGCCCTGCCACAACTTGAGTCTGAAATTTCGACAACACCTAACCAATCAACTATGATAGAAACAAAGATAAAGCAGGGGAGGGACATAGTTGACCAAAAAGACCCTGAAAACGTTATTATTTCCTCCCCTCCATTCCCTAAGATATTAACATTGCCTAAACCAATAGGCTCTTCAGATTTTGATAACCTAGGCGAATTTAAAAAAAATTGCATTAAATTCCTCTTCTGCAGGCTATACAAGACATTCCTATTTATGCTAAGACAATTAAAGAGTCGTGCAGAAAAAAAAAAGTGAGGAAAGAAAAAACTGTAACTACAGTTCATGTTGTGGGAGCACTGTTAGACTTACTCTTGGGTAAAGAAACACCAGTAAAATACGAGGATCCAGGGAACCCTATAGTTACTGTACAAATCTCTTGCCACTCCTTTTCGAACACATTAGTCGATTTGGGGGCGGCCATCAATATCTTAACTACAAAAACATGTGAGAAGTTAGGTATAATAATGTTAGAACCCACATATACCTTGCTGGAACTTGCTGACAGATCTGTTATCAAACCAAAATGTATATTACAGGACATCTTGGTTTCTGTGGACTTGTGGAAGTATCCGATAGACTTTTTAGTTATTAACTTAAAAAGTAGGTGTAATATTCCCAAATGGGGAAACTCAGCAACACATTCATAAAAAAAATATTTTCAGAAATTTGTGCTACAAAAATAAAAATAAGTCCATGGATCCATTATATTTGACATTATAACACTTAGATCCAAGAGGATATCAGAAACAAATCATGATATAGGAGTTAAGCAAGTCTCCCACACACATGATAGTTCAAAAATACTGAAACCCCAAAACTACTGCAACATAGAATTATTGCATAAAGAGACAGCGTAGTCTAATGAGGGTTTATACATATAAATTAGAGATACTAATATATCTACTCATATATTAAATAATAATGCTCAAAAACTGAGATCTAGTCTCCTTTATATAAATCCAAGAGAACCCGGGAAGAGTTTCTAGGAATACACCCAAATACAATGGTGATCTACAACCCAAGGACTGAAGAATCATTGAAAACTAAAGCACATGAATATAGGAGTCTGAAATAGCATAGATATGATGCAGATCCACTCCAAGTTCTCCTCCAATGAAAGGCTGAACCCTTCAATCACAGGAAAACACTCAAACAGATCCATAAGATCCCTCACTGAAGCTACCCTCCAAAATAATGGAATTCCAGACTGAAATTACACTGTAGGTGATGTAAATAGATTGGCTTGATGCCAAATATCTTAAATTTTTTCAAGAACCCTCCAAACTGATCTCCCAAGAGAAGGAATCTTTCCTCAAATGAAAAACTAGCTTAGAAAGTGGGTTTCTCAACCCTCCACTGCAACACCCCGCAACACAACATAATATTCTACAGAAACTGCCCTGTAGCTGAAGAATAAATCTTGGATAGAATGCTGGATGTGTAGAATGATAGATCAGGACTCTCCCAAGAGGCCTCTCAAGGAAAAAAATGGAATTTCCTAAACAGGAAACCCTTGTGCTAAACAACACCAGCAATCTTAGCTAAACAGCTGAAGAGAGCACAAGTCTAAACAGACATATTAAAATATAATTCATAAGATAACCCCATATGGCTACCATCCTCTTCCTTATAAAAAATTTGAGCCTTCTCACCTTGGGTCCCACTTATTAGGGTTTCCTCCATCACACAATCAATCTCCCTCCAAAACTGTGATGTACCTTCATCAACGCCACTCCTCCATAACAACGTTGTTTGATTTGGTCAAGGTTGACCTCTTCAACCTACTCCTGCCCTTTTCACACCTATGGGTCTTCAATCCAGCTCTTAGATAGTTTTCTAAACTAATCCACATTCATATTGAGCTGTCGTTATTGAAGATCCAATCCTCCCACATTAGTGTTTTTGACTTGGTCAAACTTGAATTTTTCCACATCCATTATTCCTTGTTCACACATGAGAGTGCTAGATCCAGTTATTATAATGATCCCTTTTCACATCAAGAGGGATTTTATGCTTATTCAAGATAATTATGGGTCTCCTTCCCCATTTATTCATCTAACTAGGTGCTAAAAGAAAAATCAATATTCCTATTAGTTGCACGCTAATTTAGGAATATTATAGTCCTCCCCTCCTAAATGTTGCTTGTCCTCAAGCAACTGCAAGGATAGAACTGAAGAGCCTCCTCTCCTCCTCCTGTATCATCCTCATATGATAAATACCTCCAAGGAACAAGATGTTTTCTCATCAATAAATCTCCAAGTTGCCCCTCCCAAATATGCAAGCTAGCTTTTGGTGAGCATTCCAAATAGCTATCATCATGAAGAAGTAAAATACCCATGGAGGCAAAAATGTACTATCTAGAGGCCTTATTGAGGCATGAGACCTGATATATAATGGAATTTATCATCCCCGTGTAAATCTCCCAACCCCAAGATATCATCCATACAAAATGAGCAATGTAGGTGGGCTGAATAACTGATCATGGTAAACAAAATAGCCTAGCCCACACTGTCCCTCTCTCCACTTATGATAAGTGTAGAGTAGCTGCTGATCTTGGGCTGCAATAATGTTGCCCTCAAGTGGTAAGAAGAAGACTGGATCTCCAAATATTCTCTCTTGAATGTCATAAATCATGTTGACCCAAACCATCCCGTACAAAATGAATGGAATATCATCACCATATGGCATCCAAATTAGAAAAATGTTGAAGATTGTGTGCAAGTTTGGATGATACCAATGGTCTCTCAAGTGGAGACAATGCAGTCTTTCCAACTACCGTTTTAGAGCATCATGTGGCAAGTGGTCCTCCAACAAGATAATAGAAATGCATGTTTGTTCATCTACTATGAGGTAGTGATTAGCATTATATATCAGCTGAGCACAATAAGAATGACAACACACTTGTCCAAAGTCATGTAGAGAAGGTTTATCTCTATCATAAATGTTGGTCCTAGAATGACCATGAAACCCAAGAATAATCTTTCCCTCTTGTGGAGCAATGTACTGTACAAAGATGGTGAGATAATGAAAATACTCAATGAAATAATCAATAAGTATAGAAATACATTTCTTACCATGCTTAGTGAGTAAGCTGAAAGTGAGGTCCATGGATGAGTCCTCCCATGAGAATCTCCTAATAAAAGTATGCAAAGTGAAGGGATGCATACTCCCCTTGGAACACTCCATCAATAGAAACATACTCCCAAGTGACAACGTTGTTGGCCTTAGTGATAAGGCTCTTGTCACTCCATGACTCCTTTATTTGGCATGACACATGCCAAAGTCAACCACCATCATGCTTCTATGTGGTGATATCTCTTTCCTATGTGGAAGCACCTCATTATCCTCCAATGCTGAAGGGTAGCCTCTTTGCATTTTGATTGTGCCATCCCTTTCTCCGGAAATATCATGCCAAGTATGCGAAAAATTTCTGCCCATACTCTTCCAAGAGTAGCCAAAGCAAAAATAACTCTTGCTACTCCCTCACACCTCCATCATACAAATCATGAGGTGAAGATATGATGATTGACATGAATAATTTCATATCAACATAATGCACCCAAACTCCTTGCTACCATATGATGCAAGTGTCCTGCCACGTTTCCTCCACCAACATACCCTTTGGAGAAGGATATGTCACATGATGGCCAAACTCTTTCAATAGTAGCCAACACAACCATTCTTGCTGCTGCCTGGTGTCATAAATATGCAAGTGGATCACCAACCTCTTGCTCACCATCCACACCCATTAATCCACATGTGGGTGTCTCCCACCATACTCCATCTTGGTACTCCTCCAATGAAGACTACCATCCTCCCCAATAATATTTCTACCTTTGCATTTCATGGGATGGGATGTTGAAATGAAAACCCTTGGAGATCTCCTAGAGAAGACCCCACACAAATGACCATCTTGAATCCATAAATATCCAAGTATGCTAGAGGAAAAACCTCCTCATAGGCTTGTACAATTCTCATCCTAATAGATCGATCACAATGATGAAAGACAAAGTGTCTCTCATTGAAAATTTGCTCATCCAATGTCATATAAGTGTAATGATCATCAGAATGCTCTAATGATAGCTGGGCCCCCAACTCCTCACTGATGCTTAATGGCAGTGCTATTAATCTCCTCATTGGTGTATTTGTTGTCTCATGCTCAAGCTCAATGTTGAACATAGAGTTCTGCATTGGATTTTTTAGGACAAAGTTCATCCTATCCTCCACAAGTCCACACCCCAACCCCAAGTGTTGTGTGCAACTCAATAACAACACATGATGATGATTACTTATCCCTTCCTTGAAAATCTCAAGGCTGCAAAGCACAGTGCAAGTCTGTTGCTCCAAATCAGCAGTATGTGTTGACCCTTGCTCATGCAAAGGCATTGTCAAACCAGGAGGTAACTCCTCAAAATCAGAATGTGTATTAGCTGAATAATGTACATGCTTTTATAGATGGGAGGTGAGGCTATTGGGATTCATCTCCCAATGACTCTTGGCCTTCCTTATTTCCTAATTTAAATAATATACAAAAATACATATGCACATCCATCCATAGGATTAGGTGTCAACATTCCCCCCTTTAATCTGAAGGGATGTTGGTGAGTCCAAGCATCGATTTGAACTTTTCAAACTTTTCTCTTCCAAGTGCTTTGGTGAAGATGTCAGTAGTTTGCTCATTTTTGGAGCAATGATGTAGATGAATGGTTTTGGCCTGAACATGATGTCGAATTAGATGGTACTTTGTATTGATGTGCTTTGTTCGATCATGGAACTTTGGGTTCTTGGCCAACTTTATTGCAGAAGTGTTGTCGATCATGAGTGGAGTGGAATACATTTGTTTCATCCGCAAATCTTCCAGGATTTTCCGGAGCCACACAATTTCCTTTGTTGCTTCAGCTGCTGCCACATATTCTGCCTCGGTCGTGGAATCTGCTGGAACTGATTGTTTGCGTGATCTCCATGAGACAGCTCCTCATCCAAGACTCATGGTGTAACCTGTAGTAGACACCCCTGTTTCTTTGTCGCCATCAAAGTCTGAATCAGAGTATCCGATCAAGCTGAAGTCGCCTACCTGTGTATATTTAAGTCCAAAGTCTTGAGTCCCCTTCAAGTACCTTAACACTCTTTTTGCAGCAGACCAATGTCCTTCACAAGGTTTTTGCATGA
Source organism: Pinus albicaulis (assembly GCA_034641835.2). Taxonomy (NCBI): domain Eukaryota; kingdom Viridiplantae; phylum Streptophyta; class Pinopsida; order Pinales; family Pinaceae; genus Pinus; species Pinus albicaulis. The sequence continues at coordinate 1,264,642,121 of CM076570.1, forward strand.
ACCTTGAGAGGATTCCAACAACAAATGAAATGTCAGGTCTGGTGGTGGTCAGGTAGATAAGACTTCCTACAAGATGTCTATACTTAGTTGCATCCTCAAATTCCTTCCCTTCAATAGATGTGAGCTTCAAGTTTTGTTCCATTGGAGTGGTTAAGGGATTACATTCATCCATGCCAAATTTGTTCAAGAGATCTCCAATGCACTTCTTTTGAGAAAGAAATATGAATTTAGGATGTTGAATTACTTCAATACCCAAATAGTAATGAACATGACCCAAATCAGTCATTTCAAAACCTTTCTTCAACTCTTTCTTCATGGATGCAATATAGCTCTCATTGTTTCCTGTTATCAAAAGATGATCTACATATACCACAAGATATAAAATTGTTTTTCCAACTTTCTTAACAAACAAAGTTGCATCATCAAGATCAAAATGTTTGAAATCAAGTTTCAGAAGATGCTCGGTCAATTTCTCTTACCAGGCTCGTGGTGCTTGCTTGAGGCCATACAAGGATTTTACAAGTTTTCAAACTTTGTGTTCTTGACCCTTTATCACAAATCCTTCTGGCTGGGACATATAAACTTTCTCCTTTAGATCTCCATTCAAGAAGGTTGTTTTTACATCCATCTGATGGAATTTCCATCCATTTTGAGCTGCTAAGGCAAAGAGAGTCCGGATGGTGGTCCATTTTGCCGTGGGAGCAAAATTTTCTTCATAATCGACTCCTTCTTTCTATGCGAATCCTTTTGCCACAAGCCTGGCCTTGTGCTTGTCAAGTGAGCCGTCTGCTTTGTACTTGTTCTTGTAGACCCACTTACAGCCAATTGGTTTCGTTCCCAAAGGCGGATCAACCAGCTTCCAAGTGCCATTCTTTATCAAGGCATCATACTCCTTCTGCATCGCTTCTTTCCATTAATCATGAGAAGTGGCTTGTTTGAAGGAAGTTGGTTCATGATCTGTAGACAAACTCAATTCACAGTTATAAGCAATATCCATATCAACAGGAGAATCATAATTATCTACATCACCTTCGATTTCTTGAGTGGAACTTCTTGTTCCTGTTTTTCCAACCTCATCAGGATGAACATCCTCCAGTGTCTTTGTTAGCCATTTGGGAGGACCTTTCTGAGATGGCCCCGGCTGGTCACTTGACTGAGTTGGGATTGATTCAAGATTCAATCTCCCAATTCTGTCAATCACATCATCCAATGTGTCATCCATGGTTGTTTCTTCATGTGGGGGAGAGAGTGCTTCAGGACATGATTCCATAGTTTGATTCAATATCGGAATCCCCCCTTCAAGATGTGGAATCACATTATCAAATTATTGGAAGGACTTTGCATGTGTGAATCTGTCCAGGCGATCAAGTTGCCGCTCAACAACCTTGTCACTCTTGGAAGATTCAAGAAATATGACATCTCTTGCTATCACAAACTTCTTATTTGCTTCATCATAGAGACGATATCCTTTGGAGGTATTTGAGTACCCCAAGAAGATACATTTTCTGCTTCTAGCACCAAGTTTGTTCCTTTGACCCTTGGGTATCAAGGCATAACAGGTGGACCCAAAGACCCTGAAATGCTTTACCCAAGGAATGTGGCCATGCCACATTTCAAAAGGAGTTTTGTTTCTAATTGAACTTGAAGGACACCTATTCTTTATGTAAACAGCACATAGAACTGCATCAGCCCAAAACATCAATTTTACATTCTTGAAAAATAACATGGAGCGGACCATATTTAAAATAGTTCTATTCATTCTTTTAGCTACACCGTTCTGTTGTGGATTATATGGCACAGTGGTTTGATGTTTGATTCCATGTTGACGAAGATAATTTTCAAATTCATTTGAAGTGTATTATTTTCCATTATCAGTACGTAGAAAGCCAATATGTGTTTGTGCATCATTTTCAATCCATGCATGAAAATTCTTGAAAGTTTGAAAAGCATCAGACTTATTCTTTAGTAAGTAAATCCAACAGATTCTGGTGTAGTCATCAATAAATGTCATCATGTATTTGTTTCCATTTGCAGAAGCAATAGGCATAGGGCCACATAAATCTGAATGAACAAGTTCAAGTTTCCTATGTGCTCTTGAGTGTGAATCATGAAATGACTGTTTGCTATGCTTTCCTAGAATACAAGCATCACATTCCTTAGGTTTTCTAGGAATTGTAGGCAGTCCATCAACACCATTTTTCTTCAACAAACGAAGGCTGTCATAATTTAAGTGTCCAAATCTAGCATGCCATAAAAGACATGATGGAAATGTACCTTCATCATGATGTGAACTGAATGCAAAGTTTTGAGCATGAGCAGATGAACCTTTCAGCTTCAAGAGTCTCCCTTCTTCTATTCCCTCCATGACAAGTGAGTGATCCGATGCTTTTCTGACCTCTACCTTGCCATCAAACAAGTGAATGGAGTGTCCTTGCTGGCGGATTTGGACCAGGGACAAAAAGTTTCTCCTCAACTCAGGGAGGTATAGAACCTCATGTAGAATATGATCTGGAAGACCAGGCAACTTAAGCCTGACTGTGCCAAGCCCTGATGGCTTGAGTTTGGATTTATCTGTGAAATATACTGCTCCATCAACTTTGTTAGTGAATTCTTCAAAAAAATATTTTCTAAATGTCATGTGACATGTTGCTCCTGAATCTAGCAACCAATCATCTCTCCATGAAGTGAATGAAACATCAAAGAGGTTTTCAGTTACTCCATTGTTACAATGTGCTAGAACAGAATGAGCTGATTCAGCTGGTTTACCTTTGTCTTTGTCATCAATTTTACCTTTGTCTTGATTTGTTTGCTGTTGAGCTTTAGATTGTCTGCCCCCCTTTTCTCTGAAATTTCTTCTTTGTCTTCTGCCTTCTCTTCCTCTGGATGAACCTGAAGCATGTCTCTTTTCTCTCTGTGCCAAGTAGGCAGCCTCTTTAGAAGATGAAGGGACTATCATCTTCTTTGGAAGGAGGAGAGAAAAACTTTGGCCGGAAAAAAAAAAATCTTCTGAAGAGGAAAAATTTCTGCTATAAAAACTTTCAACTCTTGAAATCTGCTCTATTGAAGGGGAAAAAACTCTTGCTGGAAAAATAATCTGAGTTTAAAAAACTCTTTGCTGGACACTAATTCTGCTCAAAAACTCTTGCTGAAGACTGAATTTAAAAGACAGAAAATACTCTTTGCTATAAACTGAATTCTGCATAAAAAAAATATATAATTTTTTTTTTTTTGTTTGGGAAAAAAAATGTATATGAAAAAGGTGGAAGGGGTGTTATTAAAAAATGGGCAGAATGGTATGAATGGGAGGGGGCGAAATTATGAAAGGGGAGAGGAGAGGTCGATAGGGAAAGCTATGGGAAGGGCGGACCACATATATAAACAGAACATATATATAAACAGTGGAGGGGCGGTGTATTATAATACAACGCATATCATGATAATCACAATACAACCATGTTTAAATATAATGACAGCGTTATATGTAAGGCAGCGTTCAATATATGAAATAGAGGCAACGTTTAAATATGCAGAGGCAACGTTCAATATATGAAATAGAGGCAGCGTTTAAATATGCAGAGGCAGCGTTTAAACCCGATCCACGCTCCCACACTGACTTAACAAAAATGCAGTCGACTTTGAAGGTTAGGGTGAACCCAACGGAGCGGTGTTATGGAGTGAAGAGTGTTGTATGGAACGCTGTAAGGAGGTGTGCAACGATGTAAACAAACGAGTGAAGGGCTTTAATACCAATAACAGTGCGTATTGCAATTGAGAGGAGATAAAACTCAGATGGTGGTGTCGAGGGCGTTCACTGGTGGAGGGCGTAGAGAATTTATGTCATAACGCAGAGATATAGTATTGAATGGAGGGCGTAGACCAGTGAGGTATATACAACGCTTTGTATATGGAATGATGGAGGTGGTGAATTGGATTGACAGCGTTGGATTATAATGAGGCGTGGATTGGATTGACAGTGTTGGATTAATGTATATATATTTACAGCGTTGTAATACAAAGGAGGGAGCGAGTGAGGGGAGGGCTGTGCGTGCAGCCAGAGGGAGAATATAATAGTGCGTTGGGTAGGGAATAGGGAATAGGGAATGGAACAGTGAGGGAGAGGGAGGTGAGTGAGGGCGCAGGGATGAATGGAGAGGAGCGCTGGTCGATGGAGAATGGAGGAGGCCCAAAAGGGCGTTACAAAAATTTTTTGAAATTGAATCTGCAGAATGACAGAGCCTGCAATTTGCAGAATGACAGAGCCTGCAGTCTTCAGGAGCTGCAGGAGCTGGAGCTGCAAATGTCAGTACTATATAAGGAAAAAAAATGCAAAATAACAGTCTAGCAATTAAGAGCAGCAGAAAACTATTAATAAAATTGACTGAGAAAAGGATAGGGAGTTACACCACAGGGCAGAAATGCCAATAGTGGGGCTGGCTCTGATACCATGTCAAACCAGGAGGTAACTCCTCAAAATCAGAATGTGTATTAGCTGAAGAATGTACATGCTTTTATAGATGGGAGGTGAGGCTATTGGGATTCATCTCCCAATGACTCTTGGCCTTCCTTATTTCCTAATTTAAATAATATACAAAAATACATATGCACACCCATCCATAGGATTAGGTGTCAACAGACATATTTCCACAACCCTCCAGAATTTTTTCTGAAATAACAAAAAGTGGAAATTCATGCATACCTTGGTGAATCTTGGGAACATCTTGTATGGCTACAAGGGTTCATACTTCCAATGTGTTGGCTCCCCCAACTGCTGAGGATAATGGCTGCTCATCCATAGTTGTGTTAGCGCTAGTACAAGTCTCCTCAAGTGGTGGTGAAGGCTCCTCCCCCTCTGATTCTTCTTGTCAAATCTCTTGATCACCCTGTTATCACCAAAATTGAAACCTGATTGGCTGCTGATCAGAAAACTTCAGTGTAACTATTTAAAACCAATCTTTTGACTGAGGCTTAGCCTCCTCATCCTGAGAGGGCTCTCTCAAGGATTAATGATATGGAATAATGTTATAGAGAGATGGCTAACTCTATGTGTCTTGGTTTTGTATGTTTATAGGTTGAAAAGATGGAGGCTTGCTACCATTGGGCTATGGAGTTAGTGATAGGAATAAAGATAACAATAGTTCTTCTTATAGAAATTGAGGCTTGTATATACTTCAATGAAAAAGTGACACGTTCAGGAAAATCTCAATAACTTGAGGTTCAAAGGAATTCAGAGCATGTGTTACATGAATTATGAGTAATGATACATCAAGGTATTGAAAAGGAAAGTATTTAAAGAGATTCACCAAAGCTTAACACTTAAAGGAAGTCAAAGCATGAATAACCATGAATTTTGAGTAATAAGCATTAAAAAACTTGAAGAAAACCTTCCAAAGATAGGACCCAAAAACTCATTTGACCATAGTTCAACACTTAAAGGAAGTCAGAGAATGACTAACCATGAATTCTGAGTAATAAGCATTACAACTATGAAAGGAAAACATTTCAAAGATAAGATATAAACTCATTGAAATACACAAATAATCTCAGGTCCAAAAAAGTTAAACTGCTTCTGTATATATTAGTCAATCCAGAGCTTTACAAAAGTAGTCTTCTGATAACATTTTACAACCTTAGATACATCAAAGTCCTCACCACTTATAGGAATCTAGCCTTTACATTTAGTCTGCCAAGTGGCTAGGCCATTAAACTCCATCACTCTAACAAAATCTAACCACTAACTAGATTTTTACAACTAAGATTGACACCTTTCGAATTATGAGTTAAAGTCCTACTATGATTCAAACACTTACTTATTACATTTAAATTGAAGATGATCCAAATATTCCTCGAAAGGAATCATGAATTTCAACTATGCTGACTATAAACAAGACTTTAATACTCTAACTGTCTTCGTGATGATAATTTGCCTACCATTTAGGAGTTGTCAGTTTGATGATTTGGCAATATAGTGAACTAATATCTTCAAACTATATCCTTAACTAAATATTTCCTCATAGAAAACCATTGATCTGATACTCTTTGAAATTTCTCTGATACTCTTTTTCCTTCTCATGGGGAGCAACTTTAAATATTTGTTTACCTTTCATCTTTTTCAAAAATTAACCATCAAAATAAACCTTGTTGTCAAAACAAAGTCTTAGAGCTAGTTTCGTAGCACAAGAAAAAAAGGTGATATGTAGTGATCTTCTGCCATTTTTTACCATTGGATGATATTAAATGATAAAAAAAATTTAAACATAACCCTCAAAACTCTTCATCCCTATCAGTTTAAGTAACTTAATTCCAAAAAGAATTCTTCAGAAATTCCGTAGCAGAAAATGTGATTCAAGCTTGGCATACGCTGCAGAATTGCCTAACTTATCATAGGCTTGAAAAAACTTAGGTTTTGAGGCTGAAAGGATCCATGAATATACCTATATGTAATATATGATTAATATAAGACAAAAAATATCTATAATCCATTGTCACTTTCTTATTTACCAGCAGTTTCTTCATGAGTAGTTTTCACAGTTTTCTCCATAGTTGCTCTTTTCAAATCTTTCTTGACCTATTCTGTCTTCATCATTTCCATATTTTCTTTCAAATCCTCGAATTTTCTTTGAAGACTTCTCCTCTCTGCCTGTAACCATAAATTTCTCTTCCTTTTATGTGTCATCATGATGCGCAAAGGTTGTGGTTTCTTCAACAATTGTTTGGCTTTTCCAATAGAATTTTCAAAATGAGTGACCTGGTCATTCACTTTCTTTTCAACCTCATCTATCATTTGTATATATTTCTTGTATCTTTCTAGCTCTCTCTTTGTTTCAGTTAATTATTCCCTTACTACTCTTGCTCTTAATTGTCCTTCAAGAATATCCTTTCAATTTTGCTCTATGACATTCTCCTTTCCCTTTCTCTGTTTGACTATTTCTTCCTTGTCTTTGCTATGTCTCTTTAGAGAGTCTGCTTCAAATTTCATTTGAAAATTTCTTTTAGATTGATCCCTCTTTTCTTTGGTAACCTCTGTTTCAATAGGAGATATGACTATAAATTCTTGTATTTATGCCCTTTTTCCTTTCTCTTCGTCCTGCTGCTTATCTCTAACATTGACAATTGTAGAAATCTAGGATCTAGTAAAAGACTTTCTAGGTTTTAAAAGAAAACCTGAACCTTCTGGAGAAAAATCCCATTTCTTGAATATAAGTCATTTTCTTCTAACTCTGGATCCTTCTATCATAGCTGCTTTCACTACAGGATTTTCTGCAATGTCTATAGCCTGTAGAATGTCTTCAAGTCTGTCTTTACCTCTAACAATTTCATTAGCGTTTCATTTAGACTTTTTTTGTTGCAGGTTTGGTCTTGCTATCCATGACACGTTTGTTAACTTGCTTGCTAGTTTCTGGAGGTGATATTGTCCCTTGAATGAATTCAGTTTCTTCATCCATATCTTTAGTTGTAGATTTTAAACCTTCTTGTTGATTCCTTTCTAACTCTGCAGTGGCACTCAGCTCTTGCCTTGAAGAAGAAGTTTTAAGTTTAGGAGTTTTACTTGGAGACAAAACATCCATCTCATACCCATTCATGAAAAAGGATGCCCAGTCTCTGTTCAATTTACTTAATTCCTCCAGCACTATTAATTTCATCAACCCATGGTGAAAAATGAAAGTTTCACTTCTTTTAGGTCTTCCTTGCACTTTGTCTGCCATTTTCCAAGACTTATAGAAAGGTAAAAAGGAATATCTATCAACTTCTTCCCTGTAAAATGAAGCAACAACTTGAAGTGATACATGTAGATTGTTTGGAATCTTCCTTCGCATGTAAATTACTTCTGTATGACTATCAATAATTTAGAATAATTATCTCTAAGACAAGTTCTAGGAATCCCTTCAATCATTTTAATCCCTACATGTTTAGGTTTTAGATAATCATCACAAATTTTCAAGTTAAACTTGGTAGCTTTAAACCATTCTTCTCCGGTTCTCGGGATCCCTATTGCTTTAGACAACCAACATTTGTATATGTGCCTTTGAAATTGATCACAAAATCTTGTGAGACTTGTTTATGATGACCTTGCAACCTTTGACAGAACTGAATGCAGCCTTCTTTTGTAAAAATCTCAACAAAATATGGGTCTTCCATGATTAAGCTTGGACTTGTAGGTTTGTACCTGAATGGCAGACCCCCTTTATAAGTTTCCTTGGGTGTAGCCATCTCATTCTTGTTCTACAACAGTGGCCTTCCTTATATTTTTACACCTGTTTAGAAAAATATTTTGATGACAGATAACTGCTATGGTAGAAGAAGGCTTGCATGACAAGGGATTTCTACGAGAGATCTAAATGACAGCAAGGTGCTTTGGTAGCATATTGCAAAAGTAGGAAACAAAGTATGAGGAATGATGGATGTCTTTGAAAAGAAAAATGAGATGGATTTCAAATGGTGGCTGATGCTAAAATGTGCCTAACTTTCGAATGATGACCCTACTCTGACAACATAACCTCGAAACCTTTAGAGGTTAACACTCATCATTATGCAGAAAATATTTATAGAATGAGACATATTTCAAAGTACATTTATTTTGACAAGTGTCAGTTTTACTACAGAATTACTAGGTGTTTCCACAGCAAAATCTATTAATTTTGTACTAAAATCACTACGAACTCAGATCATTTCTGACAAATGGCTATATTTAAGAGCTTTAAGTCACTTTAAAGTATCTACTCAAGATCTAATCTTTTGATATGACTTGAGCTCATCTCTAACAACTTAAAACAAAAACTTAAAACCTATGTTCATCATAAAAATTTATCATTTCATGATGTTGTAAAACCTAACTAACCTAAAGACCAACCTGACACATTTCCAGTAAAATTTTGAAAATTTTTGGGTGATAACACACCCTTTGAGTGAAATCTGCAAAAGTAGCCACTCTTGCATGACTCAAATGGCTGAACCACCAAGTTCTTTCTTTACCCACAAGGTGCAGCACTGCAATCTCAACAACCTCTCTTTCTGCCACTGGATGTAATAGGAAGAATGCATCTAACTTCATCACCCAAGCCTTTGTTGTACATGTGGTTGATCCATCAAAAGTAGACAATAGAAATCTATTGCTCCTCATTCTCCTCTTGCTACAAGGCCTCCTTTCAACTTCAAGCCGAATAAACTGAGGAAGAGTTAGAGTCTCCTTGAAGGCTCTAGGTTGAGACTTGTATTCTGCAAGATATCCACTCAGGATATCATGTTCCAAGTGCCCTCCATAACCATGCCTCTTGTCTTATTCCTCAAAATGAAAGGGAAAGTGTAATTCTTTGGAGCTTTCTGCCACACTGGTTATTTATTCTGAGAATAGGAAGTACATGGACCTCCATCTTCTTGAAACCCTCTATAGGTTTCATTATATATTTTCTCCTTCTTCCGCTTAACCTCCTTGGAGAGGTTCTTCATAGTTCTGAAAAGTGATGAGAAAAATCTCATTCCTTACACCATTTTAGATCTCTTCTCCTTCTCTTCTTTTTCTTATAGCATATTGGCTTAAAATTCAAAGGCTGAGCCAAGATGATGCTCTGATTCCACTGTAATGTTCCCAAATGGGGAAAATCAGCAACACATGCATACAAAATGCATTTTCAGAAATATATGCTATAAAAATAAAAATAAATCCATGGATCCATTATATATAACATTGTAACACTCATATCCAAGAGGATATCAAAAACAAATCATGATAGAGGAGTTAAACAAGTCTCCCACACACAGGATAGCTCAAAAACACTGAAACCCCAGAACTACTGCAACATAGAATTACTACATAAAGAGATAATGCAGTCTAATGAGGGTTTATACACAAAAAATAGAGAGACAAATAGATCTTCTGATATATTAAATAATAATTCTCAAAAACTGAGATCTAGTCTCCTTTATACAAATCCAAGTGAACCCGGGAAGGGTTTCTAGGAATACACCCAAATAAAATGGTGATATATAGCCCAAGGACTGAAGAATCACTGCAAATTGAAGCACATGAAGATAGGAGGCTGAAATAACATAGATTTGATGCAGATCCACTCCAAGGTCTCCTCCAATGAAGGCCTGAACCCTTCAATCACATGAAAACACTCAAATAGAGCCACAAGATCCCTCACTGAAGCTTCCCTCCAAAATAACACAATTCCATACTGAAATTATGTTATAGGTGATGTAAATAGATTTGCATAATGTGAAAGATCTGAAATGTGCTCAAGAACCCTCTAAACTAATCTGCCAAGAGAAGGAATCCTTCCTCCAATGAAAAAATAGCTCAGAAATTGGGTTTCTCAACCCTCCACTACAACACCCTACAACACAACACAATATTTTGCAGAAACTACCCTGTAGCTAAAGACTAAAGCTTGGCCAGAATTCTGGATGTGTGGAATGATAGATCAGGACTCTCCCAAGAGGCCTATCAAGGAAAGAGATGGAATTTCCTAAACAGGAAACCCTTGTGCTAAACAGCACCAACAATCTTAGCTAAACAGCTGAAGAGAGCACAAGTCTAAACAAACACATCAAAATATAATTTATAAGCTAACCCCATATGGCTGCCATCCTCTTCCTTATAAACAATCTATTATGTGAGCCTTCTCACCTTGGGTCCCACTCATTATGGTTTCCTCCATCACACAATCAATCTCCCTCCAAAACTGCATTGTACCTTTATCAATGCCACTCCTCCATAACAACGTTGTTCGATTTGGTCAAGGTTGACCTCTTCAACCTGCTCCAACCCTTTTCACACCTGTGGGTATTCAATCCAGCTCTTAGATAGCTGTCTAAACTAATCCACATTTATATTGAGCTACCTTTAGTAATGATCCACTCCTCCCACATTAGTGTTGTTGACTTGGTCAAACTTGACTTTGTCCACATCCAATAGTCTTTGTTCACACATGAGAGTGCTAGATCTAGTTATTATAATGATCCCTTTTCACATCAAGAGGGATTTTATGCTTATTCAAGGTAAGTATGGGTCTCCTTCCCCATTTATTCATCTAACTAGGTGCTAAAAGAAAAATCAATATTCTTATTAGCTGTGTGCTAATTTAGGAATATTAGAGTAGGTTAGATGGAAGCCCCCTAATACTGGGACGACCTTGGTTAGCAACAGTTGATGCTTACATAGGCTATCAGATAGGAAACATGACCATTGCTAGAGGTGATGCCATAAAAAATATTGTCATATACCCACCTGCCAAACCAAGTCTTCCCACTGTAAATATTCACAAACATCCACATACATACTGGGAACAAAACATTCGTTCAGCACTGACAATAGTTGAAGCACTCGAATTAAAATATCAAACTGAAGACGATACTTCATGAATCAACCATCTACTTTTGAAAATTTAAAATGCCAAATGTTAAAATTAGTTCTTGATAATGAAGCACAGGAAGACCCCTTGGCGGACATTGATAATCAGCACATACCCACGGCTATTGTTCGCAACAGCATACCAATTGAAATTGAGAGAGGAAATATTTAAATATCAATGCTATTCTGAATAGTAACCAATAACAAAATCTCATTAAGTTTTTACATAAATATAAGGATAATTTTCTTGGGACTACCCATACATGAAGGGTATAGATCTTCAGCTATGCACACATAACATTTATACTGACAAAGATGCTCAACCTGTTCGAAAGCCTCAATGGAGGTTAAACCTGCATTTTAAATACATTGTAAAAGATGAATTACAAAAGCTGCTAGATGTAAACTTCATTTATCTTATTTTAGACAGCAAATGCATCTCTCCTTTAGTAGTCGTTCCTAATAAGAATGGGAAGTGGTGAATTTGTGTCGATTACAGAGAACTGAATAAAGCAACAAAGAAAGACCACTTCCCCCTCCCTTTTCTTTATCAGTTCCTTTATACATTAGCATGAAAGTAGTTCTTCTCTTTCCTTGATGGTTTCAATGGTTACAATAAAATCCAGATAGCCCCTGAAGACCAGGATAAAATGACCTGTACCTACCCTTGGGGTATATTTTCCTATAGGGTATTACCGTTCATGTTATGCAATGCCCCAACAACGTTTCAAAGAGCCATACTTAGCATTTTTTCTGATTTAATAAATGAAGGACTCAAGATTTACATGGACGAATTTACTCCATATGGAGATGATTTTGATCAAGCACTGCAAACACTAGAAAAAGTATTGGAATGATGTATTGCTACCAGATTGTGTTTGAGAAACAAAAAATTTCACATGATGATGACGAAAGGAGTAATCCTAGGGCATTACATCTCTGCAGCTAGAATATAGGTAGATCCGCAAAGATAGAGGTAATTAATTTATTAGCCACACCTTGTACTCAGACATAGGTACTTAGTTTCCTTGGGTATGCGGGGTACTATCATAGGTTTATAAATAATTTCTCACAAATTGCTGCGCCCTTGTATGCATTAACTAGAAATGTTGAATTCCATTGGTCTAATAAATGTGACACTGATTTTTCATATTTGAAGAAAATGGTCTCGACTGAACCAATCTTACGTGGCCCCAATAGGGAGTTTCCCTTTCACATTTCCTCAGATGTATCCGACATAACGATAGGGGCAGTTCTCAGCCAAAAAGAAGACAAAAAGCCCTATGTTATTTACTATATCAGCAAGAATCTCACTCATGTTGAGTTAAACTATACAGTGACCGAAAAGGAGTTCTTGGTTGTCATTTATGCTATTAATAAATTTAGACATTATATAATTGGCTATCAAGTATTCCTATATACCGATCACTCTGCCATTATATACTTAGCCAATAAACCTATTACAAATGGAAGAGTGACTCGTTGGTTGTTTCTTTTACAGGAGTTTGACATAACTATCAAAGACCACTCAGGGAAGGAAAACATAGTTGCAGATTTCCTGTCTAGAGTTCCAAAGTCAAATGACCCACTAGCAGTGGATGATTAGTTCCCTGATGAGAATTTGTCTGTTGCAACAGTAAAAACACCATGGTACGCTGATGTAGCAAATTATCTGGTAGTAGGAAAGCTGCCATGACACTTTACATCAAAGGAACGGAAGCTGATCATTCAACACAGTGCTAGATTCTCTTGGATTAGTGGATATCTTTTTCATACAGGAGCTGATATGCATATACACAGATGCATCTGAGAAGACGAGATTTATGACATCTTAAGGGCCTGTCATGATGAACCATGTGGTGGCCATTTTTCATATCGCAGGATGGGGCACAAAGTATTTCAAATGGGTTATTATTGGCCTACAATTTTTAAAGACACCAAGAAATATGTCCAAGCCTGCGATAGTTGCCAGATAATTGCCCGCCTTGGCCAAGCTGACAAAATGCCATTATAGCCACAATTAGTAGTGGAACCTTTCGAACAGTGGGTGTTGTACTTTGTTGGACCATTCAACCCACCATAAAATCAGAAGACCTACATACTGGTTGCCACAGATTATGTGACGAAGTGGGTAGAAACAATGGCTTTATCGAGAGCTACATAAGAATCCGTGATAAATTTTCTTTTTGAGCTATTTGTGCGGTATGGCTTACCTAGGGAGTGATAACTGATGGAATGGCACAGTTTGTGGGAAATAAAATCACGACCACTCTGAAAAAGCACCATGTCACCCATAGAGTCACATCTCCGTACCACCCGCTGGAAAATGGGTAGGTTGAAAGCACCAACAAAGTACTTGAGGCAATTCTCACTAAAACAGTATCAACACATCGTTAGGATTAGGCTACTAGTCTACCATAGGCCTTGTGGGCTTACCACACAACATAGTGAAACACCACTGGATATTCTCTATACCATCTGGTATTTGGAAGGGAACCAATTTTTCCTATTGAATTTGAAATAAAGATTCTGAGAACAGCCCAGGAAGTGGGGTTGGATTTCACGAAGGCCCATATTAGAAGACTCCATAAAATAAATGAATTAGATGAAGCATGAATACTTGCTCTGCAACGCACTGCAATTATTCAACAACAACGAGCTAAGTGTCATGACAAACTCATCAAAAAGAAGACATTCTAGTAAGGAGATTAAGCACTCCTCTACGACTCCATATTCCAAGATTTCCCAGGTAAGTTACAAACAAGGTGGCTCAATCCATATGAAATTCAGGAAGTATATAGCAATGGTACCATTACCTTGACTACCATAGATGGATCTAGCTCCGCCTTTCGAGTCAATGGACACCGAGTGCGCCTCTATCATAAACCACTTACAAAAGAGTCTTTCTGCCAGCAAGTGCATGACGATCCCACCATCTAAATTTTAGCTACAGATGGTGATGGCCCAACAGCTTTAAGTTCATAAAAATTTGTTATTCCCCCTTGTAAATATTGTATATATGTTTCCTGCAATTTCTAGTTTTTCTCATTGTTGTACATTCTATCTCTTCTTCATGCTCATAGCTGCATTTTTTTCTCTTTTCCTCTCTTTTGTATGTTTTGCAGTTCAAACCATTGAATGGATGTTGTTCAATCAAATTAAACAACTGTTGTTCAATCGAATTAAACGACTGTTGTTCAATTCAATCGAACGGTTGTGTTTTTAGTGTGTTTATTTTTGTTGTTCAAAACTTTGAACGATTGTTTTTCAATCCAATTGAATAGTTGTTGTTCAATCGAATTGAACAATTGTTGTTCAATCGAATTGAGCAACTTCTATTCAATTCAATTGAATGGCCTTGTTTTTAGTGTGTTTATTTTTGTTGTTCAAACCTTTGAACGACTGTTTTTCAATCCAATTGAACAACTGTTGTTCAATCGAATTGAATAGCTGTTGTTCAATTCAATTGAAAAAACCATGTTTTTAGTGTGTTTATTTTTGTTGTTCAAAAATTTGAATGACTGCTCTTCAATCCAATTGAACAGTTGTTTTTCAATCGAATTGAACAACTGATTTTCGATTCAATTGAACGGTTTTGTTTTTGCGTGATTTTATTTTTGTTGTTCAATCAATTGAACAGTTGTTGCCCAATCCAATCGAACAACTTCTGTTCAATCGAATGGAACAACTTATTTCTTTTCTAAGCATTTTTTCTTTTCTTTTCTTTTGATGATCTCTTTTTGAAGATCCACTCCCCCTTTACACATCCTTTCCATAAAAGCCATTTTTTAAAAGGAATTGGCACCTGAAGAGGAGAAAAGCAGTAATATTATTAATATTGTGATCCTTTGAAGTTTTGATGGAAATATCTACTCTAAAGGCTGACATGCTTTATCTATGTAATGAAGGGTTGGACATCTCCTATTCAAACATAGTATCACACAATTCATTTCCGTAGTCTTATGCTTATATATCTTTCTACACTCTCAAGTAGTAATTCTCCTTGACATGAGGATATAGGAATAAAGAGTATTAATTATATTAGCATTATTTTTACTTCTCACACCATCCCTAACTCTTAATGAGTTAATGAGCCTCCCTCCATGTATAAATAAAAATAAAATATTATGTCTATGTGCAAATTTGTTAAGAGAGAATAGGGGGTCTCATCACGAGCCAACCTACCATGATCATAAGGATTTAATAGGTGACATTCCCACAATGACCAACACACTAGGGTAATGACCTTCTTGACAACTCAAATTGCTTGAAGGACGGGAGGTCTCATCATGAGCCGGTCTGATCACTATGTTACAATCCCCGTGAATGGCACTATGAATATCTGGCCACCACACCAGCACAGTGGTCTCTCCATAAAACAAGCAAAACCCTACTTTTCAAAGGGGAAAAATATTGTCTATGTGAAAATTTTTAAGAGAGAATAGGGGGTATCATCATGAGCCAACCTACCATTATCAATAGGGTTTAATAGGTGACATTCCCACAATTGCCAAAACACCAAGGTAGTGACCTTCTCGACAGCTAAAAATGATTGAAGGACATGAGGTGTCATCACGAGCCAGCCTGATCACTATGTTACAGTCCCAGTGAATGGTGCTATGACTATCTGGCCACCACACCAGTACAGTGATCTCTCGATAAAATAAGAAAAATGTCTACTTTTAAATAGAGGATTATAGCTCATTTGTAGGTTAAAATAACAACCCTGTCGAGGCTATGAACGCCCGCTAGCAGCAGTGGCTCTGCTTGTGGTATTGAAGTATTTTTCTAACAATAGCCAATTACTTTTATATGGCCTATTTCCTATTGATACATTCCTGAAATAAATGCACTAATTGAATAAGTGTTATCACTAGCTACCTGCATAATTAATTATGAGTGAATTATCTTTTCATGTTGAATTAAGGGATGAAAACACCAATCATAATTTGTCACATGTCATGCTTCTGTCATGCTACACCATCAAAACAGGACACCCTATCATAATAATTGCTACTCTGATTTTCTCCCCCTATTCAGTCATTTCCACCTTATGTACAGTTGTGACGATTATAAACTTCTGACCTTTTCCTCGTATGCATTCATGATTGTTGCAATCTTTCCTCGTTTATTGAGCTTCAAAGACCATGGACACCCTTCCATTTTACATTTACGATGATTACCATTTGCTGACCTTTGCTTCGTGTGAATTCATGATTGTTGCAATCTTTCTGCTTCTCTTGAGCTTAAGGCCGTGGATGCCCTTCTCTCGATGGACGGGGTACAAATATTCATAATGAATAAGCATGTGAATTACCCATGCAACTTCTTTCGGATATGCTTATGGGATTAAAAGGCCATTGCATTTACGACATGAGGTTGAATTTTTATAATATATTTAAAAAAAATAAGAGTGCATGCAGTGTTTATAATGTTTTAACCAACAAGGCTAAAAGAAACGCATACAAAAGAAGAAACCAGTTCGCATAACACAGTAGCCATGGGTGGAAATTCTCTCCACAATGATCCCACAACTTTCCAAGTCTCAAAATAAGCTCACACCATTCTCGAGCAAGTTGGTTGGATTCCATTTCTACACAGACTACAAGGGTTTAACACAAAAATAGCAGTTGAATTCCTACAAAACCTGCAGGAAGGGCATACCATAGTTAAAGGAAGAATCATACTGGTCGCCGAGGAAATCATTTCTGAAGTCTCTAGACTACCAATATAAGGAGAAATATGGACTAAAAAACATGTCCTTTACAAGAAGCAATCTTAGTGTACTAGGACCCAGTCGAACCAATGCAATGAAAAGGGAAGGGTATTAATCATGTGTCCTTGCATCAGCCTTGGAAAGAATTGGCAGTTTTCATTCAAAGATATATCACATGCGATGGATGCCATGATGTGGTAAAGTTCTGCCAACTTAAAATATTAGTTGTTCTCAAGCGAAAATTTTCAGTTGATTTTCCCTTTTCCCTAAATTCTGTATTGCACAATACTGTTGTTCAAATTAGAAAGCCTAAAAACACCCAAGAAGTTCTCACCCACCATGGCTTGATTAAATTTATCATCATTCATGAGCTAGGAAAACATCAGATAACTTGGGACATTTTAATCCTCCCCTGCCTGCCCCTGAAGAAAACCCTATTAGAGAAGAGATTGAACTCCCTAGAATAACCATACCCGGGAGAGTAAGAGGGAATAGGGCTCATGTTTCGACCTCAAAACCAGGGAAACGAAGATGGTCTGAAAGGTTGCAACTACAGCAAAACACCTCTGAATTTCCAGATGAGGCAGGACCATCCCATACACCACCTTCAAGCCCTCAAAATATGTCCTTACAAGACTACGAAGAAGAAATGGCTCAAGTACTTGAGAAAATGAGAGCATCTCATGAAATTGGAAGCCTATATGAACAATATGAGGAGCAAAGGGACCCGTTGAACTAGTCTACCACTACTAGCAGCTCTGGCCACACTAAAATCCTACCTCACCATGATGAATTGTAGGCTTTGAGGATTTTATATCCCTCTGATAATGAATGGGTGAGTAGGGAAGACAGGATAGAGAGAATGTCTGAATCTGGAAACCAGTCAGGGGACATTGTTCTATTAGAACAAAAGACAAGCATTGAGATAGTTCCCCTAACGCCCGAAGGAAATATCATTTCACCCAGTCAGGATGTTAACACTGAAATACATTATTGGACACCTAAAGAGAACACCATTTCTGAAAAAATTAGAACTAGCACAACCATTTCTGAAACTGAAGCCACTGCTCCTCCTTCTCCTACCAAAACCTTGCTAAAAGAAAAATCAGCTGAGATTAGGTTAAGGAAAATGAGTAGGAAGTGCAAGAAATTGAGGAAAATGGTAAAATGACTAAGGAAATAGTTGGAAGAAGAAAACAAGGCTTGTAAGCCTGAGAAGGAATTGGATACCATGGGAAACCAAATAGATTTTTTTACCCAAATGGTAGATATTGCTGAATTTTCTATATAGACTAGTTTAGTCGACAATGCTGAAGCCTTAATACAAACTGATTTAATAGATACCACTGAAGTTTTTGTACAGGCTAAGTGAATGAATAATTTTGAAGCCTCTGTAAAAATGGAGTTGATACACACTGTTGAAGCCTCTGTGTAGACTAATATGAAACTTACAGAAGATAAGGGGACTCAAACAGAGGTGACACCTGCCTACACTCCCCTAGTAGAAAAGGTTGCCAATCATAAGTTGCGCAAAAAATTAATTCAAGTCCATCATGAATTGGCCCAGTGAAGAAAGGAAGTACTACCCTTACAAGAACATCAAGCACTAATAAAGAGATTCAAAGACCTTTCTGCAACTGAGGACGAAACCTTTTCCTAACTCAGGGAAGAAAGGAAAAAAGTGAAGAAAGCACAAGATCAAGTGGAACAAGCTAAGTAGCAAACCAGTATGGTTTGCTCTCTTTACTCAGATGACTGGTTTTCTCTCTTTACTCAGATGTATTGACTTGCAGGGCACCAACCACTAATTATGCTTTATTCTTAGTAGAGCGGTATTTATTGCTGAAAATAAAGGTTGCCAGGGCAGGGAAGCCCACTACTTTCAAAACCATTGAGGAATTTTTCTAGTGTTGCAATGAGCAGGATGAGTAGGTCCAACATATTTTGTGTGAACTATATTTACACAATTTCTTTCTAGAGGAGGATAGGGATAGTAAACCCATACCCTTCGTAGGGGACGTTCAGTTCCAAGCTTTTCTATCCTTCGCCAAGAACCAAACTAGGTGGGCTAAGGTCTACAACACCTTTCAGAAAAGAGAGCATGGCTTAGATCTATGGGTCAGAGGGGAACCTACTAAACCCCTGTACTTATTTACCCAACATAAGAAATTCATGCAGTGGAAAGGAGTGAGATCCAAATTGGGACCTATTCATAGGGATATTGTGTAGAATGGGTGGACATACTTCTAGGACATTCAAGAAGAAGCATTGGAAATAGCCAAACATAGATGGCTAGCATCTATAAATAATGTGAAGAACAGAGCGCCATTTGGGTAAAGGAACTTCAAAGTTGTTGCTTCCAAGTTCCTTTTGTACAGCAACCTAATTTTGAACATGGGTCCTACATGGATAGGGTTCAGATACAGATGCCCCATCATCTGGTACCCCCCTGAAGACTATCATCACAATTATGAGTTACCAGAGGGGCACACAAACTTAGCATTTGAAAATATTAACAGAGGCATGGCTTCAAACTTTACAAAGAAGAGGTATACCACGCATATTCTTTAACCTAGCTACACCTCAACCATTTGTTTGCACGAGGACTAGCAAAAAGGTAAGTAGGGGAGTATGTTGGGCCAAGAAGAAGGTACATTTCACCCCATGTTTACCACGATTTGTCATGTATTTTTATATATTTTCCCTTCATCTTAGCAATAAATTAAAGGAAAATAATGCAAAAGTAAGGCAGAGTGGACAAATGATAAAAGGAGTTTTTAATAACGTAAAAACTAATTTGTCACTGTCTTTATTGATAGGGAAAAAAATAGAAAAATTGCTGATCGAATGACCAAAATATAGCAGACAAGGAAGACAAACAGAATCATATCAGCTCCTATGAATCAGCGGAAGATAGAGAGGCACGCCCACTCTTGGAGTGCTTAGTTGATAGCCACGAAGTAGTAGGGTCTCATAATGAGAAGATCCGTTACTACTTTTGAATTCGTATTTAAGCTATAAAAGGACGAAGATGAACAAGACAGACACACTGTAATATAATATTCTTGTAATAAACATATTTGGACAGAATCGTCAAGTTTGTACTAATGTATTGCTCTGCAGATTAATGAATAATTTGGTGTTTTTGGAATAAACAACCTCTGAGTATTCCTTATTAGTAGGCTTCTAGTGACTTTGAGCCCATCCCTGGGGGTTCTCCTGCTACTTCTGTGCTATGCGTTTATTTACAAAATTTTCATTTCTAGTTCTTCGTTGCGTCCCATAACATTATCATTGAATTGGTTAATTGCAAGCGCGAGATGTTATAGTTTCCTTTTCGCTAGACTAGATTTATCTTTCATGTCCTCTTATTTGGAATCGGTGCTTTTACAATTTTTAGAAAATTTTCAGCATGGTTGCTGTTCAATTCTGCATATAGTTAACATTTGCATCTTTTCATCGTAATTATGAGCATTTGGTTGATTTTTAATTCTGAAGGATGTTATTAGTTGATTAAAATAGAATTCCATTGCAAAATCTAGAATAATTGATTTTTGTTCAATTCATTAAGGTAGTTGTTCAATTCATCGAAGACTGTTGTTCAGCTGCAATTTATTCTTTTCAGTCTTGAGTGGTTATTTTTGCATAAGCTTATAACATAATTATCTTTTTTGAATAGTCTAAACTGTTTCATAATTCACTTTCAAGTTGGTTTGATTGAACTTTGAGAATTAAGACAACAATCTAGAGTAGTTAACCCCTGATGTCACTTGCATATATTTTTCTTACACTCTTGAAATAACCAGACTTACCCTGGGTTGATAATTAATGTAAAGCAGTGATGTTACCTTTAAAAAAAGTCACCTTTATGACCCAACAAAACCTCCTTTGAGGCACCTAGGCAGACCTACTAGTTGAAAACCTCATTGAGGCAGCTAGTAGGCCTAAAGAAAAAAATGAAAAAAAAGAGAGAGTGAAAAATGAAAATAAAAATAGTATTTTCTTCATGTATTTCTCTCTAATGAATGCAAGTGCTCTCCAATATTTGAAAAAAACAAGTTGGCACAAAAAGAAAAAGTTGGTCTAGTCAAAGGAAGTCAAACTTGGACTTCCTCCTCCTTTGCTCAAATGCTCCAAAAGGACCTAGGTAATGCCAATCCATCACCCTAACCCATTTCCAATATCCACCCATCATATCCAAGTTTTTCTCATTTATTTTCTTCTTTTTCCTAAAATGCTACAAGAAACTCCTAGTTTTGAGTAGAAAATTGTTTTTATCATATCTTGAAAATCATGCATCAATTTTCCGAATTGTTTCATGGGGAGATACATATAGATCATGGTAACATGCTCAAGAAATTTCAGCACATTCTGGGGCACGATTGGTGAGAAATTGACCTCCATCACCTACATCCATTTTTATTTTTATTTTTGATTTGTGCATCCAATGGCTGATATTTTTTATGGGGAGGTGCGTAAGGATGATATTAATATGCTCAAAATATTTCAGGTCAATCCAATCTATTGTTTGAGATATATGCTTAAAACAAGTCTGCAACAAGGGGGTTGTCTTTAAATAGTTTTTAGCAGAAAATTGTTTTTATTATATCTCAGAAACCGTGCATCCATTTTCCGAGATGTTTTAGGGGGAGATTCATATATATTCTTATAACATGCTCAAACAATTTCAGTAATTTCTGTTGCATAATTTTTTAGAAATCGACCTCCATCACCTACAACCATTTTTAACTTTTCTCGATATTGGTGCATCCAATGGTCCTATTCTTTATGGGAACGTGCATAAGGATGATATTAATATGCTAAAAAACTTTCTAGTCAATCTGATCTACCGTTTAAGATATATGCCTAAATCAAGTCTACTACAAGAGGGTTGTCCTGAGAAGCCTGTACAGTCATATAAAAACTCACCATCAATTCTTTTTTTCAACCACAGAGTAGAAGACCTAGCCACCTTGAACATCATGAAGACATTTCTAAAGTTGAGAAGAGCACACCCTCCTTAGGAAGCAATCCATCCACTCCACCAGAAAAAGATTGAACATTGGGAGAAGATTTCACACACAAAAAAAAAATTATCAGTCAAAGAATAATCATGTTATGTAGACCTGTACAGAAGCAAAATCATCAACTACAAAACTCACATCATGAACATATCAGCAACAAAAAAATTTCCAGGGATGTGAAGCAGTAACAACACCTAAAAAAGAAACCCTAGAATACCTCCAGATTCAAGGCTATCAACAATAGGACCTCCAGTAGTTTATCACATGCAACTTCAGGATCATGAGTAGCACCTTAAAAACCACCAAAGATAACTTCAACAGTCATATCAGCAACTTCAATCCTGCAAAAACAAATCAAGGGTAAGGCTCAAGTATGCAATCATCTAAACCTTTCTTCGAATCTATTCTAGCTTAAGAAAACATTAAAAGTGTGAGAAGGAAAGTTTTTTAATAGCCAAAATCAGTAGCATAGAAACCTCGGCCTTATTTAGCAATCAACTTCACTTTTCCACCAAGACGCACGCACATGTGGGAGAGGAACAAGACAAAAGTGAAGAGGACTTGAGAAAGTGGGCAGTAAGAAGTTGGTTGTGATGGAAGACAAGGAGTACCAAGGGGTAATTGAGGGTGAACTCAATTAATAGAAAAAGAACTCTGAGTTTATTTTTCATGCAATGAAAAAAAAGAGAAAAAATTTGAAATAAAAAAGAAAGAAAGAAAATAAAAATAGAATTCCTACAGGCGAAATAGGGCTGCTACAGGAAAAACCAAATTTTCTACATAAAACACAAAGGAAAAATTTTGCTGATCAAATGTGGCTTTCCTCCTATCTTCTCTCTCTCCTTTTCTTACACACTCCATGAACCACTCCAGCATACACCCCTTCATTCATTACACCCCTCAGATTGGCAAAAAAATCATTTTTTTCTCCGAACTATAATTGCTACAGGAAAATCCAACACCCACAGGATTCATGTAGCACTATAGGAAACTCCTGTAAATGCTACAGGAAACACACTCATGAAGGAAAAATCTCTCTCAATGATTTATGAACTTTAAGGAGAGCATGATAATTTATGTTTTTCCTATACCTACCATTCTCAACCCCTTATTTCACTCCATGCACAAGGATTCAGTCTCTAAAGACTACATTGCACCATTAGCAGCTAGATCATATGAAACTTGGCATGAGGCCTCTCCACTCACCTATCCAACACTCCACTCATCCCATGAATCCATTCATAGCCTCCACAAACCATCTCCCTCCATTTATAAGAAAGTTGAAGCAATAGGAAGCAAGAAGAAGAATGCTACAAGAATTGGAAAGTTTCTTGTAGAAAATATGTGTATGGCATAGCAAGGCCAAAAGATGAAGAAAATTGATGAAGATGGCTTCAAAGGACCACCAACATACTCCAGGAAGATGAACACACCAGCAAAGGCACCCAAGGACCTCCATGCAACATCTGCAAGAATAAATGAAAATAGAAGAGTAGCAATAACATCAGCAGGAGGAGAAACACATGGACCAATAATTTATAAATATAGAATGAAATAAGCCGACATACATGAATAACCACAAGGCAAGGAGGATGAATATGTTGCTCAGAGGATGAGCAATAGTTTCGGTAGCGGGATATGATGGGCCTCTAAATTATAC
The DNA here is from genome assembly GCA_034641835.2 of Pinus albicaulis. Classification (NCBI taxonomy): domain Eukaryota; kingdom Viridiplantae; phylum Streptophyta; class Pinopsida; order Pinales; family Pinaceae; genus Pinus; species Pinus albicaulis. Next base: position 1,264,665,871 of record CM076570.1, read on the forward strand.
ATAAATTAAGGCCCATCTAACCTTTCTTAGGCACATAAAAGATATATTAAATTTCTCTTTCTACACTTAATAATGTTTTTTTATGCTTTAATATCTTCTTATGAAGGTTTAAATATAATTGCATATTTGTGCCTAATATTATTTATTTTTGTAGAATATTGTGATAATATTGAGCAGATTATGAAGATTTGGAGAAGGAAATAATTTAGGGACTTTCTCCCTACTACTGTAGGATCAATATTGGAGAATGAATGAAAAACATATCATAAAATACTTGAGAAATTGTGGAGAGATTATGGAACTCCGATGATTGAGAAAATCTAGGAATTTGTTCCTTGTCATTTACTGCAAACTCCTAGTGTTGGGAACCAAATCCACTATTTAAGGGATTTTGGAGGGGAAAGCTTCCTCCTTTCAAGGATAATTCTTCCTCATAATTTTGTATAAGTACCAATTCGAATTTCCCTCTAGGGGCATGTATTCTTTAGTCTTATTGTGGAGAAAACTTGTTTTCTAGCAGCTCCACATTCGTTTTTTGCAGGGATGTACTTGAACTAATTAAATAATGAAGATTGGTGCCATTTTAAGCTTCTAAGGCTTGATTTCTTCCATAGGACTCTGATTCCTCCTTCGGCTTGGCCATCCCAGGAGGCTCAGGGCCCTCTTGCACAATTTCTTTATGTTATTTGCACTTCTTATTCACATGCATCTCTTATTTCTGTTTACATATTTCTATATTTAGTGTTTTTTATTTTCTTGTCGTAGGATTGAGTTAGATGATTTAAGTGAGTTATTTTGCAGCTTTTTTACAGGTTTAAAATCATCATTCATATTTATAATAAATTTTGAATTTCATCTTAATCATGAAGCTACTTGGATTTGGTCACTAGTTCATGAATATAAGATTTCTAGAAATGCCTTGTAGCGAAATAGTAGTAAATTTCTGTTATTTTTTAGAAGGGGTTAATGAGATCCATTTGACTTGATTCCACTTGGATTAGGTCATAATAATGTTAAATTTGAAGAAAAAAAATTACCCCATTTTATTTTCACTTTATTAGGTTAGGAATTTGATAGATTAACTAGCTCACTAGTTCTTGAATTTCCAGAATTTAGAGTAGTAATTTTCTGTTATTTTTTAGCACATGTGAAAATGGATATTTTGAAGTGATTCCACTTGGAATTGAGACCTAAGAAATCATAATTAATAATAATAATAAAAATTCCTATACCATTTTCATCTGATTTAATTAGTCATGCAGTGAGTTATTTCCAAAACAGACTTGCCTATAGCAAAACCAGAGTTGCTTGTAGCACTCTTGTAGCATGTGTAAACTCGGCCACATTTGCTCCCAAAGGTTGGTTTTTGTCTCTTAGGCTTCAATAATAACCCTTAGGAGCTAAATACATGATTGAGGAAGAATAAAAACCACTTAGAACATTCATTTTCGCAAATTATATTAGGTATTTTTATTTGAATTCATGCTCTTAGGATTTCAATTACAAATTGTTGTTCTTTCCTAGGATTAATTTCTTTTCAAAGCAACACTTCCATTTATACAATTATTTTAGGCTTTGATTTCATGAAATTCCCTCCCTTACATCATATCAACAAAATAAGGACATATTATATGCTGCACATATAATGTCGATACCTCTTAATTTTGTACGAACCTCGGGTTGATAAGTAAAGTTGGTAGCTTTGGTAGTTGCAACATTCTTGTTGCAATACTAAGGCTCATATGTTTCAGAGGTTTGAGACCCTTGGGTTTGGGCCCAACCTAGAGGCTTTGGTCCCTCTTTTGTATTTTTTTTTTTGTTCTTAGTCTCAAGGATTTCATATCTTTCTTTCATTACAGTAAAGGTTAAGCTATAAAAACCTATGATTGCAAGATTCCAAATCACCTCTCTTGTGGGAGAGTGAATGGAAGGATATACAATCTCAGTCCAAAAGCATTGTGTTTATGATTTCTTGGAAATAGATAGATGTTTTTTTCCTTCTTCATATTTAATTTGTGTAACTTAGGAGTCAGTTTAGTGATCAGAATAGTGTTGTGGCATAAAATAGATGTTATTGAAATTCAACTCATCCTTTCCATCATAGTTCATATCACTTTGTTAATGATCAATGGATGTATGTATGCGGGTAGTTGAAGGGTTGTGTTGATATGCAGGGGAGGGAACCTCTTTCATGTTCATTTTGGACTTCTCCATCTTCTCTTTCCATCCCTCAATTCTGCTCCCAAGACTCTAACTTTTCCTAGGAACTTAAGGACATCATGGGCATTAATCCTAGTGCAACAAAAACCTATAAGAGGGCATGGGATTGGCCAGGAGGCTTCCAAAAATTTCATTCACTCCATCCTACCTTCATCCACCTCTTAATTCCCTCAAGACACCATAACAACCCTAAAATGGCTCTTATAACCCCCCCTGTAGCAATACAAGACCTCCTATAGCATGCTTGTAGCACCACTTTCCTTCATCTGTAATGACCCCAAGCTCAGTAAAGATGAATAATGACCCCATGTTGTGATTTGATGATCAAGAGAAGCTCCTAGACCACTCCAACCACATATTTTACTCACTATAAAACAAAGTAGAATTAGTTTTCTTTAATCACAAGTATGATACAAGTTAGACTTCTACTTTTTAAGAAAGTGTGAAGTAGATAAATGATACATGCAAATAGGTTACTTATTTGATGAATTATGTAGATAAATTAGCTTTACTTCTACAATTAGATTAGCCCTTTCTCTTTCATGTAATGTTAATTAGCATTTACAAGTTGGTCAAATGGAATTTTCACTATCATAGTTAGAATTAGTTTTCAATTGTTCTTCCATAATCAATATTTCACTATAGTTAAGTTGGAGGAATGATATCTGAACACCTTGATCAAATTCCATGACTAAGGGTGGCATGAGTAGAATCTAACCTATTTTTCATATAACATTGTAACCTCTAAGTTTGTATGAAACTCAGGTTGATAATTTTAGTTGAGGAGCCTTTGGGTTTTGAAACACTCTTGGTGCAATACTAGGCCCCCCAGGTTTGTGGTCATTTTCAAATTTTGGCCCTAATTGGGTCCATGGCATATCAACTAGCTCTGCCTAGCCACATACATATACATAATGTGTTTAATGTATTGGTGTTAAGGAAATATATATATGATCCTAGACATGTTATCAATTAGAAGGATATAAAGGTTGAACTAGACAACGATTTCTTGGTTAAAATCCTATGTATACTCGATCAAAGAGAAGTAATGTTGCATAAGCAAGCTATCACCTAGGTTTAAGTGTACTTGAGTCACTTTATCCCAAAAGAGGCCACCTATGAGGATGAAAACTTAATTAGGGAAGCTTACCCAAGCTTGTTTTGAGGCTATGACAACACCAAGATAGTGTTCTTCTCAAAAGGGGTGGGGGGGAGAGATGTAAAATCCCATGGTAAAGTATAAATCTTGAGTTATTGTAGCTAAAAACATTTTGTTACTTTGCATACCAATGTAAAGGTCAAATGATAATTACAAAATTAGTCAGTTTTATTATTATTTATTTGAAATCTTACACAATGGTTATGAAGAGATCAAATTAAAAATTAATGTTGAATTAGAGTCTCATGTTAGGATAGTTGGACAGTTACAAGCCAAGCGATTACCTCCACGAACTTCTCCTTGGAAAAAAAAACGAAATTTCTTAAGAAAGTCATCTGAGAGGGTACAAAGGACCTAAGGTAACCTAAATAAGAAGGACTTCATACAATTTGCAGAAGAAAAAGAAAACTGAGCCAATTTTCCATGTTGGTTGGCCAAGTGGATCTCATTGTGAAAAGGAACTACCCTGGAATAGGTATGGTTGGGGCCTTATATTTGTTGGAAGGATTTTTCTGCACAATACTTTCTAAAGGAGACCTATCCTACTTGTGAGTATAGATCGGGGGAGATGTAGTGTTCACTGATCTTGTTGGTAGGGAGGAACATTTCTTTTCGTGTGGTTTGGTGGCCACTTGCGTAGGCTAAAGAAAATGAAAATATAAGTGATGTAACTCTTTTCCAGTATATGAAATAAATTTTTATAATTTTTTGATAAATGTTGTACAAGAATTTCATTACAAAAATATAGAGGTTATGAATAAATTTTTCATTAGAATTCATGTAATAGAAATTTAGAAACTTCTGATAAATATTACATTTTCATTTTTGTTAAAAGAAATATAGGAATTTCTGGCATATACTGTATCGGGAGTCTTGTTGGATGAAATATAGGAAGTCTTGCGAAACTTCTATAGGAAATTTTGTTAGAAGAGAAAATAAATACTTGGTACACTCTATATATGATTTCGGACAGATGAAATGTGGGAAATTTCGTTATCTAGACGATACATTATTGGAAAAGAATGGTAGTCGAAAAGTAACAAACTTACAATATAGAGGGTCGGAGCAGCCATTAATACCAATCTTTAAGAAAAAAAATTAAGTAACAGATAAGTTACAGGTAGGAGCGGCCTTGGAGTAATTGAAGGCACATGCCAAGAATAAAAAAATGGGAAGGAGATACCCTTGTCCCAACTAAGTTGTTTAAAGATAAATAATTTTTTATAAAGACCCAAAATATTAGGGTTAGCTCCCTAAGGCCAACTATTAGAACATCCCAAAAGCAGTCCAGTTAGTCGTTTGAGTTTGTTGGGTAATAAAAGGTTCTTCTTAAAACTCCTAATTATCTCATATTAATCATCAATTCAGGTAAGTCCTCTACTTTCGAGAGTGTACACAGTATGTGGCTGCTATTGTTTAAAGAGTAATGGTTTGTAGCATGGGTCTTAACACAAATGTAAATGAGAATATCTAACAGACTCTAATAGCAATTATTAAAGAAACATCAAAATGCGGTCTTCTATTGAAATCAAAGCTTACATCAATCCAGATAACAAGATCATCAGCTGAGAGCAAAGTAGCAATAACTCACCTCTACTTTAGTTGATTAAATCTAAATTCTATTAATCTCATTCCGAGAATGAGATTAACACAATGGTAATCTCATTCCGAGAGTCCGAAAGTAGGCAAGAAATTATCAAACCGATTAAGCTGTAGGAAACATGATACAAGGAAGCAATAAAACTCCACCAGAGGCCGGGCCCTTAGCCACCAGCAGGTACTACTACATTACTTCAAATACGGCGAGAGAACAGAAATGAAATTATGTATTAATCATTGAACTGAAGGAAAAATACAATAATTTGTGCTCTCCAAAACACATTCTGTAATTATGTTTTACAAATTAGAAAAATAATAGAGATCCTCCCCGTCCTTCCTATCATCACTTGCTTTTATAGTCAGGTGGAGATAAAAATTAAACAGTAAATAAAATCCCTCAGAATCTCCGATCCTGAGGGATTCGTAACCAATTCCTAACTTAGAACACATCCCGCTCTGATATTCTTCATGTATTCTTAATTCTGGTTGTAACCGATGCGCTTCCTCCTCCATTGTTCAGATTTTGTTGTTCTAATTATGTTTTGTCGGGTTCCTTTGTTCCAACGCTAGGGAACAACAATCGTTCCTTACCATTTCCCTGTATAAAGAAAGATAGGAGTTAGTTAAATCATAGCAGCACATGATTCCTTCATTATCCTTAATAGTTCTAACATATTAGGATATTAGGATATGAAAGAGATAAGAATTATGGAAAACAATGGTGAATTCAACAGTAAATACATACCCATTTCATGACTCAACATACTCCCCTACTTACTCTATTTCATGTCCTCATGAAAACAAATAATTATGATAAAGTGCAATTAAAGAGTAAGCTGGAGAAGGAATATCATAGATCGGTCTGAAACCATGGTGCTGGGATAAGAGTGAAAAATCAGTTCTTTCCTCTCCCTCAAGTAATTCATAGGTGGCCCGGTAACCTTCAAGATGGTACCAAATGATGTGGAAATGAAATTTTCATCCTAACCAAAAGGGTCCTTCTCTCAAAATAAGATTGCTATAGGTCATAAAATAGGTTGCAGCTGCTTTAAAGTTTCTATAGTTAAATGGCTCCCTATCCTGCACACTACGGGTAGAGACCACCCACCTTAGTTTGGACGCAGTCATCGCACTTTCTTGAATGGATTGGAAGTATGACTCTCCATTATGTATAATTCCTTTGTGAATAGGCCCCAAGACTTGAATTACCCCTACTCTTTTCATCAAACTACTTTGATTAGCAAGCATTTGGAAAGGGTGCTTGGGTTTTCTTCTTACCCAAAGGTCCAACCCATGCTCTTGCCTTTGGAAGGCACTATGAGCTTTGAGCCACTTGATTTGATTGACTTCAAATGAGATAAATTCCTGGAACTGGATGTCTCCCATGAAAGATCTGGGATTCTTCTCTACCTCATCTGCTAATATAAGATTGTGCAAGTAGAATTCATAGAGAAATCTTTAGCCCTTTATACCATGCTGTTTGCAACAGCCGATAAAATTTTCAGCAGTGTTCAATTCAATCGATTTCCCAGCCCTTGCAGCCTTGATTTTCAACAACATATATCGCTCTAACAGAAATAAAGCATAATTATTAGCAGGAGCCCTACATGTCAAAACATCTGTATACAATGAGAAGATAGAATCTATCTGAGATATGGTCTTATCCAATCTGAGCTTGATCTTTTCTACTTTCTCTTCTGCTTGCCTGCATCTATAGAAGCTCTCACTCTCTGTTGTATTCATTTCCTAGAGTTGTTTCTGCAATGCTTGATATTTTTGTCGTGGAACAGTTTCTTGTTCCATCTGTTCTAACGCAAGCCGTGCCTGAGCTAATTTTTCTTGAAGATTCGTAATAGTGTGGTAATTATACAGTATGATGTCTTTAGCTAATAAACTAGTCTAGGTGCCCACATTATGGGAAAAAATGTGCTATGTCTGAGTTTCCTTCTTATTAGAGGTCCAACCCTCTGTCTGAGTTGCTGTATCTATGAAGATTAAATGTCGTTCCTCTTGAATAATGGCAGGTTGAGGAGACATGGGCTCAGTTTGAGTCTTGGTAGTCTTCTCTTCATATATTTTTTTTGTACTGTCACGTTGGCCATCTCTGAAGTTCTATCTGGTGCCTTTTCCATGGTGATCTCCTTAATCTTTCTTCTAAGTATTTTCACTGTTTTACGCAACTTCTGTCGTTCCTTCCTAAGCTTTTTCAACTTAGCTCTATAGTTTCTCAGCGTAGCCACTATCCTGCTGTCAGCCTCATGAATAGCTTCTGCTTCCAATGATCCTGGTTGGTCATCCTGGCTTCGTCCTAATAGGACCGTGTCTCCGGACTGAGTTTCGGCTTCCTGAAGCACTTCTATTTCCACTTCTTCTTCGTGGCCTATACTTTCTGTAGTTAGGCATATCTGGCTATTTTCCACTGGAATCATGTCACCAATTTGGTGCACTATTTCCTAACTAGCTTCAACATTTATTTCAGCTTCGAGGCTTGCTTCCTTTAAAGGAGATAGATGTTCAGTAGTGCTGGTATTCTCGAGAGATTGAATTGTTTCTTCGTTCAGGTTAAGCGGGTTTTCCTACTACATATAATCACTCATATTAGCCAAAACCTAGGAAAATTCAAAATCATGCAATAAATCGCCTTGGGGGCTCATACTTGGTGTTGGGGTGAGTCCCAATTCATTCCTTTGTTCTTCCCCGACCTGTCATATTTCTTCACTGGGGTTATCCTAGCCTTCACCTTCTAGCTGCAAGGGTTGTTCTCTAACTGTGCTTGATATCTTTATGGGTTGGCTAGTGCTACCTTGAGGGTTTTCGGCTGCCCCTAGCCTTGACCTTATCCTTGCGGACCATCTTCGTTTGAGAGGTATATTTCTTAAAAGGGGAGTTCTTTTCCTTTTCTGAACCGAGATAGGGGTAGGCAAGGCTAAGCCTTCTTCCTGACCTGATACTAAATCATCCCAGATTAGTTGCTGCTGAGCAAGATTATGGATAACTATCAATCTAATCAAGAAGTGGTAGCTTACCACTATTTCTACATGTTGGGACCATCTCAATCTCTCAGCAGTGTCATGCAATAAAGATTTCAACAATGCTGGTAAATTAACAGAGCATTTTTGTTTTAAAACTGCCAGAAGTTTAAGTTAGCGCGACCTCACCACATCTTTTTGCCCATCACAGGTGATGTAGTTCTAGACAATTCTCGCTAATTCTCCCCATGGCTCTCCAAGAGAAGATGGTTGAACACCTTTGCCTTTCTTGACCAGCTCCTGTCCTTCATCTCTGAAGATTTCAATGGCATCCTGCAACTTCAATAGCTTGCCAGTCCACACAGGTCCTTCTGCTGGTAAACCAGATACTTCTGCTATCACTGTGTCCGAAACATAGATTTTTCTACCGCTTATCGTAGTTTGTTCATTCCGCAAGTTCTGTAGAAACTCAATGGAAATTTCTTCGTTAGGTGCCTGAAATCGTGTGAAATAGAATATCCACACAACTTGAGCTAAAATTGCCCTGGCTGCATCAAACACAACGAGTACTAGCGGTTCTCTGCATACAAATCTTCCTCCCATGGCGCTGAAACTCTGCAATTGATAGAAGTAGCAGGGAAAATGTGGAGACACACAGAGCGGAATAATGGAACAAAAAATGGTTATGTGATATTTTATAAATGTAAATACCGTTATTTGAGATCGTTATCATACCACATGCTTCTGTAATCATGGAAAATCATGTCGTTCTTTGCAAAATCAAATGAAAAAGTGACAGCGCACTTAAAAGTACACTAGAGGTCCCTGCCCCCTTTCAAAATGATAGGTCGTACTCGACCGAAATAAATGAAAAGGTAAGGTGCAGGTGGCAAAGTACAATGGTAATGAAGTAATGAGGTACACAACATCATGACAGGATTATAAACTGTATTGGAGAAAGAACATCAAGGCTCGTACCATGATTTAGAACTAAGTGATAAGCTATCGTGATATGATGTATGAAAGGAAAAGGAACATCATGCACAAAAACACAAGAAATCAAAACTTTTAGTGTCGTTATTCCATTGAAACATTGTGATTGATTAAAAAGATATTCATGCATAAAGGTTAAAGATATGTTGGGATTACAATTTCTCCATAGAAAAAAATTTGTAAGAAGAGGGTATAAGAGATTATTGATGTAGAGTAAAGCTTCAATGCCATCAGCAGAGCTTCTGCTACCCGCAAGCATCCATAGCCTCAACATAGTTGCTTTTAACCTTTGGGAACCATGGTCCTCTATGTATAATTGGGGAAGTGTCTGATGGTATCCATAGTAGAGACCAATGTGCTATTTTGGTGACCAGTTGAACACATTGCCATTCACTGGGAAGTAGCGAAAGTGGTCAAGCTGGCTCGTGATGAGACCTCCTGTTTCCAAGGATGATTATTACATCTATTGGATGATAACCCTGGTGTGGTAGCCATAATGGGAATGCCACTTCGCTCCTTCCTTATGATCATGGTAGGTTGGCTCGTGATGAGACCCCCTATCCTCCATCTGTGGAAAAAGAATCATAAACTCATCAGTGAAACAAACTCTTCTTTTATTTTTATTATTTTTAAATTTAGTCCCCCATTTATACATAGCGGGTGATTCACCACTCCTTAAGAGTAGGGATGGCGAAATAAGTTTTGAGATATCAATATATAAATAAATATACCCATCATCTTATTGATAATATATATAGAAAGTTATATAAGCAAGGGGAAACCATCATGATAAAGATAATCAATCAATGTGTTTCAGAGTGGAACTGAGGACAGTAAAATGAAATAGAGACTATGTCCTTTTCTCTTTTGTTTAGATTATCATGAAACAGTCTTATTAAAGATGATAATATACACGATATTTTTCCTGGTCTGCTGATCTTCCAAACATATTATATCTTGCATGCCATTACGTTCTCAAAAATATTCACCAGATGTTGTTTTACGAAAGAAAAATCCACACAAAACGTGATGTTCCTTAAAAGGAACGACAACTGTTCCCTGTAGGGAACAGCGAAAAAAAATACACGCAGAGAAAAAAAATTAAAATTAAAATTAAAAAATAAATAAATAAATAAAAATAAAAATAAAAATAAAATAAAATAAAATAAAATAAATAAAATAAAAGTAAAAAATAAATAAATAAAATTAAAAAAAAAAATTGTTGTTCCTTGTAAGGAACAATAGCTGTTCCCTATAAGGAACAAAAAAAATACATATGAAAAAAAAAATTGTTCCCTGTTAAGGAACAGTAGTTGTTCCCTGTAGGGAACAACAAAAACACACGTGAAAAAAAAATTGTGTTCCCTGTAGGGAACAACAAAAATACATGCGAAAAAAAATTGTTGTTCCCTGTAAGGAACAACAGCTGTTCCCTGTAGGGAACAACAGTTATTCCCTATAGGGAACAACAAAACAAAATATACAAAAAGTAATGTTCTTTTTAGGAAACGGTCAGTGTATGTAAAGGAAATTTGTTGTTCCTTGTAGGGAACAACAAAAGAAAAACAAAACTAACTATTTGTCAAACAAATCCAATCAATCGAAAAAAAACAAATTTATGTACAGAATTCAAAAAAGAATACATCGCACGAGGCTAGTGCTGTGGAAGGGTTACCCTCCTCAGCAAGAATTTGTATTGTGGAATCTTCCCGTATCTGCTGGAAAAAGGATTCCCTTGTAAGCGGTTTGTGATAGAGGCGTACTCGATGTTTGTTTGCTTTAAAAGAGTGGCCATACCCATCAATGGTTGTTAATGTAAGGGTACCATTTTCATGCACTTCTTGTATCTCATAGGGGCCTAACCATCTGGTCTAAAGTTTCCCTAGAAAATCATGGAACCTAGAATCATACAAAAGTTCCCAATCACCGTCATGGAAGGTTTTTTTCTTGATGAGGGCATCATGCCATTTTTCTCTTTGTTGTTGGATTAGTGCAGTATGCTGAAGCGGTGATAGCCAGATTTCATCTAATTCATTTATCTACTGTAATCGATTAATCTGGGCTTTAGTTAAATCCAGTCCTACTGCCTGGGCTGTCCTTAGCATTTGTATCTCAAATTCAATAGGAAAGATAGGTTCCTTACCAAATACCAGTTGATATGGGGAGTATCCAGTAGTGTTGATCCTCTATGTTGTACGATATGCCCACAAGGCTTCTAGTAGTCAAGTAGCCCAATCTCGTCTGTGTGACGAGACCGTCTTTGTTAGGATAGTTTCAATTACCTTGTTGGTGCTTTCTACCTGCCCATTGGGTTGCGGGTGATATGGAGAGGTAATCCTGTGAATAACATGGTGTTTTTTCAATGTAGCAGCAATCTTGTGGCCCAAAAATTGTGGTCCTCCATCAGTGATTACTTCTCTGGGTAACCCATATCATACAAAAATTTCAAAAAGAAAATGTATTACGGTTTATTCTATGGCCCTAGGTAATGCAACTGCTTCCACCCACTTGGTCACATATTCTGTTGCAACCAATATGTATGATTTCTGATTGGATGATGGGTCAATCAGCCCAACAAAATCTATTGCCCAACGCTCGAAAGGTTCTATAATCAACTGTGGATGCAGGGGCACCTCATCAGATTGACCAAGACGACCCATCCATTGGCAGCTATAGCAGGCTTGGACAAAATTCTTAGCATCCTTAAAGATCGTGGGCCAATAATAGCCCATTTGTAAGATTTTATGTCTAGTTCTACAGTCTACAAAATGTCCACCGCATGGTCTGTTATGGCAAGCTTTTAAGATGTTATAGATTTCATCTTCCCTGATACACTTGCAAATGTGCATATTAGCCCCTGTGTGAAAAATATATCCTCCAATCCAAGAGAACCGAGTGCTGCGCTGTAATATGGATTTCCTTTCTCTGGATGTCAGATGTTTAGGTAGCTTTCCTACTACTAAAATTTTTGCCACATCTTCATACCATGGTGTTTTTATGGTAACAGCGAACAAGTGTTCATTTGGAAATTGATCTTCCACTGCTATTGCATCATCTGTTCTTAGTACTCGGGAAAGGAAATCAGCTACAAGGTTTTCCTTCCTTAGTCGATCACTTATAGTTATATCAAATTCCTGCAAAAGAAGCAACCAACATGTCACTCTTCCATTCGTAACTGGTTTATTAGTTAAATATTTAATGGCAGAGTGGTCCATATACAGAATTACAGGGTATCCAGTTATATAGTGTTTGAATTTGTTAATAGCATAAATGACTGCTAAAAACTCCTTCTCTGTTACTATGTAATTTAACTCAGCAGGAGTTAAGTTCTTGCTAATGTAATATATAGCATATGGTTTCTTTTCTTCCTCTTGGCCAAGAACTGCTCCAATGGCTGTATCTGATGCTTCTGATGAGATTTGGAAGGGTATATCCAAATTTGGTCCTCGTAGTACTGGTGTTGTAGATACGAGTTGTTTCATATCTGAAAAAGCAATATCACATTTGTTAGTCCATATGAAATCAGTGTTTCCTGTTAAGGCATATAGTGGTGTAGCAATCTGTGAAAAATTCTTGATAAATCTATGATAATATCCAACAAATCCTAAAAAACTACATACCTCTATTTGAGTGCAGGGAGTAGCTAATAAAAGAATTACTTGTATCTTTGCCGGATCTACCTGAATTCCAGCTGCTGAAATGTAATGTCCCAAGATCAGGCCTTCTGTCATCATCATATGGTACTTTTCATGACTTAAACACAGGCTAGTAGCAATACACCATTCCAGAACTTTTTTTAATGTCTATAATGCTTGGTCAAAGTCATCTCCATAGGGTGTAAAATCATCCATGTATACCTCTAATCCTTCATTTATCAGGTCTGCAAAAATACTGAGTATGGCTCATTGAAATGTGGTGGGTGCATTGCACAATCCAAAAGGTAATACCCTATAGGAAAATGTTCCCAAGGGACAGGTAAAGGTAATATTGTCCTAGTCCTCTGGAGCAATTTGGATTTGATTGTAGCCACTGAAGCCATCCAAAAAAGAGAAAAAATTCTTTCCTGCCAGTGTATCCAGAACCTGATCAATAAATGGAAGGGGAAAGTGGTCTTTTTGCGTGGCCTTATTGAGTTCTCTATAGTCAACACATATTCGCCATTTCCCATTCTTTTTAGGAACTACAACTAATGGAGAGACCCATTTACTATCAGATATAGGATAAATAAAATTAACATCTAACAATTTTTGAAGTTCTTCTTTAACAATATCTTTTAAATGAGGATTTAATCTTCGATGAGGTTGTCGAATGGTTTTTGCATCTTTTTCAATGTAGATATGGTGCATGCATAGCTGGGGATCAATCCTGTTCATGTCTGAGTAGTCCTAAGCAAAAGCTTTTTTATGTTTTAAAAGAACTTGAGTAAGTTTTTGCTGTTGGTCATGACTCAGATTACTGTTAATGTTTAGGGTTTTCCCTGGCTTGATTTCTATAGGTTTTCTGTGATAAACAGTGGTTGTTGGTATTGTGTGGTCACTGATTTCTTTGAGGGGATCCTCTTCAATTTCGTTATCAAGAACTGCTTCAATCATGTGACATTTGAAGCTTGATTTGGAGGTAGGATGATTGATAAAGGTACTAATAACATCATCTTATGTTTGATTTTTAAATTCAAGGGCATCTACCATAGTTAATGGGAATTGAATTTTTTCTGTGAAATATGTTGTGCATTGTTTCCTGGTTTGTATAATAGTCAGACTTGGCTGAGAAGGGGGATATAAAGCTAAATTTTTTACATCTGTTCCCCTAGTTATTTTCATATTGCCTGTTAGGCAGCTGATATAAGCATCAGCAGTTGCTAGCCAAGGTCTTCCTAGTATTAAAGGATGCCCATCAAGCCGACTTCTGGGATTAATGATCAATAAATATGTTGGGTATTCCCAAGAATCTACAGACACCATTACATCTTGTAATGTCCCCTCTGGTTTGACAACCGAGTGGTCAACCAATTCCAGTAGAGTCATGGTTGGATCTAAGGTTGTGATTCCAAGCTTTTGGCAGGTTGTTGTTGTGAGAATATTAATGGCTGCTCCTAAATCGACTAATGCATTGGGAAAAGAACAACCATATATCTGGACTGTAACAATGGAGTTTCCAGGATCTTCATATTTCACTAGCATTTCTTTGCCTAATAATAAATCAGACAGAGTTCCAACAACATGGACGCTGGGGTTTATTCTTGATTTCCTCACAGGCTTCTTTATACACGGCTCTTTGATAGTTTTAGCATATATTATAATGTCCTGGATAGCCTGAAGGAGGGGGATTTTTATACAAATATTTTTCAATTCTCCCAGAAGATCAAAGTCAGGGGTTTCAATTGGACGTGGTATCAACAGTCTTTCTGGGAATGGGGGGGAAGTGGGTATAATTTTTTCAAGATTTTTGTGTCTAACTGTATCTTCCCCCTATTTTATTTGTTGGTTGTCTACAGTCAGTGACTTGTTTGTGAGAATTTTTTCAGGTTGCAAGTCTTTATCCTGCTTTGGAGTAAATATACGTCCAGATCTTAACTTAAGCTCATTACATTCTCTCACTTCGTTTTAGGGTCTAGACCCTCTATGATTTGTATTGACTGAATTGGTTTGTTATTTGGGTTTGGGTTGGGTTGAGCTGGGAGTTGCCGTCGTATGTTCGTTTGAGGATTTTGTTGCAATGTTAAGGTTGGTTGAGGCAGAGCGCCTATTCCCATAGGCTGGTTTGTGGCTCTTTGCCAGTTTGATTGACAATTTGAATTTTGTGAAGGACCATTTGTTGGGAAAAATGTTTGAGAGGGGGGGGGGTGAATCAATATTCTTGCATGTTCAAAACTTTTACTTTTTCTTGCTTCTAAAAACCCATACGCTACTTTCCTGAAACAGACTCGCGTATATACGCGGATACCCTTTATGCAACTCGCGTATACACATATATCTAATTATGTCATTAGTTCTTCACTTAAATCATTCCATCATTCAATCATCAGATGTTTAATAAACAGTAAACATGTGCAGTAAGAACAGAATAAACCATCACACAAAGCATCACACATGAACACCAGGATTTTTAGGTGGAAACCCAAGTAGGGAGAAAACCACCGCTGCAGTTGCTCAGCCTTCAATATTTTATTATAGAGAAAACATCTTACAACATATGTGCTGGTGCAGACTCTACCAGCACGCAGGCACCCACCTGCGCTCGTTTACCAGCCTCTCCTGGAAGGGAGCTGCAACCCCCTGACTCGTTTACCAGCCTCTCCTGGAAGGGAGCTACGACCCCCTGATCTCGTTTACCAGCCTCTCCTGGAAGGGAGCTACGACCCCCTGATCTCGTTTACCAGCCTCACCTGGAAGGGAGCTACAACCCCCTGACTGAAGGCTACAACCCTCAGCACCTCTATGGACCACGTTTCATCAATTTTCACATTGGATCCAACAACTTCAATAGAACACAACTTGCAGGCCACATTTCATCATATTTTCAGACTGGACCCTCTCCATACATTTAAGCACAGTCAAACATCAACAACAGATAGCTAGAACAGAGCAGATCAGATCAGAGATTTCATACCCCATGCTTCAACAAACCCTAGTTTGCATACGCGCTTTCCTTTCACTGATGTCGCGTATATACGCGCTTCCGTCCACATCAACCAGCGTATACCTCTGTATTAATTTCACTGCGCATACGCGCTTTCTCTTCAGTGAAGCGTATATGCGATGCTCTAGTACATAGCAGACTGAAAGTATCGTTCTTTAACCATTTCGTGCACATCTTCTTGAGATCAGACATCAGTTGATTAACCCTTTGCACTTGAGACAAATGTTTGCACTCATTGGGTCCAAGCATTCCTGTAAACGGATCTGCTTGAATAAATATAATTTAAATCTAGATTCCTTTCTTCATCATTTCTTCATTGGAGCATCATGCATTCAGATCTATCATTCAACTGTAACCCTTTCCATTCAGATATACTTCAGAGAGAAGTATTCATTCAAGCTCAGACATCTTGCACCCACACTCATGATTTGCACAATTAATTTCTTCTCCTTATATAGGTTTACCCTTTTTCAATACCACGGGCCCCTTTTCAATACCATGAGCCAAAAACAATACCATGAGCCTTCAATACCACGGGCCCCTTTTTCAATACCATGAGCCAAAACAATACCATGAGCCCAAAACTACATTACTTCCGATGGTATTCCTGGATGGGGTCATTTAGACGAATCATTACCCAATACAATGGGTTCATACCATGATGGTTACCCCTGGATTTGCACTTTATGAGTGCTTTTGCCCATACATGACTTGGAACGTTGTTTTATGCGTGCATACGCGACTTCCCTTAGACAGATCCGCGTATGTCTTGAAACATACTCTTTTCATCATAGATCTAGCCCATAATGAATTCCTTTCTTCATTATCTTCTGTACTCTTTGTAGATACATCAGATTTTCATCTTTAAACAGGTTCATCAAGACATTCTATCAAGCACAACTTCATCAAGTAAGTTGCCATCATCTTCATCAGGTGGGTTGCCATTCAAGAACAACTCTCTACATCATATTGTTCAAAAAACATCATATCACATCAGATTTACATCATTTACCAAGTCCATCAAGTCAAGAATAGCTTCATCAGGTGGATTGCCATCAAGGACAACACAAGTCAACAGTCGCATGTCTTTATCTTCATTCAGTGGGTTTCCATCAAGGACAACACTCTGCATCATATTGCCAACAATCTCCCCCTTTGGACTTGATGGCAACCACGATGGTGTTTGGTTACCACAACAGATAGGTACATTAAGAATACAATGACACCATGTCACTCTCTCCATTTTTTGACACCATTCTTTCTCTTCATTCAAAACACCATGTCACTCTCCCCCTTTGACATCAAGGGCAAAGGGCGGATCAAATACCAACATACTCTCCCCCTTTTCTCCTCATGTGGAAGAAGCGTTCTGCAGATCTGATATATACTGAAGTGACCAAGCTCCCCCTGTGTTCAAAACATATTTTTCAATAAAGTACATGACTCTATGAACTTCCTATCACCAAAGACTCATACTTACATCAAAGATCCAACCAAGTGGATTTACATATGAGACTCAAATGCCCAACCAAGTGGGTTTACATATCTCAACTCAACTACCCAACCAAGTGGGTTTACAATTTTGACTCAGCTACCCAACCAAGTAGGTTTACAAAATTTGACTCAGCTACCCAACCAAGTGGGTTTACAAATTTTTCAAGTCCTTACATGACTGAATATTACAATTTTACATCATGGGTCTTAACAAGACCTTTTCACCAAATTACAAAGATGACCAATACCAGAAAGACTTCAAAGAACATATATATCAGAACCACCGTAATGCCAATAGTGCATTATACTCAGCAATGCTAATGCTCCCCCTGAATCTATGCATCCAAGCATCCTTTTCATAAGACTAAGGCTCCCCCTTAGTTTGTGCATCCTGAACACTTTCACCAAAAAAACATCAAGGCATCTTTATCAAAACATGAGAAATAGAGTTATGAGAAATGGAACACCACCAGATATACCAAACAATATCAGAGATACCAAACAACACTGCAGCTGTGCTGAAAAGAGCTGACTCCAAACAGAAATTGCCAGCAATCAGACATACGCGGTTTTATATGCAGGAACTCGCGTATATACGCGACTGTGTTTCAGAAAACCCGCGTATCCAATACCAT